>OV702294.1:154878847-155478847 GCA_916181665.1 Avena sativa | reverse complement strand
CACCGCCCCGCTCAAATGTAACTGAAGGCTTTATATTGTCGTAGCTTTGGAACTGCCCTGGAGCTTGACAGTTTGTAGGTAATCAGGCAGCCATGCTGCTGGTTCTTTGAGTTCTTCGTATTTTTGGCGGTCATGAGGGAGTTTGAAATCCTTGGGTACCGGAGTCTTGCAAACCCGATAGGTAAAGAAGCTAGACCCACAAGGTTCGTGCTCATCATCACTTTCTCCATCAGAATATCTTTGGTTGTTGCGCTCTTCTCTGGATCTATCTACTCTCTTTTGTGTAATGTTGTTCCTGGCATCGTCCTCACACAAAAATGTACATGGTGGGGGGAGCTAGATTGTCGGCTGGTCCCCATGTGCCGAGGGCTGCTGCAACGGCATGGTAATTTATCGGCTCTCTGAATGGTTCCTTGCTCTCCTTGCGCGAGAGTGTCGCCTACCATTCCTAATCCCATGAGAGCGGAGCGATGGATAGCTGCCCAGTGGATCATCGGCTGCAGGTTGGATGGTTAGGAGGTAGCTTTGGGTGGCGACCAGGGCAGCCTGTGTTTTTTTGCTTTAATGTTACCCACAAAATCAACTAACATGAACGACAGATCCAAGTCTCTTGCCATCTCGTGTCTTTCGGCTTCTAGGATACGCTGCAGCCGTGAGGCACTCCGCCTGGGTTATGGTCCTGATGTCTATGCACTTCTATTCTTGTAGACAATTGTTGGGCCTCCAGGTGCAGAGGTTTGTAGAACAGCAACAAGTTTCCCTTAAGTGGATTACCCAAGGTTTATCAAACTCGAGGAGGAAGTGGTCAAAGGTATCCCTCTCAAGCAACCCTGCAATCAAGATACAAGAAGTCTCTTGTGTCCCCCACACATCCAATACACTTGTCAGGTGTATAGGTGCACTAGTTCGGTGAAAAGATATCGAAATACAGTGATAACGGTGCCAGAAAAGATCTTTTGATGGTGTGTTGAGACTAAAGGCAAACTGAAATAATGATGGAAGCAAGCAAACATGCAACAGATCTAGATGCAAACCGTGTTTCAATGCTTAGAAACAAGACCTAGGGATCATACTTTCACTAGTGAACACTCTCAATAAATATATTCTCTTCATGATACTACCCTGAACTACTCTCCGGTTGGACATTCTAATCCATGGTAGGGCTATAACAACACACCTCAAAGTCTGCCTTTCCCATCTAGATAACCCCACACTGTCACCTTGAGTGCTAGATGGTTCCAACAAACACCACAATTTCATAGAGACAGCCAAATCCAAATATAACTCATAATAAATATATATGTAACCTAGCTTAAGTGCCACACACGGCGTGCACGCTGTCACTTTCACACACATGGGGAAAAGCATAGATCTATTAAATCAATTTAGTAATTATGCAACCTCTAGCCTAAGTGCCACCACGGTGCGCATACTGTCACTTTCACACACGTGGGGAGAGCAGAGATTGGTTTAAGCACTTGAGTAATAGAGTAGATCTACTTGATTACAAAGCTCATGACCACAACATGATCACGCATAGAGAGAGAGAGAGAGAGAGAGATGAACACATAGCTATCGGTAAATCCCTTAGCCTCGAGGAAGAACTACTCCCTCCTCATCACGGGAATCAACAACATCGATGGAGATGGTGGTGGAGATCGATGTAGATGGCTCCGAGGGCACTTCCCCGTCCCGGCAGGGTGCCAGAACAGAAACTTTCTGTCCCCCGAATCTCCCCTTCGGAGACCAGCCCAACTAACCCAGGCTCATCTAGCCCAACTAACCCCCTCCCCCGAAGCGTTTTCTTTTACTCACAACCACACCCGCAGAGTCTATGACGACTGGACCCCACCTCTCCTCTCTCTCTCTCGCTGTTAATTAGACCCCACGCTGTCTGCCTTCTTCCTCACTCACCGCGGTGACCACGCCCGTCGCCGGCCGTTTCTGCCATCTTAAAAATCGATTCAATACATGTTAATGCTGCAGCGATTACTCCCGATGACCAAGCTCGTTTAACCACCTCCCTCTCCCTTCCTTTTCCTCCAGACGCCACACCTCGAGAGCCCCCAGGCTGTCCCAATTCCCGCTCAGATTGCCACTGCCTCCGACGCCCTCCGACGAAGATTCCGGCCAGCCACCACCGCCCCTCGCCCCCTCGACCACACGCACATGTTCTACAAACTCCTGTGCATCTTCCGGTGTCGCCCTCTTGGCCGCGCAAGCACCAGAGCTTCGGCAAGGGCATCACCCGAGTGTCACCGTCGCCTACCACTTCTCCGGCGAACTCCCCAGGTAGCTTCCGTCCACCCCCTTCACTCTCGTTGACACGCGTATGATCCCCATCATTGTGCGCATCTAACAGCAACCTTATTTCGTCTTAGCGCGCACCGTAGCGTCGCCCCCGACAACGACTGACCGCACCTGACGCCATCTTGAACTCCAGCGAGAGATTGACAGCAACCCCGTGCGCCCCTCGACAAACAGCAAGCACGTTGAGCATCCTCTCGTTATTGTGAATCTGGTGAGCTACCCCTCTCTCTCTAGCCCCCTTATCTCCGGCAACCTCGCTTGCCGAGCGCGCCGCTGCCAGTCGCCACCGCCAGCGTCGCTAGTAAATGGCCAATGCTTGTGCGCCGTAGGATTTAGATCCAATGCACACGATAGAACTTAAACGAAGAGGTACGTTTCGATCTGAACCGTATGTTGCAGCTTAGATCCAACGCACCGCGTAGGCCGATCCGTGTGAACCGGTACCGACGAATCAAAACACGACGCGTGGCCCTGTCTATTGTTATAAAAACAGAATTGATCTATTTAATGTTCAAATTTGTAAAATTCATAACTTTTAATCTACACGTCCAAATTTTACAAATTTTATATCAATGGAATCAGCAGACCAAGTACTTTCCAACCATGCACTTTTTTTTTAGTAAATTGCTTCTATTAAATTGATTTTTTTTGCAGAAACTTGTGTAGGCATATTTTGGATATAAAATTTGTTCTAAAAATATTTTTATGGTAAAACCTTTGTCCAATGGATTGTTTTGAACCTACTGACCATAGAAACCAACTTGTGCATTCAAAAATATATTTTGTGGATCAAGAGAATAAATCTTTGAATTAAAGCATTTCTAGTCAAATAAAAATGTTGTTTATTTGTTAAAAATACTTTTTGGAGAAAAATCTTTGGGAAATGATTTGGATTAAACTCTCTGACCCCAAACACCAAGTTTTAGAATTAAAAATGTATTTGGTGAACCCTATAAAGATTATTTCATTGCTAAAGACATTCTCAACTACATAGAATATTGATTTGGTTTAAAAATGATTTATAAGTAAAATCTTTTGCAAATGATTTTGCCACTTTTATAAAATTACCAATAGATGTTTTAGAATGTTTATAACCTATTAGAAACCACTTTTCCAAATAAAACAATCTTTAGCATGTTTGCATGCATTGCTTTGTTTCTATTATTTTATGTGAAGTTTGCTTGAATGGTGGATTGAATATTGATTGCTTGATTGAATTGTAGTGGAATTTGAAGAGTGTGACTATTGCAAGATCAAGGAGTGCAATTATATTCTCTACCAAAAAGGCATGTGATGCTTCATAATTTGTCCCATTATTTTCACTATGCATTAGTGATATTTCTAAGTAGGAGTTGCATGGAATTTTTGCTAAGTGTAAACTATGCCATGGGAAATCCTAGTAGATGAAACCTTAGTAGAAAATTTCCTAAGTTCACATTCCTACTACTGTCATGCTTAGCTTAGCTAGTAGAAAACAAGGGTGGAATATATTCATACTATGGAATATTTCTAAGTCAAGGACTTGTGTTTTGTTTAATAAAACAACTAAGTGAATGAATCACCTGGGTGGAATGGAAGGAATGGTTTGTGTTGAGTGGTTACACAAGGCCCATTTCTATGGTTTACCTTATGTATCTCACTTGTGGATGGCCACCCAGGAACAAAGAGATTTGAGATGTCAAATGTTGAGAAGCTTCAAGTGCAGCCACTTGGCATTATGGCCTCTGCCTGGATCATACAGGTTGCAATAACTTAGCCAAATGGACAATTGGTGGTAGGGGATTGATAGGTTGGAGCGCGTCCATTCTGGTCTAAGGGAAGGCTTCTGAAAGATCTTGTCTTGGTGAAACCAAGTCTTGTGGGGAAAGTGCACCACCTCTGCAGAGTGTAAAATCTAAGTACTTAGCCATGTCTCTGGTAAAGGACAATTTGAGCATCAAGACATGGAAGCTATCAAGAATCTCCTCATCCCAATTTCTAAGTTAAAATTTTGTGGTTGAACAAGGGTTGAAGGATCACCAATTTCTATTGGGAGATGCCTTGGGTGATTTTTTCAAGCAAAAACTTAGTGTTTTCAAATGATAAGGAAAATCTATTTTGAGCAAAGCAAGCCTAAGCTCCACTTAGCCAAATGCATATAGATGATAGACTCCACTATACTACCATAGTATCACTTGCCAATACAATTCAAATGTATTGACCCTTGTAGCTGTAACTTATTATGTTGCAGGTTTGTTTGATGTTAGTGAAGTGTGTTGATTAGGATTACAAGTCTACAACCAACATGATTGCCTGTAGCACTTTGAAGATGAAGGACCCCATGCTATAGTTATATTCTGCTGCATTGTAATGAGATAGCCAAATGAGCTATGTAAGATGTAATAAATTATTTTATTCCTGGTTATAAAGTTGTATTATGACCTTTGTTTCTTGATATTACATCTTAACTGTGGATGCTAGCTGTTGATCCAGGGACTAGCATTGTAAACACAGGGATCTCTACCTTATTAAAGGTTGGGACCTCTACAATAAACTCAATGACTTTGATCGTAATGCTATACTTCGGATGAATGTTCATCACATCATTACACTAATGTTGTGACCTAGTTATTAACAACATCCAATGTCCATGATCAGGAAACCTTGATCATGTTGTTAATCAACGAGCTAGTTTATGAGAGAGGCATAACTAGGAACTTTCTGTTTGTTTATTAAACACACATGTATTAACGTTTCCGTATTAATACAATTATAGCATGCAAAATAAACATCTATCATATACTTGGAATATACATAATAACCACTTTATTATTGCCTCTTAGGGCATATTCCCTTTAATGGAATCTAAGTCGGATGTGCTTGGCTATGGAATGAGTTCTTGGTTACGGCCCGTTTGCTATGGCACATGTGTTGTCGCATTATATTGTCATAGGGTCATTCGCATTAGAAACAACTCCCAGTTTGATGAAAAAATTATGTATCCATACAGCTTCATTCGCCACAGAGTTAACTGCTATGTATTCCGACTCCATTGAAGACTATGCAACCACTAGTTGCTTCGCGCTTCTCCAGGTTACTGCACCACCATTCACCAAGAAGACAAATCCCGTCCGAGACTTCGAGTCATCGGAGTTCATGTTCCAGCTCGCATCCATGTAACCAGTTACGTTCAGAGCTACATCATCACCTCCATAGACTAGGAACATATCCTTAGTTCTTTTCAGATACTTTAGGATATTCTTTATAGTTGTCCAATGTTCTACTCCTAGATCACTTTGTAAACGACCCGTCCAACTGAGATCCCGGGCCACATCAGGTCGAGTACATAACATAGCATACATGCTAGAACCTATGGCTGAGGCATAGGGGACATTAACCATTTTTTCTCTATCAGCATCAGTTGCTGGACATCGAGTCTTACTCAATGGCACACCTTTCACAAGAGGTATAAAACCCCTTTTGGCGTTTTCCATTTTGAACTTATTCAAAATCTTATCTATGTATGTACTCTGACTTAACGCTATCAGACGTCTTGATCTATCTCTATAGATCTTGATGCCCAATATATAGGCTGCTTTACCTAAATCCTTCATGGAAAACTGACTATTCAGATATTCTTCCATGCTCCCTAAGAAATCCACATCATTCCTAATCAGTAGTATGCCAACCACATATACCACTAGGAATTCCACTGAGCTCCCACTCACTTTCTTATAAACACAAGCCTCTTGATTATTTTGGACAGATCCAAAACTCATGATTACTTGATCAAATCGCTTGTTCGAACTCCTAGATGCTTGCTTTAGTACATAAATGGAATGCTCAAGCTTGCATACCTTTCCAGCATCCTTAGGATAGACAAACCCCTTTGGTTGCATCATATACAACTGAAAGGATAGAGATGTCGCCTAGAGGGGGGGGGGAATAGGCAATTTTAAATCTATTACGGTTTTGGCTTGATAGAATGCGGAATTAAACTAACGTTTATTTTACAAGCACAAAACCTAAATATACTAGGCTCAACTAAGTGCACCAACAACAAGTTAAGCTAAGCAAGATAGCACAAGATAAATAAACCACAAGTGATAAGAAAGATATAAGTACTTCAAGCTCGATGGCTATCACAAGGAAAGTAAGCTCGGGTATAGAGATAACCGAGGCACACGGAGACAAAGATGTATTTCTGTGTTCCCTTACAAGTAAGGTACGTCATGTTGGAGAGGTGTCGGATTCCACGAAGGATTTCCCAACACCACGAAGGCTCACCTTCTTCTCTGATTCTATCCCACGAAGGAATAGGACCTTTCCTTATGGCTAGCTTTTCCTCCACTCCAGATATGGCAATCTCTACAACCACTTCACAAGATCCACGAAGGAGAAGCCCGGGTCTCTTCATAATCTTCCACGAAGAGGACACCGCGGAACCAACCGCCAACCCAACTAGGAGGTCACCCTCCAAGAGTAACAAGCTCACGGTCTCTCACTCAAACAAATCGTAATGGAGAGCTCAACACTTATGCAAGAATGCAAAGAAAGAACACCAAGGATGCTCAAATCCTTCACTCTCAAATCCCACCAAAGCAACAAGTGCTAGGGAGGAATTAGAGAGGAAGAACACTGGTGGAAACCAATAAATGACTCCAAGATCTAGATCCAATGGGTTCCCCTCACTTAAATGAGGAATTGATTGGTGGGGATTGTAGATCTAGATCTCTTCTTCCAAAGCCCTCAAAAAGATGCAAGAATCATAGGAGGGAAGGGATAGGAAGAAAGCTCAAAGGGGTCAACAATGGAGGTAAAAAATGTGCTCAAGAGCCGTAGAACTTTGGGGAAGAAGCCTCCCTTTTATACCCCTTCAAGGGGGATGGCCATTGGAATCAAGATGCACTGGGCGAACACGTTCCGGTGACGAAACCGGTGCCGCTGGATTAGCCGCCAGAATTTCCGGTCAAAATCGAAAGTTCCGGTACAAACTGAAACAGCATACAAAACAGTTTTCGGCGGTTTGACGGAAATTTCCGGCGGACTTCGGCCACAGACTCGGTCCGCAGGAATTCCGCTGGAACCAAACAAGGCACACGAAAATGGCGATAACTTTTGCGTCCAGACTCCGATTTTAATGATCTTGGGCTTGTTTTGACGAGGACAACAAGATTTATAAGATGGTGAAGAGAAAAAACCATAGTCAAAAATAGGAGGATATAACCAAATGAAGAAAGGTAAGAAGCCTCCCTACAAGAAGAACCGATAAAACCTTCAAACTCGAAAACGTCATAGAAGATGCATACGAATTCCGTTTTCGATGAACTTGGGCTTGTTGAAGAGCTAGAAACAATCTCAAGAACCTCACATGGAGAAACACCAAGAATAAACAAAATAGGAATATGCAAAGTATGCAAAGGATTGAGCTTCCTATGACGATGTGATCAAGTTACCCAACCGAAAGCCCCTCTTAATAGTGCGACTATGTGTTGGAGATATGCCCTAGAGGCAATAATAAAAGTGGTTATTATTATATCTTTGTGTTTATGATAAATGTTTACATTCATGCTATAATAATATTAACCGGAAACATTAATACTTGTGTGATTTGTAAACTATATTAGAGTTCCTGGTAAAGCCTCTTTATAATACTAGCTTGTTGGTTAATAGATGATCGTGGTTTCTCGATCATGAACATTGAGATGTTATTAAAAACAAGATCATATCATTAGGAGAATGGTATGATGGACATACTCCTATAGATAGGCATATCATTAAGATCAAGTCATTTCAATAGTTCATTTGCTATAAGCTTTCTGATACATAGTAACCTAATTCCTTCGACCATGAGATCATGCTAATCACCATCGCCGGAAGGATGCTTTGATGACATCAAATACCACACCGTAACTGGGTGGCTATAAAGGTGGCATTGAGTGTTCGGAAAGTATGTGTTGAGGCACATGGATCAAGAGTAGGATTTGTCCATCCATATGACGGATATATATACTCTGGGCCCTCTCGGTGGATTGTCATCCAATTGGTTTGCAAGCATGTGACTGGATCACAAGGGATCACATATCACGGGAACGGGAAAAGATTACTTATCGGTAACGAGGTTGAACTAGGTATGCAGAGATACCGACGATCAAACCCCGGATAAGTAAACTATCGCGAGACAACGGGAAATTGGTATCGTATGTAAGTGGTTCATTAGATCGCAAAGTAATCGTAGAAATATGTGGGAGCCATATGAATTTCCAGATTCCTCTATTGGTTATTGATCGGAGAAGTGTCTCGGTCATGTCCGCATAATTCACGAACCGTAGGGAGACACACTTAAGGATTCGATGTTGTTTAGTAGATATGGAATGTTAGTAGGGATACCGAATGTTGTTCGGAGTCTCGGATGGGATCCGGGATATCACGAGGAGATCCGGAATGGTCTGGAGAATAAGATTCATATAAGGAAAGTCCGATTCTAGAGTTCGGGAATGATTTCCCTGTTTTCATCGGAGAGGTTCTAGAAGGTTCTAGAAGGTTCACCGGAACAGAAGGGGAATGGTCCATGAATGTGTCATGGGTACGTTGAATGATTGGATTATATCCTAGGTCACTTGGTTTGGGCATTTGCAAGAGAGAATTAAAGCTCTAAATTGAAAGTCAAACGGGAGGTTTCAAAAGTCAAACTGGAACAATGGTTTCCTAGTGGAAGAAGGAAAGAGTCCTTCTTTCAATCCAACTTGGGTTTGGGTTTGGATTCAAACCCTCCCCTCCCAAGGCTACCCCCCTCTCATAAATAGAGGGGGAGGGCAGCCCCAAACACACAAGAGCCAGCCCTCCACCCGTGCCGCGCCACCGCCGCCAGCCACCGCCGCCTAGCGCCGTCGCTGCCTCGTCTCCGCCGCCCTAGCCGCCGCTGACACCTCCTCATCCACCCGGCCTTATAAACCCTGGATCGCCAGGAAACCCTAGATCCACCATAACTCGCACCGGCTTAGGCGAAGCCCTGCGGGATCTTCCCTCTACTTCCGACACCACGTCGTCATGCTGCCGGAATCGCGAGGGGAGAACTACAACCTCCGCTGCCTGCTGGAACAAGGGAGAGGAAGGTCTTCATCGAGTACCGAACGTGTGACCGACTGCGGAAGCGCTGCCGGAACGCAGCACCGAAAGGATCATCTACGCGATCTTGAGATCGGCAAGTGTACGACTACATCACCCACGAGAATCTGCTCTCGTTAACCGCTTTGGAATCTTCGAGGGTGAGTGCTCCTATCGACTCGTTGCTACAATCTAGTAGATAGATCTTGGCTTGTTTGTGTGCATGTGGTAGAATTTTTTGTTTTCCATGCTACGAACCCCTACACTATGTATCCTATAACCTGGTCTCCCAACAACCACCTTGAGGCCGGTAAAAGGAAAACCTAGCAAGGCCATACCTTTGCCTTGCGCATCCCGCTTGATCTTGATGACAACACTTAAATCTCCATCCAAGCCGGAATGCATCACTTGATCATTGTTGCTTCGTGAAGACTCCTAATTTGCTCCCCCATACACCACTATTGGATAACTTCATTAATACATGTCTTCACATGTCCATTATCACCAATATGGATGACAAGCTTCAAGCAAATGATCTTCTCGAGATGCTTATCTTGAACTTGCCCTTCTCTACCTTGATGACGATCACCACTTGATGCCATCCTCTCATGGGCTATATAAGATCTTCACTTTTGAAGCATGCCCATGGAAAGATACCTATCCCATATAGAAAACGCAAAGGCACATATATAATGGGTTAGTTCATGATGCATAATTGACAAGGCTTACCATACCATAAGATCATGTGGTACATTCTTTATGCTTCATGTGTTGACCAACTTGAAATCACTCTTCACTCTTTGTATAGGTCAACCATGTATATTATCATTCTCCATCTCAATATCTTGAGGTACATAAAGAACTCTTAATTTAATTACATGCTCTAAATCTTAGTCAATCATAGATCAACTAATGAGGCTATCATGACACCGTCTTTGAGCCATATCTTGAGTTCTTCTATTGAGATCACACTCTCAAGATCTTGATCATATCATATTCTTCTCTTCAACTCGATGATATTAATGCCAATACTCAAGGTATATCTTTATCTTCATGGCATCCATACTTGAATCCAACACATATAATACAAGAATGACCTATGGAATATTCCTTCATATAAAACTCAATGAAATCATTAGACCATAGGGATTGTCATTAATCACCAAAACCACACATAGGGGCAATTACTCTTTCAATCTCCCCCATTTTGGTAATTGATGACAATCATAACAAGAGGGTTTATATAATGAATATTAGAAACAAGTACGCAACTTATCCGATAATAAGTTGTGTACAAGAGGTTGCATTTGATATGATCAAGTAACACAAAGCTACTAGCACATATCAAAACTGATTCTACTTACACAAACTACAACTAATGTAAGAGATGTGAGTAGAACCAACATATATAGAGCAAACTCCCCCACAATATATGCATGTGTGATGAACTTGAATTTCATTGCATACATTATCAAGAATAAACTTTGGGAGAGTTTACACTATATATACAACCTCAAAACATAATAAAGATGAAATGCATGAAAGGCAAACACTTAAGAACAAACCAATCTTAAGTATAAAACCATTTCCCTTAAACCCTCTAAATTTCTCCCCCATTGACAACAAGTCCCAAAATGGATGACAAAGTTAGAAGGCCAATATAGTATGAGTTCATCCCCAAGGTGTGCATTTCTCATAATTTGAGTGAAATCAAATGCATGTATCGAATGACAAATATTTGGAGGAAATCAAGCTATATTGAGGATCAAAGATTGCTACAAGGATAAATGGTGAAGAAACTTCAACGGATGAAGCAAGCAATCCAATGATCCAAAAAATCAAATGGACAAATAGTGCTCTAAATGAAATAAGGAAGCTCCCCAAGGTTCGTGCATAAATTTTAATTATTGTATTTGAATACAATATGCACAAACATGGAATCCTCACTCCCTTTATATTATTTAGAACAAAACCAGATACAAGGAGTATATATAAATAAATACACTTGTTAAGACAAGCTTAAGTCCAAAATAAACCAAATATGAGATATGAGTGCGTGAAGATGCAATAAAAGTAAACCAATCACTCATAAATCAAGACTTTACCAATACCATTAAAAACCAAGAGGATAAGAGATATGGTCGGCAAAGAGCGATGATATCAAGGTGAGAGATTAACACTCTCGTGTATATAAGTTTATAAGTGGACAAAACATGAGAATAATCCACAAATAAACAACCATACATAAGAGGTTAATAAAATAATAAAAACATGATATCCAAGAGGAAGTCATAAGATATACCAAACATGATATTTTTTGCTTAAGTGCATATATAGCCCATGGCTCTATTTTCTATTATGGTATATCAATGAACTTCACCAAAGAAAAAAGAAAAACCTCAAAAACATCACAACTAACACTAAGGGAACAAATGCTAGTTGAGATACTTTGAGAAAGGCAACAAGTAGCAAAAGGAAGGATTCAAAGCAATTTCAACAATATTGCACATGAGAGTACCTTGAGGAATTGATGTGCAATAAATTGATAGAAGGAATATTTGGGATTGGTGAATCATGAAAATGATTTTATATACTCCCCCATTATATGCATCATCTCAAATTACTCACATAAGAAATAAGGATACGGAAGTCTTTCAAAGATATTTGCAAGAACCGTAACATTTACATACAGATAAATTCATGCCAGGATGCAACCTACAAGAGATTGGATGAAAGAATAGTATGCATGAATAAGATACTTGTTACCGAGATAGCAATGGTATGATGTAGTAGATAAGAATTTTTCGATCATCCTAGCTTGGCTCCAATTATGATGTGGTGATAACACTTTCCTTATAGACAAGACAAGCATCCATTGCATCTCCAATGTAACTAAAATAGCATTCAAGTACACCTTGGTCCCCCAAAATTATTGGGTCCAAAGTGGTTAGTGATACGCGCAATTTGCATCACCTTTCTATATCATAATTTACCTCTGTTCATTGATATATGTCTTATTATGAGGTATTACTTATGGCTTTTCATCTGTTTATGCATGTTGGATGATTCTTGGAGGATGGACTGCCGGAGTCTGGATTCTGATGGAAAAGAAGGCGTTTCGGTGCAATTTCGCAAGGATCAGAAAAATACCAGAAAAATATGGGAAAATATTATTTTTCCAGAAGAATGATGAAGCCAGAAGGAGGAGCGAAGAGGGGCCACAAGGGGCCCACACCCCCTAGGCGTGGGTCCCTCCTAGGCCGCACCTAGGGCAGGTGTGGCCCACCTGCCCAGCTCCCGACTCTGCCCCTTTGCCTATATCTTCCCTACAAAACCCTAAGGCTAGGGGAGCGACCACAGATAGATTTACGCCGCCTCTTGGGGGCGGAAAACACCGAGAGAGAAATATCTCTCCGGCAGACAGATTTCTGCCGGGGGAATTCCTTCCCGGAGAGGGGAGACCCTCGCCATCAACATCGTCATCAAGCTAGGCTTCCTCTGGACCATCATCATCCACACCATCATCTCCACCAGCACCGTCATCACCACTCCGTCCCGCTGTAACAATTGTGTTGGATATTTCTTTAGTTCTTAGGGGAAACTTTCCCAGTGTTAATTACTATTGTATTTGATGCTTGTGAGTGGAACCATTGGATTATTGTTTATGTTCATATTCTTATCCATTATCATATCATCTTTGATCTTGATCCATATGATATCTTGTGAGTAGTTCGTTGTGTTCTTGAGGACATGGGAGAAGTCATGTTGTTAGTAGTGAATTTGTGTTGAGTTATTATTCAATGGTTTAGTATTTAAGTTGTGGTGCTATTCTTCTAGTGGTGTCATGTGAACGTCGACTACATGATACTTCACCATTTATGGGCCTAGGGGAATGCATTGTGTATTTGGCTACTAATTGTGGGGTTGCCGGAGTGACAGAAACCCGAACCCCCGTTAGGACACCTTTGCACAAGGGAGCATAGGATCTTAGAGTTTAAGGCTATGGTTATATTTATATCTTAATTAATTTCCTATAGTTACGGATGTTTGCAGGGGGTTTAATAACAAGTATGTATTAGTCCAATTAAGGTCGGTATGTTAGCACAGGTTCACCCACATAACACTTACATCACCAGAGAAGAGTACTCGGCTATATGAAGTGAAAGCACTTCACAGAATTCCCATGTGTCCTCGAGAACGTTTGGTCCTTATAAGTATTCCATCGGCTTGTCCTTTTCTAAGAAAGGATTGTGCCACTTGCTCCATTTGTTCGTTGTCTTTATTACTTGCTCCTTGTTTTGTTGCCTTATTAGAAACCACTAAAAATCCATTTGCTAAGTATTCACAGGGATTTCCTGCTCCATACCACTGTTCAGCACCTTCTGCTCCTCGTTGGGATCGACACTCCTATTTATCAAAAGTACTACGATACACCCCCTATAGTTGTGTCAACACCCGTATTTTTAATCCCAGATGCCTGTTATGCCATACATCACAATCCCAGGATTACCATTTTTGCGAGACATAACAGATTTGGATATCATAGTACATCATCCATTACAAACCATACATAAGGTCTTACACCAATAAGGATCTCATGATCTAGTTCTTAATACAAGTCAAGCAGCGGGATAACGTAATAGTAACGATAGCGGGGGCGAAGCTCCATCTTCAGGGTCATAGGCAATGCTAATGATGGGAGATGATCCTAGTTGTCGTAACCTTCCTGCGGTCCATCATCCTGGTACTCCTCTTCATAATCTGGCCACGAGAATAGCCAGGGACAAAGCCATGAGTACTATTTAAGTACTCGCAAACTAATACTAACAAGTTAAGGGGGGTGTTTGTAGTTAGGACACTAGGCTCTAGGGTTGTTTTGCAAAAAGCCAGATTTACCTCTACTAAGTTCAGAAGCAAAGAAAACTAGTTGAAAGTTTTATAACACCTCAATGGGAACTTGAATTTCATATCACAACTCTGTTGTGGTCAAGTCAACGTCATAATTCATTTCACAAGTCATTTTGAAAACATCTGACGGGAGAACAGTATGGCCACTCCAACTGTCCATAACCACGGACGCGGCAATTCGAATAGTTTGATACTCTGCAGAGATTGTACACTTTCACCACAACATTCGATACATCCGTCAGGAACAAATCCTGAATTCACCATACTCAGTATGCGGATAATCAATCCTAACCTTTCAATTACACGCCCTAGTATAGGCACCTCTCCTGTGAGTTTGGCCTCCCAACCATGACCAACTGTCATCTTGGGTACTGTACAGGTGGACAATCTTCACAAGGTAGCCTCAGCTCAGACCTTGGCCGCGAGGGAACCCATACTAAGGTATATAAATTTCCAGTCAAGCCCTACCCAATTTTCGGGTATTGTGGTTGTACGGTAAAATTGGAATGGTATCGCATCCAGACAACCATCAGTTTTATAAAGGGTTAAGGCTCATGCCTCAACATTTTCATCCTCAAAATCATCTGGTGTTCGGGAACACATGTCAAAACATTTCAGTAGAATGACTCATCATTCTAAGGTTTTCATAACCATTTTCACCAAGTATTCCCATCTAAAGTTGATCAAGTTTTATGCTTAGCACTAGCATCTACAAGTGGTGGTAAATACTAATGAGGGACGGTAAATAAGTGGAGATTTGCTAAGTTCAATCTCATGCCTTAGGATGACATCAAGATTATCTAACTTAGGCCAAATTTAATGCTCTTTATGCTACCCTCTAATATCTTTCTAGTATTTACAATTCACTATGTAAACTCTAAGAGAAAGTTTTGATAAAGAAATAAAGTATAAAGCTTGCAAGTAAAACTAGGATTGGGTATCATCAAATGTGTCCAACCAAGCATGCTTAATGCATTGCATAGGTCATCTAACTTTCATAGTTGCAAGTGTTAGCTTGCAAGGTTTCAAGTATTGGCTTGCATAGGTCAACTTGGGTAGTAAGGCTTGCCTTGTGCAGAGCAGTGGTTGAAGTTCTCCTCGGCTTCTTCCTCGTAGTATCCTCCTTCCTCCTTGTATCCTTGGTTGGTACTGGCGTCTATAAATAAATACGAGGTACACAATCACCAAACAATACTTAACTATTTTCAATCATCACACAAAGGTGCACTATAGATGATCTAGCATCATCAATAACATTACAAGATTAAAGCATTTGTCTTATTTATTTTAATTTGAGAAAAGTAATTTCTACTCATTGAAAAACTACTTAAGATTTAATATTCTCCAACTCAAACATGGGATCATGTTGACACATGTCATCACCACATATTTCAGTCCATGGAAAAGGGATTTAAAGTGGTGTCACAATTTAATAAGGTTTAACCTTTTTATTTTAATTAAATAAAATGACTAGAAATGCCTATGTGACATCCTTTTATTACTTGAACATTATTTCTGTAAGTAAACCCATATGTTTTTATATATTCTGAAAGGTATGAACAAATGTGATTTTTGAGAGTTGGAATCAACTCAAAAGCTCTTATGGTTGAATTTTGAAAAATGTTTGAATGCAGAAAAGCTTCTGCCTTGTTATTTTTACCAAGGTTGATCCACAGATCCAAATGATTTGAATCCAACGGGCTTGGATTAAGCATTTCAGTACCTTTTTAACAAAATTGGTTTCATGCATTTTGGTTCATTAATCGAGCTGGGTTGAGTTTTGAATCTATGTACAGAACTATGTTTGAATTTAAATGGAAAAATCTAAATTTAAACTGCTGGGTCACGCGGGAGACGCTAATGGGCCGGCCTTGTGTCATTCCGCAACGCGGGGTTCAGCTGACAGGGGTCTGCCAGTCAACGCCTCATAACGCATGAAGCGGTACGGGGCGACGTGGGACGTTGGATTAGAGTGGCGATCAACGGCTAGGGATCGTCATCGACGACGGACCTGTCGCCGGCGAGCTCTAACCCTAGCGGCTCGGTGGGGGTGCATATGGGGCGTACCAGGGCTCCAGCAAAGACGGCGAGGCGGGCAAACGAACTGGTGGTCGACGGCGAGCTCAGGGACGGTCGAGGCAGCTCCGGGGGTGGTCGCAATCAGCAGTTCCCTTCTCCTCCAGAGGCGGCCTGCTCCGGTACAATTCCGGCGAGCTGCTGCTCCTCGTGCTCCGGCTAGAGGTGTGGGATGATCAGTGAGGTGAGGGAAGTGGAGTGGTGTGCTGCAAACTGCTGGGGGTGGCCTCCTTTTATAGGCTCGACGGAGAGACCAAGAGGGATGGGCAGGCGATGGTGACGACATGGCTACGGGCTGCTAGCGGCATGGATGAGGGTGGAGATCGACGCGCGGTCTCCTGGCGGTGCTCTAGGACTTGAATGCGGGCTTAGGGGCGGTGTTAATCGGTCGGGCAAAGCTAGCGCTTTGAGCGGCAGAGGCGACGTCTTCGACGGCGAGCGGTGGCTGTGAGGCATTGGACGGCGAACGTGGGTATCTAGCGTGCTCCTTGGGTCGTGGTGACGCGGTGGGCACGGGCTGCGGTCGAGGGGCGGCGTGTGCAAGCCTGCCGGGTGCGGTGCTCTGGCGCGTACTCGGCATGTCGCTGTGGCACTGGGCGCGGGGTTTTCTTGGTCGTCCACGGCTGGACTTGGCTCGGGGAGGGTACAGTGGGCGGCGGTGAGGTGCTGGCTAACTCCTAGACATGGCGAGAGAGGAGGAGATGGTCTGCTGCGGCGGCGACCAAGTTGGCCGGCGAGGTGGGCTCGGCTTGGCAATGGCCATGCTGCTAGGAGGTAGGGGGTGGGTTAGTTAGGTCATGGTTTGATCTAGAGGGGACAATGTGATCAATTGAATGTCAAAAGGGAGACAAGTTTGGCCAGAACACTAATCAAAATAGTGAAATTGATTTGGTTTAAATTCTGCCTGCCAAGTGTTTGATGAAATGGCCGCAAGAAACTTCTTTTTGAATTTTGAAAAGATTTTTGGTGGGTGTGCTAGGCATGAGCTTGAGATTCGGTGGTTGCTTGGGTTTTGAAAATTGAGCTTGTTTGAGTGGTTTTTGAAATAGTGGGATCTTGCCATATGAGATAGATTCAATTTTAAACTGTCATTTAAACTTAGCATTTGAATGTTTTTAGCAGATCACAAAGTGGGCCTTGGTACGTCATTATGTGTACTAACAAGGGGTGCAAAGATCTACAATTGTTTCTGTTAAGTTTTGAGTGCTAGGAATAGCCAAAGTAAGCATGATAGTTAATTTGGCAAAAATGACCATTCACTTCATTTATTCATTTTGAGTTGTTTTTCTTTGGGAAAAGTTTGGGAATGATTTAGATGATGTTTATTTCACCTAAGAATCATTTTACAAGCAATGAATCACAGAACCATGGCAATTCAAAAGAACTCCTAATTTAAATGCACATACATAAGAATGCTTTCATATTTTGAGATGGGAAAGTTTTTGTTAACCCTAAATTTGATGATTAGAGTTTGATAAAATATTTTTGGGATGTTACAACTTGTGGGTCATCAAGACTATTTTTTGGCACTGTTGCCAGGGAGTGAAGCACTATTGAAGAGTGGAACTGGTAAGGGAAACTTTTACTGTGAGTATTTCTTTTGTTACTGCTTGTTACTTTGTTTCCAATGTGGATAACCCACTTGGTTTTCTGTTTGAGAAAACTACTACCATTGCTAGGATAGCAGATGAACCACCACCTATTGAGATAGATCCTTTTAAGATACCTACAAATATTGTTAATCGTGTTATGGATAATTATTATTTAGGGGATGGAACTGTCCATCCCAGTGATCACTTGCTTTTTATCCATGAATTATGCGGGTTGTTTAAGTGTGCAGGTATCACAACTGAACAAGTGAATAAGAAGTTACTCTCCATATCCTTGAAAGGGAGAGCTGAAGAATGGTATAAGCTGCTGAAGAATGGACAATCCATGGAATGGGAGGAGATGGCATCTCTCTTTTACTCTAAATTTTATCCTCCCAGTGAGATTCATAAGTATAGAAATCTTATATATAACTTTTGGACTCTTGATGGAGAGAGTACAGCTCAAGCTTGAGGGAGATTGAAGTTACTAATGCTTAAATGTCCTATTCATGAACTCCCTAACCATATTATTCTCAATAACTTTTATGCTAGGCTTTCTCTTCATGATAAAGATTTACTAGATGCTTCTTGTGCTGGATCATTCACACGTATGTAGGAAGAAGATAAATGGGATCTCTTAGACCGTATTCAAGATAACACTGAATCTTGGGAGAATGACAAAGGAAGAAAGTCAGGTATAAACTACGATTATGAATGCATTAAATCTTTTATGGGAACTGATGACTTTCGTGATATTAGCAATGAGTTTGGTCTTGATTCCCAAAGAATTGTCAACTGTTTTAAGGCCTTTGCCTCTTACATAGAATTCCCAAGAAGAAGTGGAATAAGTACCATGCTCCTTATAAAGATGTTGTTAGTCATGTTTCTGTTAGAAGTACTCAAGTTTGTACTACTAATCATATTGTGCCTAAACCTCATGTTGAGAAAATGCCTTTCCCAGCTAAGGTAAAGGATTATTCTAGGATTATTAGTGCAGATAACAAAGGTACAAAGGAAACTGCAGAGCCTGGTAAGCAATTGAATGTTGAATCTATGGTAGCTATTGTGAAAGACACTGTCACTCGAAATATAGAGGATGATCATATTGTCTTCTGTGAAGACGGTACTAATATTATCTCTCATCCTAGTAAAGCTAGAAAAGCTAGTGTTCCCGTGCTTTCTGTTAAAATTGGTGATCATTGCTACTATGGTTTATGTGATATTGGTGCTAGTTCTAGTGCTATTCCTTATGAGCTTTACAGGGGAATTATGCATGAAATTGGTCCTTGTGAGCTTGAGGACATTAATGTGGTTATTCACCTTGCAAATAAGGAAACCATTTGCCCTATTGGTATTGTAAGAGATGTGGAGGTTCTCTGTGGTAAGATTAAGTATCCTGCTGATTTTCTAGTGCTTTCTGCAGCTAGCAAAATTGTCCTATCATTTTTGGTAGACCTTTATTGAAGACTTGTGGAGCTATCATTGATTGTAAGAAGGAAAATTCTTATGATTTTAACTTCTCCAAATTTGCTAAAGCTCCTTGTGAAAATAGCTTGCCTAATAAAGATTTCAAGATGGAACAACTTGCTTCTATTGACCCAGTTTATGACCTTGGACCTCTTTTTGGTGACTGTAAGTGTGCTTATTCTGATGATAAAGTTGTTGTCAATGACAGTTATATTGTCAACTTTATTCAAAATGCTACTGAAAGTTACTATGAGAGAGGGAAACTCGGTTTTATGCATCTCCATAATGTTAAGTTTCCCTGTTTTATGTTGAAAGCTTTGAAGTTGCATTTGTTTTGCCTTCCTATGCTAGTGGATATCTGTTTGAACAATTCGTTCTCTCATGATACCCCCATGCATAGGAAGTGGGTTATTCTCAAATGTGTTGGTTATTTGCTTCTTGATGCTCTTTTTCACTTCAAAGATATATATCCTATGTGAGCGTCTTTGAAAGTTTCAAGCCTAACTTAAAGGCATTAAAGAAAAGTACTTGTTGGGAGATAACCCAAGAGTTTTGTCGAGTCTTGGAAGTTATTACTTCAGTAATAACCGCTCCTTATCCTTTTTGTTTTGGTTTTTGTGTCAATTTCAACTACTTTTGTGAAGTAGAGGAGTTGTGAAAAGTGGCTATTGTGGGACAGATTTTTGTGCTGAATTGTAAAAATTCATGAGGAAGCTCAGTACTTCGCATGGAGCTGAATTTTTCTGACCTTGTTCTCCAAGTTGTTACCCAACTTTCATTAGCTATGCACTTTTTGATTTGAGCAACAGAAGGTTTTCTAAAAAATCAATCTTTACCTGCTGGTCTGTTTTGACAGATTTCTGCCATCATTTGCATTTGGCTCTTACAGAAGCTTTGTTTTGATGAGTTTTCAGTTGAGGTGTGTACACAAATGTTTATTGTTTTTGCTTACACTAATGTTGTCATTGAGTTTGTGCAAGGGTTTTGTATGAAGGAAATTTTCAGGAGAAGGAGAAAAGGAATCTGTAGAGTTCATCTTTGAATAGGTAAAAGTGGTGAAAACAGAAAGTTCGTGAAAATCCAATCTTTATATTTTTGACGTTTTTGGGCCCGTGCCTGGAGGGGGTGTGCCACCCTCGAACTCCGTCTCTGCTTCGTTTCCGTGTTAGAACCTTCCTTATGCCTTGACACTTCGTAATATATAATCCCCCGGATCCCCCGAGGTTCGTGCATCATGTTCTTGTCGTGTTTTCGTTTCAATCTGTTTCAGTCAGGAAATCTGCTCAAGTTTAGAGCACCATGGTCTCCGCCAACGACAAAGGCAAGAAGCCCGAGGAAGAAGAACCTCAAGTCCCCAAGGAGGAGGAGATTTCGGTAGGGTATGAAGGTGACATGGAGGAGGACAAGAAGCCGAACACTCGCGCTACCGTCGCAAGCATTGGATTGGTAGCAAATCCCTCCAAGCTTAAGAGGACAGCACGGATGTCTATAGGAGGGAAACCTCCGCGTCATATTCTCGCTCCGCGGACACTTCCTCCTTGTACCACTCGTTCTAACCATGCAGGAAAAGAACACTCTAAGAAGGAAGAGTGGAGGAACAATAATAAGGACTGGGATCCTCGGTCCGAATTGATTATGAGCTGCATTGAGCATAATTCGGATTTGATTCGTACTCTGACCTTCGATATTGAGGATTTGAAGAAGCTGATTGAAGAGCTTATTACGAGAACACCACCACCACCACCGAAGGAGTAATTCATCATCAAGTTTGGCATTCCCTTGGCTTGTTCCAAGCTTGGGGGAGTGCCTCGGTATCACCACCATTATCTTTTATTTTTCTTTACCTTTTTAGTGGATTCATATCTGTGGTAGAGAGTGTTGGGAATATGACCTAGAGGCAATCATGTATGATGATATTTCCCATTGTATTCATAAAGTTATTAAGCTGTCCTTGTATGAGCATCTAATGTATATCATTGAATATGTGATTCGGTTGTGGAACTATACATTCATGTTGCTTGTACTAAATGTCCTTGGTCATTGAGGTTGTGTTGGACACACAACTTAGACCAATGTGAAAGTCGGCTTGATGACTCGGTTCCACTTGTCATGGGCATGGTGATGCTATTCCAACTTACACAGATTCGGCTAAAGAGTTTAGCGATTCGGATTGACCCATATTGAGGTACAATGAACAAGTTGTCATTTGTATATCTCAATCAATGTAATCCTTAGACCTAAGGTTATTGCATAGTCCGAGTTGAGGATCACCGACTTAGGTTCTGTCAAACACTGATCCGTAACTGTGCAGTTATAAAGGCAGAGTAAGGGTCGACTGAGAATCGAGCTGCGTGATGTGAATAACCAAGATGGGATTTTGCCCCTCCACTCGGAGATATATTCTCTGGGCCCTCTCGGATGATATGATTCGGAAAGCTTGGCCATGCACGACTCGGTTAAGTGTTAACCGAGGCGATCGACTAAGAGTTAGTCGGGTGAATCACTTATCTCGGATCGAGAAGAGAGTCGAACTATTTAAGGGATGGCAATTATTCGCCTATAGTCTGACAAGGTATATCGTGAGGCAAAAGGGACTCGGACGCAAGTCGCATTGGAAAGACAAGTCGTCATGACTCTTCGGTACTTGGTAGTCGGCATGTTCTGCTAGGAGCCGCTACCGACTGATCGATTGAGAGTCGGACTCTAATCGTGTCCAAGTAGCCATGAGCCTGCGGGGTCACACACTTAAGAGTGGGAGCAAGTTCGGATTGGATCTGAACGGGAAATCTGGTGGGTTGGACCCGAGCCTGATTTGGACTGAGTCAGTGAGTCGGACTCACAGGGACTAATATTATATGGTCTTTAGTGAATGGGCCGTGCGAGTAGAGCCCACGTTCACTCCCTATATATAGTGGAGCACCGTAACGCAGAAAGGGTAATCGTTGATCGGTTAGGTCATTCCATGTGCTGGAAACCCTAGCTCCACAACAGTCCTGCCGCCGTAACGAATCTAGCAGTTCGCCGCCGGTGCTCCTCCTTGTACGTATGGATACCAGCAGAGGTGTTGTACGATCAGCACCAGGACGATCGGATCACAAAGGACCGCACTGCATCAACTGACGCGCTTCATCAGTAATCCGCAACTGCACGTCTAGTGGTAAACCTTGTGGCCTTCTACCTCGGCTAGATCTTGGGATCACCACGTTAGAGGAAAAAGTTTTGTTTTATCTCTGCGTGGCCCAACAGAGAGGTTATCTTATAGTTTGGTTTGCATGTGGAAGTATCTCTCCTTTAGTTGATTATCTATGTATCCCTTGGTGTGAGTTCCTTTATTGAATATTAATCAGAAGTCTCATCTTTTACTTTTTGCACTTCTTATTTTAGTTTGCAATATCTATTATATGATGGATCTTGTTGATCAGTATTAGCATCACTTTGGGATCATCAAGTGGATTTAAATTGGTTTTGCCAAACCGGGCTCTGGTCAGTAGCAACAATGTTTGAGGTTTGAAAGAAAAAAGATAAAAAGCTTACAGGTATTTGGTGTTGGGGATATGCTATATGGGTATCCTAATAGCATGTCTCTTATCCGACTAACCCGGGTGGCCCATAGTCGGTAGCATGGCCTATGGCCTGCTGGGCGGCCTAGTTAGATGGATCCAGAAGGGAGGCCCATGCCGGATAAAGGAAGGCGACGGTGGAGTCACCAGCGTACCCGGAGCCTTGGAGTACAAGATACACAAGACTAGTAATAGACGGTGTAGGACTCTGTAACCGGTCCGGCTAGGACTTTTCCCTGTAACCCTAGGACCTGACGACTATATAAGTCGGGCCTATGGGAGCCTTTAGAGCATCGTTTTACACACACCTCGCATGGCGAACCTGTCTCTGTAATTCGGCTTATTGCCATTATAGTGATTTATAGCAGGAGTAGGATTCCGCCACCGTCGTGGGATCTGAACCTGGGTAAGCTGTGTTACCTCGTACCCGTCAACCGTCTGCCTTACCCAACGTCTCTAAACACGCACTGTGAGGACCCCTCCATGGCGTACTCGTCGGCAATACCACGACAGTTGGCGCCCACCGTGGGGCAAGAGGCGCTTCAGGCTCTTCAGCGGGCGAGGACCAAGATCTTCGCGGGAATCGGTGAAACCGTAGCCATCGGCCGTGTTCTCTTCTCCGGCAACATTCTGATCGTCCCTCCTGTCGAGTTCTGGATCCCGGCGAAGACGAACCCTACGCGGTGTTCCATCGTTCCTATCAGAGACATCCACCTCTTCATCGACGAAACCGACTCGGGCACTAGTTCCTTGGGAGTCGGAGGAGCATCAAGACCCGCACGGACCGCCTACGGGCAGGATACGTTTGCGGAAGGATCGATGTCGGATCTCTCTTTGGAGTTTGCCGACAAAGATCGGAAAGCACCAAGGCCCGCACGAACCGCCCACGGGCAGGATACGCTCGCGGAAGGATCGATGTCGGATCTCTCCTTGGAGTTTGCCGACAAAGATCGGAAAAATTCAAGTCCCACCCAAACCGCCCCTGTGCAGGATATAAAGGTGGAAGATCACTGCAAATCTGCCGGCTTCGTCCGCGCGTCTGAACAGTAGAGATCCAAGTTCGTCGGCGTGGTTACCATCTTCGATCCCGCGCGCTGCGTTCAGAGAGAAGGCGAAGACCCCCCGCGACTACCTGGCCAGATGGCTCCGTATACGAGCCGATCTGGACCACTACCCCAATGATGATGCCATCTATCACTTTGTGGAAGGACTGGACCATGGCACGCTTCTCCGACATTCTCTTAGACGGTAGCAGGCGTCAGGACACCTTACTTTCGAAGGCATGGTGTACACCGTCAACAACTATGCGGAGGACAAAGCGGCAGCTCAGACAGCGCTTGCGCTCATTGACGGAGCCCCTCCGATTCAGCCACCACCACCTCCGGCCGCCATCATCGTAGCAGCGCCACCACCTCTAGTCATCATAGAGGCCGTTGCACCTCCACCGCCCGTCATCGAGGAAGTCCTGGCACCCTCCGACTCTGTCATTGACGCACTTTACGCTGATTTCAGTGCAGACTCGGAGGATATAGACTTTAGTCCAGAGGATCTGGACTTTGCTATGCAGGAGATGGAGGAGGAGTACTCACGCGACGAGCAAGCTAACAACACCGTCATGTCCCGAGGGGTATTCGTCACCATTGGCACGGCAATGGATGAAGATCAATCCGAGCAAGCTCCGCCTACGGCGCTGGAAAAAGGGAAGGGGCCACTTATTGCTGCGGACGATGATCGTGCAAAGGTCATGCCTCCTCCGCCCAACCCAGTGCAGCAGCCACAAGAACTCGGCACCGGCCCGAGTAACAACAACACCGCAAACTTGCCGCCTCCAGCATCTACGTCTGCAGCAGCCCAAGTTACTCCAGCTGATAGAGTGATGTACGGCAACCTCCTCATCGAGCCACTAACCGTTGATCATATCCGAAACGTGACCCAGCTTGACGAGAAGCGCCAGCAGCTGCTGGAGGAGGTGCAAGCCATCGTGGAGCAAGGCGCTAAACTAGATAGAGATTTGTTCAACGCGCAGAAGTCCATAGAGAAAGCTAGAGCAATGGAGGCCGAGTACAAGACTCTGCTACAGCAGCAGAAGGCTAAGAAAGCTCCAGCTCGCGTCATCAACGATCCTGGTGTACGGCGCAACCCAGGATGGGCTCCCTCGAAGCCGGCACAAGCCAAGCCATACATTGACAGTGAAGGCAAGCAGGTGATGCCCACCCCACTCCTTAACCTCGCCATCGCCAAGACCCTTCTGGAGCAGGATAGATCGCCTGAGGCAGTAGAACATGTCTATGACCTAGTGGCCAAAGCGGTAAAGCAGCAGGAAAATGCCACCTCTCAGAGGCTTGAGTCTGACCCAGCGCTCTGCCGATCTAGCCAGTACAAACCGCCAAGGGACAGATCTCCTCAAGATGTCGGGTCACGGACGGGTTCATCAGAATGAAGACGGAGGGATGCGCGCAACAAGAAGGATGCTATCCCCATATCCTCCGAAACGGAGAAAAAGCCCGACCTCGTTGCCCATCGCCACCGCCCCGATCCCCCTGACGTCAGGAAGACCACAAGGCTCACCATTGTACGGATATGCCCCCACCAAAGCAGTGCGGCATCGTCATCCGCGACAACGCAGCACAGACCCGTCACGATGAAGAGCGCCACCAAGGACACAAGAGCAGGTCGCACCATGACCCTCCACATCTGACAAGCAACCGTGACAGGCGTGAGGTGTCGCAGGAGGGTAACATCAAGAAGGCTAACCCACCGCCACCTCCGCCTCCATCGCTGCCAAGCAGTCACCATGGCGGAGGAGGCCCGCGTCGTTCGCGCAGCCCATCCCCTGTTGACAAAAAGAAGAAGAACCCGGAGCCGTACGATGCACGTTCGCGGATCGATAAGATGCATGAGGCCCGGGAAGGATCATACCTGGGACCACGTTGCTTTGGACCTGCAATACGGTCCAAAACTTACCCCAAAGGTTTCCGGATTGACAAGACCATCAAGCCCTATGACGACATCGCCAAGCCAGCCACATGGTTGCAGGACTACGGCAACGCGGTGGAGATTGCCGGAGGCAACCCCAACGTCGCCGTCAAGTACCTCCCGTTAATGTTGGCAGGCACGGCGTATCAATGGATCGACGACTTGCTAGAGAAATCTATCTACAACTGGCTAGAAATGCAATAAGCGTTCACCAAGAACTTTGAGGGTACATACAAGCGTCCCTGCACTGTGGGTGATCTACAGCGGTGCGTGCAAGAGAAAGACGAGACATCTCGCGCCTACTCCCGATGGCTGGATATGAAAAATTCCTACGCAGGAGTGCATGCTCAGACCACCATGGCCGCCTTCATCGATGGGTTGGAAAGGGGCACGTTGCTCCGACATAAGCTGAAGCGTTTGCAGGACAATCACCAGCTTGACTTGAACCAGATGATTCAGTTGGCTAGTGAGTTCGCAGCTGCCGACGACGATGCTCGTTGGTCATTGCCGGCAACATCCGTCCCAACTCAAGCTCGGAGGAACAACATTACAAAGCGGAAAACCGCTCTAGAAGAAAAGCAATCTACCGACATGGTCGCTGTGACTTTTGCAGGACGAGGCGAAGGCGGATGTCACATCCCAAGATTTTCCAAATCTTGTAATGTGAAAAATAATTAAATAAATAAAATAATTGTTGAAATTTAGGGTGAAAAGAAACTTCTGTTTCTAAATGGAAACTTAAAATCCCATCTTGAACAAACTTTGGTTAACATTTGAATCCAACTAAATTCAAATCAAGTGGAATGCATTCTTCATAAGAGCATCTGGAAATTTAAACACTTGGAAAATAAATCCAAACCCTAAACCCTAAATGGAATAAAAATCATTTCCAAGTTATCTCCAAGCCTATGGATTTAATCCATATAAAAATTTATCATCAAACATTTATAAATGATCAAGAATGATAAATAGAAATATATTAAAACCCTATAAACTAGTTTCACTTAATTTGGAGCCATGGATAAAATCTTATGAATTTAATAAGATAAGGAAAAGTAATTTCCAAAGCTAATAAAGCACTTATATAAAATCCATACCAAATGGTGATCAATTAATCCTAAAGAAATTTAAAAGGATAAACAAATCTCAAATAAGATTTTACAAATTGGAATCACCAAGTTTGGATCTCTAAATAAAAGCATATGAATTTTATAAGATGAAGAAAGAAATAATAAATAAAGAATATTTAAAGACCAAATCAAATCTTGGCCAAATCCATAAGCAAATGGAATGAATATCATCCAAATCTAAATAAAATAAAGGATAAAGAATTTCCAAATAAAATAAAATGGCATTAACCATTCTATCCTTATTTTAATAAAGACAAATCTCTAATAAGAATAATTATATAATTCATGAGAAAATAGTATTTTGGAATTTACCCAAGTGGAATAAAATTTGTTTAATTAACTTAAATAAAATAAATCTTCCAAGTAAAATTTAGGAATTAAAACTATATTTAATTCCATTGGAAATTAAAACAAATACTCAATTCAAATGATTTATGAATCATATTAAATACTTTCCAAATAATTCTAGATGAATTATTTGACACCCTATTAAACAAATAAAAACCTACTGAAAAGGTTTGGAAAGTTTTTAGAAACTTAAATGGTGTTTGAAAATATTATTAAATCTCATTTGATTTAAAACAAGGGCTTATTTGAATAATTAAAAGACCCCAAAGGAATAAAATTTTATTCCAAAATTGACTTCAGATTATGTTAATAATCAGTATTTAAACCTACACAAAATTTGGCAAAGGTTTGAATTCAAATGAGTGTTTGAATTAATTAAACAAAACCAAAACAGAAATTAGAAATAGAAAAAGAAAAAGGTTTCAGTATAAAAAATGGAACCAGCCAGCGAGCCCACTAGGCCCAGCAGCCCATCTTCCCTCTCACCCCGAGCGAAACGATTTCTCACCGTAGAACTCACCCACTCCGCCACTGACTGCCAGGACCCACCTTCCACTCTCTCTCACTCGCTGCCAAATGGGCCCTGCGACCACGTCAGCATCTTCAACCACGCGCGACCAGTTCTTCTTCTCCCTCTCTCCTGTTTCTGCTAGAAATCCATGGATTAAATTCACCATAACGCCGCGAGTAATCACTGCTGCAACTACGCCCTACTTATCACCACTCTCTCCCCTTCATTTCCCCTCAGACACCACAGCATGAGAGCCCCCAGGCCGTCCCCATTAACACTTACACCGCCGCTGCTTCCGACGCCTTCCGGCGGCAATTCCGGCCGGCCCACGCCTCCCCTTGATCCCTGGCGCATACCAGTAGACTCCCTGGTCCCTGGCGCACCTTCCAGTGTCGCCCGTTCATCCGCGCGTGCTGTGAATCATCGACAACATGATCACTGAGCAAGCGCCGTCGTCTGCTACCTCTCCGGCGAGCTACTGACGCCAAACCAGTGCACCCCTCGTGTTCTGGTGAGTACCTCTACGACCCCCGAGACCGTGCGCATCCTCCTGATACTTTTCCTCGCTTGCTTGCATCCCAGGCACTCGTCTTCGATCACGACCGTGCGCACCCGACGGCAGCAAGAACTCCGGTGAGCGATTCCGTTCAACCCCGTGCGCCCCCTGCCACATCTCGAACACGTTAAGCATCGTCGTGATCTCCTGAACCTGGTGAGCATCTCCCTGCACTCTCTCTCTCTTCCTGTAGCATCGACACCGCCACCGTCTGACCGTTCCACCACCACCTGCCGCCGCCAGCGCCGCCCATCTTTGACTAACACATGTGCACCGTTCGATTTGGATCCGACGTGTGCGATAGAAACTTAACTGAAGTGGTATGGAGCCACCTGTGCCACTCGATCTAAATTAGATCCAACGCACCAGAGAGCGCGATCCAGCCGAAACGGTATCCGCGAGTAAGAACACGACACGTGGCTCAGTCCGTTTGAAATAAAAACAGAAATGTCTATTAGATGTTCCAATTTGAAAAATTCATAAATTTCAAACCACACGTCCAAATTTTGCAAATTTTATATCAATGGATTCAACAAAACAAGTACTTTCTGACCATGCACTTTGTTTAGTAAAATGTTTCTGTTAAATTGATTGTTTTTGCAGAAACTTATGTAAGCATGTTTAGGATATAAAAATTGTTCTAAAATGAGTTTGGGGATAAATTTTTGGCAAATGGTTTGTTTTGAACCTACTGACCCTAGAAATCAATTGGTGGTTTCAAAAATGTATTTGGTGAAACAAAAGAATGAATCTTTGATTTAAAACATTTCTAGTCAAATAAAAATATGGTTTAATTATTAAAAATGGTTTTGGAAGAAAACCTGTGAGAAATGTTTTGGAAATAAACTCTCTGACCCTAAACACAAGGTTTTATGGTTTGAAAACATATTTTGTGAAACCTATAGAATGTTGCCTTATTAAAAGCATTTCTTCACCACATAAAATAATGATTTGGTTTAAAAATGGTTTATGAAGTAAAACCTTTTGCAAATGGTTTTGCCACTTTATAAAATTACCATTAGGTGTTTTCAAATGTTTATGACCCATTAGAAACCACTTTTACAAATAAAACAATCTTTTGCATGTTTGCATGCATTGTTTTGTTTCTATCATTTTATGTGATGAATTGCTTGAATGGTAGATTGAAATATTGTTTACTTTATTGAATTGTAGTGATTTGAAGTGTGTGAACATTGCAAAGATCAAGAAGTGAACCTATATTCTCTACCAAAAAGTCAAGTGATGCTTCATACTTTTGACCCATTATTTTCACTATGCATTAGTGATATTTCTAAGTAGGACTTGCATGGAATTTTTGCTAAGTATAAAATATGCCATGGGAAATCCTAGTAGATGAACCCTTAGTAGAAATTCCTAAGTTAAGATCCCTACTACTATCATACTTAGCTTAGCTAGTATAAAACAAGGGTGGAATATATATATATATATTCATGCTATGGAAAATTTCTAAGTCTGAGGACTTGTGTTTTGTTTAATAAAACAACTAAGTGAATGAATCACCTGGGTGGAATGGAAGGAATGGTTTGTGTTGAGTGGTTACACAAGGCCAGGGGACTGGTGAACCTTGTGTATCACACTTGTGGATGGCCACCCAGGAACAAAGAGATTTGAGATGTCAAATGTTGAGAAGCTTCAAGTGCAGCCACTTGGCATTATGGGCTCTGCCTGGATCATATAGGTTGCAATAACTTAGCCAAATGGACAGTTGGTGGTAGGGGATGATAGGTTGGAACGCGTCCATTCTGGTCTAAGGAAAGGCTTCTGAAAGATCTTGTCTTGGTGAAACCAAGTCTTGTGGGGAAAGTGCACCACCTCTGAAGAGTGTAAAATCTAAGTACTTAGCCATGTCCCTGGCAAAGGACAATTTGAGCATCAAGACATGGAAGCTATCAAGAATCTCCTCATCCCAATTTCTAAGTTAAAAATCTTGTGGGTGAACAAGGGGTTGAAGGATCACCAATTTCTATTGGGAGATGCATTGGAAATGTTTTTGTCAAGCAAAAACTTAGTGTTTTCAAATGATAAGGAAAATCTATTTTGAGCAATGCAAGCCTAAGCTCCACTTAGACAAATGCATATAGATGATAGACTCCACTATACTACCATAGTATCACTTGCCAATACAATTCAAATGTATTGACCCTTGTGGCTGTAACTAATTATGTTACAGGTTTGTTTGATGTTAGGGAAGTTATTGATTTAGGATTACAAGTCTACAACCAACATGTCTGCATGTGGCACTTTGAAGATGAAGGACCCCATGCTATTGTTATATTCTACTGCATTGTAATGAGATAGCCAAATGAGCTATGTAAGATGTAATAAATTATTTTATTCCTGGTTATGAAGTTGTATTATGACCTATGTTTCTTGATATTACATCTTAACTGTGGATGCTAGCTATTGATCCAGGGACTAGCATTGTAAACACAGGGATCTCTATCTTATTAAAGGTTGGGAACCTTACAGATGGTATCAGAGCATTGTGTTGCCTATAGGATTTGTAAACCTAGGATTGGACAAACCCCTTAGAAAAATAGGAGTTGAATTTGTTCCAAAACTTATTTACAAACAATCTTGTAAACTCTTTCCTCAACCATTTTCGGTTTTGATTCTACATCTCTTCTATTTCAACTTGATGGACAAAACCTACCCCATGGCCAAAGACTTCACCATGAGCAAAGGACTTCATCAACTCTAATGACTTCAACATCATTCTCAACAAGGACTTCAACTTGGATTTCACTAAGGAATACAAGTGAGACAAGAAATGTTACTCAAGACTTGAAGACTAAGGAAACACAACTTGGGAATCATCATCACCTTTGAAGTTTTTGTGACCAAATTTTTTCCCAAGGAAACCATGATCTCATGCAAGAAGAATCCACCAAGAAGGATAGAATGATTCAAGTGAACCATATAGTTGGATCACCATATGTAGATCAAGCCAAATTCACCAACTTAGGTGGTGTAACAAAAATATTTTTGGTTACCTAAAAATATGCTTGAACTTGTTGTTTGAGTGGAATGTTTGTTTGTGATTGCTTGCACTTTGCTTGTGTGAATTGTGATGTGTGTGATTAGAATTATTCCCTTAGAAAATCTTTTGCCTATTCTAATCCCAATCCAACCCAAACAGATGACTTCTCCAAGAGACTCCAACCTCAAGGATGGTGACAACAACAACAACCAAGAGGACAACATGAGAGAACTCATAGTAACCCAAACCCAGTTGAACCAAGTGACAACTCAGTTTTTAGCCAACAACAATAAGTTAGACCCAACCATGCAAAGGTTTTTGGAAAACCAAACCCAATTGTTGCATAAGGTGACAGATCAAATGATCAACATGGGAAACAACTCTTCCAAAGGAGTTTGTGACAACAAGGATGACAAAGATGATATTTTAGAAGGAACCCAAGCTTGCAATATTTGTGGAGACAAGGATCACACTTCCAAAGAGCATGAAGATCAATGCCCCAATTGTGAAGAGAAACATCCAACAAATCAATGCCCCACATGTCAAGCTACTTGTTACTTATGTGAAGGGAATAATCATGTCCTTATCCAATGCCCCATCTATTCCATAGTTCAACAAAGGAAACAAGGTGGAGTGCAACAACTGATTGCAGACTACCATGAGAGAGCCAAGTCAACCAAGAAGGATGAAGACAAAGGAAAATCTCAGCTTGCACCTCCATGCAATATGACTCAATTTAAAGGACCAAAGAGGAGACATATGTATTATCCAAGGAATAAGAAAAGGTCAAGGAGACCAGGAAACATTCCTACCTTTGAGATAAGATATGAAGAACATGAACTAGAAGCACTCCTAGCTTTGGAGAAACCCAAGAAGAAGAAGTATAAGGAAATTAGCCAAGTGTGGTGCAACAACTGCAAAGAGCTAGGCCATTATGTGTCAACTTGTCCACAGAAGATACGTGAAGAACTCAATCTTATCACATGTTACAATTGTGGTAACCAAGGACATTATGTAAGCAATTGTCCAGAAAAGATGAAGCACAAGATAAAGCCTATGAAAGATCTCAGCCTTGTCACATGTTTCAAGTGTGGAAAAAAAGGATACTATGCAGATGTTTGCCCAGAGAGATTTCAACAAGATCCCAAGAAGTCCAAGATGTAATCTAGTTGGAATTTTTTCAAGGGTGGTAGTACCCTAGTTGCTTTGAGCCAACTTGTAACCCCTAGCCTCCCCAAATCTCGGGACGAGATTTATTTTAAGGGTGGTAGCCTGTCACATCCCAAGATTTTCCAAATCTTGTAATGTGAAAAATAAATAAATAAAATAAATAATTGTTGAAATTTAGGGTGAAAAGAAACTTTTGTTTCTAAATGGAAACTTAAAATCCCATCTTGAACAAACTTTGGTTAACATTTGAATCCAACTAAATTCAAATCAAGTGGAATGCATTCTTCATAAGAGCATCTGGAAATTTAAACACTTGGAAAATAAATCCAAACCCTAAACCCTAAATGGAAAAAAATCATTTCCAAGTTATCTCCAAGCCTATGGATTTAATCCATATAAAAATTTATCATCAAACATTTATAAATGATCAAGAATGATAAATAGAAATATATTAAAACCCTATAAACTAGTTTCACTTAATTTGGAGCCATGGATAAAATCTTATGAATTTAATAAGATAAGGAAAAGTAATTTCCAAAGCTAATAAAGCACTTATCTAAAATCCATACCAAATGGTGAGCAATTAATCCTAAAGAAATTTAAAAGGATAAACAAATCTCAAATAAGATTTTACAAATTGGAATCACCAAGTTTGGATCTCTAAATAAAAGGATATGAATTTCATAAGATGAAGAAAGAAATAATAAATAAAGAATATTTAAAGACCAAATAAAATCTTGGCCAAATCCATAAGAAAATGGAATGAATATAATCCAAATCCAAATAAAATAAAGGATAAAGAATTTCCAAATAAAATAAAATGGCATTAACCATTCTATCCCTATTTTAATAAAGACAAAGCTCTAATAAGAATAATTATATAATTCATGAGAAAATAGTATTTTGGAATTTACCCAAGTGGAATAAAAGTTGTTTAATTAACTTAAATAAAATAAATCTTCCAAGTAAAATTTAGGGAATTAAAACTATATTTAATTCCATTGGAAAATAAAACAAATACTCAATTCAAATGATTTATGAATCATATTAAATACATTCCAAATAATTCTAGATGAATTATTTGACACCCTATTAAACAAATAAAAACCTACTGAAAAGGTTTGGAAAGTTTTTAGAAACTTAAATGGTGTTTGAAAATATTATTAAATCTCATTTGATTTAAAACAAGGGCTTATTTGAATAATTAAAAGACCCCAAAAAGAATAAAATTTTATTCCAAAATTGACTTCAGATTATGTTACTAATCAGTATTTAAACCTAAACAAAATTTGGCAAAGGTTTGAATTCAAATGAGTGTTTGAATTAATTAAACAAAACCAAAATAGAAATTAGTAATAGAAAAAGAAAAAGGTTTCAGTATAAAAAAAATGGAACCAGCCAGCGAGCCCACTAGGCCCAGCAGCCCATCTTCCCTCTCACCCCGAGCGAAACGATTTCTCACCGCAGAACTCACGCACTCCGCCACTGACTGCCAGGACCCACCTTCCACTCTCTCTCACTCGCTGCCAAATGGGCCATGCGACCACGTCATCATCTTCAACCACGCGCGACCAGTTCTTCTTCTCCCTCTCTCTCCCGTCTCTGCTAGAAATCCGCGGATTAAATTCACCATAACACCGCGAGTAATCGCTGCTGCAACTACGCCCTACTAATCACCCCTCTCTCCCCTTCATTTCCCCTCAGACACCGCGGCAAGAGAGCCCCCCAGGCCGTCTCCATTAACACTTACACCGCCGCTGCTTTCGACGCCTTCCGGCGGCAATTCCGGCCAGCCCACGCCTTCCCTTGCTCCCTGGCGCATACCAGCAGACTCCCTGGTCCCTGGCGCACCTTCCAGTGTCGCCCGTTCATCCGCGCGTGCTGTGAATCGTCGACAACATCATCACTGAGCAAGCGCCGCCGTCTGCTACCTCTCCGGCGAGCTACTGACGCCAAACCAGTGCGCCCCTCGTGTTCTGGTGAGTACCTCTACGACCCCCGAGACCGTGTGCAACCTCCTGATACTTTTCCTTGCTTGCTTGCATCCGAGGCACTCGTCTTCGACCACGACCGTGTGCACCCGACGACAGCAAGAACTCCGGTGAGCGATTCCGTTCAACCCCGTGCGCCCCTTGCCACATCTCGAACGCGTTGAGCATCGCCGTGATCTCCGGAACCTGGTGAGCATCTCCCTGCACTCTCTCGCTTCCTGTAGCGTCGACACCGCCACCGTCTGACCGTTCCGCCACCACCTATCGCCGCCAGCGCCGCCCATCTTGGACTAACACATGTGCACCGTTCGATTTGGATCCGACGTGTGCGGTAGAAACTTAACTGAAGCGGTATGGAGCCACCTGTGCCACACGATCTAAATAGATCCAATGCACCAGAGAGCGCGATCCAGCCGAAACGGTATCCACGAGTAAGAACACGACACGTGGCTCGGTCCGTTTGAAATAAAAACAGAAATGTCTATTAGATGTTCCAATTTGAAAAATTCATAACTTTCAAACCACACGTCCAAGTTTTGCAAATTTTATATCAATGGATTCAGCAAAACAAGTACATTCTGACCATGCACTTTGTTTAGTAAAATTTTTCTGTTAAATTGATTGTTTTTGCAGAAACTTATGTAAGCATGTTTAGGATATAAAAATTGTTCTAAAATGATTTTGGGGATAAATTTTTTGGAAAATGGTTTGTTTTGAACCTAGTGACCCTAGAAATCAATTGGTGGTTTCAAAAATGTATTTTGTGAAACAAAAGAATGAATCTTTGATTTAAAACATTTCTAGTCAAATAAAAATATGGTTTAATTATTAAAAATGGTTTTGGAAGAAAACCTTTGAGAAATGTTTTGGAAATAAACTCTCTGACCCTGAACACAAGGTTTTATGGTTTGAAAACATATTTTGTGAAACCTATAGAATGTTGCCTTATTAAAAGCATTTCTTCACCACATAAAATAATGATTTGGTTTAAAAATGATTTATGAAGTAAAACCTTTTGCAAATGGTTTTGCCACTTTATAAAATTACCATTAGGTGTTTTCAAATGTTTATGACCCATTAGAAACCACTTTTACAAATAAAACAATCTTTTGCATGTTTGCATGCATTGTTTTGTTTCTATCATTTTATGTGATGAATTGCTTGAATGGTAGATTGAAATATTGTTTACTTTATTGAATTGTAGTGATTTGAAGTGTGTGAACATTGCAAAGATCAAGAAGTGAACCTATATTCTCTACCAAAAAGTCAAGTGATGCTTCATACTTTTGACCCATTATTTTCACTATGCATTAGTGATATTTCTAAGTAGGACTTGCATGGAATTTTTGCTAAGTATAAAATATGCCATGGGAAATCCTAGTAGATGAACCCTTAGTAGAAATTCCTAAGTTAAGATCCCTACTACTATCATGCTTATCTTAGCTAGTAGAAAACAAGGGTGGAATATATATATTCATGCTATGGAAAATTTCTAAGTCTGAGGACTTGTGTTTTGTTTAATAAAACAACTAAGTGAATGAATCACCCGGGTGGAATGGAAGGAATGGTTTGTGTTGAGTGGTTACACAAGGCCAGGGGACTGGTGAACCTTGTGTATCACACTTGTGGATGGCCACCCAGGAACAAAGAGATTTGAGATGTCAAATGTTGAGAAGCTTCAAGTGCAGCCACTTGGCATTATGGGCTCTGCCTGGATCATATAGGTTGCAATAACTTAGCCAAATGGACAGTTGGTGGTAGGGGATGATAGGTTGGAACGCGTCCATTCTGGTCTAAGGAAAGGCTTCTGAAAGATCTTGTCTTGGTGAAACCAAGTCTTGTGGGGAAAGTGCACCACCTCTGCAGAGTGTAAAATCTAAGTACTTAGCCATGTCCCTGGCAAAGGACAATTTGAGCATCAAGACATGGAAGCTATCAAGAATCTCCTCATCCCAATTTCTAAGTTAAAAATCTTGTGGGTGAACAAGGGGTTGAAGGATCACCAATTTCTATTGGGAGATGCCTTGGAAATGTTTTTGTCAAGCAAAAACTTAGTGTTTTCAAATGATAAGGAAAATCTATTTGAGCAATGCAAGCCTAAGATCCACTTAGACAAATGCATATAGATAATAGACTCCACTATACTACCATAGTATCACTTGCCAATACAATTCAAATGTATTGACCCTTGTGGCTGTAACTTATTATGTTGCAGGTTTGTTTGATGTTAGGGAAGTTATTGATTTAGGATTACAAGTCTACAACCAATATGTCTGCCTGTGGCACTTTGAAGATGAAGGACCCCATGCTATTGTTATATTCTGCTGCATTGTAATGAGATAGCCAAATGAGCTATGTAAGATGTAATAAATTATTTTATTCCTGGTTATGAAGTTGTATTATGACCTATGTTTCTTGATATTACATCTTAACTGTGGATGCTAGCTATTGATCCAGGGACTAGCATTGTAAACACAAGGATCTCTACCTTATTAAAGGTTGGGAACCTTACAGTGGACAATGTGCTCGAGGAAGGGGAGCTGGCCGCGGGCAGCAACGACGAAGTGAAACCACCCCGGCGCCGCTCCGCGTTCCCCAAACATACGAGGAGTACCGCGATATGCTGTGCCTCGTACACCTCGACGCCAACGGCAAGGCCACCCATACCAATCGACACTACAAGTTCTTCAACAACCTCAAGGAAGACCCGGAGTCCGGCTACAAGCAAAGTCAGAAGAACAGACCGCGAGGCAAGGGCAAGGGGAAGAAGAAGGAGGAGGAGTCCAAGGATTCAAGTGACATGGACGAGGAAGTTGACCCCAAGCACGCCGCCAAAAGCGACGACAAGGTCAAGAACCCCTTCGCAAAGAAGGCCCCAGTCTACCACACTTTCCTTGGCACCCCCACCGTCCGACAACAGAAGACCTCTCTAAGGATCCTGATGGCCACTCTCCCCCCAGTTCCCCAGTACCTACGCTGGTCGGAGGTTCCAATAACTTGCGATAGGACGGACCATCCAGACCTTGTGCCCACGGAGAACCAGTACACCATGGTCATCAACCCATTGATTGACAGCGTGGAGTTCACCAAGTGCATGGTGGATAGTGGAAGCAACATCAACATCATGTACCTGGATACACTGCAGAAGATGAACTTGACAGAGGCAAACCTAAGGCGGACCAACACCATTTTCCACGGCGTAGTTCCTGGTCGGGAGGCTCGGTCCCTTGGGTGTATTACACTTCAGGTAGCCTTTGGCGATGTTAATAATTACCGCTAAGAGCGCATGACCTTTGAGGTAGTCCCCTTCAAGACCGTGTACCACGTCATATTCGGCCGCGACATATTCCACACGTTCATGGCCAAGCCATGCTTCGTCTACAACAAGCTCAAGATACCCGGACCAAACGGTGTCATCACCATATCCGGAAGCTTTACCAAGGCAAGGGACTGCGAGATCAATGAAGCAGCCGTTGTAGAAGCTGTCCTCTACAGCAAAGAATTCAAAGAGATCCAGAGCAAGGTCAATGACTCAGAGATGCCCGCATCGAAGAAGCAGATCTCCGACTCCTCTCCTGCGTTCAAGGCCGCCATCGAAACCAAGCCGGTGGAACTTGTGGTAGGCGACGCCTCCAAGACCGTCGCCATTGGGACGAAGCTGGATCCCAAATAGGAAAGCGCGCTCGTCGAGTTCCTCCGTGAGAATAGGGACATCTTTGCCTGGCAACCCGCCGACATGAAAGGTGTACCTAGGGAACTTGCCGAGCACAGCCTCAACATAGATCCAAAATGCAAACCAGTGAAACAACCTCTACGACGCTTCGGAGATGAGAAGAGACGTGCCATTGGCAAAGAGATAGCTAGGTTACTTAAGCTGAGTTTATCCGAGAAGTCCTTCACACCCGATGGGTGGCCAATCCTGTACTTGTCCCCAAAAAGGAACCAATGAATTAAGAATGTGCGTTGATTACACCGGCTTGAACAAAGCATGTCCCAAAGATCCGTTTGCTTTGCCTCACATTGACCAAGTCATTGACTCGACAGCTGGCTTGGAACTTTTGTGTTTTCTCGATGCATACTCAGGATACCACCAGATCAAGATGAGGAAGTCTGACTAATTGGCCACTTCGTTCACTACCCCATACGACACGTTTTGCTATGTCGCGATGCCCTTTGGGCTGAAAAACGCAGGTGCTACCTACCAGCGGACAATGCAACGTTGCCTCCACGACCAAATTGGTCGGAACGTTCACGCCTATGTGGACGATATCGCGGTGATGTCTAAAAAATCCAACGACTTAATCTCCGACCTGAAAGAAACCTTTGATAATCTCCGGAAATATAACATGATGCTCAACCCTAAGAAGTGCGTCCTCGGGGTTCCAGCCGGCAAATTGTTGGGCTTCATCGTTTCCCAGCGCGGAATCGAGGTTAACCCGGAGAAAATCAAGGCCATCTTAAAGATAAACCGTCTGACATGCCTAAAGGACATTCAACAACTAATAGGTTGTGTTGCAGCAGTTAGTCGGTTCATCAGCAGACTTGGAGAGAGGGCTTTACCGCTGTACAAGTTGCTGAAGAAGGAGGACAAATTCACGTGGACGGACGAAGCAGATGCAGCATTAAAGCAGCTCAAGGAGATTCTTTCCTCAGCGCCCATCCTTGCAGCACCCGAGCCTGGTGAGCCCCTGTTAATTTACATGGCGGCAACCAACCGGGTAATCAGCATCGTCATCGTCATAGAGCGGAAGGAGCCAGGCTATGAGCACAGAGTTCAAAGACCAGTTTACTACGTAAGCGAGGTCTTGACAGAGTCCAAGTAGCGTTACCCGCACGACCAAAAGATAGCTTATGGAGTATTCCTCGCTTCTCGAAAGCTAAGACATTACTTCCAGGAGCACCCAATCACAGTGGTGAGCAAGGCTCCACTGTTCGACATTATCTATAACAGCGACGCTACAGGAAGGGTCGCGAAGTGGGGCATTGAACTTGCCGCCTTCGAGATCACCTACAAGAGACGCGACGCTATCAATTCACAAGCCTTGGCGGATTTTATTGCAGATTGGACGGAGATGCCAGATGCTACTCCGTTGCCAGAACCAGAGTACTGGGTGATGCACTTTGACGGATAAAAGTTGCTCAACGGCTCGGGGGCTGGTGTATTGCTATAGTCACCAACAGGAGACAAGCTACACTACATTCTGCAGATCCACTTCGAGGCTACAAACAAGATGGCGGAGTATGAAGCACTCATTCATGGACTACGTGTAGCCAAAGATATTGGCATCAAGCGCATAGTTTGCTGTGGAGATTCCAACTTGGTTGCCCAGCAGGTGGCTGGCACCTGGAATGCGCGGAACCCTATGATGGCGGCATATCGAGACGAAGTGGATGAGATAGCCAAGAGTTTCTTGGGCTACGAAGTGAAGTATGTGCCTAGGGAACAAAACGAGGTGGCTGATCTGCTGTCTAAGCTAGGATCAGGGCGCAAGCGAATTCCGCCAGGAGTTTTCCTCGAGCACCCGCGCACACCATTCGTGATGGGAGCTGACATCGACAATCCAGATAAAGCTGACTCTTTCGTCAACATAGTGACTAAGGTCCCTCCGGCTTGGACAAAACCGTTCATGAATACCTCGAACACGGAACTTTGCCCGACGACGAAGTCGAAAGACGGAAAATAGTACAACAAGCAAAGGGTTATACCATAATCAATGGGAAACTCTACAAAAGGAGCACTACTGGTGTATACCTAAAGTGTGTTTCCCAGCTAGAAGGTTTGGAAATCCTACGCGAAATCCATCTCGGAGAATGCAGGCATCACGCCGCTCCTCAATCGTTGGTCGCGAAAGCTTTCCGGCAAGGATTCTACTGGCTGACAGCGAAGGCGGACGCCGACAAGCTGGTTGAGACATGCATAGGATGCCAGTATTATGCCCGACAACCACATGTTCCTGCTGAAGAACTGCGAACAATACCAATAACTTGGCCGTTTGCGGTCTGGGGACTAGACATGGTGGGACCGTTACAAACGGGACCGCGTGGATTTACGCATATGCTTGTAGCAGTTGACAAATTCACCAAATGGATAGAAGCTAAACCCATTAGAAAGCTTGATGGGGCAACTGCCCTCAGGTTTGTCCGAGATCTAGTGGTGAGATTTGGTCTCCCACATAGCATTATCACCAACAATGGCATCAATTTATCACTCGGAGAAGTGGAGGCGTATTGCTGGGAGAAAGGCATCCGACTTGACCTTGCATCTGTGGCACACCCACAATCCAACGGTCAGGTTGAGCGAGCCAATGGATTAATTCTACAGGGAATCAACCCACGTCTTGAGGCACCGCTACATAGAGCAGCTGGAGCCTGGGCGGAAGAATTACCATCTGTACTGTGGAGTTTACGACTACACCTAACAGATCTACCGGCTACACCCCTTACTTCATGGTATATGGACCAGAAGCCATCCTGCCTTCCGACATCCTCCACGATGCACCAAGAGTTGCCGCCTACGACGAAGATGACGCTGAAGAATCCAGATGCCTAGATGTGGACCTTCTCTAGGAGGAGCGCGTTTTGGCATGCCAAAGATCCGCCATCTACCAGCAGAAGCTACGCAGCTACCATAGTCGCCGCGTTCGGCATCGCTCGTTTAAAGAGGGGGATTTGGTGCTCCGACTTAAGCATAAAAAGTCACACAAATTATCCCCGCCATGGGAAGGACCGTTCATCATAAGCAAGGCGCTGCTCAATGGGTCTTACTACCTTGTTGACAATCGTGAACTAAAGGATAGACCTAACGAGGATCATAAGCGTAAGCGACGTGACCCGGATGATGATTACCCGGAGCTTGATCGGCCATGGAACATAGCACAGCTATGTCCTTTCTACACTTAGCATTTTTTATCTAAATTGTGTACCTCTTATATGATCAATGAAATAAAGCTCTTTGGTTCACTCATATTGCTGAGTCTTTTACCTCCTTTAGTGTTCATTTTTGGATCATGTAAAAAAATTTTGCACAAGTCTTGCGTTTGCACTTGGGAAAATTCCGCCTACGGGCGTTAGCTTAAGTTTTCTGGTCTACACGTTCTTTGTCGTTTTTATGTGGATTCTAGAGTAGGGACTTTTGGCACTTGTTGTCGGTGATTTTGTGTTCGGGTTATTGACGGTGCCATTGGGCATCATCACCTGAATGCATGGTTCCGACAATGAGTCTTCCGGCTCACGAAAAGTCAAGCATAAGAACCAAAGTAATGGATAAGCCAGCACTTGCTTAAAAAATATATACATGCTGGGAATTAATTCTTAAGTAGCAGGACATAACAATCATTGTTTTCCGCCTTAAGTTACCTCACCAAGTTTTTCCCGTGCACACACCAAAGGTGAAACAGAAATTACAAAGTGTTTTTCATTCTTTGGGCGCAGGAGACTTGGAGGCTGCATCATCCCCAACTGGAGAATCACCCTCAATGTCGGCGCTGTGATGAGACTCGGAGGAATCTTGGTTGACGCTGTCGATAGTGTTCCTGGGCATGAAGACGTCAACGTCCACCAACTCGGCAACTCTGGTGTCATAACCCGCGAGTGATGACAGGATGGCTTCGTGATCAATCTCCTTGTCGTCATCATCCATGTCAGGGATGCCAGAGGTCACCGTGTCGATGTCGGCATCATCGTAGTGTGCCTTCACCATTGACAACACCATCCTTGCGCCAGCCCATGCACATGAAGCTTTCCAGCTCGTGACACGCTCGGGGGCTCGGTGCAGAATCTCCGAGTACTTCGTCATAGAGTCCAAAGCCTTGATATATATCTGGAGGGGCTTGGCAATCTCTTTGGCTTGGGCGATGGCGGTGTTGATGAAGTTGTCGGAAAGAACCATGCATTCCTTGTCCGAAGGAGGCGAGCGGGTTAAACCGATAGGAGCTGCAAATTCCGACAAGGAGCGCATGAGTTCAATAAACTCTAAGTATCCAGACTACAGACTACAAGGCGGAGGAAACTTACTGAAGATGTTGGCCTTGGCCTGCAAGATGGTGTCCGCCAAGGATTCCTTCTCTTGTTGGAGGAGCTTAAACGCCTCGCTGTGGCGTTGGTTTTGCTCATCAGCAGCTTGCTTCTGATCTTTTAAGATCGCAAGCTCCTCCTTCAAGCGATTGATTTCTGCGGAGGCAGAATCTTGCAGGGCTTTCATGGAATCCTCGTGCATCTTCAGCATCTCTTCCCTCTCCTTCTTAAGGATTTTGTTCTCGCTGTCCAGCTGCTGGATGTGCTTGGACTGCTCGACCATATCCTTGGCCTTGGCGACATGTTCTGCAAAGTCAGAGAAAACAAAGTACACAAAGAGTACTTGGCGATTGTGGGCACAAAAATAAGACGGAAATGCGCAAAAAGAAAACAAACTCTTGTTTTTGATGATCTGTTCCTTCAAGATGGCAGTTTTACCCTTTTTGTCTTTGAGATCTGCGCGCATCTTCTGGTACTTGTCGTTGGCCATGCCCCTCCGAGCATTCTCATTCTGTGAAAACAAGTATAAAGTTAAACCGTTGTTTGGTCTACTTGGAGCATCTAGTCGGATTTTTTTCCACCTAGACGCTCGGGGGCTACAGCGAGAATCTTTAACTTAGCAATATGCTTAGCTTTTATTTAAGCATCTAGTCGGAACTAATTCAGTTACAACTAGAGGCTTGGGGGCTACAGCATTGAAAATTATGAACACTGCGTATGCTACTCTTAAAAGCATCTAGTCGGAATAGTTTGTTCCATCTAAATGCTTGGGGGCTACAGTGAGAGTTTTTTCTAACTTAGTCACTCTTAGAGCATATAGATGCAAAACCTATGGTTTTCCGTCTACATCCTCGGGGGCTACAGTGGGATACTCATATGAAATGCAAAAGGCAAAGTAAAAACTTACAAGTGCAATAATCTTGAGGTTTGTAGCACTCTCGGCCAGCAGCTTGACAAAGGAAATGCTATTTCCCCGCAGATATCTGCTTGTCGGAGCAGTTCCTCAATACCGCACGTCGGAGATGACGGCACTCCTCCAGGAACCATAGTTGTGTTACTCGGCAGGAGCGCCGGGTAAACTATCTTCGGAAATTCGAAGGGTTTCTGGGGAGTAGGGGCGCCGCCTTCGGCAGAGATACCAACTCCCACTGCCGCCTTGCCGCTACCGATGGCATACTTAGCCGGAGCTTCAGCCATTTGAAGAGCAGCGCTCTCCTGTGTCGCCTGCTCGCCGACAACAGCGAGTTCGGTAGAAGCGCCAGAGTCCACTTGCATGGCGGAAGGGTCTGGTGCCTCCTGGGCTTGAGAGCTTGTCGGGGCAGAGGAAAGCTTGATGGCAGGAGTAGCAGGGGCGATGGCAGGGGAGGAGTCACGATGCAGCATATCTTTGATATTTCTAGAAGCCCCCAAAGTCTTGGAGGTCTTCTTGAGGCTGGTTGTGGCTTTCTTCCTGAAATGTGCAAAGTGCATAAGTACAGGAACAAGACAGATAAAAACAGACAATGTCGGAGAATGAGAAGCTCACACTAATGGGGGTGCTTTGGCAAAAATCCCGGTGGATCTTTTCTTTTCTGCCTCCAGGGCGGCGTTAGTCTTCTTGGAGGCTCCACCCTCCGTCTTCTTCTTCTTGCCTCCGTCGGCAGTGTCAGAGGTGGAGCTCTTCCACTTTTGCACCAACGAGACATCGTCGTCGGACACGACCGTGACTTCCTTCATCTTTGGATCATAGATTTGGGCAGCCAGGTTGCCCTCGTCTAGATCGCTAAGATGTTAAGTAATAAATCACCGTGTTAGATGAGATGGTATTGGCAAGACGGAAAAACTGAAGCAATGTCGTACACGGAAAATAAATACCTACCTTTGGGCACTTGCCGTCTACGAACATGTCGTAGGTGATGGTGAATCCACGCTTCTTATCCTTCACCTTGACGATGTCCTTCAGGCGGAGCTTGACGGATTCGCTCGAGAAGTTATCCACGGAGATCCGGAGGGAATCCCTTCGATCACTGGTATGCTCGTGCATGAACTTCGCGCGGTGCTGCAGAGGTTGGATTCGCCTGATGAACCAGCACATGGCTAGGTCCAAGCCGGTCAAACCCGTTTCTACGAACCATTCGATCCACCTTATTACGCGAGAAGCGTTGAGGTCGGAGGGAAGGGAGGCATGGGATATCCATGTAGAAACTTCAGCGGCGGCTCCATCCGCGAAGTCCGGGTACGTCACTTCTCGGCCCGCCAAAGGAATGTCGGGGCCATAGAAGTACGTCCGCTGCCAGTTCTTGCAGGACTCGTGGCCGACGATGTCGGGGAACCGCCGGCCAGGACGAATCTTGAGGCTTATGGTGCCGCAGTTCCTAAGCTCCTCCCTGCTATGTCCGGCTTCACGGTTTACGGTGAAGAATTACACGAACAAGTCTAACCTAGGCCTTATCCCTAGGTATCCCTCACAAAGTGTCACGAGGTTACTAAGCACTAAGATGCTATTGGGGGAGAGGTTGTGGGGTTGGACCTTGTAGTGGTTCAAGACGGAGAGAAAGAAGTGGGAGATGGGCAAAGAAACGCCGCATACCAGCTGAGCCTTGAGGTACACCTTTTCTCCGACTTGGGGAGAAGGTGTCACCTCGCCGGCCGGCGCCGCCCGCCAGGCGAGCCCCTCCGTCGCGGGGAGGTAGCCTTCGGCGACCATCTCGTGGATGTCGCGGTCGGTGATGTCCGAACCGCGCCAGTCGCCCTTGTGCGAGTCTGGCTCTTCTTCCAGTGGTTCCAGCGCCGCCAGATTATGGTCGCCGCCGGTGGTCTCGATCACCGCCGATGTGGGGATGACCAGACCCTCTGGAGGCACGACGACGGATCTCGCCGGCTTCGCCGTGGCTTCGCTCGATGCCGCCATTGATGGGGAAGAGCTGCTGCTAGCCATGGGATGCTGGAAGGGCGCGACGGACGCAGATGGAAGCTAGGGTTTTCGAGGATTCTCGCGAAGAGCTCGAGGAGGCGTGCGGCTGGAGGAAGAAGACGATGACGCGAGAGAATGAGGTAAAAAGTGGCAAGTGTCCCACAATTACTATTTATCATGCTTTGCGTCAAGATTCGTGCAGCTAATCGGACGGTTGCCGCGTATGCGACTTGTTCGTGAACGTGCGCGGTAATTTCGCCACGTCTCCAACCGCCGCCGTCAACGGCTCGTATCGCTCGTGCGGGAAAATCGGATATGATTGCGTTCTCTGCATGTGTGAGTTACTAGGCATGCTGACCTAAGCCTACGTCGTCATAACTGACATGGGTAGATGAGCCGTCACATCGAAGATTCCGGCATGGACAGATTTAATTCGACTATGGAAGAGTACGATGGAAGATTCAGCATTTCTCCGGCTTACAAATCAAAGACGGAGAAAACCTTGCAGGGTTCTTTGGGAGGACTACAAGATATTGCTTGATGATTTGCCGACATCCATCTGGACGGAGCATTCCATGTGAAGAGGCAATACGGCGCAAGATCTCGGAGTTCTCCGGGGGCTACTGTTGGGGATATGCTATATGGGTATCCTAATAACATGTCTCTTATCCGACTAACCTGGGTGGCCCATAGTCGGTAGCATGGCCTATGGCCTGCTGGGCGGCCCAGTTAGATGGATCCAGAAGGGAGGCCCATGCCGGATAAAGGAAGGCGACGGTGGAGTCACCAGCGTACCCGGAGCCTTGGAGTACAAGATACACAAGACTAGTAATAGACGGTGTAGGACTCTGTAACCTGTCCGGCTAGGACTTTTCCCTATAACCCTAGGACCTGACGACTATATAAGTCGGGCCTATGGGAGCCTTTAGGGCATCGTTTTACACACACCTCGCACAGCGAAACTGTCTCTGTAATTCGGTGTATTGCCATTATAGTGATTTATAGCAGGAGTAGGATTCCGCCACCGTCGTGGGATCTGAACCTGGGTAAGATGTGTTACCTCATACCCGTCAACCGTCCGCCTTACCGCACGTCTCTAAACACGCACTGTGAGGACCCCTCCATGGCGTACTCGTCGGCAATACCACGACATTTGGTATCGTCTATTTTCTTTCTTGTTGGCTGATAAGCTTAGTATTCCTTATTTAAGATCTTTTGTGTCTTCAAGGAAGATTGCATGTTTGGCTTTATTACTTGTATGTTTGTTTGTTTCTTTCAACTCTCTTGCTTACTACCCAGCCTTGCTAGCCAAAAACCTGTTTTGAGAAGGCATACTTCTCATGTTTCCAATCCCTTTGAACCAAAACTTTTGCCACTTGTGTCCACCATATATACCTAGTAGCATTATTGCTATTCCAAGCAAATTCTCAAGCTTCATCTATCTTTCGAATTAAAAAGTATTTTGTTATGTGAAAACTAGTTAGTAAAGCTCTCACGAACTTGATGGCACACCTTATTTCCTTCCCCCTAATAGACTTGAACCATTGTGCCATCGAAGTTGTATATGCTTGCATCTAAACGTTGGGATTAGCAGAACTGTGCTGTCATGGGGAACGTTTTCAACATCGCACTTGTACTCTGTACATAGTTGATATCGTGCTCTTTTGTCTATGGATGTCAATGGTGTGAAATAAAGAGGGAACTTGTAAGTCCATGGAGTCTGTATTTTGTGTTAGAGAAACGCCTAGGCCGCTAACCTAAGCCATGCCTAATCATGGTGGAAACTTGCAACATCACCATAGTGAGCTATCTATGAAGCATCCTCAATAAAAATCTATGCATATAGTAAATAAAAAGATCACTGAGATGCTCATTGTCTGCTTGCCTTGTCATTTTGGTTATGGGAAAGCTCCTGTACCATGTGCAAGGGGTACCCCGTTGGCGGCTCCCTATGATACGCATGTACTTACAATGACAAGAACTTACCTGTGACCAAAGTTGAGTAGCATGAGGAGTGGCCCTCATATTCAAGGGACATGAGATTGCTAACTTATATTTTGTCAATCATATACTCCATCTTTGTGCACTTTAACCTTAATCATCTCAAGATGCCTATGATAGGGGCAATGAGGGATCAAAGCTAGTAAGTACCACAATATTTTGGAAGCTCTTTATGACTTGTAATCCTTGCTTCCCTCTATAAAGGGACCTTTCTCCCACTTCCAAGTTGAGTCAGTAAACCTACTTCCTCTCTATCTCCAGCAAGCATTTGAGTTGTTGTGTTTCAAGCATTCATATGGTGATTTATTCAATCATGTTATTTATCTTCCTTGTTTGAAAGCCTTTGCTTGTGAAAGACCTTTTTGAGCAAAGAGTACTCCTGTTCTGAAAACTTCTACAAAAAGCTTTTTGTGAAACTGTTTGCCAGGTGTTCTCTGACCAAGAACAAGTTTTCCAATTCCAATTATGATTTATCTTTATGCATCTCTATTGTGACTGATGTACTTGGTTGCAAGCTAAGTTATATAAAGGTGAGTTGTTTTCTTCTATGAGTTGTGCAATGGTAAGTGTGATGCTTCTTGTTCGTATTCTTTTATCGACACTTCACTCCATAAACCTGTGGACATGTTTACTGAGCTCAGTTTTCGCTTGGGGACAAGCGAAGGACTAAGCTTGGGGGAGTTGATACACCCAATTTGCATCACCTTTCTATATCATAATTTACCTCTATACATTGCTATATGTCTTATTATGAGGTATTACTTATGGATTTTCATCTGTTTATACATGTTGGATGATTCTTGGAGGATGGACTGCCAGAGTCTGGATTCTAATGGAAAAGAAGGTGTTTCGGTGCAATTTCGCGAAGATCGGAAAAATACCAGAAAAATATGGGAAAATATTATTTTTCGAGAAGAATGATGAAGCCAGAAGGAGGAGCGAAGAGGGGCCGCAGGGGGCCCACACCCCCTAGGCGCGGGTCCCCCCTAGGCCGTGCCTAGGGCAGGTGTGGCCTACCTGCCCGGCTCCCGACTCCGCCCCTTCGCCTATATCTTCCCTACAAAATCCTAAGGCTAGGGGAGCGACCACAAATAGATTTCCGCCGCCTCTGGGGGCGGAAAACACCGAGAGAGAGAAAGATTTCTCTGACAAACAGATTTCTGTGAGGGGAATTCCTTCTCGGAGAGGGGAGACCGTCGCCATCAACACCTTCATCAAGCTACATCATCATCATCATCAACACCATCATCTCCACCAGCACCATCATCACCACTCTGTCCCGTTGTAGCAATTGTGTTGGATATTGCTTTAGTTCTTAGGGGAAACATTCCCGGTGTTAATTACTATTGTAGTTGATGCTTGTGAGTGGAACCATTGGATTATTGTTTATGTTCAGATTGTTATCCATTACCATATCATCTTTGATCTTGATCCATATGATGTCTTGTGAGTAGTTCGTTGTGTTCTTGAGGACATGGGAGAAGTCATGTTGTTAGTAGTGAATTTGTGTTGAGTTATTATTCAATGGTTTAGTATTTAAGTTGTGGTGCTATTCTTCTAGTGGTGTCATGTGAAAATCGACTACATGATACTTCACCATTTATGGGCCTAGGGTAATGCATTGTGTATTTCGCTACTAATTGTGGGGTTGCCAGAGTGACAGAAACCTGAACCCCCGTTAGGACACCTTTGCACAAGGGAGCGTATGATCTCAGAGTTTAAGGCTGTGGTTAGATTTATATCTTAATTACTTTACTGTAGTTACGGATGTTTGCAGGGGGTTTAATCACAAGTATGTATTAGTACAAGTAAGGTCGGTATGTTAGCATAGGTTCACCCACACAACACTTACAACACCAGAGAAGAGTACTCAGCTATATGAAGCGAAAGCACTTGACAGAATTCCATGTGTCCTCGAGAACGTTTGGTCCTTATAAGTATTTCCACCGGCTTGTCCTTTGCTAAGAAAGGATTGGGCCACTTGCTCCGTTTGTTCGTTGTCTTTATTACTTGCTCCTTGTTCTGTTTCCTTATCAAAAAACCACTAAAAATCCGTTTGCTAAGTATTCACAGGGATTTCCTGCTCCATACCACTGTTCAGCACCTTCTGCTCCTCGTTGGGATCGACACTCCTATTTATCAAAAGTACTACGATATACCCCCTATACTTGTGGGTCATCAGTTATACTAACCACAACACATAGGACACACTCCATAAAAATATGTACATATTTAGAGATGAAATTTGAATTTCATGCACATCTTAGTCGTTTAAGGATTTGATGGAGTATACGCTATATATTGGATCAAAGAAAGCAAACACATGGAGACTTTCAATATCCAAATAAGATATAATTTGTAAAAACACCAAAATATTCAAGAAGGCATACAAGGTGTGCCAAAACACATTTTTTGCCCAAACTATATCAAAGAATCAAATCAACACAAGATTTGTTCAAAGAAGTTCAACAAATGAACTAAGCAAAAACTATTGAGCAAAACGATGAAATAAAGACAAAAATACTCAAAGATTTATCTCATTCAAGAAAATAAAAAGGAGAAGAAAGAATGAGATAACAAACTCCCAAAAGAGCAAGGTTTCAAAAAATAAACCAAACCCTTCACACTTTTCACAATGGCACAAGGTTCCGAGAAGAAAAGTTTTGTCTTCCACTAAAACACACTTTATAATAATCAAAAACATCATGAAAGAGATGTTCAAAAGCCAAGGAAGACAATGGGAGCCACAACACATTTTTGGAAAGAAAATAAGGCAATAAGAGGTGAAATCCAAGGTGAAGATGATCCACAAATGCTACCACACATAAGTATATCAACTGTTGAAGACACTGAGTGTATTGGAATTGATTTTCGGTGGTATATTGCATGGATATTAAAGATAAATCTTCACAATAAAAAAACATAGGATAGGAATAAAAATATTAAGCACTATGAAAAGGTAGAGATTCTTGATAGCTTCAATCTAGTCACACAATCATGCAAAGCAACGATTATAATAACTTTAAGCAAATGGTCTCCCAAATAAGATATAGAGATATGTATTTGAGGAAGACCGCATCAAGAATTACTTACTCAAACAAAGACCGAAAAGACGAGCAATAAAATATTCTAACAAAAATAGGACCTTATTTGAGCCAACATGCCACCTAGAAACAAGATAATCAACAATATCAACTCTAAGTGGCACTACCTCATATGTTCACATTTCCTAGGATTGTGATATGCAAAAGAAGCATATTACTCCCCCATAATGTGATATTCATTTTTTCTTAATAATAGGCAAAGCAACCTCAACTAGAGAGAATTAATGGACATTTAGAATTTGAATTTCTCATGAGTATGACACACCACATAGTGACTAGATAAGTTTGCAATATCAATACTAAGTGGTAGTACTCATGTACACACATTTTAAGGTTCGAGAGATGCGCGAGGCATGTCACTCCCCCAAAATGGGATGTTCCATTAACCACTCGAAAAGAGCCAAATAAGATATCATCAAGATGCATTAGAGGCTCCAAGCAAAACACACGAGTAAATGATGTGCCAAACACCTATACATACTTGAATACACAAAATAATCAAGCATGAGGCACACCAAATACAAACACATACTTGGTACAAAACCAAAACATGTAAAGGGGGCAAGTAACTTACAAAATAAATGAGTTAAGTACAAGTTACCATGAAGAGGCACATTGGAAATAAGAAAGGGAAATGATAATCCTTATGACTTGGCTTGATCAAATATAATATATGAAGACCCCTTAGTTCTTCATGAGTTAGCCAAGTATCCAATGCCCTCCATAAACACCTATTGATCAAGTTTGAGCTTGTTGGTCCCCAACCAAGTTGGGTCCTAAGAGGTTAGTCACAGTAGTCTTGGCAACCCAAATGGTTCTTTTCTTGACATCACTTGGAGTTCCAACAAACTTGGCAAACACATTGCCATCCTTATCATTCCTAAGAGAGTAATCATCATCAACAATGATAGGGTTAGATAAGGTACCGTTTGAACATGAAGAGGCAAAGTGCCCCTTCACACGACATATGTAGCAACAAGTGCTCCCCTTTCTCTTCTTCATTGATTTCTTGGCTTGGGGAGCATTATCTTGATTCTTCTTTGGAAGTGGCCTAACTTCAACTTGGGCTTGAACATGAACTTGTGGCCGCTTCCCTTGTTGCTTCTCACTCAAGTGCTTTTTATTCAATGGACAAGATCTTACATGATGTCCTTCAACCTTGCACTTGAAGCAAATAATCTTGGCCGAATTCTTGACTTGGTTTTGGACCTTCTTATTGTTTCTATTGGACTTGTTCTTGTTATTGGAGTTGAATCCAAGTCCACTTTTATCATTAAGGGATTTTTGCACATTCAAAATATTATCGAGTGTGGATTTCCCTTCTTGACTCTTTTCCAAGGCATTCCTCAACGAGGTGACTTGGGCCTTGAGCTCTTTGATTTCCTCTACATGGTTAGTAGAAATACAAGTACTAGAGGAAGTATAAGATTCATTGTTAGAGCAACAAGGCAAAGCAAGTAATCCAACACAAGGTTTATCAATAGTATGGCTACATGGATTACTAGGACTAGCACACGACAAAATAGCATTTTGAGTAGAAGTTGTGCTAATGTCCAAAAGAGGCTCACAAGATGTTACCTTGGTAATACTTGCCTCACGAGCTAACATTAGCCCATCATGGGAGATTAGAAGATCATTATGAGAGCCCGAGATCTTTTCAAGACATTCTTCCAATTTCCTATACTTGTTAGTTAGCAACTTAAGTTGATCCCTTAGCTCAACGTTCTCCTTTAGGGTAGATGCTTCACAAGAAGTAGAGTTAATAGCACAAGCATCATTAATGGAATTTTCCTTTTCAAGCTCATAAGATTCAATTTTTTGTGTGAGGAGACAATTAGTGTGCTTCTCCTCGGCAAGCTCTTTCTTAAGGAGATTGCATCTCCAACTCCCATCATCAAGCTGGAAATCCAACTCCTATATGGTTCCCGTTTGTTTAGTTATGGTGTCCATAACGTGTTTGAGACAAGTAACAGCCTTATTATTACCACGAAGAGAGGTACACAAAAAGGTCAACTCAAGCAAGAGAGCCTAGTATCCTCATCAATGTCATCATCACTATCATCATTATCATTGCTATTATATTTAGAAGATATATTGGGATCCAAAGTAGGAGATACCTTTGATCCTCTTGCCATAAGGCACATGTAAGCACGGGAGGATGAAGATGAGGATATTCTTGAATCTTAATTCATGATCATGTGTTGCTCCATAGAATGTTTGATTTCCTTTACATTGTTAGATAAACAACTAGAGTAAATAGAAGCATTTTGTTCATGGGAACAAGGCAAATCAAGCATATCATCTACACTAGTACTCAAATAATTTCTAGATGATATACAAGGACTAGAAACACAAGGGGATATAGCATTATTGTTGCAAGAAGTGCTTAAGTCCAAAGAAGAAACATTGAAATGGGATAGAGATGAAGGATCATCATTAGCGAGCACAATATCAACATTGCAATTCCCAACACCACTCACCATATCTTTACCTTGTGTCTTGCCACACGTTGGTGAAGTGGGTAAAGATGAGAACTCATCGCGTCCGGAGGTGGAAGCAACTTGGAGCTCTTCATGATGTGAAGGAAAAGAGATCTCCTCGGAGAAATCACCGACAATATTAGAGATGGAACCACCAAATATTTCTTTAAGCTTGGTCCACTTCTCATCAGATGACTTGCGCTTTACAATATTTAAGAACAAATTAACTATGGGGCTCAAAGAGAAAATAATCTCATTAGATACTTGAGCTTCGAGATGTAAATTTTTCTCATCCTCTAAAGATAGATTTTGAGGATCCATCGGAGGAGAAAAACCTAAATCTAGAAATCGCTCAATATTTGGACACAAGGTCCTAAGATTACAAAGCAAGCAATTTCTCCACAAAGCATAATTAGTGCCATCAAATATAATTGTGTCATTGTGCACTATACTACTAGCCGACATCTTTACACTCTAGGCAGTGAAGCCTAAACAAGGAGAGACCTTGCTCTGATACCAATTGAAAGGATAGAGATGTCGCCTAGAGGGGGATAGGCAATTTTAAATCTATTAAGGTTTTGACTTAATAGAATGCGGAATTAAACTAACGTTTATTTTACAAGCACAAAACCTAAATACACTAGGCTCAACTAAGTGCACCAACAACAAGTTAAGCTAAGCAAGATAGCACAAGATAAATTGATAAGCAAGATATAAGTACTTCAAGCTCAATGGCAATCACAAGGAAAGTAAGCTCGGGTAGAGAGATAACTGAGGCACGCGGAGACGAAGATGTATTCCCATGTTCCCTTACAAGTAAGGTACGTCACGTTGGAGAGGTGTGGGATTCCACGAAGGGTTTACCAATGCCACGAAGGCTCACCTTCTTCTCCGAGTCTATCCCACGAAGGAATAGGCCCTTTCCTTATGGCTACCTTTTCCTCCAATCCGGAGGTGGCAAGATCTACAACCACTTCACAAGCTCCACGAAGGAGAAGCCCGAGTCTCTTCACAATCTTCCATGAAGAGGACACCACGGAACCAATCGCCAAGCCAACTAGGAGGTCACACTCCAAGAGTAACAAGCTCACAGTCTCTCACTCGAACAAATCGTAATGGAGAGCTCAATACTTATGCAAGAATGCAAAGCAAGAACACCAAGGGTGCTCAAATCCTTCACTCTCAAATCCCACCAAAGCAACAAGTGCTAGGGAGGAATTAGAGAGGAAGAACACTGGTGGAAACCAACAAATGACTCCAAGATCTAGATCCAATGGGTTCCCCTCACTTAGAGGAGGAATTGATTGGTGGGGATTGTAGATCTAGATCTCCTCTTCCAAAGCCCTCAAAAATATGCAAGAATCATATGAGGGAAGGGAGAGGAAGAAAGCTCAAAGGGGTCAACAATGGAGGTAAAAAACATGCTCAAGAGCCGTAGAAATTTGGGAAAGAAGCCCCCCTTTTATACCCCTTCAAGGGGGATGGCCGTTGGAAGCAAGATGCGCTGGGCGAACACGTTCCGGCGACGAAACCGGTGACACCGGATCAGCCGCCGGAATTTCTGGTCAAAACCGAAAGTTCCGGTATAAACCGAAACAACATACATAACAGTTTTTCGGCGGTTTGCCGGAAATTTCTGGCGGTCGCCGGAAATTCCGGCCACAGACTCGGTCCGCCGGAACCAAACAGGGCACACGAAAACGGCGATAACTTTTGTGTCCGAACTCCGATTTCGATGATCTTGGGCTTGTTTTGACGAGGACAACAAGCTTTACAAGATGGTGCAGAGAAACATCATAGTCCAAAATAGGAGGATAGAACCATATGAAGAAAGGTAAGAAGCCTCCCTACAAGAAGAACCGATAAAACCTTCAAACTCGAAAACGCCATAGAAGATGCATACGAATTCTGTTTTCGATGAACTTGGGCTTGATGATGAGCTAGCAACAAGCTCAAGAACATCACATGGAGAAACACCAAGAAACAACAAAATAGGAAGATGTAAAGTATGTAAAGGATTGAGATCCCTATGACGATGTGATCAAGTTACCCAACCGAAAGCCCCTCTTAATAGTGCATCTATTTATCCTATAACCCGGTCTCCCAACAACCACCTTGATACCGGTAAAAGGAAAACCTAGCAAGGCCATACTTTGTCTTGCACATCCCGCTTGATCTTTATGACAACACTTCAATCTCCATCCAAGCCGGAATGCATCACTTGATCATTGTTGCTTCGTGAAGACTCCTAATTTGCTCCCCCATACACCACTATTGGATAGCTTCATTAATACATGTCTTCACATGTCCACCAATATGGACGACAAGCTTCAAGCAAATGATCTTCTCGAGATGCTTATCTTGAACTTTCCCTTCTCAACCTTGATGACGATCACCACTTGATGTCATCCTCTCATGGGCTATATAAGATCTTCAATTTTGAAGCATGCCCATGTAAAGATACATATCCCATATAGAAAACGCAAAGGCACATATATAATGGGTTAGTTCATGATGCATAATTGACAAGGCTTACCATACCACAAGATCATGTGGTACATTCTTTATGCTTCATGTGTTGACCAACTTGAAATCACTCTTCACTCTTTGTATAGGTCAACCATGTATCTTATCATGATCCATCTCAATATCTCGAGGTACATAAAGAACTCTTAATTTGATTACATGCTCTAAATCTTAGTCAATCATAGATCAACTAATGAGGCTATTATGACACCGTCTTACAGCCATATCTTGAATTCTTCTATTGAGATCACACTCTCAAGATCTTGATCATATCATATTCTTCTCTTCAACTCGATGATCTTGATGCCAATACTCAAGGTATATCTTTATCTTCATGGCATCCATACTTGAATCCAACACGTATAATACAAGCATGACCTATGGACTATTCCTTCATATAAAACTCAGTGAAAACATTAGACCATAGGGATTGTCATTAATCACCAAAACCACACATAGGGGCGATTACTCTTTCAACAACTCTTCATAAATGTGACCATTGAGGAAGGCGGTCTTTAGATCCATCTGCCATATCTCATAATCATAATATGTAGCAATTTCTAGTAAAATCCGAACAGATTTCAACATTTCCACTTGAGAGAATGTCTCGCTGTAGTCAACTCCTTCCACTTGTCGAAGACTCTTTGCGACAAGTCTTGCCTTATGGACTATCACATTGCCATCAATAGTTGTCTTCTTCTTAAAGATCCATTTGTTCTCCACGGCCTTTTGACCTTCAGGGAGGTCCACCAAGTTCCATACCTAGTTCTCATGCATGGATCCTATCTCGGATTTCATGGCTTGTAGCCATTTCTCGGAGTCAGCACTCTCCATTGCTTCTTTGTAGGTTTTAGCTAGGTTCCTCTTGTTCATCTAACAAGACTGACACCACAAGGCTATTGTACCAATCTGGGACAACATGAGCCCTTGTAGATCTCTGAACCATAGGATCTTCAATGTTATGATCTGTATCATTCGTTTCTTCTTCCACTGTAGAGGGCGGTTCTAGAGCTGTTTCCGTTGCACTACTCAATATTTGGAGAGAAGGGTCAATGATTTCATCTAGCTCTATCTTTCTTCCACTAACTCCTTTCGCAATAAACTATTTCTCTAGAAAGATGTCATCCTTAGCGACAAACGTTTTGCCCTCGGCTTTCTTGTATAAGGTATACCCAATGGTATCCTTTGGGTATCCTACAAAGATGCACTTTTTCGATTTAGGCGAGTTTGCCAGGATGTAGTTTCTTAACTTAAGCCTCACATCCCCAAATTTTTAAGAACGACAACTTTGGCTTCTTGACACGCCGTACATATGGGGTTGTCTCCACGGATTTGTATGGTGCTCCGTTTAGAATAAAAGTGGCGGATTCTAATGCATAGCCCCAAAACAACACAGATAAATGAGTCAAAGACAACATCGACCGAACACTATCCAATAGAGTGTGGTTACGTCATTCCGACAAACTGATACGTTGAAAACGTATCTATAATTTTTGATGTTCCATGCTTGTTTAGTATCCACTTTGCTTTGCTTTGTCTTTACTTTGAGGTGTTTTTACATGTTTTTCTGGACTAACCTATTAACAAGATTCCACAGTGCCAGTTGCCTGTTTTCTTCTGTTTTTGGTTCCAGAAAAAGCAGAAAATCAATATTCTCGGAATTGGACGGGACAAAAGCCAAAGTCAATATTTTACCGTGGGGAACATGGAGCCAGAGTACGAGACATAGGAGAGCCGCCAGGGGCCACACCCCTGGCCGCGCGGCTAACCCTAGCCCACGCCTGGGGGGTGCGGCCGCCCTGGCTGCCCCCCTGCCTCGCCTCTTCGCCTATAAAGACCCCCCGATACCTAAACCCTAAGGACCTGATCAATCTTCCATGAAACAGTCCGTAGCCTCCGCCACCATCGTCCCTAGATCGGGGGATCTGAAGCTCTTCCCGGCACCCTGCCGGAGAGGAGATCATCCCGGAGGCCTTCTTCATCATCATGCTACCCTCCGGTATGAAGCGTGAGTAGTTCCACCTTGGACTACAGGTCCATGTAGTAGCTAGCTGGTTGTATCTCCTTCTTTGTGCTTCCATGTTTAGATCTTGTGAGCTCTGTTCATGATCAAGATCATCTATTTGTAATCATACATGTTTTGTTTGTGGGGATCCGATGGATATTGAGATTACTATGTTAGATTGATTAATGGTTTTGTCTTATTGAGTCTATCATGTCTGTGTTGTTTGTGATCTTGCATGCTCTCTGTTTCTAGTAGCTATCTTGGACGAGTAGATTCTAGTGACTCCAAGAGGGAGTATTTATGCTCGATACTGGGTCCATGCATCTATTTAATCTAAGGGAAGTGACATAAATCTCTAAGGTTGTAGATGTGATGTTGCTACTAGGGAGAAAACAATGGTCTCTTGTTCATGGAACAAGTGGATTGTTTACCTTACACACTTTGCTTAAAGAAGTTATCCGTTGCTTGCAACTTAATATTGGAGGGGGGTCGGATGATAACCTGAAGGTGGATTACTAGTCATAGATGCAGTTGGATGGCGGTCTATGTATCTTGTTGTATTGCCCAATCGAATCTCATAGGATCATGAATGTCTAGTATTGCATTGTTATGCCTTGCTCAGTCATGTCTATTGCCCTACTGTAATTTGTTTACCCAGCATGCCATGTTTGTTTATCTTAAGGAGAACACCTCTAGTGAACTATGGACCACGGTCCAATCTTTACCATTGATACATCTTCCGTTGTTACTGTTTATTTTCTGCAAACCACTATTACCTTCCACAGCATATAGTTAACCCTTTGTTTTCATCAAACCGGTGAGATTGACAACCTCACTGTTCGTTGGGGCAGAGTCTTGAGTTTGTGTTGTGCAGGTTTCCAAGTTGCTAGCAACACCTTTGAGTCGTTTCCTTCCTCCTACTGGTTCGATAACCTTGGTTTATTTCTAAGGGGAAACCTGATGTTGTGCTCATTACACCTTCCTCTTGGGGTCTCCCAATGAAGCTCTACAGTGATCTGAGCCACCATCAAAGACTTTTCTGGCACCGTTGCCGGGGAGGCTAAGGACGGTTTCACAAGGGGAGTCCTTCACAACCTTTCTCTTTACTTTGTTTTTGTTTTGCTTAGTTTATTTTGCCTTGTTTTGTTTGCCTCTTGTTATCAAAAACTCCAAAAAAATAGTTTTGTTTGGTTTGCTTTCTCTTATCAAAAACACAAAAAAAAATTAGTTCATACTCTAGTTGCTTGTCTGTTATTGCCTTGCTTTGTCATGCTTTCTATCAATGGATGGTTTCTTTGAAGCTAGTTCTTACTGGCAAGGTGGGTTCACGGAAGAAGAAAAGTATTATTATAAGGAACACCGTTTGTCACAAAAAGGGAAACACTTATGGGAATAAATTGATAAATTGAATACTATTGCTAGAGAGGTGTGCTCTACTTATAATGTTACTTATTCTTTGATAAATCTTGTTGCTGTAGGAGGTATAAACACCTACCTTTTCAATGTGAGTATAATGATAATGTTACCATATCTTCTTATGTTAAAGGAAATTATGACTTTTATGATGTGGAACAAATTGAAGAATTTATTGCTTTCAAGGGTGCATTTAAACTTGCCAGTTTGCTTGAAAATACTGATGATGCACCTTATGAATATGAGGTTTATGAGATACTTAAATTTTGCTTTGATAATTACAAGGAAGAAAATGGCTATATTCTTGAATATTTTAATAGGTGCTTTCCACAAATAGAAGAGACTAATGCCTTGCAGGAGCCAATGAAAGAAGAAATTGCTGAAATTGAAAGCTCATTAGATGAAAAAGAGGAGGAGAGTGATGGTCAAGAGGAGGAAGAATGGTTCTACCCATGTATACCTTCTAATGAGAGTAACTCTTTACCTCTTATATTATTTGATTGTCCCCCATGCTTACAAAGGATGATGAATGTTATGTTCTTATGGATTCTTTTGAAATATCTGCTATGGGTAAAACTTGTGATAATAGTTATCCTCATGTTATCTATGATAATCCTATATTTGTGCCTAACTTCGAAATGCATGGTACTAAAGAGTTTTGCTTAGAAAATGTTTATGATAAAGCTCTAGATGATGGTCCTATATTTACCTCTACTTAGTTGTTTCTTTATAGGCACTTAAGTGTAAACTATGATATGGTCAAGAGTTGATATATTGAGATCTGATGAATCAATAGTTGATTTCTCAACATTGATGAACAACAGATAATGGAATATAAATCAATAGAGATGATAAGGATTTATATAGAAAGAAAGATATATGGTGAATGATCTAGACTTAGTTTCTTCCCTTCCCAATCTCACTAAAGAGTTAAGGTTAGGTATTACCATGATACCCATAGTAAGAATAGATAAGAATAAGGTAAGTCAGGATTGGTCATTACATTTTTATTACTTTAGTTGTAATCTTAACTTGGCACTTATGAGTTGTTGTGCTGAATATTATGGTATGATCCCTTAAGGATCAGATATTAATTATTTAAGTAATGTATTATGAGTAACATTTTATTATATCTGATCTACCCTTAGATCAAATCATGTTTACCCAAATAAGGTTTTAGCAAAGGTTATATTGAAACTTATCACAGTCAACTTGATGATCAACTTCAATTCCATCAAGTTGAGAGAAGCTTCAATCACTTTGACAAGTTTTGTTTAAAAGCGCAAAAATTATTCGGATTTTCTATGCATGGATGCAATGCACACATCTGGGTTCAGCTTATTTCTAAGCTCTAATGCTGGGATGTTACAGTTAGTCACCTCTAGCACCACTGTGAGATTGCCATTGCCATCAATGGTGAGCAGGCCGAGCCTCACCTTGCCACCCCAATGTGGACAGCAAGCTAGAGGAAGAACTAGCTGCGCCAACCTTGTCTGGCATGCTATCCGTGCCTCACCGCCCCCTCTAGAACAGCCCTAGCTCGAAGACAAATACAGGAACCGCCGGAAACGCCATGCCCACGCCGTTGTCGACCATGTCGACGCACACTACCGTGCACGCGCCGTTCCCACTCAACCCGACCACCTCGAGCCCTTGTCGCCTGCCAGCACAAACCCCACCGTCCCAGGAGACCACTAGACATGCTCGTTTCCTTGACCATACCCTGTAGCCACCGCACGCCGCGAAGTTCGCCGTCGGTACCGCGCAGAGCACCGCACGTTCCAGACCAAACCCCACTGCCCTACGCCTCGCCTTTAAACTATCAACGATTGCCAGGAGACCGCGCACCGTCCCATAGCCTCAGCCACGCCGATAGCCGCCTGTACCGTCGCCTCCGACGAGCTCAGCCCACGCCGTGCTGCCCCTCTTGCTCGCCTATAAAAGGAGGCCTCCCCAGCTTGATTCCTCCACACCATCTCACTCCCCACCTCTCAATGATCCTTCCCACCTCTTCCCTGAGAAAGGCGAGCTCTCTCTCGCTGGAATTTGGCTGGAGCCCGCCGCTGCTGGAGGAGAAGGGAGCCGTCGATTGAAGCCGCCCCAGGAGAAGCTGTCGATACAAGGAGAACCGCAGTCGTCGACTTCGTCATTCACCCTCGTCGCCGACCATCGACGGAGCCCCGGTGAGCCGCCCCAGACCCCTACTGGCCGCATTAGGGTTAGTTCCTCGCCGGAGTAGCTCGTCGTCAACGACGACCCCCAGCCGTTAGATTAGAATTAGATCGTAATGCTCAGATTCATAGATACCGCTTTGTTTAGTTAGTTCCGCTAACCTGTGGACCCCATCTGTCAGCAGCCCGCACACGCGCTATGCATAGTGGCCCAGCCCAGTAACTCTCCCGCGCAATCCAGTTAGTTTAAATTCAGATTTTTCATTTAAACTCAAACCCTAGTTCTGTCTGTTGATTCAAAAAACAACCTAGCTGGATTCACTGAACCAAAATGCATGAAACCAATTTTTTCAGAAAGGTATTGAAATTTTAAATCCAAGCCCGATGGATTCAAATCATTTAGATTTATATATCACCCATGGTAAAAATAACAAGGCAGAAGCTTTTCTGCATTCAAACATTTTTCAAAATTCAACCATAAGAGCTTTTGAGTTGATTCCAACTCATAAAAATCACATTTGATCATACCTTTCAGAATATATAAAAACATATGGGTTTTTTTTGTAGAAATAATGTTCAAGTAATAAAAGAATGCCACATAGGCATTTCTAGTCACTTTATTTAATTAAAATAAAAAGGTTAAACCTTATTAAATTATGACACCACTTTAAATCACATTCCCATGTACTAAAATATGTGGTGATGACATGTGTCAACATGATCCCATGTTTGAGTTGGAGAATATTAAATCTTAAGTAGTTTTTCAATGAGTAGAAATTACTTTTCTCAAAATAAAATAAATGGGACAAGTGCTTTAATCTTGTAATGATAGTGATGATGATAGATCACCTAGTGTGAACCTTTGTGTGATGATTAGAAATAGTTAAGTATTGTTTGGTGATTGTGTACCTCGTATTTATTTATAGACGCTAGTACCGACCAAGGATACGAGGAGGAAGGAGGATACTACGAGGAAGAAGCCAAGGAGAACTTCAACCACTGCTCTGCACAAGGCAAGCCTATACTTGCAACCTTGCAAGCTAACACTTGCAAGATACCCTACTTATGCAAGCTACTACTTGCTTGTTACTATGTCAACTATATGCCTTAAGCATATATGATTATACCCACTTGACCCACCATCCTAGTTTTACTTGCAAGCTTAGTATTTTATTCTATTTATTAAAAGCTTTCTATCAAAAGTTTACTTAGTGACTTGTAGATTCTAGAAAGATAATTGAAGGTAGCATAAAGAGCATAAAACTTGGCCTAAGTTAGATAATCTTGATGTCATCCTGAGGCATGAGATTTACTTAGATAAGACACACTTGTTTATTACCCACCACACACTTGTAGATGCTAGTGCTAAGCATAAAACTTGATCAACTTTAGATGGGAATACTTGGTGAAAATGGTTATGAAAACCTTAGAGTGATGAGTCATTCTATTGAAATGTTTTGACATGTGTTCTTGAACACCAGATGATTTTGATGATGAAAATGTTGAGGAGCCTTAGCCCTTTATAAAACTGATGGTTGTTTGGATGTGATACCATTCCAATTTTACCGTACAACCACAATACCCGAAAATTGGGTAGGGATTGACTGGAAATTTATATACCTTAGTATGGGTTCCCTTGTGGCCAAGGTCTGAGCTGAGGCTACCTTGTGAAGATTGTCCACATGTGTAGTTCCCAAGATGACAGTTGGTCATGGTTGGGAGGCCAAACTCACAAGAGAGGTGCCTGTACTGGGGCGTGTAATTGAAAGGTTAGGATTGATTATCCGCATACTGAGTATGGTGAATTGAGGATTGTTCCTGACGGATGTATCGAATGTTGTGGTAAAAGTGTACAATCTCTGCAGAGTGTCAAACTATTCGAATAGCCGCGTCCGCGGTTATGGACAGTTGGAGTGGCCATACTGTTCCCCTGTCAGATGTTTTCAAAACAACTTATGAAATGATTTTTGACTTTGACTTGACCACAACAGAGTTGTGATATGAAATTCAAGTTCCTAATTAGGTGTTATAAAACTTTCAACTTTTTCTTTGCTTTTGAACTTAGTAGAGGTAAATCTGGATTTTGCAAAACAACCCTAGAGCTTAGTATCCTACTACAAAAAAACCCTTAACTTGTTAGTATTAGTTTGCGAGTACTTAAAGAGTACTCATGGCTTTGCCCCTGGCTATTCCCGTGGCCAGACTATGAAGAGGAGTATCAGGATGACGGACCACAGGAAGGTTACGATAACTAGGATCATCTCCCATCGTCAGCATTGCATGTGACCCCGAAGATGGAGCTTCGCCCCCGCTATCATTACCTTTATGTTATTCCGCTGCTTGAGTTGTATTAAGAACTGGATCATGAGATCCTTATTTGTGTAAGACCTTATGTATGGTTTGTAATGGATGATGTACTGTGATATCCAAATATATTATGTCTCGTAAAAATGGTACTACTGGGATTGTGATGTATGGCATAACAGGCATCTGTGATTAAAAATCCGGGTATTGACAAATCACCGGTCACGTGCGGCGACGGATATCCACTCTAGCTGAAAATCGCGCTAACTAGCCATATCGATTTGGAGCAGGACGCACTCGATTTGGCCGATTCCGGACACATGCAGCGACGGACGGCGCGATTCCGGCCATGGGCGGCAACGAGCGGCGCTATTTCGGCCACGGGCGGCGACGAATGGTGCAATTCCACATGTGGTGACGGACGGCGCGATTCTGGCCACGGGCGGCGATGGACGGCAAGATTCTGGCCATGGGAGGCAATGGAAGGCGTGATTCCAGCTATGGGTGGCGCGATTCCGGCCACGGGCTGGCGCGATTCTGGCCACAGGCGGCGACGGACGGGCGACGGCTCCAGTGCAATTCTGGCGGCGATGGGCACGAGGGCGGGGCGAGTGAACTTTCAAGGTGGCAGTTGGGGGCTTCGTGCATGGACTCGATTTTGCAGCGCGCTGGAGCGCACGCACCAGATATGGCGCTTTGGATAGCATAGTATACCGTACGCACAAAAAGATTTTTAGCGCGCTCTAGTTTACAGTGATTGCTGGAGCACAAAAAATGTATTAGACGTGCTATATTAGCGGTTATTATAGCGCATGCGCACTTTACAGCGTATGTTGGAGATGTTCTAAGGTCCCCATAACTTATCCCCTGTTAGTTAACCATGAATTAACATATCATGCATATTTAAGATTTAGGACATGGTTTTTGCCAATCTCCGATCGTCCCTCCTCTTGTCAACACGCAACAGTGGCAACCTTATCCATCCCCCAACATATGTGTGCACTCATATATTTGTATATAATATCATCATAGAAGGTACAGATACTTGTATCCAACCAACAATGAACTATTTCACAATTGCCATAACCACATCACTACTAAAATATAGTCACAGAGATACAAAGATCACGGGAAAATGATAGATTGGATCACATATCATATTTGTCAAGAGATTACAGTAGAGGGATGGAGAAGATCTCACTGTAGATGTTGATGATGAGCACGCCAAAGGGGGTGGAGGCAATCAGAGGTGATTCTGGTAGCGGTTCCTCCCTCCGGTCTCTGCCAGCGACGACCTGAGGACTCTTTTTTGTGTTTTTTATCTCCACCTCTGCATGTTCCGAGATTGTGTCGGGACCATTTTTATAGAGGGTTGATGACCCACAAGTATAGGGGTGTACTGTAGTACTTTCGATAAATAGGAGTGTCGATCCCAACGAGGAGCAGAAGGTGCTGAACAGTGGTGTGGAGCAGGAACTCTCTGTAAATACTTAGCAAACGGACTTTTAGTGGTTTTCTGATAAGGCAACAAAACAAGGAGCAAGTAATAAAGACAACGAACAAACGGAGCAAGTGGCCCAATCCTTTCTTAGCAAAGGACAAGCCGGTGTAAATACTTATAAGGACCAAACGTTCTTGAGGACACATGGAATTCTGTCAAGTGCTTTCGCTTCAAATAGCTGAGTACTCTTCTCTGGTGTTGTAAGTGTTGTGTGGGTGAACCTGTTCTAACATACCGACCTTACTTGGACTAATACATACTTGTGATTAAATCCCCTACAAACATTCGTAACTACAGGAAAGTAATTAAGATATAAATCTAACCACGACCTTAAACTCTGAGATCCTACACTCCCTTGTGCAAAGGTGTCCTAACGGGGGTTCAGGTTTCTGTCACTCCGGCAACCCCACAATTAGTAGCCACGTACACAATGCACCCCCCTAGGCCCATAAATGGTGAAGTATCATGTAGTCGACATTCACATGACACCACTAGAAGAATAGCACCACAATTTAAATACTAAACCATTGAATAATAACTCAACATGAATCCACTAATAACAACATGACTTCTCCCATGTCCTCAAGAACTAAACGAACTACTCACAAGACATCATATGGATCAAGATAAAAGATGATATGTTAATGGATAACAATCTAACATAAACAATAATCCAATGGTTTCACTCACAAGCATCAACTACAATAGTAATCAACACCAGGAAAGTTTCCCCTAAGAACTAAAGCAATATCCAACACAATTGTTACAGAGGGACGGAGTGATGATGATGGTGCTTGTGGAGATGATGGTGTGGATGATGATGATGATCTCAATGAAGCCTAGCTTGATGATGGTGTTGATGGCGACGGTCTCCCCTCTCCGGGAAGGAATTTCCCTGGCAGAAATCTGTTTGCCGGAGAGATCTTTCTCTCTCGGTGTTTTCCGCCCCCCAGAGGCGGCGAAAATCTATCTGTGGTCGCCCCTGGCCTTAGGGTTTCGTAGGGAAGATATAGGCGAAGGGGCGGAGTCGGGAGCCGGGCAGGTGGGCCACACCTGCCCTAGGCGCAGCCTAGGGTGGCCCTGCGCCTAGGGGGTGTGGGCCCCCTATGGCCCTTCTTCGCTCCTCCTTCTGGCTCCCTCAATCTTCTAGAAAAAATAATATTTTCCCATATTTTTCTGGTATTTTCTGATCTTCACGAAATTGCACCGAAACGCCTTGTTTTCCATCAGAATCCAGACTCCGGCAGTTCATCCTCCAAGAATCATCCAACATGCATAAACAGATGAAAATCCATAAGTAATACCTCATAATAAGACATATATCAATGAATAGAGGTAAAGTATGATATTGAATGGTGATGCAAATTGGGCTTATCAACTCCCCCAAGCTTAGACCTTCGCTTATCCCAAGTGAAAACTGAGCTTAGTAAACATGTCCATAGGTTTATGGAGTGAAGTGTCGATAAAAGAATACGAACAAGAAGCATCACACTTACCATTGCACAACTCATAGAAGAAGCAACTCACCATTATGTAACTTAGCTTGCAACCAAGTACAACAGTCACAATAGAGATGCATAAAGATAAATCATAATTGGAATTGGCAAACTTTGTTCTTGGTCAGAGAACACCTGGCAAATAGTTTCACAAAAAGCTTTTTGTAGAAGTTTCAAAACAGGAGCACTCTTTTCTCAAAAAGGTCTTTCACAAGTGAAGGCTTTCAAAGTAATACTCAATAGATAAGAGTTTTGTGTAAACAAGGAAGATAAAGAACATGATTGAATAAATCACCATATGAATGCTTGAAACACAACAACTCAAATGCTTGTTGGAGATAGAGAGGAAGTAGGTTTACTGACTCAACTTGGCATTGGGAGAAAGGTCCCTTTATAGAGGCAAGCAGGGATTACAAGTCATAAAGAGCTTCCAAAAGATTATGGTACTTACTAGCTTTGAGCCCTCATTGCCCCTATCATAGGCATCTTGAGATGATTAAGGTTAAAGTGCACAAAGATGGAGTATATGCTTGACGGAATATAAGTTGGCAATCTCATGTCCCTTGAATATGAGGGCCACTCCTCATGCTACTCAAATTTGGTCACCGGTAAGTTCTTGTCATTATAATTACATGCATATCATAGAGAACCGCCAACGGGGTACCCCTTGAATATGGTACATGAGCTTTCCCATAACCAAAATGACAAGGCAAGCAGACAATGAGCATCTCAGCGATCTTTTTATTTACTATGTGCATAGCTTTTTATTGAGGATGCTTCATAGATAGCTCACTGTGGTGATGCTGCAAGTTTCGACCATGATTAGGCATGGCTTAGGCTAGCGGCCCAGTTGTTTCTCTAACACAAAATACAAACTCCATGGACTTACAAGTTCCCTCTTTATTTCACACCATTTACATCCATAGACAAAAGAGCATGATATCAGTTGTGTACAAAGTACAAGTGCAATGTTGAAAACGTTCCCCGTGACAGCACGGTTCTGCTAATTCCAACGTATAGGTTCAAGCATATACAACTTTGATGGCACAATGGTTCAAGTCTACTAGGGTTAAATAAATAAGGTGTGCCATCAAGTTCGTGAGAGCTTTACTAACTAGTTTTCACATAACAAAATACTTTTTAATTTGAAAGATAGATGAAGCTTGAGAATTTGCTTGGAATAGCAATAATTCTACTAGGTATATATGGTGGACACAAATGGCACAGGTTTTGGTTCAAAGGGATTGGAAACATGAGAAGTATGCCTTCTCAAAATAGGTTTTTGGCTAGCAAGGCTGGGTAGCAAGTGATGCTACACTCAACAGGGAGGAAGAGTGCTTCGTTGGAAACCCCAAGAACAAGGTATGAAGAGTACAGCAGCAAGATTTCCCTCAGTAGAAACCGAGGTTATCGAACCAGAAGGAGGAAGGAAACATCACACAGGTGTTGGAAGCGACATGGAGACCTGCACAACACAAACTTAAGACTTTGTCCCAACGAATTAGTGAGGTTGTCAAGCTCACCGGTTTGCTGTAACAAAGGATTAAACGTATGGTGTGGAAGGTAATGGTTTGCAGCAAGTAAACAAGTAACAGTGGAAGATGTATCAATGGTAAAGATTGGACCGGGGTCCATAGTTCACTAGAGGTGCTCTCCTTAGATAAACAACATGGCATGAAGGGTAAACAAATTACAATAGGGCAATTGATAGGAACTGAGCAAGGCATAACAATGCAATTACTAGCCAGAAAGATCCTATGAGGTTGATTGGGCAATACAACAATATACATAGACCGTCATCCAACTGCATCTATGACTAGAAGTCCACCTTCAGGTTATCATCCGAACCCCCTCCAGTATTAAGTTGCAAGCAACATACAACTGCTTTAAGCAAAGTGTGTAAGGTAAACAGTACACATGTTCCATGAACAAGAGACCATTGTTTTCTCCCTAGAAGCAACAACACATCTACAACCAAAGATATTATTGTCACTTCCCTTGGAAACTAGAGGCATGAACCCACTACCGAGCATAAATACTCCCTCTTGGAGTCACTAGCAACTACTTGGCCAAGATAACCACTAGCAACGGAGAGCATGCAAGATCACAAACAACACATACATGATAGAATCATAAAGATAGAACCATTAATCAAATTAACATAATAATCTCAATATCCATCGGATCCCTGCAAACACAACATGCATGATTACAAATAGATTAGATCTTGATCATGAACGGAGCTCACAAGCTCTATACATGAAAGCACAAAAGAGGAGATACAACCATCTAGCTACTACATGGACCCATAGTCCAAGGTGGAACTGCTCACAAATCATACCGGAGAGAAGGCCTCCGGGATGATCTCCCCTCCTGTAGGGTGCCGGAAAGAGCTTCAGATCCCCCCGGTCTAGGGACGATGGTGGCAGCGGCTACAGACGGTTTCGTGGAATATTGATTGGGTATTGAGAGTTTATGCATCGGGGGCTTCTTATAGGCGAAGGGGGAGACCGAGGCGGCGGCCAGAGGGGGCAAACCCTACCAGGCGCGGGGTAGGGCCCACCCACGCCTAGGGGGTTTAGCCGCCCTGGCACGCCTCCTCGTCTCTCCTCTGGACTTCTTGTTCCCCACGGAAAGTTATTGACTTTGTCCTTCGTCCCGTCCAATTCCGAGAATATTTCTTTACTAACTTGTCTGAAACAAAAAAACAGCAGAAAACAGGCATCTGGCACTATTGCAATTTGTTAATAGGTTAGTTCCAGAAAACATGTAAAAAGCACCTCAAAGTGTAGACAAGTAAAGCAAAGTAGATACTAAACAAGCATGGAGCATCAAAAATTATAGATATGTTTCCAACGTATCAACATCCCCAAGCTTAACTCCTGCTCGTCCTCGAGTAGGTAAGTGATAAAAAGAATAATTTTTGAGGTGACATGCACCCTCACAATGAAGATCCAACCATTTGAAACATTGAAAGTTGGGATCAAAGAACTCTAAACATGTGCATGAAAGATGGAGTTCTAACAATAGGACACAGTAACTATGCATGCAACATGGCAAGCTATAAACAAAGATCATGAATAGTATGCATTGAAAAACATTTGTTTGTTTCACATGCAAAAAACATAGCATAGTGGCATCCAACTTGTCCCTCATAGAGTAGCAATATAGATGCATAGGACACCTTCAAAGTTCAGAAGGGTGACTAGAAACAAGTAGCACAAGAACAAGTAATAACACAATATGCATCAATTAATAAGCTTTGGAACACTGCACACAGAATGAAAACTATGCTCTCTTAATGGTGCCTAAAGGTAGAGGGTGGAGACTCAATAATAATGGAAGAAAGGCCTTTTTGTAAAGGAAGCAGGGATTACAAGTTTCAAAAAGAGCTTCTAAAAATTATGGTACTTATTAGCTTTCAACCCTCATTGCCCCTATCATAAGCATCTTGAAGTGGTTAAGGTTAAAGTGGCAAAGCTGGAGTATATGCTTGACAAAGTATAAGTTGGCAATCTCAAGTCCCTTGACTATGAGGGATACACCTCATGGATACTCAACTTAGGGCCTAGGCAAGTTCTTGTCACTATAAGTATTTGCATATCATTGAGAACCGCCAACGGGGTTACCCTTGCACATGGTACAGGAGCTTTCCCATAACCAAAATGACAAGGCAAGCAGACAATGAGCATCTCAGCAATCTTCGTATGTACCATGGGAATATGGTGCTTTTTCTCTCTTTCCTCTTTTCTCAATGTGTCTCTCTTTTTTATAAGAAGAATGCTTCAAAGATGTCACTATGGTGATGCTGCAAGTTTCCACCATGATTAGGCATGGCTTAGGCTAGCGGCCCAGGCGTTTATCTAACACATAATACAAACTCCATGGACTTACAAGTTCCCACTTCATTTCACACCACTAACATCCATAGACAAAAGAGCATGGTATCAACGGAGTACAAAAAGTACAAGTGCAATGTTGAAAACGTTCCCCGTGACAACACGGTTATGCTAATCCCAACTTATAAGTGCAAGCATATACAACAAAGTTGCCTCAATGATTCAAGTTTATTAGGTGCAAAGAATAAAATGTGCCACCAAGTTCGTGAGGGCTTTAATCACTAAGTTTTCACATAACAAAATAGTTTTTAATTGGAAGATAGTTGAAAACAAGAATATACTTGGAATGGTGTAACACACCATGCATAGGAGTTTATAGTGGACACTTTGGAATAACTTGGTTTCTTGGGAGTTGGAAGCATGAGTAGAACTTACTCATACAAATGGAGGCTAGCAAAAGACTGAGGGCAACCAACTAAGAGAGCAATAATGGCCATAATTATGCAATGCAACAAAGCAAACTAATCAAAGCAAAGAGTGGTACTACAAGTCAAGGACTAAATGATCATAGAGGCTAATGGTGACTTGTCATAGTCATAACATGGTGTAAGCATGTGCCAAGTCAACCCAAGCAAAACATCAAAGGAGAATACCACAATACTATGCTTTTGCATGCTAAAACAACGCATAATTTCTTCAAGTCACACTAAGCAATCCCAATTGTTTGGAACAAGACATGCTACAACAATAATCACTAAGCATAATGCTAAAACAACACCTAGCATGTCATGCTAAAGTCTAAGTCAATGCAAGCTCCTCTTCCACTTCAAGCAAGAACTTACTACTCCTTTCCAAACACCAAGCAAACTTATTTGCAAAACAACACAGCGAGAACGGGGGTCCAAACTACTAAATCAAACTAAACAAACTAAGCAAAGCAAACGAAAACTAAGACGCTCCAAGAACAACGCAACTGTGCATGAAACACTAAAAGTGAAGTGTCTAGACAGACCTGAGCTTTTTATTGATGAAAAAGGGGATGCCTTGGGTGTCGTGGTATTGCCGACGAGTACGCCATGGAGGGGTCCTCACAGTGCGTGTTTAGAGACGTGGGGTAAGGCGAACGGTTGACGGGTACAAGGTAACACAACTTACCTAGGTTCAGATTCCACGACGGTGGCGGAATCCTACTCCTGCTATAAATCACTATAAGGGCAAAACGCCGAGTTACAGAGATAGGTTCATTATGCGAGGTTGTATGAATCGATACTAAGTTGTGCCCTAAAGGCTCCCATAGGCCCGACTTATATAGTCGCCAGGTCCTAGGGTTACAGGGAAAAGTCCTAGCCGGACAGGTTATAGAGTCCTACACCGTTTATCACTAGTCTTGTGTATCTTGCACTCCAAGGCTCCGGGTACGCTGGTGACTCCACCGTAGCCTTCCTTTATCCGGCATGGGCCTCCCTTCTGGATCCACCTAACTGGGCCGCCCAGCAGGCCACAGGCCATGCTACCGACTATGGGCCACCCGGGTTAGCCGGATAAGTGACATGCTATGAGGATACCCATATAGCATATCCCCAACAGTAGCCCCGGGAGAACTCCGAGATCTTGCGCCGTCTTGCCTCTTCCTGTGGAATGCTCCGTCTAGATGGATGTCGGCAAATCGTCAAGCAATATCTTGTAGTCCTCCCAAAGAACTCTGCAAAGGTTTCTCTGTCTTCTATAAGTAAGTCGGAGAAATGCTGAATCTTCCACCGTACTCTTACGTAGTCGGATTAAATCCGTCCATGCCGGAATCTTCGATGGGACGGCTCATCTACCATGTCAGTTATGACGACGTAGGCTGTAGGTCAGCAACGCCTCGTAACTCACACATGTAGAGAACGCAATCATATCCGATTTTCCCGTGCGAGCGATACGAACCGTTGGTGGCGGCGGTTGGAGACGTGGCGAAATTACCGCGCATGTTCACGAATACGTCGTCTACGCGGCAACTGTCCGATTAGCTGCACGAATCTTGACGCGGAGTAAGATAAATAGTAACTGTGGGACACTTTCCACTTTTCACCCCATTCTCTCGCGTCATCATCTTCTTCCTCCAACCGCACGCCTCCTCGAGCTCTCTGCGGAAAACCTCGAAGAAACCCTAGCCTCTCTTTGCATCAGTCTCCTCCTCCCAATCCTCCATGGCCAGCAGCAGCTCCTCCCCGTCGATGGTGGCGTCGAGCGAAGCCACGGCGAAGCTGGCGAGCTCCGTCGTCGTGCCCCCATAGGGCCTGGTCATCCCCGCGTCGGCGGTGATTGAAACCACTGGCGGTGACCACAATCTGGCGGCGCTAGAGCCTCTGGAAGAAGAGCCATACTCGCACAAGGGCGACTGGCGCGGCTCGGACATCACCGACCGCGACATCCAAGAGATGGTCGCCAAAGGCTACCTCCCCGCGACGGAGGGGCTTGCCTGGCGGGCGACACCGGCCGGCAAGGTGACACCTTCTCCCCAAGCTAGAGAAAAGGTGTACCTCAAGGCTCAGCTGGTATGTGGCGTTTCCCCGACATCGTCAGTCACGAGTCGTGCAAAAACTGGCAGCGGACGTACTTCTACGGCCCCAACATTCCTTTGGCGGGCCGAGAAGTGACGTACCCCGGACTTCGTGGATGGAGCCGCCGCTGAAGTTTCCACATGGAGATCCCATGCCTCCCTTCCCTCCGACCTCAACGCTTCTCGCGTAATAAGGCGGATCGAGTGGTTCGTAGAGGCGGGTTTGACCGGCTTGGACCTAGCCATGTGCTGGTTCATCAGGCGAATCCAACCTCTGCAGCACCGCGCGAAGTTCATGCACGAGTACACGGGTGATCGAAAGGATACCCTCCGGATCTCCGTGGATAACTTCTCGAGCGACTCCGTCAAGCTCCGTCCGAAGGACATCGTCAAGGTAAAGGATAAGAAGCGCGGCTTCACCATTACCTGCGACATGTACGTAGACGGCAAGTGCCCAAAGGTAGGTATTTATTTCCTGTGTATGACATTGCTCCAGTTTCTCCGTCTTGCCAGTGCCATCTTATCTAACACGGTGATTTCTTACTTAACAGCTTAGCGATCTAGATGAGGACAACCTGGCTGCCCAAATCTACGATCCAAAGATGAAGGAAGTCACGGTCGTGTCCGACGACGATGCCCCGTTGGCGCGAAAGCGGAAGAGCTCCACCTCTGACGCTGCCGACGGAGGCAAGAAGAAGAAGACGGAGGGTGGAGCCTCCAAAAAGAGTACTGCCGCCCTGGAGGCAGAAAAGGAGAAAGCCACCGGGATGTTTGCCAAAGCGCCCCCCTAGTGTAAGCCTCTCATTCTCCGACATTGTCTTATTTATCCGTCTTATTCATGTACTTATGCATTTTGCATGTTTCAGGAAGAAAACCACAACCAGCCTCAAGAAGTCCTCCAAGACTCTTGGGGCTTCTAGAAATATCAAAGATATGCTGCATCGCGGCTCCTCCCCCGCCATCGCCCCTGCTACTCCTGCCGTTAAACCCTCCTCTACTCCGACAAGCCATCAAGTCCAGGAGGCACCAGGCCCTTCCGCCATGGAAGTAGATTCTGGCGCCTCTACCGATTTTGCTATTGTCGGCGAGCAGGCGACGCAGGAGAGCGCTGCTCTTCAAATGGCTGAAGCTCCGGCTAAGGATGTCATCGGTAGCGGCAAGGCGGTGGTGGGAGCTGGTACCTCTGCCGAAGGCGGCTCCCCTACTCCCCAGAAACCCTTCGAGTTCCCAAAGATAGTTTACCCGACGCTCCTGCCGAGTAACACAACTATGGTTCCTGGAGGAGTGCCATCATCTCCGACGTGCGGTCTTGAGGAGCTGCTCTGACAAGCAGATATCTTGCAGGGAAATAGCATTTCCTTTGGCAAGTTGTTGGCCGAGAGTGCTACCAACCTCAAGATTATTGCACTTGTAAGTTTTACTTTACCTTTTGCATTTCGTATGAGTATCCCACTGTAGCCCCCGAGGATGTAGACAAAAAACCATAGGTTTTGCATCTATATGCTCTAAGAGTGACTAAGTTAGAAAAAACTCTCACTGTAGCCTCCCAAGTATTTAGATGAAATGAATTACTCCGACTAGATGCTTTAAGAGTAGCATACACAGTGTTCATAATTTTCAATGATGTAGCCCCCCAAGCCTTTAGTTGTAACTGAATTAGTTCTGACTAGATGCTTAAAGAAAAGCTAAACATATTGATAAGTTAAAAACTCTCGCTGTAGCCCCCGAGCATCTAGGTGGAAAATCTCCGACTAGGGCTCCAAGTAGACCAAACAACGACTTAACTTTGTATCTGTTTCCACAGAACGAGAAAGCTCGGAGGGGCATGGCCAACAACAAGTATCAGAAGATGCGCGCAGATCTTGAAGATGATAAAGGGTAAACTGCCATCTTGAAGGAACAGATCATCAAAAACAAGAGTCTGTTTTCTTTTTGCGCATTTCCGTCTTACTTTTGTGCCTTCCTTCTTTGATTACTCACTGTGTACTTTGTTTTCTCTGACTTGCAGAGCATGTTGCCAAGGCCAAGGATATTGTCGAGCAGTCCAAGCACATCCAGCAGCTGGACAACGAGAACAAAATCCTTAAGAAGGAGAGGGAAGAAATGCTAAAGATGCACGAGGATTCCATGAAAGCCCTGCAGGAGTCCGCCTCCGTGGAGATCAATCGCTTGAAGGAGGAGCTTGCGATCCTAAAGGATCAGAAGCAAGCTGCTGATGAGCAAAACCTTCGCCATAGCGAGGCGTTTAAGCTCCTCCAACAAGAGAAGGAATCCTTGGCGGACACCATCTGACAGGCTAAGGCCAGCATCTTCAGTAAGTGTCCTCTGCCTTGTAGTTCTGTAGTCTGGATACTTTAGAATTTATTGAACTCATGCGATCCTTGTCAGAATTTTCAGCGCCCATGGGTTTAACCCGCTCGCCTCTTTTGGACAAGGAATGCATGGTTCTTGCCGGCAAATTCATCAATACCGCCATCGCCCAAGCCAAGGAGATTGCCAAGCCCCTCCAGATTTATATCAAGGCCTCGGACTCCGTGACGAAGTACTCGGAGATTCTGCACCGAGCCCCCGAGCGTGTCACGAGCTGGAAAGCTTCATGCGCACGGGATGGCGCAAGGATGGCGCTGTCTATGGTGAAGGCACACTATGAAGATGCCGACATCGACATGGTGACCTCTGGTATCCCCGACGTGGATGATGCGGCAAGGAGATCGATCATGAAGCCATCCTGTCATCATTAGCAGGTTATGACACCAGGGTTGCCAAGTTGGTGGACATTGATGTCTTCGTGCCCAGGAACTTCATCGACAACGTCAACCAGGACTCCTTCGAGTCTCATCACAGCGCCGATGTTGAGGGTGATTCTTCGGCTGGTGATGATGCGGCCTCCAAGTCTCCTGCGCCCAAAGAATGAAGAACACTTTGTAATTTCTGTTTCACCTTTGGTGTGTGCACGGGAAGAACTTGTTGATGTAATCTTAAGGCGGAAAACAATGGTTGTCGTATCCTGCTACTTAAGAATTAAGTCTCAGCATGTATATATTTTTTAAGCAAGTGCTGGCTTATCCATTACTCTGGTTCTTATGCTTGACTTTTCGTGAGTCGGAAGACTCGTTGTCGGAACCATGCGCTTAGGTGATGATGCCCAATGGCACCATCAATAACCTGAGCACAAAATCGCTGACAATAAGTGTCGAAAGTCACTACTCCAGAATCCACATAAAAACGACAAAGAATGTGTAGACCAGAAAACTTAAGCTAACGCCCGTAGGCGGAATTTTCACAAGTGCAATCGCAAGACCTATGCATAAAGGTTTTATATGATCTAAAAATGAACACTAAAGGAGGTAAAAGACTTAGCAATATGAGTGAACCAAAGAGCTTTATTTCATTGATCATATAAGAGGTACACAATTAGATAAAAAATGCTGAGTGTAGAAAGGACGTAGCTGTGCTATGTTCCATGGCCGATCAAGCTCTGGGTAGTCATCATCCGGGTCATGTCGCTTACGCTTATGATCCTCGTTGGGTCTATCCTTGAGTTCACGATTATCGACAAGGTAGTAAGACCCATTAAGCAGCGCCTTGATTATGATGAACGGTCCTTCCCATGGCGGGGATAATTTGTGTGACTTCTTCTGCTTAAGTCGGAGTACTAAATCCCCCTCTTTAAACGAGTGATGCCAATCGCGGCGACTATGGTAGCTGCGTAGCTTCTGCTGGTAGATGGCGGATCTTTGGCATGCCAAAACACGCTCCTCCTCGAGAAGGTCCACATCAAGGCGTCTGGATTCTTCAGCGTCATCTTCGTCATAGACGGCAACTCTTTGGTGCGTCGTGGAGGATGTTGGAAGGTAGGATGGCTTATGCTCCATATACCATGAAGTAAGGGGTGTAGCCGGTGGATCTGTTGGGTGTGGTTCGTAAACTCCATAGCACAGATGACAATTCTTCCGCCCAGGCTCCAGCTTCTCTATGTAGCGGTGCCTCAAGACGTGGCTTGATTCCCTGCAGAATTAATCCATTGGCTCGCTCAACTTGACCATTGGATTGTGGGTGTGCCACTGATGCAAGGTCAAGTCGGATGCCTTTGTCCCAGCAATAGGCCTCCACTTCCCCGAGTGACAAGTTGCTTCCCTTGTGGGTGATGATGCTATGTGGGAGACCAAATCTCACCACTAGATCCCGGACAAACCTGAGGGAAGTTGCCCCATCAAGCTTTCTAATGGGTTTAACTTCTATCCATTTGGTGAATTTGTCAACTGCTACCAGCAGATGCGTAAATCCACACGGTGCCGTCTGTAACGGTCCCACCATGTCTAGCCCCCAGACTGCAAACGGCCAAGTTATTGGTATTGTTCGCAATTCTTCAGCAGGAACATGTGGTTGTCGGGCATAGTACTGGCATCCTGTGCATGTCTCAACCAGCTTGTCGGCGTCCGCCTTCGCGGTCAGCCAGTAGAATCCTTGCTGGAAGGCTTTCGCGACCAATGATCGAGGAGCGGCGTGATGCCCGCAATCTCCGAGATGGATTTCGCGTAGGATTTCCATACCTTCTAGCTGGGAAACACACTTTAGGTATACACCAGTAGTGCTCCTCTTGTAGAGTTGCCCATTGATTATGGTATAACCCTTTGCTCGTCGTACTATTTGCCATCTTTCGACTTCGTCGTCGAGCAAAGTTCCGTGCTCGAGATACTCCATGAACGGTTTTGTCCAAGCCGGAGGGATCTTTGTCACCATGTTGACGAAAGAGTCAGCTCTATCCGGGTTGTCGATGTCGGCGCCCTTCACGGATGGTGTGCGTAGATGCTCTAGGAAAACTCCTGGAGGAATTTGCTTGCGCCCTGATCCAAGCTTAGACAGTAGATCAGCCGCCTCGTTTTGCTCCCTAGGCACATACTTGACTTCGTAGCCCAAGAAGCTCTTGGCTATCTCGTCCACTTCTTCGCGATATGCCGCCATCATAGGGTTCCGCGCGTTCCAGGTACCAGCCACCTGCTGGGCAACCAAGTCGGAATCTCCATAGCAAACTATGCGCTTGATGCCAATATCCTTGGCTACACGTAGTCCGTGAATGAGTGCTTCATACTCCGCCATGTTTTTTGTAGCCTCGAAGTGGATCTGCAGAACGTAGTGCAGCTGGTCTATTTTTGGTGACCGTAGCAGTACACCAGCCCCCGAGCCGTTGAGCAACTTTGATCCATCAAAGTGCATCACCCAGTACTCTGGTTCTGGCAACGGAGTAGCATCTAGTATCTCCGTCCAATCTGCAATAAAATCTGCCAAAGCTTGTGACTTGATAGCGTCGCGTCTCTTGTAGGTGATCTCGAAGGCGGCAAGTTCAATGCCCCACTTCGCGACCCTTCCTGTAGCGTCGCTGTTATTGATAATGTCGGACAGTGGAGTCTTGCCCACTACTGTGATTGGGTGCTCCTGAAAGTAATGCCTCAGCTTCCGAGAAGCGAGGAATACTCCATAAGCTATCTTCTGGTAGTGCGGGTAACGCTGCTTGGACTCCGTCAAGACCTCGCTCACATAGTAAACTAGTCGTTGAACTCCGTGCTTGTAGCCTGGTTCCTTCCGCTCTACCACGGCGACGATGCTAATAACCCGGTTGGTTGCCGCCATGTAAATTAACAAGGGCTCTCCAGGCTCGGGTGCTGCAAGGATGGGCGCTGAGGAAAGAATCTCCTTGAGCTGCTTCAATGTTGCATCTGCTTTGTCTGTCCATGTGAATTTGTCCGCCTTCTTCAGCAACTTGTACAGTGGCAAAGCCTTCTCTTCAAGTCGGCTGACGAACCGACTAACTGCTGCGACGCAACCTGTTAGTCGTTGAATGTCCTTTAGGCATGTCAGACGGTTTATGTTTAAGATGGCCTTGAATTTCTCCGGGTTGACCTCGATTTCGTGTTGGGAAACGATGAAGCCCAACAATTTGCCGGCTGGAACCCCGAAGACGCACTTCTTAGGGTTGAGCATCATGTTGTATTTCTGGAGATTACCAAAGGTTTCTTTTAAGTAGGAGATTAAGTCGTTTGACTTTTTAGACATCCCCGCGATATCGTCCACGTAGGCGTGAACATTCCGACCAATTTGGTCGTGAAGGCAATGTTGCATTGTCCGCTGGTAGGTAGCACCTGCGTTTTTCAGCCCAAAGGGCATCGTGACGTAGCAAAACGTGCTGTATGGAGTAGTGAACGAAGTGGCCAATTGGTCCGACTTCCTCATCTTGATCTGGAGTAGAAAACACAAAAGTTCCAAGCAGCCGTCGAGTCAATGACTTGGTCAATGCGAGGCAAAGCGAACGGATCTTTGGGACATGCTTTGTTCAAGCCGATGTAATCAACGCACATTCTTAATTCATTGGTTCCCTTTTTTGGGACAAGTACAAGATTGGCCACCCATCGGGTGTGAAGGACTTCTCGGATAAACCGAGCCTTAAGTAACCTAGCTATCTCTCGGCAAGCGAGCTTTCCTATTTGGGATCCAGGTTCGTCCCAATGGCGGTGACCTTGGAGGCATCGCTTACCACAAGTTCCACCGGCTTGGTCTCGATGGCGGCCTTGAACGCAGGAGCGGAGTCGGAGATCTGCTTCTTTGACGCGGGCATCTCTGAGTCATTGACCTTGCTCTGGATCTCCTTGAATTCTTCGCTGTAGAGGACAGCTTCTACAACGGCTGTTTCGTTGATCTCGCAGTCCCTTGCCTTGGTAAAGCTTCCGGATACGATGATGACACCGTTTGGTCCGGGTATCTTGAGTTTGTTGTAGACGAAGCATGGCTTGGCCATGAACGTGTGGAATATGTCGCGGCCGAATATGATGTGGTACACGCTCTTGAAGGGGACCACCTCAAAGGTCATGCGCTCTTGGCGGTAATTATTAACATCGCCAAAGGCTACCTGAAGCGTAATGCACCCAAGGGACCGAGCCTCCCGACCAGGAACTACGCCATGGAACACGGTGTTGGTCCGCCTTAGGTTTGCCTCCGTCAAGTTCATCTTTTGCAGTGTATCCAGGTACATGATGTTGATGCTGCTTCCACTATCCACCATGCACTTGGTGAACTCCACGCCGTCAATCAATGGGTTGATGACCATGGCGTACTGGTTCTCCGTGGGCACAAGGTCTGGGTGGTCCGTCATGTCCCAAGTTATTGGAACGTCCGACCAGTGCAGGTATTGGGGAACTAGGGGGAGAGTGGCCATCAGGATCCTCAGAGAGGTCTTCTGTTGTCAGACGGTGGGGGTGCCAAGGAAAGTGTGGTAGACTAGGGCCTTCTTTGCGAAGGGGTTCTTGCCCTTGTCGTCACTCTTGGCGGCGTGCTTGGGGTCAACGTCCTCGTCCATGTCACTTGAATCCTTGGACTCTTCATCCTTCTTCTTCCCCTTGCCCTTGCCTCGCGGTCTGTTCTTCCGACTTCGCTTGTAGCCGAACTCCGGGTCTTCCTTGAGGTCGTTGACAAACTTGCAGTGTCGATTGGTATGGGTGGCCTTGCCGTTGACATCGAGGTGTACGAGGCACGGCATATCGCGGTACTCCTCGTACGTTTGGGGAACGCGGAGCGGCGCCGAGTTGGTTTCACTTCCTCGTTGCTGCCCGCGGCCTGCTCCCCTTCCTCGGCCACGTTGTCCGCCTTCTCCTCGTCCTGCAAAAGTCATAGCGACCATGTCGGTAGATTGCTTTTCTTCTGGAGCGGTTTTCCGCTTTGTACTGCTGTTCCTTCGAGGTTGGGTTGGAACGGCCGTTGCCGGCAAAGAGCCACGAGCATCGTCGTCGGCAGCTGCGAACTCACTAGCTAACTGAACCATCTGATTCAAGTCAAGATGATGATTGTCCTACAAGAGCTTTAGCTTATGTCGGAGTAACGTGCCCCTTTCCAACCCATCAATGAAGGGGGCCATAGCGGTCTGAGTGTGCACTCCTGCGCAGGAATTCTTCATGTCCAGCCAGCGGGAGAGGTAGGCGCGAGATGTCTCGTCTTTCTCTTGCACGCACCGCTGTAGATCGCCCACATTGCAGGGACGCTTGTATGTACCATCAAATTTCTTGGTGAATGCTTCTTGCATATCCAGCCAGTTGTAGATAGATTTCTCCGGCAAGTCGTCGATCCATTGACGGGCCGTATCCACCAACATTAATGGAAGGTACTTAACAGCGACGTTGGGGTTGCCTCCGGCAATCTCCACCGCATTGCCGTAGTCCTGCAACCATGTGGCAGGTTTGGCGGTGCCGTCATAGGGCTTGATGGTCTTGTCTATCCGGAAACCTTTGGGGTAAGTTGCGGGACCATATTGCAGGTCCAAAGCAACGTGGTCCCAGGTATGGTCCTTCCCGGGCCTCGTGGATCTTATCGATCCGCGAACGTGCATCGTACGGCTCCGGGTTCTTCTTCTTGTTGTCAACAGGGGATGGGCTACTTGAATGACACGGGCCTCTTCCGCCATGGTGACTGCTTGGCGGTGACGGAGGTGGAGGTGGCAGTGGGTTAGCCTTCTTGCTGTTACCCTCCTGGGATGCCGCACGCCTGTCACGGTTGCTTGTCAGACGCGGAGGGTCGTGGTGTGACCTGCTCTTGTGTCCTTGGTGGCGCTCTTCATCATGACGGGTCTGTGCCGCGATGTCGCGGATGACGATACCACACTGCTATGGAGGGGGCATATCCGTATGATGGTGAGCCTTGTAATCTTCCTGACGTCAGGGGGATCGGGGCGGTGGCGATGGGCGGCGAGGTCAGGCTTTTTCTCCGTGGTCGGAGGATATGGGGATAGCATCCTTCCTGTTGCGCGCATCCCTCTGTCTTCATTCTGATGAACCCGTCTGTGATCCGACATCATGAGGAGATCTGTCCCTTGGCGGTTTGTACTGGCTAGATTGGCAGAGCGCTGGGTCAGACTCAAGCCTCTGAGAGGTGGCCTTTTCCTGCTGCTTTTCCGCATTGGCCACTAGGTCATAGACCTGTTCTACTGCCTCAGGCGATCTATCCTGCTCTAGAAGGGTCTTGGCAACGGCGAGGTTAAGGAGTGGGGTGGGCATCAACTGCTTGCCTTCACTATCAATGTATGGCTTGGCCTGTGCCGGCTTCGAGGGAGCCCATCCTAGGTTGCGCCGTGCACCAGGATCATTGATGACGCGAGCCGAAGCCTTCTTAGCCTTCTGCTGCGGCAGTAGAGTCTTATACTCGACCTCCATTGCTCTAGCTTTCTCTATGGACTTCTGCGCATTGACCAGATCTCGATCTAGTTTAGCGCCTTGCTCCGCGATGGCTTCCGCTTCCTCCAGCAGCTGCTAGCGCTTCTCGTCAAGCTGAGTCACGTTCCGGATATGATCAACGGTTAGTGGCTAGACGAGGAGATTGCCGTACATCACTCTATCAGCTGGAGTAACATGGGCTGCTGCCGACGTGGATGCTGGAGGCGGCAAGTTTGCGGTATTGTTGTTGCTCAGACCGGTACCAAGTTCCTGCGGCTGCTGCACTGGGTTAGGCGGAGGAGGCATGACCTTTGCGCGATCATCGTCAGCAGCAATTAGTGGCCCCTTCCCCTTTTCCAGCGCCGTAGGCGGAGCTTTCCCGGGTTGATCTTCATCCATCGTTGTCCCAATGGTGACGAACACCCCTCGAGACATGACGGTGTTATTAGCTTGCTCATCGCGCGAGTACTCCTCCTCCATCTCCTGCATAGCGGAGTCTAGCTCTTCTGGACTGAAGTCTAAAATCTGCACTAAAATCAGCATAAAGCGCGTCAATGATGGATTTAGAGGGTGCCAGGACTTCCTCGATGACGGGCGGTGGAGGTGCAACGGCCTCGACAATGACTGGAGGTGGTGGTGCTGCTATGAAGATGGCGGCCAGAGGCGGTGGTGGTGGTGGCTGAATCGGAGGGGCTCCGTCAATAAGCGCAAGCGCTGTCTGAGCTGCCGCTTCGGCCTCCGCGTAGTTGTTGACGATGTTCACCATGCCTTCGAAGGTAAGGAGTCCTGACGCCTGTTGCCGTCTTAGAGAATGTCGAAGAAGTGTGCCATGGTCCAGTCCTTCCACAAAGTGATAGATAGCATCATCATTGGGGTAGTGGGCCAGATCGGCTCGTATACGGAGCCACCTCTCCAGGTAGTCGCGGGGGTTTTCGCCCTCTCTCTGAACGCAGCGCGCCAGGTCGAAGATGGTAACCACGCCGACAAACTTGGATCTCTGCTGTCCAGACGCGCGGATAAAGCCGACAGATTTGCAGTGATCTTCCACCTTTATATCCTGCACAGGGGCGGTTTGGGTGGGTCTTGAATTTTTCTGATCTTTGCCGGCAAACTCCGAGGAGAGATCTGACATCGATCCTTCCGCGAACGTATCCTGCCTGTAGGCGGTCCGTGCGGGTCTTGATGCTTTCTGATCTTTGCCGGCAAACTCCAAAGAGAGATCCGACATCAATCCTTCCGCGAACGTATTGATGGGGATATGCCTACCGGGGTATACCCAGCAGGACGTTTCCGACTGGCCCAAAACTTGGCGAGTGGGCCTGCAAGACGGAGACTGGATTGAAGCCTAGCGAGGAACCAAGCGACTGGAAGCTGAAGGCCCAGGCGAGTAGATAGGCCCAGTCGGATTAGGTTAAACGAGTACCAAAGCTTTAACTGAATCGGTTGAGATATGTAAACCCTAGGGGAGGTGAGCCTATATAAACCTCCCTGCGGGGCGTGTAGAGATACGTTCCATCATACCCCCAAGCGACTCGCCGCCTAGCCGCCGAGTTCGCCCATTGTACCACATCCATAATACAATCTAGCAGGAGTAGGTCTTTACCCTCCGGGGGGGCGAACCTGGGTAAAACCCTGTGTCTCCGCCCTCATCTCGCACCGCAGATGGCTGGCCGCCCTTGCCCCTCGTTCTACTACTCGCTGCCGATTGCAGCATCTGCCGTGACCATTCCCACGACACTGGCGCCCACCGTGGGGCCTAGCCGGTCAGGTCGGTGTTCTGCGGCGAGATCCAATCTGCCCATCAACGAGACAGTCGCCACCGGCCGCATGATAGCGATCGGCAAGATGCTCCAAATCTTGCCGAGCAGCTACGTCCCGGCGGCGCGACCCGTCACGCACAGCGTGATCCTGCCGGTCAGCACGATCAGCCTCTTCGTCGGCCTCACCGGCGTCATCGTCTCGGAGGACTCGGCTCGCATCTGCGAGTCGCTGCCACGCGATCGGCTCTCCGAGAGCCAGATCCGCACGATCCATCGCCTCGCCTCCGAGTACAATTCGGCCCACAGCGACGTGGGCGAAAACTCAGCGGCCGCGGAAGACGCGGCCCTCAACGACGACGCCGACTCGGCGACCCCGGCGTCACTCGCCGGATCCATCACCGCGGCTTCACCCGCGGGCTCCATTACTCAGGTCTCCAACGTGGGAGACTTCGAGGACCCCTCCATCCTCGGGATCTTCGAATTTGACTCCGGGTCGGAGAACTCCGCCGACCTCCGTGACGGAACCAGCCGCCACGCTGCGACCTACATGGCGACCGGCACCGATCCGCCGGAGGATCCATTCTCCACCCCAATCCCTCCTAACGCCACGGCGACGGAGGTCGAGGAACTCCGCCTGAAACTGGCGGAGGCAGTGCGCAAGGAGCAAGCCGAGCACGAGAAATTCCGCCTCGAGCAGGTGACGGCGCAGGAGCTATCGCGCTACCACCAATAGCGGATCAGGTCGCGCCTGAACCCCGCCGTTCAGGGGCGTGCCCTGAACTTTGACGACGAAAACGACCCGGCCCGCGTGGCCGAGCGCGCGATCTACGAGAACGCGCCACCAGGAGGAAGCGCCCGACCCCCGCCAGGGTCGACAGCGATGGGCGCCCCGCCACCACCCAACCACACACCCCCCAGGGACCAGCCGTGGATAGTCGTCTCCTCACGGGAGCGAGACACAAACGGCCTCCCACTGTTCTCCACCCCTATGGACAACCTCGTGGCAGGCCGGGCAGCAGCCGACAGCATCGCGGCCACCGGCGACGGCACCCTGCAGATCCAATACGTCAGGGCCCTGCTCGCAAAGGCCGTCGAGCAGCAAAGAGCGGGCGCCGACGCGCAAGGTCGAGTATACTCGCGTTCCTCGGGAAGCAGGGCGGCCTCGAGCGTCCGCCCAATGGCGGCAAACACACTCAACTGCCCACCACCGGAGCCACTGCAGCTCCAACACCGACCCGCGAACGCGGCACTCTCCACCAACGACCCTAGGCCGATGACCAACCTCATCGCCGCCAACGGTCAACCCATCGACGCCCGCACCCACATCATCAACAACCAAAGCTGGCGCGCACGCCAGCCCGATGACCTGCGACACACCCTAACCAATCGCCGCGACGGCGAGCCCATGGGGTCGCTCAGTCGACTCGTCCCCAAGTGCTTCGGACCAATGATCCGAGGCGAGAAGTACCCGCCAAACTTTAAGGCACCGAAGGAGATAGAAAAGTACGACTCCTCGTACGACCCCGCCGTCTGGCTCGACACATACCTCATGGCAATGGGGATCGCAGGCCACACCGACCTGCTAGCCGCCCGTTACCTCCCCCTGATGATGGAGGGGACGTGCAGGCAGTGGATCAACACCCTCCCTCAGGACAGTATAGACTCCTGGGAGGAGATGCGTGACGCTTTCGTCAGGCACTTCGAGTGCTCCTACACCCGCACCACCACTATCGAGGACCTGGAGCGATGCGTCCAGGGACCCCGCGAGTCGACCCGCAACTGGGTCCAACGGTGGCAAGAACTCTGGTACAACGCGGTCGGCATCCACCCGGACACCGCGATCCATTGGTTCAAGACCTCGTGCCGCTACAAGCCCCTGGTCGCCAAGCTCAAGCGACACTCTCGCACACTCGACAACATCCCCGACCTCCTCGAGATCGCCAAACGGTACGTGGAGGAAGATCCAAACCAGGAAACCGACGAAGAGTCAGGAGGTCAACGCCACACGAGCGGCAACGAGAGCGGACGATGGTCCGACCTGCGCTACAGCAACACTCGCCTCACCGGCAAGCGCCGCAGTGACGGGCGAGTCAACTTCGTCGCCAACGCCGGGCATACGCAACGCGAGCCCAAGAGCTTCCGCCGCGACGGAGGACAATGCCGCGACGGCGGCAACTACAAGGCCAAGCCAAAGTTCGACCCGGCGGCTCTCCTTAACCAACCATGTGCGTTTCATAGCAGGGAAGGAAAGCCCGCCATGCACACCACCGCCGACTGCCACACCCTCAGGGAGATCGAGAAGGCACGGCGAGCACGGGAGGACCCCGACAACGACCCGCCAAACGGCAGAAAATTCGGCAAAGTGGCCGGCTCACTCCACACCTTCACGGGCTTCAACACGAAGCGCGAGAAGAAGGTCATCGCCCGCGCCGTTGCCGTCAACGCGGTGGCCCAGATGGACGTTCCCTAGTTCCTCAACTGGTCGGAGCAGCCCATCACCTGGAGTCGACAAGACCACTCGCCACGCATCGAGTACCCAGGTCGAGTCGCCCTGGTGGTCAAGCCTAAGGTCGGCAACTACTGGCTCCCCAAGACATTGATGGACGGCGGAAGCTCCATCAACATCCTGTACCTGGACACCTTTAGACGGCTGCGGCTCCCGCAGTCGATGATCGAGACGACCCACACCACGTTCCACGGCATCGTCCCCGGTCGGAAGGCGTACCCGATCGGCAAGGTCACGCTACCAGTCACCTTCGGCACACCAGCAAACTTCCGCACCGAGCGGATCGTCTTCGAGCTCGTGCCATTCGACAGCCCCTACCATTGCGTCCTGGGGCGCTAGGCGTTCGCCAAGTTCATGGCAGCGCCCCACTACGCGTACAACACGATGAAGCTCCCCGGGCCGTGCGGCGTCATCACCATCAACGGCGACCCCGACATGGCCGCCGAGTGCGAGGCCAAAGGCGCCGAGCTCGCTGACGCCGTCATCGCGGCGGAGACCAACCACGCGGATGAACTCGCCAAATACGCGAGCGGGGTCAACAACGACGACCCCACCATACTCAAGAAGCCCAACTCGGAGGGCGCAAACACCTCAACCTTTGAGGCCACCACGCACACCCGTACCGTCGATCTGGTCCCAGCCGACTCCAGCCAGACGGTGACGATCGGGACGGGCATGAGCCCGGCATAGGAAGGCGCGCTCATCGAGTTCCTCCGTGAGAACAGGGACATCTTCGCATGGAAGCCCTCTGACATGCCCGGTGTCCCCAGGGAGCTCGCTGAGCACAAGCTAAACGCCGACCCCAAAGTGCGACCTGTCAAGCAGTCATTGCGGCCCTTCAATGAAGAGCGCCGCCGAGCAATCGCCGAAGAGGTGCAGCATCTACTCGCTGCAGGCTTCATCCGGCCAATCAAATACTCCAAGTGGCTGGCAAACCCAGTCTTGGTTGAGAAGAAAAACGGGACCTGGAGGATGTGTATCGATTACACAAACCTGAACAGCGCCTGCCCAAAGGAGCAGTTCGTCCTCCCGCGGATCGACCAGATAATCGATTCCACCGCGGGCTCGGAATCGCTGTGTTTCCTCGACGCCTATTCTGGTTACAACCAGATCAAAATGGCTGTCGAGGACGAGGAGAAGACGGCGTTCATCACGCCATTCGGAGCTTTCTGCTACACCGCCATGACCTTCGGACTCAAGAACGCCGGGGCGACCTACCAGCGGTGCATGCAAGAATGCCTTGCGAGCCAAATTGGCCGCAACATCCACGTCTACATCGACGACGTGGTCGTAAAGTCCGCTCGCCAGGGCGACCTACTCGCCGACCTGGCGGAAACATTCGCTAACTTGCGAAAATACAAGATAAAACTCAACCCAGGCAAATGCACCTTCGGTGTACCCGCAGGACAGCTACTGGGCTATGTCGTCTCCAAGCGCGGGATCGAGGCGAACCCCACCAAGATCGACACGATCGCCCGACTCGGCAAACCCGAGTGCCTGCGCGACGTTCAGAAGCTGGCTGGGCGAGTAGCAGCTCTCAGTCGCTTCATCCCCCGCTTGGGCGAAAAGGCAATGCCTCTATATCGCCTGATGCGCAAGAACCCCACATTCCAGTGCGACAAGGAGGCGGACGACGCGCTCCGCGACCTCAAGAAGGTGCTACTCGCCGCCCCGGTCGACAAAGAACCCATGCTAGTCTACGTCGCGGCTTCCGAGCGCGTCGTCAGCGCGGTCATGGTCGTCGAGCGACCGGAGGAAGGAAAGGAGCGCCTAGTACAGCGACCGGTCTACTACATCAGCGAGGTCCTCACAGAGTCGCACCAGCGGTACCCGCAGTACCAGAAGCTGGTATACGCGGTCTTCAGGGCACAGCGACGCCTGCCGCACTACTTCCAGGAGCACCCGATCACGGTCGTCTCCTCCACACCGTTGCAGGACATCATCCGCAACCGTGAGGCGACCGGGTGAGTCGCCAAGTGGGCCGTCGAGATCGGCGTCCACAACATCAAATACGAGCCATGAAGAGCAATCAAGTCGCAAGCCCTAGCGGACTTCATCGCCGACTGGGAAGAAGCCCAGCAGCCAGAGAAGCTGCCATACCTCCACTACTGGAGCTTGCACTTTGATGGCTCCAAGAACGCGGACGGCGCAGGCGCAGGGATCGTGCTAACCTCTCCGAAGGGCGACAAGCTCCGCTATGTCCTCTGCCTGGACTTCACACCCTGCACAAACAACATGTCCGAGTACGAGGCCTTACTACACGGCATGAGGGCCGCCAGGGAGATGAATGTCAACCGCCTACGCTGCTACGGCGACTCCGACCTCGTCGCAGGACAAGTCGCTGGCACCTGCGACGCCGTCTCCCCCACCATGGCGGCGTACCGCCAAGCAGTGGACAATTTGGGCGGACACTTCACAGGCTACTCCGTCGAGTGGATCGATAGGCGGAAGAACGAGGAGGCCGACGCCCTCTCTCGCATCGGGTCGGCTCGACTCGCACCACCTGCCGGCGTATTCCTCGACACGATCACCAAGCCATCAGTCTCTCCCCCAAGGGAGATCGACATCGGAGTCCCGCTCCAACCAGAGGCAGCCCTGGTCGCACTCGTCAACGAGCCAGACGACTGGACCAAGCCCTACATCGCCTACCTGGAAGCCGGCACCTTGCCGGGAGACGAGACGGAAGCTCGGATGATCGCCCGTCGATGCAAGTCCTACGCCATCATCGACGGTGAGCTCCACAAGCGCAGTGTCACCGGCGTGTTCCAACGCTGCGTCCAACCCGCCGAAGGACGCAAGATCCTCCACGACATCCACTCCGGTGACTGCGGCCACCACGCAGGCGCCCGCTCCCTCGTCGCCAAGGCTATGCGACATGGCTTCTACTGGCCCACCGCACACGCCGATGCTGTCGATATTGTCCAGCGGTGCGCCGGGTGCCAGAAGTACGCCAACCAGACGCACGTGCCGAGCTCAGCGCTCAAAACAATCCCCATCACCTGGCCATTCGCCGTATGGGGCATGGACATGGTGGGCCCCTTCAAGAAGGCTCCCTCCGGTTACACCCACCTCCTGGTCGCAGTCGACAAATTCACAAAGTGGGTGGAGGCCAAGCCAGTCCGGAAATGCGACGGGAAGACCGCCACAAAATTCCTACGCGAACTCATATATCGCTACGGGTTCCCTAACAGCATCATCACGGACAACGGCACCAACTTCGCCAAAGGAGCCATGGCCGAATTCTGCGAAGAGCACCACATTCGGCTCGACCTCGCGTCAGTCGCCCACCCGGAATCCAATGGCCAGGCGGAACGGGCCAACCAAAGCATCCTCCACGGCCTGAAGCCGCGACTCCAAGTACCACTCGAGCGCACCGCCGGGTGCTGGGTCGAGGAGCTACCCTCCGTCATCTGGGGAATCCGCACCTCGGTCAACAGGTCGACGGGATTCACCCCCTTCTTCATGGTGTACGGTGCCGAGGCAGTCATGCCCACCGACCTTGAGCACGACTCGCCAAGGGTCGTCCACTACACGGAAGATGCGAACGAACTCGCACGACAGGATGGAGGCGATCAACTCGACGAGGCACGCGACCTAGCTCGCTCGCGCATCGCCATCTACCAACAAGGACTCCGCCGCTATCACAGCCGGCGGGTGAAAACTCGCACCTTCCAAGAAGGCGACCTGGTGCTGCGTCTCATCCAGGACAAGAAGGGCATGCACAAGCTTTCCCCTCCATGGGAGGGACCATTCGCCATCAGCCGTGTACTCGGCAACGACGCCTACTACCTCATCGACGTCCGCAGGGACGGCGAACTCGACGTCAAGCGATCATGGAATGTAAACCTCCTACGGAAGTTCTACGCCTAGAACCCCACATATGAACTCTCCAGTCGATATGAAATAAAAAGAAATGGTTACCGCAAATTGCGCCTACTCTCCGTGTCTTGTGCCACTCGCACTCGTAATAACAGCATCACGCTAACCACAGAAGTCAACCTTTGGTACAACGATCGGCACGGCTAAGTAGTGCGGTGCAAGAGCACTGAGCTACCTCAGGTCTTGCATCGTCCACGAAAAACGCCTACCCGGAGCCCCATTGGAGTCGCCTAGCTCGACTGGTTCTACGAACCAAGACTACTGCCTATGCTTCTTATAGCGACCACGATCCTCCGCATCCTCGACATAGCGACTCGAACGGCTAAGTACCACGCTCGGGGACTGCGGACCAGTTCACCTCGAGCGGTCTGCGAAAACGCCAAGTAGGAGAGCATGCCCAGGACTCGCCACGCGACTGACCCCACGGGCCAGGCAGGAGTGACGCGCACAAACTAACGCGCCAAGTCCTCACTCACCCTCGAGTCGTGCCTGGAACAGCCAAGTACCACGCTCGGGGACTCGGCCACCCGACCTCATTCGTGCACGGGAAAACGGCGAAGTACAGCGCGTTCAAGGGAGTCGCCTAGCGACTGGCTCTTCGAGTCCGGGCGAGTCGACCACAATAATAAAACACACAAAGACACCAAACACACCACATACGAGGTAAACCCCACAAAAGGGCGGACGCGCTCGGGGACTCGTTCAAACAACAATCACAAACACTTGACAATTACCAAAATAGACACGACATCTCATTTGATAGCATGTTGCATTGTTTTGCATTACAAAATATGCCCGCATGGCAGAACTGCTGCTAACGCCACATGGCAAACTATCCTATTCTGCAGGCTTAGACGACGACTCGCCAACTCCCCGACGATTGCGGATGAACGGCATGTACGGGTTCGACGGATACGTCGTCAGTTCACCCGCCATCGCCGCGCGGAAGGGTTGCTCAACCTTGAGATCACGATGCGGCGGATCAGGGTCGCCAGACACAACGACCGTCTCCTGGTACGGGAGGAAGTCGCCCATCGCCAAGACACGCTCTGAGTACTTGGCGGCGCGGTCTTGCAACTTGAGGACCTCGGAAAGCACCACCGCGCCAGTCGACGATGGGTAGCCACTCGTCACATCGTCGATGTCGAAGTCCTCGGGGAAGTGGGCAAGACCAAGGCTAAGCGCCGTCGCCGCCCCGCGCCAAAACGCCGACCGCGTCATGAACTCCACGACCGCGGGCGCCTTCTCCAAATACCTCCACACCTCAACGAGGTCGCTGGGAATCACTTCCGTGGGCGATATCTCCTGGAGGTAGGCACGGATGCACGTCGCCGACAACATGGCCTAATCGACAAGCGTGCTCACACACTGCCGCGCGTTGAACGTGCTTGCTTCTTCCGCGGACACCACAAATGGCATAGCTACTGAAAGAGGCAGACGCGCTTACCAATCAACGGGCGGGCGAGGGTCGTGATGAAGCATTGAAGCGACATATGGTCGTCCTGAAGCCCAGCAATAAGGACTTCCAACACTCTGCGATCCTCTTCGGCGGCTGCAACGGCGGCCTTGCCTCGCCCATCGGCTGAGCTTGCTTCTTCCTTCGCCTCCCGCAGCTGGCGCTCGAGGTCGGCGATCCGTTGTTCGGCCGAACTCAAAGCCGACTGCGCCGCCGCCAATTCACTAGCGGGGACAAGCCCCTGGCGAGCTTCCTCTGCCTTCGCGGCAACAGCCCGAAGCCCTTCGTTCGCCTCCTGGACGATGGCCAGTTCCTTTTCCGCGCACTGCTTCGCCGCCAATCGGTCGGCCGATTCAAGCTGCAGACCCTGCACATCACCAAAAGGTCAATCAAAGAAACTCCTAAAGTGCCCACCCGCTGAAATTCAGCGAGTACGCACTCGGGGACTGGCAATCAAAGAAACTCCTAAAGTGCCCACCCGCTGAAATTCAGCGAGTGCGCACTCGGGGACTGGATGCGAAAAGCGAATAAAAGACACTAAAAGAATCAGGCCGCTGCAAAACACCGACCTGATCCTCGGGGACTGGATGTACCTGGATGGCTGCACCAAGCATGTCGTGGAGTTGTATCGCGTCCACGGACGCAAGGAGAGCTGGCGTATGCCCACGGCGCTGGTCGACTTCGGCGTCGGCGACTCCTGGAGCGTGCCTCGAAGGCGAAGTTCCACTCGCCGATGCCGCCTTGGTCGTGAAGCGCGGGAAGGTAGCGATAGAGGCACCCGCCCCAAAAGAGGTTGGCTCGGCCGTTCCAGGCAACAGAGCGCCCTCCTTCGTGGACGCGGCTGCCTCCGTTGCAGGACCAGCCGGCGCGACCGCCGTGTCATCAGAAATCGTGACGACGGCGTCACCCTTGGCCTTCTTGCCGCCATCCGCAGGGACGACGACTTCGTCCGCCTTCCTCTTGCGGGAAGAATCCTCCTCGCTGACGACGGACGGCACCTTAGCCACGGTTGGATGGCCCATATTCTTCACTCCGGTCCTGTACATTGATCATATAAGCAAGATAATTCAATGATTATGGGAGACAAAGGAAGGCGAGTGCACTCACTTGGCGACCGGAATGAAGCGCAGCCCCGTACGGAGGCCGGCTGGCTTCTCCAGCTCATGGCCCAGTCGGCGGCTGAGCCCTATGTCCAGGACGTCGCGTGCCCAAGACATGGACGGCTTCTTCGTCGTTGAAGCTGCGACCGGAGCCTCTGTAACTTCTTCGACAGGAGCTTCCCTGCGAGGCGAAGTCGCTGCGGCCGGAGCCTCCCCCAGCCCCGAGACCGGGGCAAATGGCGGAGGCATCGACGCCAGGGGCACCTCGATGGTGGCCATGTCCAGCGCGGCCGTCGTTGGCGGCGCCTCGTCCTTGGCCAGGCTGGGGGCGTCGGAACTGCTTGCCGAGTGTGGTGGCGAGGCCGGCCTCGTCGGCTTCGTCTTCCTCCTTGGAGGGGCCTTCGCCTCCTTCTCTTTCTTCTTCTTCTTTGACGGAGTAGCTTGGCGGCGCGAGGTCGTCTCCGGAAGTTCTTCTTCATCATCATGGCGCTCGAGGCTCTTGCTCGCCTCGAGCTCGCGCTGACGTTGCCTGCGGGTCTTGCGAGCCAGCGGGGTAGCTTCCTCCTCGGATTCGTCATCGCTGTCGCCTTCGTCGCTCCTAGCAGGCGACCCGCCCATGTCTCGGACGGACGAGCTCGAATTCTCGTCATCCGAGGGCGGGAGCCACCCTTCCACCACTTGGAACAGCTGCAACAAAGGCAAATTGAAGTTAGTATGACCGCGACTGCAAAAGGACTGCGACTGCGAATGATACGAAGTGATTACCGTTGGGGCTGCGCGCTTCACGGTATAGGGGGCGACCCCAGCTTGAGCGTCCAAGTACACCGCTTGGGTGATTTTCTTCAGGGCCGCGGTGTAGTCATCGAGCCTCCACTCGGTCAAGCTAGCTTTTGTCGGGTCGTCCCGGCCGGTGTACTGGTACATGTAGTGCTCGCGCCTAGCCAGCGGGACGAGTCGCCGCCCGAGCCAGCAGTTGTACAAGTTTATCGTCTGGAGGCCCTTCTTCTTCAGACCGCGGATGGTCTGAAGCATCTCGTCGACAACCATCCGCTGGTCGCCGGGAAGCTTGCCGACTTGAAGGCGGCGCGGCTCGGACCGATCGGTGGAGTACCGCGGAATCGCCGTCTCGCCTTCCGGAGTCGCCTCGGCAACGTAGAACCACGACTTTTTCCAGTCGCTCGCTGCCTTGGCGGGCAGCATCAGGTCGAAGAATGAGGCCTTCGACTTCAGCTGGAAGGTTAGGCCACCCGCGGCGAGCATTGGGCCGCCCGCCTCCTCGCGGCTGATCCGTCCATGGAAAAGATCTTGCCAAAGAGGGAAGTAGGGCCGGCAGCCCAAGTAGCACTCGCAGAACGCCACAAAGATGGCGAGCTGCTCGACGCTATGGGGGCCCAGATCCGACGGCTGGATCCCGTAGTAGGAGCAGAAGCGCCGGAAGAATAGGGACGTGGGGAACCCTAGCCCCCGTTCGAGATGACTGGTGAAGCAGATGAACTCCCTCTCTCGCGGGTTTGGAGTCACCTCTCCGGCCGCGGGGATGCGCCAGCAGCTGGCTTGTAGAATCCCGGCCTCCTCAAAGGAAGCCAGTTGCGCCCTAGTGCATTTCGATCTGCCCCAAGGTTCGGTGGAGAGGGCCATGGCGGAAAGATTTGTGGGGGCTCGGAGGATTTCCGGTTGGCTGGGTCGCGGTGCGGAGGGAGGCGAAAGGTGCGCACAGTCGGAGGAAATGGTGAGACGGTGGTCCTCTGATCGCTAGCCATTCCTCTTATATAGCGGTTGCTACCCGCCAAATCAGGGAACCGTTACCGCGCGATGATTACGCCAAAAGTTACCGTTGGATTAACTCCAACGGCTAGTTTGACCATGTTTAACGGTCCAACTTCAGCCACTCGGCTCGCCGACCCAACCACTATGATAGTGTTTCGCCGACTCGACTCGCCAAAGCTGCGAGTAGTGTGATTAGTTTTTCCTTTATACAGGAGCCCGCCGTTGATTCGACTGGATGTCTACTCAGCAGCCATATGCTCCGACTGCCAGCAGCCACCTACGCCAAATCGACGACGGCCTCGGGGACTACTGATGGGGATATGCCTACCGGGGTATACCCAGCAGGACGTTTCCGACTGGCCCAAAACTTGGCGAGTGGGCCTGCAAGACGGCGAATGGATTGAAGCCTAGCGAGGAACCAAGCGACTGGAAGCTGAAGGCCCAGGCGAGTAGATAGGCCCAGTCGGATTAGGTTAAATGAGTACCGAAGCTTTAACTGAATCGGTTGAGATATGTAAACCCTAGGGGAGGTGAGCCTATATAAACCTCCCTGCGGGGCGTGTAGAGATACGTTCCATCATACCCCCAAGCGACTCGCCGCCTAGCCGCCGAGTTCGCCCATTGTACCACATCCATAATACAATCTAGCAGGAGTAGGTATTTACCCTCCGGGGGGCCGAACCTGGGTAAAACCCTGTGTCTCCGCCCTCATCTCACACCGCAGATGGCTGGCCGCCCTTGCCCCTCGTTCTACTACTCGCTGCCGATTGCAGCATCTGCCGTGACCATTCCCACGACACGTATCCTACCCATAGGCGGTCCGTGCGAGTCTTGATGCTCCTTCGACTCCCAGGGAACTAGTGCTCGAGTCGGTTTCGCCGATGAAGAGGTGGATGTCTCCGATAGGAACGATCGAACACCGCGTAGGGTTCGTCTTCGCCGGGATCCAGAACTCGTCAGGGGGACGATCGGAACGTTGCCGGAGAAGAGAACACGGCCGATGGCTATGGTTTTGCCGATTCCCGCGAAGATCTTGGTCCTCGCCCGCTGAAGAGCCTGAAGCGCCTCTTGCCCCACGGTGGGCGCCAACTGTCGTGGTATTGCCGACGAGTACGCCATGGAGGGGTCCTCACAGTGCGTGTTTAGAGACGTGGGGTAAGGCGGACGGTTGACGGGTACGAGGTAATACAGCTTACCCGGGTTCAGATCCCACGACGGTGGCGGAATCCTACTCCTGCTATAAATCACTATAAGGGCAATATGCCGAGTTACAGAGATAGTTCGCTGTGCGAGGTTGTATGAATCGATACTAAGTTGTGCCCTAAAGGCTCCCATAGGCCCGACTTATATAGTCGCCAGGTCCTAGGGTTACAGGGAAAAGTCCTAGCCGGACAGGTTACAGAGTCCTACATCGTCTATCACTAGTCTTGTGTATCTTGCACTCCAAGGCTCCGGGTACGCTGGTGACTCCACCGTAGCCTTCCTTTATCCGGCATGGGCCTCCCTTCTGGATCCACCTAACTAGGCCGCCCAGCAGGCCACGGGCCATGCTACCGACTATGGGCCACCCGGGTTAGCCGGATAAGAGACATGCTATGAGGATACCCATATAGCATATCCCCAACATTGGGCATCCCCAAGCTTTGACACTTGTACCTCTTGGATATTTCTTGGGGTGACACCATGGTGGCATCCCCAAGCTTGAGCTTTTGTCAATTCTTTATCTCATTGCATCATTCTCTCTCTACACCTGAAATTTTTCCTTCATACAAAACTTCACACAATCTTCATTAGCAACATTAGCTTATTCAAAGATATTAGACCACTGGCAAAGCTTTGGAACAGCAAGGCTTTTCACTAAAAACACAAGCTACTTAAGTAACTCCTTCAAAGAAACTCAATTTACCTGAAGAGAGCTCAAAAAGGAATCAATAAGAAGCAAATGCAAATAATGGCAGAAATCTGTCAAAACAGACCAGCAGGTAGAAACGAACTCAAATCAAAAAGTGTTGAACTAACTAAAGTTAGCCAACATACTGGGGGATTTATTCGTAAATTTTGAGCTCAATCCGAGTTACAGAGCCTCCTCACGAATTTTTTTGGTGGAGGACAAAAATCTGTTTTGGGACAGCAACTCCCTAAATCTTACTTCCCTCTCATTAGAGGTCATTCTTGGCACAAAAAGCAAACAAACAGGATAAGGAGAGGTTATTACTGAAGTAATAACTTCCAAGACTCAAGGAAACTCTTGGGTTATCTCCCAACAAGTACTTTTCTTTAACGCCTTTAAGTTAGGCACGGAAAGTTTGAGAAGATGCTCTCATGAGAAATATGAATTGAAGTCAAAGAGAGCATCAAGAAACAATTCAAAGCACATTTAAGTCTAACCCTCTTCCTATGCATAGGAATCTTGTACACAAATAAATTCATGAAGAACAAAGTGACATGCATAGGAAGATAAGACAAGAGTAACTTCAAAACTTTCAGCACAAAGGGAGGTGTTTCAATACCATCAAAACTTCTACAACCAAATTTTCCTCTCTCATAATAATTTTCAGTAGCATCATGAATAAACTCAACAATATAGCTATAACATAAAGCATGCTTTTCATGATCTACAAACACATAATTTCTATCAAGCTCAAGAATAGTGGGATTAAAACCTTCACAGGTTTTACCCAAAGTAGATATTTCAAAGGGATCCACGGGAACATAACATTCATCCTCCCTTGGTAAGCATGGGGGACAATCAAATAATATAAGAGATAAAGAGTTACTCTCATTAGAAGGTAGGAACGGGTAGATCCATTCTCCCTCCTTTTGTTCATCACTCTCCTCCTCTTTTCATCTAATGAGCTTCCAGTTTCAACAATTTCTTCTTCCATAGGCTCCTACAAGGCATTAGTCTCTTCCATTTGTGGAAACCACTTACTAAAATATTCAATAATATAGCCATTGTCTTCCTTGTAATTATCAAAGCAAAATTTAAGTATCTCATAAACCTCACATTCATAAGGTGCATCATCAGTATTCTCAAGCAAACTGGCAAGTTCAAATGCACCCTTGAAGGCAATAAATTCTTCAATTTGTTCCACATCATCAAAATCATAATTTACTTTAACATAAGAAGATATGGTCACATTATCATTATACTCACATTGAAAAGGTAGGTGTTTATACCTCCTGCAACAACAACCTTTATCAAAGCAATAAGTAACATTATAAGTAGAGTACACGTCTCTAGCAATAGTATTCAACTTATCAATTTGTTCCCATAAGTGTTTCCCTTTTTGTGACAACTGGTGTTCCTTATAATAATACTTTTGTTCTTCCGTGAACCCACCTTGCCAATATGAACTAGTTTCAAAGAAACCATCCATTGATAGAAAGCATGTTTAAGCAAGGCAACATACCAACAACTAGAGTAGGAACTAATTTTTTGGGTTTTTGAATAAAGCAAACAAACCAAACTAGACTATTTTTTTGAAAAGAGGCAAACAAAACCAAGCAAAAGAAACAAAGCAAAATAAAAACAAATTAAAGAGAAAGGAAGTGAAGGACTCCCTAGTGAAGACGTCCTTAGCCTCCCCGGCAACGACGCCAGAAATTACTTGATGCTACACTCAACAGGGAGGAAGAGTGCTTCGTTGGAAACCCCAAGAGCAAGGTATGAAGAGTACAGCACCAAGATTTCCCTCAGTAGAAACCGAGGTTATCAAACCAGAAGGAGGAAGGAAACATCACACAGGTGTTGGAAGCAACGTGGAGACCTGCACAACACAAACTCAAGACTCTGTCCCAACGTATCAGTGAGGTTGTCAAGCTCACCGGTTTGCTGTAACAAAGGATTAAACGTATGGTGTGGAAGGTAATGGTTTGCAGCAAGTAAACAAGTAACAGTGGAAGATGTATCAATGGTAAAGATTGGACCGGGGTCCATAGTTCACTAGAGGTGCTCTCCTTAGATAAACAACATGGCATGAAGGGTAAACAAATTACAACAGGGCAATTGACAGGAACTGAGCAAGGCATAACAATGCAATTACTAGCCAGAAAGATCCTATGAGGTTGATTGGGCAATACAACAATATACATATACCGTCATCCAACTGCATCTATGACTAGAAGTCCACCTTCAGGTTATCATCCGAACCCCCTCCGGTATTAAGTTGCAAGCAACATACAACTGCTTTAAGCAAAGTGTGTAAGGTAAACAGTCCACATGTTCCATGAACAAGAGACCGTTGTTTTCTCCCTGGTAGCAACAACACATCTACAACCGAAGAGATTATTGTCACTTCCCTTGGAAACTAGAGGAATGAACCCACTATCGAGCATAAATACTCCCTCTTGGAGTCACTAGCAACTACTTGGCCAAGATAACCACTAGCAACGGAGAGCATGCAAGATCACAAACAACATAGACATTATAGAATCATAAAGATAGAACCATTAATCAAACTAACATAATAATCTCAATATCCATCGGATCCCCGCAAACACAACATGCATGATTACAAATAGATTAGATCTTGATCATGAACGGAGCTCACAAGATCTATACATGAAAGCACAAAGGAGGAGATACAACCATCTAGCTACTACATGGACCCATAGTCCAAGGTGGAACTATTCACAAATCATACCGGAGAGAAGGCCTCTGGGATGATGTCCCCTCCGGCAGGGTGCCAGGAAGAGCTTCAGATCCCCCCAATCTAGGGATGATGGTGGCGGCGGCTACAAACGGTTTAGTGGAATATTGATCGGGTACTGAGAGTTTTTGCATCAGGGGCTTCTTATAGGCGAAGGGGGAGACCGAGGCGGCGGCCAGAGGGGGCAAACCCTACCCAGGCGCGGGGTAGGGCCTACCCGCGCCTAGGGGGTTTAGCCGCCCTGGCACGCCTCCTTGTCTCTCCTCTAGACTTCTTGTTCCCCACAGAAAGTTATTGACTTTGTCCTTCGTCCCGTCCAATTCCAAGAATATTTCTTTACTAACTTTTCTGAAACCAAAAACAGCAGAAAACAGGCATCTGGCACTGTTGCAAATTGTTAATAGGTTAGTACCAGAAAACATGTAAAACGCACCTCAAAGTGTAGACAAGTAAAGCAAAGTAGATACTAAACAAGCATGGAGCATCAAAAATTATAGATATGTTTCCAACGTATCAGCAAGCAAGAGAGTTGAAAGAAACAAGCAAACATACAAGTAATAAACCCAAACATGCAATGTTCCTTGAAGACACAAAATATCTTAAATAGAGAATACCAAGCTTATGAGCCAACAAGAAAGAAAATAGATGATACAGAATACCTGTAAGCTTTTCTCTTTTTCTTTCATACTTCAAAAAGTATTGCTACTGACCAGAACTCGGTTTGCTAAAACCAATTTAGACCCACTTGATGATCCCAAAGTGATGCCAATACTGATCAACAAGATCCATCATATAATAGAGATTGCAAACTAAAATAACAAGTGCAAAAAGTAAAATATGAGACTTCTCATTAATATTCAATAAAGGCACTCACACCAAGGGATACATAGATAATCAACTAAAGGAGAGATACTTCCACATGCAAACCAAACCATAAGATAACTTCTCTACCAAAGATATGAATCCACTGAAAAGGTAAAAGATGGAAGATAATGATGGTGATACCGCTACACTCCCCCAAGCTTGGAACAAGCCAAGGGGATGCCAAACCTGATGACGAATTACTCCTTCGGTGGTTGTGGTGTTCTCTTGATAAGCTCTTCGATAAGTTTCTTCAAATCCTCCATATCGAAGGTTAGAGTATGAATCAACTCCGAGTTATGCTCAGTGCAGCTCATGATCAATTCGGACCGAGGATCCCAGTCCTTGTTATTCTTTCTCCATTCTTCCTTCTTGGAGTATTCCTTCTCTGCATGGTTAGAACAAGTGGTACGAGGAGGAAGTTTGCGTGGAGCGAGGATATGACGAGGAGTTATCCCTCTTGTAGACATCCGTGATGTCCTCCTAAGCTTGGTAGGTCGTGCCACCACTCCAACGCTTGCGACGGTAGCGCGGGTGTTCGGATGCTTGTCCTCCTCCATGTCCTCTTCATTCCCAACAAGAATCTCCTCCTCCTTGGGATCTTGAGGATATTCTTCCTCGGGCTTCTTGCCTTTATCGTTGGCGGAGACCATGGTGCTCTAAACTTGAGAAGATTTCCTGACAGAAACAGATTGAAATGAAAACACGATGCACGAACCTCGGGGTATCCGAGGGTTATATATTACGAAGTTTCAAAGCATAAGGAAGGTTCTGATACGGAAACGAGGCGGAGTCGGAGCTCGGGGGGAGTCAACCACCCTCCAGGCGTGGCCAGGCAGGGACCCGCGCCTGGGGTGGGTTTGTCCACCCCGGACTCTATTTCTTCTTTAGTTCTGTCTCGTAACTTACCTTATGTATTAAAAACATCAAAATATAAAAATATTGGGGTTTCACGAACCTTCTGTTTTCACCACTTTTACCTATTCAAAAACGAACTCTGCAGACTCCTTTTCTCCTTCTCCTAGAATTTTCCTTTCCTCACACAGCAATACACAAACTTCAATTGAAACATTAGTGTAAGCAAAACAACAAACCTTTAGGTTCACACTTCAACTGAAATCTATCAAAACAAAAGCTTCTATAAGAGGCAAATGCAAATGACGGCAGAAATCTGTCAAAACAGACCAGCAGGTAAAGATTGATTTTTTCGAAAACCTTCTGTTGATCAAATCAAAAAGTGCAGAACTAATGAAAGTTGGGTAACAACTTGGAGAACAAGCACAAAAAAATGCAGATCCATCCGAAGTATTGAGCTTCCTCAAAAATTTGTCTCAGGACAGCCACTTTTCACAACTCCTCTACTTTACAAAAGTAGTTGAACTTGACACAAAAACCAAAATAAAAAGGATAAGGAGCGGTTATTACTGAGGTAATAACTTCCAAGACTCGACAAAACTCTTGGGTTATCTCCCAAAAAGTACTTTTCTTTAATGCCTTTAAGTTAGGCTTGAAACTTCCAAAGATGCTCACAAAGGAGATAAATATTTGAAGTGAAAGAGAGCATCAAGAAGAAAATAACCAACATATTTGAGTCTAACCCACTTCCCATGCATGGGAGTATCATGAGAAAACTAATTATTGAAACAAAAATCCACTAGCATAGGAAGACAAAACATATGCAACTTCAAAGCTTTCAACATAAAACGGGGAAACTTAACATTATTGAGATGCATAAAACCGTGTTTCCCTCTCTCATAATAACTTTCAGTAGATTTTTAAATAAAGTTGACAATATAAATGTCACTGGCAACAACTTTATCATCAGAATAAGCATACTTACAATCATCAAAAAGAGGTCCAAGGTCATAGACTGGATCAATAGAAGCAAGTTGTTCCATCCTGAAATCTTTATTAGGCAAGCTATTTTCACAAGGAGCTTTAGCAAATTTGGAAAAGTTAAACTCATAAGAATATCCATCAAACTTAGTTAAAACTTTTTCCTTCTTACAATCAATAATAGCTTCACATGTGTTCAAGAAAGGTCTAACAAAAATGATAGGACAAGTTTTGCTAGCTACTGAATTAAGCACTAGAAAATCAGCAGGATACTTAATCTTACCACAGAGAACCTCCACATCTCTTACAATGCCAATAGGTCAAATGGTTTCCTTATTTGCAAGGTGAATAACCACATCAATGTCCTCCAGCTCACAAGGACCAATTTCATGCATAATTTCTCTATAAAGCTCATAAGGAATAGCACTATAACTAGCACCAATATCACATAAACCATTAATAACAATGATCACCAATTTTAACAGAAAGCACAGGAACACTAGCTTTACTGGCTTTACTAGGATGAGAGATAATATTAGAAGCGTCTTCACAGAAGACAATGTGCTCATCCTCTATATTTCTAGTGATAGGGTCTTTCACAATGGCTACCACAAGTTCAACATTCAATTGCTTATCAGGCTCCACAGTTTCCTTTGTACCTTTATTATTTACACTAATAATCATAGAATACTCCTTTACCTTAGCTGGGAAAGGTAATTTCTCAACATGAGGTTCAGGCACAATATGATTAGTAGTACAAACTTGAGTACTTCTAACTGGAACATGACTAACAACATCTTTATAAGGAGCGTGATACTTATTCCACTTCTTTTTGGGGATTTCTATGTAAGAGACAAAGGCTTTAAAACAGTTGGCAATACTTTGGGAATCAAGACCAAACTCATTGCTAATATCACGGAAGTCATCAGTTCCCATAAAAGATTTAATACATTCATAATCATAGTTGATACCTGACTTTCTTCCTTTGTCATTCTCCCAAGCTTCAGCGTTATCTTGAATACGGTCTAGTAAATCCCATTTAGCTTATTCCTTCATGCATGTGAATGATCCAACACAAGAAGCATCTAGTAAATCTTTATCATGAAGAGAAAGCCTAGCATAAAAGTTATTGAGAATAATATTGTTAGGGAGTTCATGAATAGGACATTTAAGCATTAGTATCTTCAATCTCCCCCAACCTTGAGATGTACTCTCTCCATCAAGAGGACAAACATTATATATAAGATTTCTATCCTTATGAATCTCACTGGGAGGATAAAATTTGGAGTAAAAGATGTTGGAGATATGCCCTAGAGGCAATAATAAAAGTGGTTATTATTATATCTTTGTGTTTATGATAAATGTTTACATTCATGCTATAATAGTATTAACCGGAAACATTAATACTTGTGTGATTTGTAAACTAAATTAGAGTCCCTAGTAAAGCCTCTTTGTAATACTAGCTTGTTAGTTAATAGATGATCGTGGTTTCCCGATCATGAACATTGAGATGTTGTTAACAACAAGATCATATCATTAGGAGAATGGTATGATGGACATACTCCTATAGATAAGCGTAGCATTAAGATCAAGTCATTTCATTAGTTCATTTGCTATAAGCTTTCTGATACATAGTAACCTAATTCCTTCAACCATGAGATCATGCTAATCACCATCACCGAAAGGATGCTTTGATGACATCAAACACCACATGATAACTGGGTGGCTATAAAGGTGGCATTGAGTGTTTGGAAAGAATGTGTTGAGGCACATGGATCAAGAGTGAGATTTGTCCATCCATATGACGGATAGATATACTCTGGGCCCTCTCAGTGGAATGTCATCCAATTAGCTTGCAAGCATGTGACTGGCTCACAAGGGATCACATATCACAGGAACGAGAAAAGAGTACTTATAAGTAACGAGGTTGAACTAGGTATGCAGAGATACCGGTGATCAAAACCTCGGATAAGTAAACTATCATGAGACAAAGGGAAATTGGTATCGTATGTAAGTGGTTCATTCGATCGCAAAGTAATCGTAGAAATATGTGGGAGCCATATGAATTTCCAGATTCCTCTATTGGTTATTGATCGGAGAAGTGTCTCGTTCATGTCCGCATAATTCACGAACCGTAGGGAGACACACTTAAGGATTCGATGTTGTTTAGTAGATATGGAATGTTAGTAGGGATACCGAATGTTGTTCGGAGTCTTGGATGGGATCCGGGATATCACGAGGAGATCCGGAATGGTCCGAAGAATAAGATTCATATAAGGAAAGTCCGATTGCGGAGTTCGGGAAAGAATCGGATGTTTTCATTGGAGAGGTTCTAGAAGGGTCTAGAAGGTTCACCGGACCGGAAGGGAATGGTCCATGAATGTGTCATGGATAAGTGGAATGATTGGATCGTATCCTAGGTCACTTGGTGTGGGCATTTGCAAGAGAGAATTAAAGCTCTAAATTGAAAGTCAAACGGAAAGTTTGAAAAGTCAAACTCGAACAATGGTTTCCTAGTGGAAGAAGAAACAAGTCCTTCTCTCAATGCAACTTGGGTTTGGGTTTGGATTCAAACCCACCCTTACAAGGCTGCCCCCTCTCATAAATAGAGGGGGAGGGCTGTCCCTTAGGTTGCATGCGGGGCGGGTTGCGGCTGCTCGCTACCTAGCTATGCGGGATAACTCCTGCATCGTGGACGCTAGCTGCTTGCCGCCACAAACCACAACAATTAGCGCGGGGAATGCGGCGGCCCGCCTCTACCCGCATTAACCCGCATGGGTGCGAGCCTGAGCTAGAGCTTTCCGCTGCTAGCTGTGGCTAAACTTCAGCACAATATAATCAACAGCAGAGTGTACATGAAGCTGGACACAACGGCCGGCCGGCCGGCCACAACAACAGTATCAGCATATTCTTTGATCTATTTCAAACTGAAAACTGATACAACAAGTCTTACAAAATGATCATTTCAAATTGACAACTTACAGTATATATCAAAGGTAACATAGAAACAACTACTCATATCAAATGCACAACTCCAAGTTACAACTTACAGTATATCAAGTGCATAGGAGTACTTACAAGATCTTTGTATCAATGGATAAAACCGAAATATAGCTAGCTTAGAAACTCGAATACAGGCTACTAACACAACAAATGATACTACCATTTTTTTCTTGTATTCACAAAATGAACCAAATGGTCTCAATAAAGGACATTCGATGAATTGCCTGGACTGTCCATCAGCGGTGAGTGGAGTTCTTGTTCCAAATTTTGCTGAAAGTAAAAGTCTGCAAGTAAAAGGAGGAGATAAAACGTCGGTACTCTACTATTCTGAATGGCAACTCATGTAAGACTATCATCCTTACCGATTCAAAGTGAGCTCTGCCAGGGTCATACATCCATTTCTCTGAACTGTTTAGGTCAGATTGTGACATAGTTGATTTAACGGAGTCAAGAAATTCATTTGTCTTAGCTCTTTAATTGTGACATAGTTGATTTAATTGTGACACCTATTGACTGAGATAACATGATATTAACCCCTAGGGATCTCACAACATGAACTACCGGTGACTTCAACCTTTTCTTTGACAGAGCTTTTGGGGGCCTTATATTTTCTCCTATACAAAGATGATAGTCAGAACCACAAAATATTGTTCAAATCAGAAAACGGTCTAAACAAATTACAAGTTAACATCTTTTTTCCAGAGCTAACATCACATAAATTTGTTCATGTTCCAGGTCTGTTTCATGTCTATGAATTTATTACTGTCAAAGTTTTAGGTGTTCTTCCAAAAATGAATGTGTCCTTTTTTTTGTTGGTTTAACATCATAATCATAGAAAACATCTAGAAACGTTGTGATTTGAAATATCAGAATCGCTAACTGAAATATACTCTAGCTGACCTTGTTATTCAGGAACATTTCCAATAACACTAGCTGACATTTTCTGTAGTTTTTTTTTGAGAAAATGCAATTTCATTTCATTGAAAAGGTAGCTTGAGGCACCAACAGTTAATAATAACTAACCAGAATCTTCATGTTATTTTACTGAGTACTAACAGTGTACACGGCAAGAATGCTTACAGAGTTACAGACCTCATCTGACTTCCTAGAACATCATGAGAGAGATCTTTTTTTTTTGCGGAATCATGAGAGAGATCATAAGAGGCTAGAACATTAGCTTTTCCCTCACTAACCGTTGGTCAGGAAATCAAGATCAAGCAATTCGACCAAGGTTAACAATAAAAATATCATATCACAAGGGCTGTCAAAATCAAATGGACATTTTCTTTCACTTGATACCCAGATTAACAGTGACCTCACAAAGAGCAATCTGTTGACATTCAGATTTTGGTATGGAGGGGACTCCAGTAATCAGAAATACACATGAAACAATTCATACAGCAGATTGCACAGATAAAGAATAGAGGTATGACAGGCATAACTGAAATATACTCTTGCCAATCAATTGTCTATACAGTGTGGCGGTATTTGTTCAGAGAAGGGGGAGTGGTTACCTTCAGCGGCCAGGACAGGGGCAGTGGCTGTGGCCGGAGCTCGAGCAGCATCCGGGACAGGGGCACACGCGGGAGCCGGACATGGAGGAGCAGCTGGAACAGGGGCACGGGCGGGGGGCGGACATGGAGCAGCAGCCATGACAGGGGACGAGGGGCGGAGCTGGAGCGGTGATGGAGATTGACGGCGAGGAAATGGACGGAGGAACTCCATCATGGGCAGGGGGCGGCCGTGGAGATGGGGGTGGCGCCGCCGCCGTCGACCCCAGCATCGGACTCACCGTTCCAGGTTCGTCGACCGCTAGCTAGGGTTATGCGGGTATGCGGGTTTGCGGAAAAGGAGGTGACAACGCGGGCTTATCGCTTCGACCCACCCGCTGCGATGCGGTCTGCCCAGCGACACTTCGTGGGCCGTTTTTGCGGGGCGGCGTGGCGGCGTAGCGGGGAGGCCCGCCCCGCTTGCAACCTGAGCTGTCCCAAAACACCAAGCCCTAGCCCCTCCACACCCGCGCCGCCTTGCACCGCCGACAAACCGCCGCCGCCTTGCGCCGCCCCGGCCCATCGCCGTCGCCCTAGCCGCCACCGACGCCTCCTCCTCCTCCCGGTCTTCTAAACCCTAGATCACCAGGAAACCCTAGATCCACCATAACTCGCACCGGCTTAGGCGAAGCCCTGCGGGATCTTCCCTCTACTTCTGACACCACGTCGTCGTGCTGCCGGAATCGCGAGGGGAGAACTACAACCTTCGCTGCCTGCTAGAACAAGGGAGAGGAATGTCTTCATCGAGTACTGAACGTGTGACCGACTACGGAAGCACTGCCGGAACGCAGCGCCGGAAGGATCGTCTACGCGATCTTGAGATCGGCAAGTGTACAACTACATCACCCACGAGAATCTGCTCTCGTTAACCGCTTTGGAATCTTCGAGGGTGAGTGCTTCTATCGACTCGTTGCTACAATCTAGTAGATAGATCTTGGTTTGTTTGTGTGCATGCGGTAGAAATTTTTTGTTTTCCATGCTACGAACCCCTACAAAATATAGATACCATCTCCTCCCATTCCATGGATTGTCCATTCTTCAAAAGCTTATACCATTCTTAAGCTCTCCCTTTTAAGGATATGGAGAGTAACTTCTTCTTCACCTGTTCATTTGTGATACCTACACACTTAAACAACCCGCATAATTCATGTATAAATAGCAAATGATCACCAGGATGGACTGTTCCATGCCCTAAATAATAATTATCCATAACACGATCAATAATACTTGTAGGCATCTTAAAAGGATCTATCTCAACAGGTGGTGGTTCATCTACTACCCTAGCAGTGGTAGCAGTTTTCCCAAACAGAAAACCAAGTGGGTTATCCATATTGGAAACAAAGTAACAAGCAGTAACAAAAGCAATACTCACAATAGAAGTTTCCCTTACCAGTTCTACTCTTCAATAGCGCTTCACTCCCCGGGAACGGCGCCAGAAAATAGTCTTGATGACCCACAAGTATAGGGAATGTATCGTAGTACTTTTGATAAATAGGAGTGTCGATCCCAACGAGGAGCAGAAGGTGCTGAACAGTGGTGTGGAGCAGGAACTCTCTGTAAATACTTAGCAAACGGATTTTTAGTGGTTTTCTGATAAGACAACAAAACAAGGAGCAAGTAATAAAGACAACAAACAAACGGAGCAAGTGGCCCAATCCTTTCTTAGCAAAGGACAATCCGGTGGAAATACTTATAAGGACCAAACGTTCTCGAGGACACATGGGAGTTCTGTCAAGTACTTTCGATTCAAATAACTAAGTACTCTTCTCTGGTGTTGTAAGTGTTGTGTGGGTGAACCTGTGATAACATACCGACCTTACTTGGACTAATACATACTTGTGATTAAACCCCTGCAAACATCCGTAACTACAGGAAAGTAATTAAGATATAAATCTAACCACAGCCTTAAACTCTGAGATCCTACACTCCCTTGTGCAAAGGTGTCCTAATAGGGGTTCAGGTTTCTGTCACTCCGGCAACCCCACAATTAGTAGCCAAATACACAATGCATCCCCCTAGGCCCATAAATGGTGAAGTATCATGTAGTCGATGTTCACATGACACCACTAGAAGAATAGCACCACAACTTAAATACTAAACCATTGAATAATAACTCAACACAAATCCACTAATAACAACATGACTTCTCCCATGTCCTCAAGAACTAAACGAACTATTCACAAGACATCGTATGGATCAAGATTAAAGATGATATGGTAATGGATAACAATCTGAACATAAACAGTAATACAATGGTTCCACTCACAAGCATCAACTACAATAGTAATCAACACCGGGAAAGTTTCCCCTAAGAACTAAAGCAATATCCAACACAATTGTTACAGCGGGACGGAGTGATGATGATGGTGCTGGTGGAGATGATGGTATGGATGATGATGATGATGATCCCGATGAAGCCTAGCTTGACGATGGTGTTGATGACGATGGTCTCCCCTCTCTGGGAAGGAATTCCCCCGACAGAAATCTGTTTGCCGGAGAGATCTTTCTCTCTTGGTGTTTTCCTCCCCCAGAGGTGGTGGAAATCTATCTGTGGTCGCCCCTGGCCTTAGGGTTTCGTAGGGAAGATATAAGCGAAGGTGCGGATTCGGGAGCCATGCAGGTGGGCCACACCTGCCCTAGGCGCGGCCTAGGGTGGGGCCGCACCTAGGGGGTGTGGGCCCCCTGCGGCCCTTCTTTGCTCCTCCTTCTGTCTCCCTCAATCTTCTGGAAAAATAATATTTTCCCATATTTTTCTGGTATTTTTCTGATCTTCACGAAATTGCACCGAAACGCCTTCTTTTCCATCAGAATCCAGACTTCGGCAGTTCATCCTCCAAGAATCATCCAACATGCATAAAACAGATGAAAAGCCATAAGTAATACCTCATAATAAGACATATATCAATGAACAGAGGTAAATTATAATATAGAATGGTGATGCAAATTGGGCGTATCAAAGGTTTAGGTCAAGACGGTGAGGATGGTGGTGGAATCATCGACATCCGAGCAACAAGGCCCGAACGGGATGTTGTGGCGTGACTTGGGAGGGAGCCCGCACCAATGGTACTCTTTTCCATTCCATTAAGTCTTGGATGACTTCCTTCTCCTGCTAGATGCTCCTCGAAATTTTCAAAGCGTGCTCTTTGGCCTTGCCCTTTTTGGAGTCTCATAGCTCCTGTAATGTCAAAAATACTAATAGAATATGTTTTCTACGAGACGGAGTGGGAACCATATGAGAGGGGATTGTTTAGAAAATTCCCAAAATCAACGTAAAACATTGATACACCATTCTATAAGATGTAAATACATGGTAATATGTTCTAGAACTACAAACAATGAGTCTCAATTCGGGAGGAAGAACCGGTAATAAGCACAAAACCATCCAGTCTGGTTCCACATTTGTTTGAATAAAATGTTTAGTAAACTACAAGCTTCATGTATGGATTTTATATGCATCAACACTTCGATCACTTGTCTGGCATACGATGACGAACATCACAATATATGTGTGAGCCTAGAGTCTATCTCTTCATTGTCAGGAGTAGCAAAATTCTGAAAACTACACCATATATAACATTGGCACACCATCCGGTAAGAACAAAGACCGACATTATGATTACCATGTCACTAAGTAACATTTGAAGGCCTCGTCAGTTCTTTATTGTGTCCAACTTAATATGTGTCTTATGGTCTAACTATCTTCACTAACAACAATACTTGTTCTTGAGAAACTACCGATAATAATATTGATAATGCGTTTCACGGTATATCAAATCGGGTCTATCCATCATTGTTGTTCTCCCAACACTCCGTTTTTATATATCACCGGCAACCCTACAACATTTTGTCGTTTTTCCAAATAGCCAGGAATCTGAAACTATTAGTGATACATAAACTAGTCTTAGAGGCGAGACTAGGGATATTTTTATGGTGTTTCTATTTACACCATGTATCCGGGTTTTCCTCTAAATACTTATTATCCGAGGAACCAATACAATTATAGCACAAAACAATAAACTTAATTATCAAGCATAAATATACTTCCTTTTATTATTGCCTCTAGGGAATATTTACATCATTCTCCTCCACGACCATTATGGCAGGGAGTCCGACTGTCGACATGGGGATGCTGGTCTGATGAATAAAGGTGGTTGTCCTAGCGTTATTCCTCCTGCAAGGCAACAATCCGTGTGATTGGTCCTCCTCGATCTGGCCATCGACGTGTTTCGAAACTTCTGCCAGAGATCTTCATGGTTTGACGCACGACACCTATGTATATCAAGATCGGATGGAATCCAATCTTGCATGTCCATATTAGCCTGTGTAGCTTCATGAGGCCACGACACGAAGCTCCGTTGTATGTTGACACAATGAGACATGTCAGTATGTCGATTTCCATGGTGTATACAGTGGTGGAGAAGGTCATGGTGGTTGTGATTTGAGGATCAGTAATGACAGAGGAGGTCTTAATGGCGATGTAGACTTTGCTTCTCATGCGCTGGTGTCCGAAATTGGCTTGCATGATTTTCCCATCCACTTCAAATATGGTACTTGTGAGCCTGGTTTTTGATGACTTGCAGGAGCAACTCTCGACAAGTCGGGGCGGCAACATTAGAGGTTTCAAGTTTAGCCGTGCTCCTTGAGTGCCAAGGCTTGAATTTTAGGATAAAAACCCTAAGATGTGACCTTCATTGGTTGCATCTATCAATGGCCTTGTTGGAGATATTATTTGAGAGCTTAGATTTTTTTCAGGATGAAAATCTAAGATCTTAGATCGAACGACAACAACGCTTGTGCACTGTTCTCTTTTTAGAGAGATCACTTTTAGAGAACTTCTTTTGTATTCCACGTGTTATCTATGGTGGTGGTTTCTAGGCTGCTACTGAGAAGAGTTGAGAACTGTGGTGGGGCTTTTTTCTTTTTTTTTCTTTTCCCGTCTGTTCATCCTGGGTGTCTTTGTGACACTCTGTTGATATAGACACCGGTTGTAATTGATGTCTTTATGATATTAATATTTTTTTTTGTCATTTTTTAAAAGAACGAAGCAAGAGCAAAAGCCAATGTCATTAATCAAACCGGTCTCGACAATAACCAAACGTCATACTTTGAGTACATGGGTGATCAAGTCTTGTCATCAAAGACAGTGTCACGATTTATGAGCGGCTTCATGGGTAAAAGCTACGGTGGACCAGTTTTTAGGAGTCGGCTAGAGACTAGGTTTTCACTCTCCTCTCACGAAAATTGTCTTTTGGAAGTGAGATATCAGGTCTCTAGTGAGATATCAGGTCTCTAGTTGCAACATAAAACTGGCAAATATGAAGAGGAGAAACCGGATGAATTTCTGACGCAACCAGAATTCAGGAGCAATGCAAAGGCCAATTCTTTCTGGCATTCCAGGACGGCAAGTTCCAAGCCTCCAGCAAGCCTGTACAGCCCAGAGCCATCATGGCATGCGTAACATCGTCCTACCCAAAGTTGGTCGGAATTACAAAACAGCCCCCACACTCTTTCTTCCTTCCCTCCTCACCCGTCTACCGTTCGCGTCCCCTCCGCTCGAGAGCTCCACACGAGCGCCGGAGCGCTCGCCTGATCTCCCCGGCTCCTCCTTCGCCCGCAGACACTAGCTTGCTACCCCCCGATTCCTAACCCGCCTCAAGATCGGGGGACGAGGTAGGAGGAGGGGGTGAGGGTAAGGGGGGCGGAGATGCAGAGGGACCGAGGCGTCTCGGCGACGGCTGGGGGCGTCGGCGAGAGGAAGCGTATAGGCGAGGCGATGGACAGGTCTTCCCATTCGACGTCGTGGGGGTTCTCCGGCGGCCGCGAGAGGGACCGGATCGCCGCCGGGAAGCAGCCGGAGGTGCCCCGCTCCGGCGGCGGATCCACCGCCATGTCCAAGGGCAAGTTATCCGATGGTATGCTCTGTCACGCAGCATGTTTTTATTTTATTTTTTGGCTGATTTGTTTTACTATGGTTTGTTGGTCCAACAAGTCCATACATCAGCTCTGTTCTGCATCCTGACAACCGCAATGAGGATACCGTGTTCTTTCGTGGTAACCGATTGCGCTTTGTAGCTTGAGGAACGAAATGGTTAGCCAGATAAAGGCTTATTTTGTGCGTTTAGCTATCTGGGCACGAAGGAGGGAAAAATGGCTGTGTCCAGCTGTTAGAGCTCTGTACTCCTTCCGTCGAGATTTTGTAGCAGGAACTTCGAATTTGTCTCGTTCATATGTTTTTGTATATGCACTTATGCTTGCCAAAACATTGATGATTGATGTAGTTTATGACTCCCGCGAAGCAGATAAACATGGCAACACCATTAGCCAGACATGCAATGTTGCAATTCACGATGATGATGGGATGTGGCAGCCATAGAAACATTCTAATGTTGAGATTACCAATAGCATAATGCAAATTATGTACTCTCCAGTAATAAGTATAGCTATTATTAATCTGATGATATAACAATTATAAGGTGCTAGCAGTGAGCTGGTGTCTACATTTGGCGCGCATTTTTGTTTGGCATGCTGTGAAGTCCAATTTGTTTGCTTGTATGCTGAATTTTGTGTTCAGTTAGTCTCGTAGGCATTTTTTTTTTCGCAGTCACCAAGGGGATAGGCGAAACTCCGGTGGCAAACCAGGATGATGCCTATTCATCGAGTGGGCCTACGCTCTCTTAGTCGGTATAAATCAGCTAGGCGGACTACGCAGCGCCTTTTAGAACAATGCTTTTTAGTGATATGCATTTGTTTGCTTGTAAGCTATACTTGGTCATCCAAACAGGAGAATGAGTAGTGCATGTAGGCCATCAAGATACACAATATCATCTATTCCTCATATAATAACTTCGCTACATTACTTTAACCACGTTAAGGATAAATAACAGCCACAACTAGCTATAGATATGGTAACTTGTAATTTTAATAAACTTCCCTATTCTCCTATACGACCGCACCTCATCATTTCTGATGTTGCTTGCGACTGAAGCCTATACCCAAGTTTAGGTCTTAGAATCTCGTAATCCAGTGTGTAGGTAGCAGCTACTACCTCAAACAGGGGGGATAACACTGATACCTTTGTGTGTACCCACTGTCGCCGAACCTAGCGAGGAGGCCGCCAAATCTGCACTGCGGTTGTGTTTCTGTAAATGGTGTTTATCAAATTTGGCCTTAGCTAGTGCTAGACTTCTGATATACATTTGTGTCTGTCTCTTTTTTAGTGGTATGGAGATCCCACATATGTCTTATAGTAGTAGAGACTATATATATATGTTTCTGAGTGCTAATATTTCATGCTCTGCAACCATTTTTTTCTAACTATTTTTATCTTAGTTTGCTACAATTAAGGTTGTTGTGTTGTTCTTGGTGTTTCCTGTTACAATTCTAATCTTTGTTTACTAATTACCTTACAGGAGAATCAGATACAGACAGTGAAGAATCAGATTTGAGTGGTTCTGATGGAGAAGATACATCGTGGATTTCATGGTTCTGTAGCTTGCGGGGCAATGAATTTTTCTGTGAAGTTGATGACGATTACATACAAGACGATTTCAATCTCTGTGGGCTGAGTGGTCAAGTTCCATATTATGAATATGCTCTTGATCTCATATTGGATGTCGAGTCTTCGCATGGTATCTATCTTCTTTTTCTGTTTGATAGATCAATTTGGAGAGAAACACTTTACAAAAAGATTATATAATGTTTACAACTTAGATATATAGCTGGATTGTTTCAGCCCTTTGTTCATTTAGTAAACAGTGAGTTAAAACTCCCCTGTTTACCATGTCCTGGCCCTAGCTAGTCCTGCCAGTTAATGGACTTTTAGGGCGTGTTCAACGTGTTGACCTAGCCTGACTTAAAAAGGCTGCCAGGTTGATTGATTTGCAACGGAAACTTGATTGGTCAGCTTATGTATATTGATTTACAAAAAGATGAACCCGTTAAGATATTTATATATTGTTTATATAACTTAGATATATAGCCGGGTTCTGTCAGCGCTTGTTTATTTGATAAGTATAAACTCTGAATTAAAACTGCCATGTCTACCATGTCCTGGCCCTGGCTAGTTTGGCCAGTTAACGGCTGTATCTAGGCTCTTATGGTGTGGTTAGTGTCTTGTGTTGACCTAGCCTGACTCAAGAAGGCTGCCAGGTTGAGTAAAAAATGCAACGGAAAGTTGATTGGTTAGCTGTTTTACTTGGCTTGGCTTGTTTGGTTTGATTTTTTCTAAAGCAAAAAGATGCACTTCTCCAGACACATGAGGACTTTTGGTGCATTTCATGAAAGAATGGGACCTGAATCCGTAACCTACATCTAGAAGTAGAATCACATCACAGAAGTTACGAGACGTAATATAGTACCCCTCACTTCATTTTGTAGGTTGTATTTTCATTGTTCAAGAAAAGGCTTTGACCAATAATTACATCCCCTATATGCAATTTATGTGACATAAAAAATCGATGATATTAGATTCATATTAAAAAATATTTATGATGGTGATTTTGTATCACATAAGAAATATTGATGGAATAATTGTTCATCAAAATCTTATCTTAACGAATAAAAATACTATGTATGCAAAAAAGCAGAACATTTTCCCCTCCAACCTTTGAAATTATGGTAGATGTGAAATTCAAACCATGGTCGGTTCACGACCTTGTGAGCCCACCGTTGCACTTGCACACCCATAATAGTTTTAAAGAGAAAATTAATAATGTGTTGAATCAGTAAATTTATTTCATCACTATTGTCCTGCAATCAAATAAGCACTTACATATCAAAGACATTCAACTTGTCACCACTCTTATTGTAGCTTACCATTCATGTCATGTGGCACGCATAGCACAAGGTAACAGAATAAGGAATCAAGGATATCCATCTATATATGGATAAGGATCTTAATGTTAGGAAAATATAGATTAGTTGCTCTTAGGGGATATGCTTTGGTTAGTTTCCTTATTGTTACACTTCTATAAAGAGGGCTGTCATGTCTACTTTAATGAAGCAATGAGTCAACCTAATTCATCTAAGTCTTCTTTTTTTAGCATAATTAGGAGTAGTATTTATTCCGGTATGTATGAGAGTACATGCCAATTCATGACTAGCGAATGAACAGGAAAACATCCAGATGTACCATTAATGAATAGGAAAACATGGATCCATTGAGAAAACTAATAATGATATGTGGATCTTACTTAGATATAATCACTCTCAGACATAGAGATCTGAAAGATAGATAATGAGGGAGTTCAGTCTTGTCCAGAGGGATTCAACCAGCAGCTTCCCTGGTGAGGACATGTGAGGCTATGTGAGGAAGAGAGGGATTCAGGTGAAACTAGGGAAGTGAGCTGAATGGTGAGTGTCTGTGGCTAAGAATGGAGCTAGTAACACTAACCCCACCCTCATGCATGCGTGTGCTCTATTGATCTGCGCACATGATATTCATACACTGACCACGCTAGGCCACAAATAAATGAGCCTCCCCTGCTTACCTCCGCTCCAGATCCCTTTGTATCGCACTGGACTGGCCTAATGATGTATTTTCTACCCTACCAGATACTTTGTATTGCATCTGGGTGGTCTCGTTGTGGTTGGGACTGGTCTGCGTGACCAAACACATCCTTAGTGGAGGAGTACTGCACTTTGTTTTAGCGGTTATTTTACTCTTTCCTTTGTTTTTCTCTCTTCTATGTCATGTTGCAAGTGCTGTAGTTGAAAATACAGCCTCATAGCTGATCAGGAAAAAACCTCGATGTTCTATGCATTCTTTTGTTGTCAACTTGCCATGCATTCTTTTGATTTCTTCTGCCAACTGTTTTTTGTTTAATGTTGATGCAGCACTCTTACAATGTGATTTTTGTGATGCACAGGCGATATGTTCACAGAAGAGCAAAATGAACTTGTTGAATCAGCTGCTGAGATGCTTTATGGATTGATTCATGTTAGATATATTCTTACAAGTAAAGGGTTGGCTGCAATGGTGAAACTTCTCTTCTCTTTCTCTCCAGAAATTGTTTTCTGATGGATATGCTTGGGTGCGGTAATTAATTGGTAACTTCCACATATTTTGTTTGCAGTTGGATAAGTACAAGAATTATGATTTTGGAAGATGTCCTAGAGTGCACTGCAGTGGTCAACCGTGCCTCCCAGTTGGCCAATCTGACATTCCTCGTTCTAGCAATGTGAAGATTTACTGCCCAAAGTGTGAAGATCTCTACTATCCGAGATCCAAATATCAAAGCAGTATCCTTTTATTTACAATGAACATGTGCCTTTCAACTCATGTCACCACATTCCGATCTTCCTGTCAGTAGATAAATTGACAAGTATTCTGAAATTTTGAGTTACCTAGTTATACTTTGTTCACAGTCATCTTGTAGCTTTTGCGTGCAGCAATATATTCAGTTAGGATGTTTTGAACTTATCCATTACACTGAAATGACACCCCACAAAGAACCATGCACTTCAGGAACCATGTATGAATCCATAGCATGACTAAATCCTTAGGACAAGAACTTCTATTATTTACCATCCATTCTGGCATGTATACTTCCCGTTTGAAATAGATCTTGCACATATAGTTACTCTTGATATGCTTTGCCTTGTACTCCCTCTGTTCCGAAATGTAAGCCTTTTTAGTAGTTCAATTTGAACTGGTAGAAAGGCTTACATTTTGGAACGGAGATAGTATTACTTTATGGAACTAACTCAACCCAAAAGTAGGGAATACGGTACTGAGTAACATTTAGTCTAGACTGGAGAATGAATTTTCACGTGACAGAAAAAATGGTTTGTCCAGCTCTGTACTCTTGACTCTTGTGTAGACATCGATGGAGCTTACTTTGGGACAACATTTCCTCACTTGTATCTGATGACGTACCCACACTTGAAGCCCCAGAAGCCGTCGCAGGAATATGTCCCCAGAGTTTTTGGATTCAAACTTCATAAGCCATAACAAGTCTGAAGACTGAAGGTGCAACAAAAAGGTTCACAACAGAGTTATCTGATATGCAGCGTTGCACAGTATTTCCGAGCTGCTCACCTGTGCACGTGGCGCAGTTCGCCACTTAATTCAATTGGTGTAGCCGTGCCTTCTGAGATGTAGCATATCACCGAAATCCACCTGACACCAGGCTGATCTCCGTGTCCCGCTCGCCTGACGTTCTGATTTGATGCTTGTGGTTTGTTTAGCGTAGGTGCATATCCTATTCTTTACACATCTTATATGTGAGCTCGGCAGATACTAAAAGAGGGCATTATTCAAAAAAAGAAAAAGAGAGCATTATGTAGCTGTTGTGTCTGTTGTGTAATTTTTTATTTTGTTTCAACATGAGGTTCCTTCACCAGAATACGATGGTAATGGCAATCTTAGATGTATTCGTTCTGGCAATTCTTAATCTGTTATTTTGTTTTAACATGAGCTTCTACTGAGGTTTCACCTAAGATTTCCATTCTGTTTATCCTTATGGCCGTGATAATTTGTTTGGACCACGATGAAATATTGTTAGCTTTGCGTAGAGCCCCATTTGCTGCTATACGTACACTGCCGGTGCTAGCGAGCAGATTTCGGATTCAAGGCAGGCAGGAAAAAACTTAACATCAGTACCGTCTTCACTCCTCAGTTCAGCACAAGATAGAAACATGCACTTTTAGGCAACACAAGCACATGACCAACAAAAATATTATACCAAACCAAAAGTGCGTCTTGGTGATAACAGCTAAGTAACCTAGCAAAGACCAACAAAAGTTTCTTGTGACCTTTCTTCTTTCTTCCTAAGGTTAGGATCCAGCAAACCTAGCAAAGAAAACGCTACCGATCTACCCATTTCTTGCTTCGTGGTCAAGAGACAATTCAGACGCACAAGCCAGGCCGCCTGAGGCTCTCCCATTGCAGGTTGGACTTTGCACGGATCTCGTCCACGGCAGAGTCGCCCCACTCCACCCTTATTATCTCCATCATGCTCCCCAGGACCTCGGAAGTAAGGTTCTGGTCAGGCACAGGCCCTGCTGGCTCTTCCCCGCCATCCTGCAGCAATACTCTGATCTCTGTCAGCGAGAGCACGTCCTCCAGTATGATTTTGGCAAACAAACGCCCCAAGAACTCGGTCGCTTTTGGAGCGTCGGTCACAGCATCTTCCAAGGTTGAAACAACATGTTGGAACCTGACAGAAGCAGCACACTTATTAGCATGCAGAGTCATGAGCTATGGCGCAAGAGAAGTTTGGTTATGAGCAAATGGATCATACCCTTGGAAGAGCACTCCCTGGCTTAGCAAACTCTCCTGAGACTTGCACAAGTGCACCAAAAGTTTTGCCAGGAGTTCCCTTTCCAGGTCTTTCCTTTCGAATGAGTCATTCACCCAAAGTGATATAAGTGAAGGGTAGAAGCTCGGGGCATTCAGTTCTTTCATGCACAGACCAACCTCCTTCTCATCCTTAGCACTGGGGGGCACCGAAAAATAGGCAAATGTAAAACCAGAAAGATATACAAGGTTTTTGGCTAACTTAACCAATTATCGCTGTTAGAAGTATCGGATGTAAAACAAAGTTATCCATGTAACAATTTTGTATAGAACAACCATGCAAGGTAAGCATTTTTAGTAGGCAGTAGAACTCAAATCATTGGACATCAGAAAATACCAATTTCTAAGTTTTGATTAGCAGAATGTTTTAAGGAACTGAGGCTGACTCAGCGGGGCAGGACATTTTTATGAGGCCGTAGCATTCAAATCATTATACATCAGAAAACATGAATTTCTGTGTTTTGATGTACAGTACATAATATTGTAAGGAACTAAGGCTGACTCAATGAGGCAGGGATGTTGATGTAAAACACTCCTAAATGCTCATTTATTTGCTTTTTTTACAGAATATTGTTGCAACTATTGAAAATAATGCATACCAATTACCTTGTAGGAACTTATGCAGAAAGTTACATCTAGGGAAAACATCAATGAAAGAAAAAATTGCCAAGCAAATTAAATATTTACCCAATTGAATGACACAGATGAAATCTCTTGACAATTTCGAGTATGTTAACAATCCTAAATGAAAAATGTATGTTTTTAACATTGTTGGACACCATGTAAAACAGTCAACAGATACATGCATTTCATCTTTTAATGCCGTAATAAATTTATAAGTGGTACTGGGGACTGAAAACATATATCCAGTTAACCAAATTTGACAAGCGACAAGGGAAATAAAAACTTAGAAGAGTCAACCTTGGGTTCTATACATAGACAGGTAGCTGTCAGCACCATTTCGGTAATAAAAAGAGAAGCGATATGATTATACATTCTAAAGCATATAAAAAGAAGCGCATGTTTGTTAAGGATGTGAAAGTAATAATAATGAAGACATACCTGTAGAACTCTTTTATGGTTAATATAGCTTTTTCTTGAAGAACCTCTTCCGAGTATATTCTTGCTTCATAACAAATACCCTTAATGACTGCGGGCGGTGTATGTATTTGGCTAACAGGATTGACAGGGGTCACCAGTATAGGTAACACATGGTCTGCATTTCCCCAGGACTGACTTTTAGGAGTATCAGCAGTGGCTTGGAAGTTTGATTGGTTACTTGTCGCTCCTGTAAATGAACTTTGTCTCGGGCTTTTTAAGGTTTGACCATGATGACTGCTTAGAGAAAAATCAGGCAAAATGTCATGTGAAGCTTGTGGCTTCCCACAGAGTGACATTTCTCTTCCCAATTCCCCTTGAGGACTAAGCCGAATGGATTTATCAGATCGCCTTTGATGGACTGGAACTGACATGACTCTGTTTGGAGTCTGCTGTCTATCTAGATTAGCATTCTGGGATCCATAAGCACGAACTTGAGAGGATCCACGAGAAGCAGAAGATCCACGAGCACCATAATCCAGAGGAGGCCCTTGTCTTGATGCTGAACTAATGGAGGTACCAAATGAGTTATAGTTAGTAGAAGAAACTGACCTAGTTGATTGGCTTGTTTTCTGTTTAACAGCATCCCTGTGAACCTCCTCAATCTTCTTTGGCCCTTCAACTTTCCTTCTCTGCCTCCACTTGTTGTTTCTAAGATCAATCACATCTTCCAGCATAAATCTTATACGGGATGATAACTTTGAATTTGCAGACAGCTGCTGTATAATGTCAAAATAAAAATCCATATGCACTTTTGCCCTGTAATGGTCAATCATCTCCCCTATTGTGCTCATCAATTTGCATAATGCCTCTAGATCTTCCTCATCTGGGTGTTGGTACTCACCCAGTAATTTTTTAATGCATTCATGCATTATTCTCTCAGTCAGCATTTTCTTTTTGTACAGTTCCCCAATTAAACGAATATTTCCTAGCATGCGCCTCCGCACTTGGAGCCGTTTCTCTTCTCTCTCCCCTTTAGATTGTTTAATTCCACCCTCTTCTTCAGCCTTGTCAGCTTCAGCTTGCTCTCGTTCCCCCCTTTCAAATTCTTCTTGGCATTTATTTAAAAGAAGTCTCTTAAAGGTGATTTTCTCATCATCCTTCACAAAATTTGGTAGTTCACCAGCCAACGAAAAGCAAAAACTGGCGTACATCTCACAAAAAGTGGGTTCCATCAAGGCTTTGTCAAATATCTGAGAAATGACCCCATTAAGTGTAACTATGTTATCAATATTCAAATCTTTGACCTGCTCGAAAAGTTTTTCAAAATTTTGAGGAGTCAACTTATTGAGAATAGCTTTAAGTTGCCTCTGCTTTACCTCTTCCTCATCGGACACCTTACCAATTTCATATTTTTTTTCAGCTTTGTGCATAAGTGGCATTGGTACTTGAGAAGATGGCACACCCTGATTACTTCTATGTTGCCACTTCTGATCAACAGAGCCACGTGACATGCTGCGTTGACATGCTACTTCTTTAACAGCTCTGGAGAGAATCTCACCAGTATGCTGACCAGATGACTGGTTCTGCGAGACACTTCTTGAGGATCCACGTCCACCACGCTGTGCTGCATCCCAACCAGAAATAGCATGTCGATGAGCGACGTCAGGAAGTGGATCACGTCCAGAAACAGGAGAAGGGTGTGATTTTCTCCAGTAGTTCTCTTCAAGCTTGCTGCTACGCATATGTCGGTTAACTTGGGAAATATCTGATACTCGATCTTTTATCCTTGCCCGGTTTGGATTATGTTCACTATTGACGTTCATTATTGCATCATAAATATCAGATCCAATCTTAAAACCTTCAGGCAGATTAATGCAGCTATGTGCAAATGTTAAAAGGAAATCTCGAGAGTATTTTTTCTGGTCATACCCATCTTTGTTTACTTCTGCTCCATTGTTAGAATGCTTGCAGCTATACACTCTCAACTTTTCACTAGAGAGCTGCGCATCACCTTCCCAATCGAAAAAGTCATCTTTGTTCTGATTATCATTATTACTACCAGCTGGAGTGCCCATTTCAGCATATAGTGTACACATCTCCTTTAGATCAACCGCGGAAGAACTCCGGACAACCTCTTCCACACTAAAGCTTGCAAAACTCCCATCAAGTGAACCAGATGCACTGTAAATACCAGAAGACTTCTGACCATCAGCCTTAGGTATCTCCTTTCTCTTTTTTCTTCTTCCATGCGCAGTTTTAGATCTGGTTGCTTCCAAAACAGACTTTTTTGTTTGCACAATGGAGGTAGCAGAAGAAGGGCAGTGATCAGAAAACACCCCTGAATCAATATTTTCATGTTCCATTTTCCTGCGAGGGCTAGTTGAATCGGAAACAATAGCTGTAATCCCGGGAAAACTCGCCGAGTATTGTATACCGTCTTTCCGCTTGTTCTCTGAGAGACTTGATTCAGCTGATGCAGGAAACTTTAACAATTTACTAACATCAGTACCATTCTCCGATCCGGAAGCAGCACCTGGTATGGTCACATCAACTTTTTCTGCCTTAGACTTGGAGCATACCACTTCAGCATTTACAATATGATCCTGACTCATCACATCCTGTATTTGCGAAGTAACTGAACAATTCGCTCCAGAAGTTTCTTCTGGAAAAGGATCCGGATTAACTTTGTCCTTAAGATCTTCAGTGAATAAACTAGTTGTTGGAAACTTTGGTGACAGAACTTCCTGTGTATATAACAGCGGAGGCTTCCCCAAGATGCTATTTCCTTCATACTTGGAATTCTTACTACCCACTGAAGCCTCAGTATCCAAAGATGTCTCAGACTGCAGAGGCACAATATGATGTAACTGGCCTTTGGCACCACAGGATGAAGTTACTGTAGGTGCTGGTGATGATTCTTCTACAACCATGGGTTTTGCTTGAACCGACGATGTACCATGTGCTACACATGCCTGAGTTAAGTTGATAATCTGAGGACCTGCAACTGATGTAGCATGATCTACTAAGGTTGGACTACTTTGTGCCTGCTGGGCTAAAACGGAATGAGGACTCGTACTGCAATGTACACCAGATTTTGCAGCTGGAAGTTTGAGATTTGCTTCCCCAGAAAACTTTAACGACGTGGGAGTTTCTGCCATGCAGGTAGGTATGCTTGTCTGAGATGAGAATTCATTTTTTCCAACAAGGGAGGAAGTGGGTGGCTTTAGTGCACCTTGACTTGGAGCAGACAGGTCAGATGACAGCAAACCTTTGAAATTGGAGACTTCTGAAGAAGAACGTAAATTGGTTGGTGGCCTGGAACTAGCATCAAGCCAAGGGTTTGGCACAGGAGGACTGATGGAAGTAATTGCCTGGTTGTTAATAGTGGGATCAAAGGTATGCCTTGAGGGGTGCATTTTGGGGCACATCTGCCTGTTTGAAACAGGAACAGTGCTGGCGTTTGGAAGATAGATATGTCCTGTATTATACACGTTAGGCCCGTAATACACCTTCTGAAGGGGCGAAAATGTTGGCACAGGCTGAGCTAGCTGGTTCATATTATGCAGAGGCATTTGTCCAGAAGCAGCATCCATATAGGAATGGCCACGTCTATTCAGCATGAGCTCTTCATGTGTGTCTGGATGAGTTATCCGGACAGTTCTCTTCTGCTCATCACAACTTCTAGGCTGCTGCTGAGGTAACTCTTGTGTAATCCTCATGTTGCCCAGTTGAGAAAGGTGAGGAGAAGCTGGAGGTGCGCATCCCAGGCCTTGTCCTTGATGAATGAAGGCTGGCTGTTGCAATGCACCAGGCTGAGCACCATGAACAAAAAATGGTGGTACATGAGGCGCGTTACCCATAGGCATGGCCATTTTCATGGGCAAGGAGCCAGATACAGAACCAATAGGCTGCATTTGGATGCCCGGCCCCCTGAATTCAACAGGCACTTGAGGTTGTTTCTGCTGGAATGTCACAGGCAGCGGTCTTCCATTTACTGGAAGAATGAACGGCGGTGGCGCTACGTTGGGAGTATACGGGGGTGGAATCTGCACACTCATCCTGGGCTTCATAGCAGGATATTTGTTCACAGTATCAGACTGGCTAACACTGATCATATCTTTCCTTGTGTCTTGTTTTTGCCACTGTTGATGGGTTGGGGAAGAGGGATTTCTGGGAAACACCTTGCATGAATCCATACAAACCTGTAATACGAAACAATAGGTACATTTATGTTCTAACATAACTGTGAAAGCAACTAAAAGCAAGTTGGCAGAGGAACTAACTTTGTCAGCTGGAGGAGCAGAATGAAGCACTGGTGTCTGAGGTAATTCAGGCTCAGGTACTTTACAGGAATTAGATGAGGCTGTAGCAGGCACACTATCATACTTGTCGATCAAATCAGTTCGACGGTTATCTGTTGCTTCTTGCTTTTGCTGCTCCTGGCCAGATGGGAAAGACACAATATTATGCTTGTCAGATAGTAATGCAGGGTGTGCCTGACACTGTAACAAATATAGGTCAGTGCTATATGTAAGTAGAAAGGAAGATATCCTATATTGTAACACTTCACATATAAATTGAAGAATGATGATCGAAAGATGCAAAGCACGCCATAGCATGGATTCGCAAAAGCATAGTTATTTAGAACAATAGCACAGGTGTATGGTCACAATATATGAGCAGAAGAAGTTACTCTGTTTGACAAGTGCGTAAGAAGTATACAATTCAAGCAGTCATTATGGCAAGTTTTTTATCCTGGTTCATTTAATTAAAGTCGGCTGTTCAAAGTACGAAAAGGGTATATACAAATAATGAAAGTGACGATTTCATAGACTTAGCTCGGAGATAATACAGTATAACATAAAAGAAAGGCATTCCAACTAAATACATCTAGTAGGATAGGATAACTGATGTTAAATCAGAGGACCTTTTCGTGTTTCTTCTCAGTTATATCTGAAGGGGCTGAGGCCGAGCAGGGATCACACTGTAAAAAGATCATCATGGAGTGTTAACCACTGCAGATATTTGGAAAGTTATTAATAGGAACTATGAAAATAATCGAAGATATGTCATACTTGTGTGTTAATGACTCCTGGGCTTAAAGTTCCAAACTGAAGAGTAAATGCAGTGGATGGATGCCCTGTGATGAATATAACCAAGATATGCCACCTCATTAGAAATTGCAATAAAGTTACACAAGTCTAGAAGGATTTCTTGATGTCATGCCATTTTTTGTTACAAAAAGGGACCAGAATGAACCTTCTGAGTGTATTGTTGGTGTCGAAGAATCCGCTGCCCTGGCTCCTTTAGCAGAATCTAAGTTCAGAACGTCACTCTGATGAGGCACATTGGGAGGTTTCTGTTTCTCCAATGACCCTAAAGATGCTAGAATTGAAATCACCAGCAAGAAAGCGAGTTTTAGCTACATTGCCAAATCAAGGTCCATCATTTTCATCAACAAAAAATGCATCGCTGACTACTTTCGTCAAAAAGAAAAAACGTCAACAAAAAGTTCTCATGATCTCAGTTCCTAAATACTATGCAATCAATATTTGCTAGAAGAGACCCTAAGGCACAAATGTCATGGTTAAGGTCTAAAGGCTACATACACAAAATATATATACTAATAGTTTCAGCAGCAAAAAAAAACTAGATATTTGAACGATCCACGCTCTTGCTCACGTCATGCACACATATTAAATATAAAAGGAAAGACATTGGCAAAAAGTTGCACTTAACACAAACACACAAACACACACACACACACACCTTGATTCACTGGTTCTGTACGTGTATCAGCAGCATTTTCAACAGGGGTATTCCCCTGGGGTACCACACACGCCGGCGACCTCGGCCGGTACTGCTGCACTGTCCCGGGCCTCACACTGCAAATGCAATCTAGATGTTTCATACCCATAAAAAAACCAACACCCTACTTATAGCACACTCATGATAAAGAAACACCCTAATCAACACGCTCATGAAAAAAACTTAAACAAGGTTGACGAGCCTCACTCCCTCACCTCCGGTTGGGCGGCGAACGCGGTCGTGCACCCGGAGCCGCGTTCCCGCGGCCGCCGGAGACGACCCAATGGTGCGTGCCACTGACGCAGCCACGGCCGGGCCTTCGGGCGGTGTTGGTGTGTTCGTTGAAGCGATCCGGCCGAAACTGGTTCCTGTACATATATCCCCTCTTCGATTTGGTCTCTGCATCAAAAAAAGAAAGTTAGTTTTCACCACAATTAGTTCCAACCAGAATCAGTAGCTAGGGTTCGTCCGAGCAGATCACATTGCCACGGAAATTTCTGCGCAAGGAGCAGACCCAACAATTTGGGGAGACTCCGGCACAATTTGATATTAATTTATCGAAATCACCGAGGAAAATTAGGGATAAAGAGTACATCAATTCGTGGAGATTGTACAACGGCATGATTAGAGCCATGATACATAATCAAACAAAAAAGGCAGGAAAATTTTCCCCACACACAACGCGCGCACCCACTGAATCAAAAGAAAAAACGACATTGCCAATAGGGGAAAGGCCGCAAAAGAAAGTAAAGAAAAAACAAAAACTCGATGGAGATCGTACATGAGACGGCGGAGTGGCGCGGTGATTGGGGTTTAGGGTTAGCACATCGGAAGCCGAGCAGAGGGGAGGTGAGGGAAGTGGAGGCGGAACGGAAGGGGGCAGTTGGGGAGGAAGGCGAGAAGGCCGGAAATTTGGAGGGAAGAGTGGGAGTGCAGAGGAGGAGAGGAGGCGACGCGTGTTGATCGAGGGCGGTGCTTAACCACCTTGTGCCAGGATTAGCAACGCGATTAGCGGCCGGGTTTAAGCCCTTAACCACTCCATAATGCTTAGGATCTGCTGGAGAACCACACTGCTTCTACTAATATATCGGATCTAGTGTATACTACTATTTCTCCAAAACTCATGTCCGTAGTCCTTTTAATTTTGTAATTCCAGAAACTTTATTGTAGAAAGAAGATTTGGAAACTTTCCACCGCAAATGGTTTTGTTACTAGTATATCTTTAGTTTTGCTAATTTTCTTCAAATCAAGATTTCTTATATATACTAGCTCAATCAGCTTCCTAGCTTTTGGAGGTTAGGGCATCTCCAACGCCGGCTCGCAGATCGGGCACCTAATCTGTATAATTTGCTCATCGTGGATCAGGGAAGACAACATGGACACAAGCTGTCCGTTTGCGGTGGCATATGCACCCAACGGCGACAACATGCAAAAAAAATATTGCATAGAATAAAAGAAAATAAAAATAACTATACATATGGTTAAACATTGTTCAACACGTCTAAAATACAAAATAAATAACCTATACTGGTGGGTGGCCGGCGGGGCGATGCCGGTGTAGGATGTGATGTGTGTCGTGGGCATGGAGATCCAGTCGCCGTCCTCGATTTTGATAAGGACCGGAGTCGGTGGCCACTCAAAGGCAGTGTCCGACGGAGCCGACGCGACCGCTTAAGCAGCCATCCACGACTCATGGAGGGTCTGGCCCATGTCGTCCCACTTCTGCTCCTCCTTCAACTGGGAGCCAAGATGGCGGCCTGGATCTCCTCCTCCGTCATTGGCCGTTCCTCCTGCTCGACCTTGACATCGACCGGTGGTGGAAGAACTTCGGTCTCCATGGTTGCGACGCCCCGGTACTGCGACCAGTGCGACAGACCTGGCTAGCACGATGGGAAATCATAGCCCTACTCCTCTGCCACCGCCCCAGAGTCCTCATAGTAGTCCTCATCGTCATCCAGGGTCTCGATGTGGGCGTCAATGGCCTCGTGGCGAGCTTGGTGCTCGGCCTCGGACAATCTATTCCATAGAGGGGAATGGATAGAGTAGGTCGGGTCCCGCCGCAAATCGGTGGGAGGAAAGCACAACGGTAGCATATCTCCCACCGACGTGTAGGCCTTGATGCCTAGATGACCGTGTAGGGTTTCGTAGCATGAAAAACAAAAAAATTCTACCGCATACAAACAAACAAGCCAAGATCTATCTACTAGATTGTAGCAACGAGTCGATGGAATAACTCACCCTCGAAGATTCCAAAGTGTTTAACGAGAGCGGATTCTCGTGGGTGATGTAGTCGTACTCTTCCCGATCTCAAGATCGCGTAGACGATCCTTCCGGCGCTGCGTTCCGGCAGCGCTTCCGCAGTCGGTCACACGTTCGATACTTGACGAAGACCTTCATCTCCCTTGTTCCAGCAGGCAGCGGAGGTTGTAGCACTCTCCTCGTGATTCCAGCAGCACAACGGCGTGGTACAAGAAGTAGAGGGAAGATCTCGCAGGGCTTCGCCTTAAGCCGGAGCGAGTATGGTGGACTATGAGAGAGATCCTCGGCGATCTAGGGTTTAGACGCACCAAGGAGGGGGCAAGGCCGGCGGCTAGGGTTTGCCCTAGGCGGCGGCGACGAGTTGCCCTAGGCGGCGGCTATGGTGGGCGGCGGCTAGGGTTAGGGTTTAGAGGGCGTGGTGTTGTGTACTAGGAGGGGCAGCCATGCCCCTCCTTATATAGGTGGAGGGGCGCGCCAGGGAGGGGAGTCCCTCCCCAACTCGGTCTCCAAGTGGGCTGGCGGTGGAGGGAGGGATCTCCTCCCCAAGTAGGTTTCCTACTCTCCCTCCACCTCCCAAAATAGCCGTTTGACTTTTCAAATTGGCGTTTGACTTTTCAAACTAGGATTTGATTAAACCCTTTATTTTGTTCAGCGAAGACACCTAGTACATGATGCAATCATTCCAACTTGATATGACACATTCATGTACCCTTCCCCTCCGGAGTGTCGGACATTCCGGAACCTTCTAGAACATTTCCGATGAAAACACCAGAACCATTCTCCAACCCCGAAACAGGACTTTCCTTATATGAATCTTATTCTCCGGACCATTCCGGATCTCCTCGTGATATCCCAGATCCCATCCGAGACTCCGAACAACATTCGGTCTCTTACTCATCATTCCATAACTACTCAAACAACGTCGAATCCTTAAGTGTGTCTCCCTACGGTTCGTGAATTATGCGGACATGATCGAGACACTTCTCCGAACAATAACCAATAGAGGAATCTGGAAATTCATATGGCTCCCACATATTTCTATGATTACTTTGCGATCGAATGAACCACTTACATATGATACCAATTTCCCTTTGTCTCACGATAGTTTACTTATCCGAGGTTATGATCGTCGGTATCTCTGCATACCTAGTTCAACCTCGTTACTGATAAGTACTCTTTTCTCGTTCCCGTGATATGTGATCCCTTGTGAGCCAGTCACATGCTTGCAAGCTAATTGGATGACATTCCACCAAGAGGGCCCAGAGTATATCTATCCGTCATATGGATGGACAAATCCCACTGTTGATCCATGTGTCTCAACTAATACTTTCCGAACACTCAATGCCACCTTTATAGCCACCCAGTTACGGTGTGGTGTTTGATGTCATCAAAGCATCCTTCCGGTGAAGGTGATATGCATGATCTCATGGTCGAAGGAATTAGGTTACTATGTATCAGAAAACATATAGCAATTGAACTATTAAAATGACTTGATCTTTATGCTACGCTTATCTATAGGAGTATGTCCACCATATCATTCTCCTAATGATATGATCTTGTTGTTAATAACATCTCAATGTTCATGATAGGGAAACCACAATCATTTATTAACCAATAAGCTAGCATTTATAAAGAGGCTTTACTAGGGACTCTATTTTAGTTTACAAATCACACAAGTATTAATGTTTCCTTGTTAATACTATAATAGCATGAATGTAAACATTTATCATAAACACAAAGATATAATAATAACTATATTTATTATTGCCTCTAGGGCATATCTCCAACAGTCTCCCACTTACACTAGAGTCATCTAATCTAGATTACATGGTAATATACCGAACACCCGTGGCAGTTTGGTGCTGGTCATGTTTTGCCCTCGGGAGAGGTTTAGTCAACGGATCCGCCACATTCAGATCTGTGTGTATTTTGCAAATCTTTATGTCCCCATCTTGGACATGTTCTCGAATAGCGTGAAAACGTAGCTTGATGTGCTTCAGCTTCTTGTGTGACCTTGGTTCTTGCGCATTGGCTATGGCGCCCATGTTATCACAGTAGATTGACATTGGGTCCAGCGCACTAGGAACCACACCGAGCTCTGTAATGAACTCTTTCATCCATATTGCTTCTTGTGAAGCCTCCGAAGCAGCCATGTATTCCGATTCAGTTGAAGATCTCGCCACAACGCTTTGCTTTGCACTCCTCCAGCTAACTGCTGCACCATTCAAAGTAAATACGTATCCAGATTGTGATTTAGAATCATCCGGATCGATGTTCCAACTAGCATCAGTGTAACCATTAACAACGAGTTGTTCATCACCTACATAAGAAAGAACCATATCCTTAGTTCTTCTCAAGTACTTAAGGATGTTTTTGACCGTTGTCCAATGATCCACTCCTGGATCACTTTGATATCTGCTAGTTAAACTAACAGCATATGCAATGTCGGGTCTAGTACATAGCATGGCATACATCAGAGATCCTATGGCTGAGGCATAGGGAGTTTTACTCATCCTTTCTCTATCTTCTGCCGTTGTCGGACTTTGAGTTTTACTCAAGGTCGTATTGGGCAACATGGGCAAGAACCCTTTCTTGCTATCTTCCATTCCAAACCTCTTTAGAACTTTGTCCAAATATGTACTTTGTGACAATGATATTAGGCGTCTCGATCTATCTTTATAAATCTTTATGCCTAATATGTAAGCTGCTTCGCCAAGATCCTTCATCGAAAAACTATTATTCAAATATTCCTTGACACTATTAAGAAGGTCTACATCATTCCCAATCAACAATATGTCATCTACATATAGTATTAAGAATGCTACAGAGCTCTCACTCACTTTCTTGTAAATACAAGCTTCTCCATAAGTTTGCATAAAACCAGAACTTTTGATTACCTTATCAAAACGTTGATTCCAACTTCGGGATGCTTGCTTCAATCCATAGATGGACCGTTGAAGTTTGCATACCTTGTTAGCATCTTTAGGATCGACAAAACCTTTGGGTTGCATCATATACAACTCTTCATCAATGTCTCCATTGAGGAATGTTGTTTGACATCCATCTGCCATATCTCATAATCATAATATGCAGCGATTGATAACATAATCCTCACAGACTTTAGCTTCGCTACAGGTGAGAAAGTCTCATCGTAGTCAACTCCTTGAATTTGTCGAAACCCTTTTGCGACAAGTCGAGCTTTATAGACAGTAACATTACCATTAGCATCTGTTTTCTTCTTGAAAATCCATTTGTTCTCGACAGCCTTCCGGCCATCCGGTAAGTCCACCAAAGTCCATACTTGGTTTTCGTATATGGATCCAATCTCGGATTTCATGGCTTCTTGCCATTTATTGGAATCTGGGCTCATCATCGCTTCCTCATATGTCGCAGGGTCATCGGTGTTGTCCACCAACATGACATTCATAACGGGATCATACCAATCAGGAGTGGTACGAGTTCTCGTTGACCTGCAAGGCTCTGTAGCAACTACAACCGAAGTTTCATGATCATCATCATTAGCTTCCTCTCTTATTGGTGCAGGCACCGCAGGAACTTCTTCCGGTGTTGCGCTACTCGCAAGTTCGAGAGAAGGTTCGACAACCTCGTCGAGTTCTACTTTCCTTCCAGTCACTTCTTTCGAGAGAAATTCCTTCTCTAGAAAGGATCCATTCTTGGCAACGAAGATTTTGCCTTCGGATCTATGATAGAAGGTATACCCAATAGTTTCCTTCGGGTATCCTATGAAGACGCATTTTTCCGCTTTGGGTTCAAGCTTGTCCGGCTGTAACTTCTTTACATAGGCTTCGCAACCCCAAACTTTAAGGCACGATAATTTAAGTTTCTTCCAAAACCATAATTCATACGGTGTCGTTTCAATGGATTTATGTGGTGCCCTATTTAAAGTGAATGCGGCTGTTTCTAATGCATAACCCCAAAATGATAGCGGTAAATCTGTAAGTGACATCATAGAATGAACCATATTTAAGAGAGTTCGATTACGACGTTCGGACACACCATTACGCTGTGGTGTTCCCGGCGGTGTCAATTGTGAAAGTATTCCGCATTTCTTCAAATGCTCGCCAAACTCGTAACTTAGATATTCACCTCCACGATTAGAACGTAGAAATTTAATCTTCTTGTTACGTTGATTCTCTACCTCACTTTGAAATTCCTTAAACTTTCGAAAGTTTCGGACTTATGTTTCATGAAATAGATATACCCATATCTACTCAAGTCATCCGTGAAGGTAAGAACATAACAATAACCACCGCGCGATGCTACACTCATTGGTCCACACACATCGATATGTATGATTTCCAATAAGTCCGTAGCTCGCTCCATCATACCAGAAAATGGAGTCTTAGTCATTTTACCCATCAGACATGCTTCGCATCTTTCAAGTGATTCGAAATCAAGTGATTCAAGAAGTCCATCGGAATGGAGTTTCTTCATGCGCTTCACTCCAATGTGACCAAGACGACAGTGCCACATATAGGTCGAGTTATCGCTCGATTTCAAACGTTTAGCTTCAATGTTATTAATATGTGTATTTCCACTATCGAGATTCAATAATAATAGACCATCTATCAAAGGTGCATGTGCATAAAACATATTACTCATATAAATCGAACAACCATTATTCTCGGACTTAAACAAATAACCGTCTCGCAATAAACAAGATCCCGATATAATGTTCATGCTTAACGCAGGCACCAAATAACAATTATTTAAGTATAAAACTAATCCCGATGGTAGATGAAAAGGTAGCGTGCCGACCGCGATCACATCAACCTTTGATCCATTTCCCACGCGCATCGTCACGTCGTTCTTCGCTAGCTTCCGTTTATTCTGCAACACCTATTTCGAGTTACAAATATGAGCAACCAAACCAGTATCAAATACCCAGGCACTACTACGAGTACTAGTGAGATACACATCAATAACATGTATATCAGATATACCTTTCTTCTTGATGTTGCCGTTCTTCAAATCCGCCAAGTACTTTGGGCAATTCCGCTTCTAGTGACCTTCTCCCTTGCAGTAAAAGCACTCAGTATCAGGCTTAGGTCCAGCCTTGGTCTTCTTCGTCGGCGCGATAACTTTCTTACCACCCTTCTTGAAGTGTCCCTTTTGCTTAGACTTCCTTGCTTCTTGAATTTGGTGGTCTTATTGACCATCAACACTTGGTGCTCTTTCTTGATCTCCACTTCTGCAGATTTTAACATGGCGAAGAGTTCTGGCAACTGCTTGTTCATGTTTTGCATATTGTAGTCCATCACAAAGTTCTTGTAACTTGGTGGTAGTGATTGGAGGACACGATAAATCCCCAAAGCATTAGGAATCACTATACCCAAGCTTTGAAGTTTGTTTGCGTGCCCAGACATCTTAAGCACATGCTCACTGACGGAGCTGCCCTCTTCCATCTTGCAGTTAAAGAACTTTTCAGAAGCCTCATAGCTCTCAATTGCCGCATGAGTCTCAAAGATCAATTTGAGATCACGGACAATATCATGTGGGTCTGAATTCTCAAACCTTTTCTGAAGCTCCAATTCTAAACCATACAAGATAGCACACTGAACTATGGAGTACTGAGTCTTTCGAGCGAGGTAAACATTCTTTACTTCATTGGTAGCAGTAGCTGCAGGTGGGTCACCCAGCGGTGCATCCAGCACATAGGTCAAATTACCAGCTGTGAGGACAATCCTCAAATTGCGGAACCAATCCGCGAAGTTGCTTCCATTGTTTTTCAACTTTTCTTTCTCTAGGAACGCACTAAAATTGATGGTAGGGGCCGCCATTGATCTACAACATATTTGCAATAGTTTAGACTAAGTTTATGACAAATTGAGTTCTAATTAATAGTTAAATTAATCTAGGTGAACTCCCACTCAAAACAATATCCCTCACATCGTTTTAGTGATCACACGAACCAAATCCACCACATCAAAACTGATCATCACGAGAGTTGATGTAGCTTCAATGGCGAACAATCGACATGTTCATCATATCTACTATATGATTCATGCTTTACCTTTCGGTGATCTGTGTTCCGAGACCATGTTTGTACATGCTAGGCTCGTCAAGATCAAACTTTAGCTTCCGCATGAGCAAATCTGGCTTGCTCACGTTGTATATACTTGCGGAATCTAACACACCCGATTATCACGTGGTGCTTCGAAACAACAAGCTTTAGCAACGGTGCTAACTAAGGGTGAACACTTCAGAACTTGAAATTCATGTGCATGAGGGATCATCTTATAATGCTACCATCGTTAACTAAGCAATACAAGATGCATAAAGGATTAACATCACATGCAATTCATAATATGTGATATGATATGACCTTTCTTCTTTGTGCTTGCGATCTCCATCTTCAAGCACGAACATGATCTCCATCATCACCGGCATTGCATCAAGGTCAATGACGTTGCTCCATGGTTGTCGTCCACCGGCTTCAACTATTACAACTACTTTGAATAGACACGCGGGTCTTAACAAAATTAAAGACAACCATATGGCTCCTGCCGGTTGCCAACTTACAATAAGTAACATTGCATACATCAAATATAATCACAATCATGGCCATATCACATCACACCCCTGCAAAACAAAGTTAGACGCCTCTACTTTCTTTGCATGTTTTACGTGGTTTGGGGCTTTCAATAAGTGTCGTTCTAACTTACGAACAAGAACCACAACATTAATACTAGTATTATCAATCACCCGTTGTAAATTGAATCTTAACTATGTTGGGAGAAATAGGCACCCGCAAAGCCACTTATGCAATACAAGTTGCATGTCAAGCGTGGAGCAAGTCTCATGAACGATGTCATGTAAGGTTAGCCCGGGCCGCTTCATCCCACCATCCCGCAAGATGCAAAGTACACAAGAAGTAATCGACAACAAAAGCATCAATGCCCACAATGACCATTGTGTTCTACTCGTGCAACAGATCTACATATAGACACGGCTCTGATACCACTATAGGGTTTCGTATCATGGAAAACAAAAAATTTCTACCGCATAAAAACAAACAAGCCAAGATCTATCTACTAGATTGTAGCAACGAGTTGATGGAATAACTCACCCTCGAAGATTCCAAAGTGTTTAACGAGAGCGGATTCTCGTGGGTGATGTAGTCGTACTCTTCCCGATCTCAAGATCGCGTAGACGATCCTTCCGGCGCTGCGTTCCGGCAGCGCTTCCGCAGTCGGTCACACGTTCCATACTCGACGAATACCTTCCTCTCCCTTGTTCCAGCAGGCAGCGGAGATTGTAGCACTCTCCTCGTGATTCCGGCAGCACAACGGCGTGGTACCGGAAGTACAGGGGAGATCTCGCAGGGCTTCGCCTTAAGCCGGAGCGAGTATGGTGGACTATGAGAGAGATCCTCGACGATCTAGGGTTTAGACGCACCAAGGAGGGGGCAAGGCTGGCGGCAGCGAGTTGCCCTAGGCGGCGGCTATGGTGGGCGGCGGCTAGGGTTAGGGTTTAGAGGGCGTGGTGTTGTGTACTAGGAGGGGCAGCCCTGCCCCTCCTTATATAGGTGGAGGGGGTGCGCCAGGGGAGGGGAGTCCCTCCCCAACTCGGTCTCCAAGTGGGCCGGCGGTGGAGGGAGGGAACTCCTCCCCAAGTAGGTTTCCTACTCTCCCTCCACCTCCCAAAATAGTCGTTTGACTTTTCAAATTGACGTTTGACTTTTCAAATTAGGATTTGATTAAACCCTTTATTTTGTTCAGCGATGACACCTAGTACATGATGCAATCATTCCAACTTGATATGACACATTCATGTACCCTTCCCCTCCGGAGTGCCGGACATTCTGGAACCTTCTAGAACATTCCCGATGAAAACACCGGAACCATTCTCCAACCCCGAAACAGGACTTTCCTTATATGAATCTTATTCTCCGGACCATTCCGGATCTCCTCGTGATATCCCGGATCCCATCCGAGACTCCGAACAACATTCAGTCTCTTACTCATCATTCCATAACTACTCAAACAACGTTGAATCCTTAAGTGTGTCTCCCTACGGTTCGTGAATTATGCGGACATGATCGAGACACTTCTCCGAACAATAACCAATAGAGGAATCTGGAAATTCATATGGATCCCACATATTTCTACGATTACTTTGCGATCGAATGAACCACTTACATACGATACCAATTTCCCTTTGTCTCACGATAGTTTACTTATCCGAGGTTATGATCGTCGGTATCTCTGCATACCTAGTTCAACCTCGTTACTGATAAGTACTCTTTTCTCGTTCCCGTGATATGTGATCCCTTGTGAGCCAGTCACATGCTTGCAAGCTGATTGGATGACATTCCACCAAGAGGGCCCAGAGTATATCTATCCGTCATATGGATGGACAAATCCCACTCTTGATCCATGTGTCTCAACCAATACTTTCCGAACACTCAATGCCACCTTTATAGCCACCCAGGTACGGTGTGGTGTTTGATGTCATCAAAGCATCCTTCCGGTGAAGGTGATATGCATGATCTCATGGTCGAAGGAATTAGGTTACTATGTATCAGAAAGCATATAGCAATTGAACTATTAAAATGACTTGATCTTTATGCTACGCTTATCTATAGGAGTATGTCCACCATATCATTCTCCTAACGATATGATCTTGTTGTTAATAACATCTCAATGTTCATGATAGGGAAACCACAATCATTTATTAACCAACAAGCTAGTATTTATAAAGAGGCTTTACTAGAGACTCTATTTTAGTTTACAAATCACACAAGTATTAATGTTTCCTTGTTAATACTATTATAGCATGAATGTAAACATTTATCATAAACATAAAGATATAATAATAACTATATTTATTATTGCCTCTAGGGCATATCTCCAACAGACCGACACATGCACGCATGCCTGATTAAGGTGCCAGCCAACCGGCAGGTGCACACCCGTCCACGGGAACGGCATGCCTGCCTCTGCCAGCGTGTGGGCTGTCTCAAGGCTCACGTTCAATCGTCGCTCTAAGCGGGGACGCACTGGCGCTGGTGGGATGAGTGGCCAAACGAAGACCCGAACTCAGTGGTCATTGCACCCGGACTTGAACCACCACGACTTCGTCAACGACGTCGGTGGTGAGGGAGCTGGCTAGGGTTTGGGAGGAGTTTTACCAAATGGGAACTGGATGTGAATGCCACAATCAAAAAGGACCAGCAATCTAGTGAGCGACGGAACCTTTCGTCTGCCGCCGGACGGGCGGGCCTAGGAGAAGACATGAGAGGACATGTGTGGATGCGCGATCTGCCCATACCACCACATTCCAAGCCCAATTTTGGGCGGACTTTGTGCCAAAACAGACCTATCTGGGGCGCTGGCTCTGTTTGTGGGTGGGCGTTGCGATGCGTTTTTTATCCGGGTGGAAAGAATCGGACACGGGCGATCTATTTGCAGGTCACCTTTGGAGATGCACTTGACGAAGTTTGTGAACCAAGATTATAACAAATGTTGGCGACGTCATTCGAATGACCAATTCTCATTTGAACGAGCACTGGATTAGGTGTTAACGTTTTTATAACTATTTGTAATCACTCTTGACTAACGTGACTTGACCAAAACATCACTCCACTCATGCTTACCTAGTTACGCCACGCCACTCCTCGCACTACTCACTTTATGAACCTCAATACCATGATGGAGAAGTAGTAAATCCTTTGGCTCTGCCTAAACACTCTAGGAGGATGAACAACCCGACGCTCCGACTAACAAGACTTGGGCCACACATTTTACATATTTTTGAATAATAAGAACAATCTTTACATTTTCTGAATACCACCACTGTGACTTCAATAATCAAGAGAATACATTACATCATACCAAACAAACTCAAACAAACACTACCAACAAAATAAAAAAAATCATTGTCAAACTATAAAGTTACATCAAAGCATGATGCACTCACCATCTCTATCTCCACGTCTCGATGTTCTTCCATGTACACGGTAAGGAATCCGCAAAATACCATATCTGCGCAAGGTTGACTAACTTAAAAGATTCCTAATAGCCATATAAAATGTAGACCGTTCAACGCACCGTGGTCCAAGGTACACCCTCCCAAGACAACTTGTCCAACCATTGCTTCATCATAGGACACTAAGAAAGGCAAGATGGTGATAGAACGAAACAATAGAAATCGCCACTAGTTCCCCGACATGAGTCACAAAAGATACACTAGGTCGAGATGAAACCAGGATACCACTATTACACGCAATTCCACCTCCACCTTTGAGCGGTTGGCGTCAAGGGAACAAAAAACTAACACAAAAAGACCAATTTCATGACATGTAAAGGTGGTGGTGGAGGATGATGATGACTAGGGTTTGATACCAACAGTCATTCATCTCGCAACAAATATGTAAACTCGAGTGAGGTAGTTAACTCCCAGTTGGCTTAGACATGGGCGTGTCTAAAAAATGTCCGTGAAGCTTTATTTGAATGTCCGAAAGTGGTCTCTTAATCTCTAGAACTTGCATACTATATATAAAAATCATAAAAAAATGTCAATGATAAAAAGCCAAGCATGGTGGGAACCCTAACAAAAAAGTGTCTTGGGTCATGGTTTCAGACGAGGTTCATATTACCGTATGTTGTTTTGAGATATGTGAAATGTACATACACCATTAAAGTATCCCTATTTGTGACCCAACATATTTAGTCTGTCTTAACGAAAATAACACATAGTCTAGGCTACAAGCAGTGATATTTGACAAACATGTACATCCTTCTAAGGCTACATAGTATACAATTTCATACACCCACGTGTCCAATATCTTCACAATTAACTTAGTGGATCCTAGCCACCTATGTCCCCTAATAGATATTATCTTTATATGTGCTTTATCATGATTTGTGGTATGATTTTAATTTATTCAAGGGCTTTTGTATGCTCACAGAAACTGAGATTTTTTCGTGAAATATTTTGAATTTCCATGTAAAATCTAAAACACACACGCAAAACTACATGAAATATAATGAAACAAAGCTAATTGTTCAATAGTTAATTTATTTGGTTCATACTCATGTAATGATCCGTCGATTTTCTGAAATGAACTTCAAAACACGAGAAAACTTATACTAAACAGATGTTCCATAGTCCTAGAAACTTTTGACATGTCTATAATTTTATACTTATAAGAAACATAGCGGCTATGGTGGAGACAACCAAACAACAACGGTCTACTTTTCGCTTGCTCCATGAGCTGCAAAGCATGCATGCAACCAAACAGCCGCAACAACTATCTCTTCAGGTCCAAAAAAGGTTGTACCGCCTACCAAACAAAGTGGAGAACATGGCCCAACTCCTGTTTCTGACGGGCATGCCCCTACGGCCTTGCCCTAGGGAGCTCCACAATGTATGTAGCCTACCAAACACGCCCTTATGTATTGTGTAGACTATTAAAATTAGAGACAATGTTTCTTGAAAGAGTCCTCTACGAGAAAGTGAGGGCGACCGTGGCGTGGTAGTCTCCTGTGGTTCAATCGAGAAAGGTACCTAGACGATGTCGGCGATATGCTCAAATATGTTAATATCATGTATGGTCCATTGAATCAGGACTCTCAGAAGAACCCAACCCTTTTTGGCACCAACAAACTAATGCATACTATATGACAAGGAGGCCACGCCGAGTGTGGTCAGCGCTAGGTTTCCCATTTGTAGGGTTGTGGGATGTTTATTTTCTTTTCTAGTGCTAGGGTTTCTTGATATTTGAACTCCATCCAAGAAAAGATCATGAATTAAGGAAACATAATTATGATAATAAATGGACAAATGACCTATTCGTGAGTAACCTTTTTCCATCATATATATGTACTATCAAATTATCTAAGAATTCGACGCTGCAATTACAATAGATAGTCCATCTAGTTGTGGATATGCATGGCTTGCTAGGGGTGGTGACTCCGGCTCCGCGAGCAGGCAGTCCTTCTTTGGCATCAGACATATACTTGGTTTTATCCACCCCCAAGTTCTATAAATATTATAAATCATGACTATGTTGTTGTACAACTTGTGAGTTTGGATTTTTTAAATAAAAACTATGGAATTCTGGCTTGCACGTCAAAATAAAAAATCCATGCAAAGTATTTTTCATGATATATATTTAGATTATCTTACACCCTTGTGTCCTAAATTTCCCATAAAATCCTAGTAAAATGAGCACATATAGGTGAATTCTCATACCTCGTAAATGCATGCTCTTCCATTGTTGCACAAACTAGCACTTTCTTGTTGTGCCGCCTACTGCTTCTCTAAGGAAGGATGTCTCTTAACTTACTGGCGTGTTACCAAACGGCACCAAGGGGGTAACCCCACGGGGTGCGGTTGAATGATATGCCATGTAATGTAAGGTTGGATTCCTCGTTCGCCTCTGACTGTCGCTTTTCATATTTTTTTATTTACTGCCATCTCACTCGGTGTCATGACTTTCACGATCTTTGCCTCTATTAATTCCCGCATTTTGCTTCCTTCTATAGTAGCTAGTTTGCAATATTTGTGGAGTATTCCACTAGTTTTCACGCATTTGTATGCATTGGTTGTTAAGAATCATTTACGAGATCATATACTTGATTCATATGTATAAATAATATGGTCTTGGAGAAGTAACACATACTTTTCATTACAACCAGCGCATTCGGCGCCATCTCCCACTAGACTTTTAGTGAGAGGAAGCTGAAGTTGTTTGAGTTAGTTAAAGAACCATGAATGGGGTGTCTAATGAAATGAAATGTAATCTTTCATAAGTTTATGGATGGTGGAATCACAATATATTGATGACTTCAATATAATGCATTCATTCGATGATGAACATGACCAATGTGAGGCCAAAGATATTTCCTATGAAAAATATTTTAATGATAAGCTTAATTAGTCTTACTTCAAATGTCTTATTAATAAATTTAGAATAGAGGGACAAGCCCCCCTACCTATACACATCATACATACTTGGCTCACATCGTCCATACAAGTATACACAAAGAGATCGCACCCAACATAACATCAACATTTTAGGTATATTAAGTAGACATAATTATATATGTGTTGCTATCAAAACATAAGTTTCGTGAAACTATATTGAACACCAAATATATAGATGACAAAATTAAGGCAATCCATGCCACTATGGGTGGGTTGAATAACCAATAACTGAAAACCAAACCCAAAAAAAGACCTAGACTGAAACCAAATAGACCGAGACTGATCAAATAATTGGGTAGCAAATTTTGTAGACCAAACTTATTTGCTTAATTTGGTCACCAGTTCCGGTAAACGGATGGAACAAATTGACCAAACTTTACTTAAGAGTGGCCTAATACCAAGTTCCTAGTTGTCCATCGGTATAGATTCATCTTCCTCAACTGAGCCGGATTTTGTATTGTTCAATGTTAATTCCTGCATGTTGCTATGAATGTATGTAGTGCATTTTATTTCCAAATTACAACTGAAATGCTACCAATTTTTTTACCAAATATTTTCCAAGTTTTGTATATATAATAGCTATCACATAGTTCGTTAATGACCAAAAGGAACCCGAATTATTAGTTGTCGGATAGTTTTGACAAGTAAATTTTGGTCTTCATTTTTGAAAGACCTATTTGAAATAGACCAAAATATAAGGATCGGATTTTCGGCCATGACCGAATGCCCAGCCCTATGTGTCACAACAATACTTTAGGGCCAAAGATACATGCTGGTTCCACACAACAAGGGCCTTACTCGACAATTGACAATTAGCCAAAGATACACAGACTTGAAGAGTATGAGGCACAAAATAACAATGAAAGTGTAGACTTACCATCCATGAGTACATCGAGAGTCGTCCTCCTAATAATCTCGAATGCATGCCTTCACACAAGGAAAATAGTTTAGATTAATTCTCACTCTCAAAGTGATTATCAACATCTATCAACGGGAACACATCCCACGGTTCTTGTAGTGGGCATGAGTGTTGGGGTGATAGCACCAAAATGAAACGTGTTGTCGGCCTCATGTGACCTTGCTGCCACGTCTGATCGGCAACCGCTTAAGATGGTGCAGGCGGTCTTCCTGAGTGGTTGTGGTGTTGCTGTCCTTCGGTTCCAACCTTGCCTATCTGCTCCGCCTTGAAGGCCATGCAATGTGCTATTCCTTGCTTCATGGGTGCGATTTCGTGGATGCTTGGGCGACAACCTCGAAAGGAGGGTCGCATGGTTAGCTCACCAATGAGCACCATGGCAGAGGTGGTGGTTGCGTCTATTGGCTATGTGGGAAGTAATGGTTGTAGCTATGGGTGGCTCACACACGGTCTCTTCCAATGGTGCCCAGATCTATAGTTGGATGTATGCTATTCCTGTGTGCGTCCTTTGGCCCTCTTAGTGCTGCGAGGGATTTACTGACCTAAAGCTTTGTGCTTCTATGTTGAGGATGGCGACGTTCGTAGGTGCATCTATCCTCTTGAGGACATCATCGTCGAGGTGCTCTTTATCGTGTCGGGTTCCGGGTGAAAACCCATGTCCTTTGGACTCGGCGACGACAACACTTTGAGTCTTTACCCTCTTGAGGGTGCTATCGTGGAGCTCATGTACCCTTGTACATGGTGTGGTGTGTTTAGGCATCCCGATGTGCATGCTCGGCTTTGTACTCGTGTTATTTTCGCCTCTTAGTGTTTTTGGCATAGCTTCCTTTGTCCGGTTATCTCAGAGCTGCTTTGTAAGAGTGCTACCTCACTATCTTGTATTGGTCAACCATGTTGGATTTATTTATAAAGCGGGGAAAGAGACTGTTTTGAGGAGATGAATGTGCCCCTGACGACTCCCTTGTCCACGACTATCTCTAGCTCGGTTGGAGCACGGGAGCCCATGAACTTCTTTGATCATATATACTAGCCAACAATAGATATAGCTTTCAAAACCAAAGGTTCCACGAAACTATATAAAGCATCAAATATGTATATGAAAAAAAGCATTGCATGTCATAATAATACTACAATACAACAAATCCAACTTCAAAATTACATGAGACTTCCACACAACAACAGTTTCACAAGACACAAGCAAATACGAAGTTACCCATATTTGAAGAGTATAAACATAAAATAGCAATGAATCCATAAACTTACCATGTGGATTCATGAGATGGATGATTCTAATAAAACTCAAATTCATGCTTTTGCTATTGGAAAATAGAACAAAGTGGCAGTTCTCCTCTTGGAAAATGGTCAATACCTATGGCCAGGTCTGCCCTCATGATTATTGCACTAGTCCAAGATGTCGTGGAAGATCTCCCCCCTTTGTTTCAACCCTATACCCTTAATAAAGAGAAATAAGCCACCCAATTGTACAACCAATGGAGGTGAAAGCTAGTACATGCAATTCCAATCGCTAGGAGCATCCCCATGAGGTGTGGTTGGATGATGTGCTAGAGAAGCCTAGATGACTATTTTCCTCCCCCTATACTTTGCATAGTTCATTTTCACTACCATCTCACTGGTTCTCGTGGTCTCCACTGACTTCAAAACTGTCCTTTCCTTTCGCTTCCTTTTGTAGTAGTTTGTTTGCAATGTCTAAGGAATCTTCCACTAGGTTTCATAGATTTGTATGCATTAGTTGTTTATTAGTACCTTGAATTGTTTTCATATTTAGCATTTTAGACAAGTTTCTATGGAGTACTACTTTTCATATTACAGTCAGAGGGTTAGTTGGCAACTTGTGCCAAATTTGTAGGCATCTTGAGATGAACAACAACAAATGGAGTGTCTAGTGGAACTAGACGATAAACATGGTCTACTCTTTCTATACATATATAGATGGTGAAATCCTTTTTAAGATCAGATGGTGAAATCCTAGTTACTTGTATGTGTGACTTTAGCAAAATGCTATCACTTGATGACAAGCTTAATATTAATTGGAGAAAAAATGCAAAAATATTCTGGTTTGAACGAGTGATCCTATCTCACTTGGCTAAGTGAATTGATGTAGAACATGATTCAAATCCCCATGGACGAGAATTTGAGTTCTTCTTCTTTCAAAAAAAAACACCGTAAAGGTGTTCCTTATTGCGTTCCAACAAAAAATTCCAATTACGAATAGGAGGTCGGTGCCCCGACCCAAAAACAAGTCATTGTTTGTATCATGTGTGTATGAGCACAAGTGTGCAGCTTATCTCATATGAGGGTCCGTTTGATAGCAAAGTATTTTTTTAAGTATTTTGCCTACTATAATTTCTGAAAATACCACGGTATTGAATACTTTGTTGTGTTTGGATGCAAATAATAACGCGGTTTTAAAAACTAATGTATCCTCCAAAACTGCATTTTTTTGCTGTATATTAGAAACTTCAGTCCGACCTCTTTTTTTTCTAAACTGAAGTATAACTTTTCCTGGCGTATGAAATACTTTGATTTTACATTACTTTGGTTTTGGAAACACTAAGGCCTAGTTTGGCAACAAAGTTTTTCTAAATCTGAAATATATATCAACACCACAGTATTTTAGTGCCTAACGAAGCAATAATTCAGTTTTTCTCTTTTCTTGGATTTAGAAGAAAGAGAGTATAACGTTTTTCTCAAACATAGTTTTGGAGAATACTTGAGTTTAAAATCAGATTATTTGTTGGATCCAAACACCTCAAAAAATTTAATCAGTATTTTCAGAAACCAAAATATTCACTTAATAATTTAAAAATACTTTGATGCCAAACAGAGGTCAGCTACCAAACGCAGCTTGAAAATCAAAATACTGCTCTACTAGAGATCACTTTCTTTTGAGAATGAATAGATATCACACGTCATCCGATCCATATATACTTGCTCTTCACTATTAGTGATCAGATTATATAAGCCTCCCTTCACGGCACTTTCTGTATCTGACATCTTGTATTGCATATACAGAATACACTGATATTTTCATCGTAAAATTATCACCTCTACATTCCACGTGAGAGTGTTAGCTAGCTTCCACTCCTTACATTTGGAAAAGCTACAAATATTTGACACGATTAGTTATATGCAGTTCTTCCCTTATATTTGTATAAACACTAAGGCCTAGTTTGGCAACAATTTTTTTCTAAAACTGAAGTATATCAATACAATAGTATTTTAGTGCCTAGCAAACAATACTTTAGTTTTTCCCTTTTCTCAGTTTTAGAAAAAAAAGGGTCTAGCCTCTTTCTCAAATACTTTAAAAAAACCATAGTTTTAGAGAATACTTCAGTTTTAAAACCATATTATTTGTTAGATCCAAACACCTCAAAGTATTTAATACTTCAGTTTTTTTAAAAACCAAAGTATTCCCTCAATACTTTAAAAATACTTTGATGCCAAACAGGGCCTAAGAGATCACAACCAAGTTAGAAATTTCAGTAAACTATATATACGAAACATCAGATGTATACTAAATGACAAAGGCATTTTATATATGTTGCAACACAGTACTCCAGTAGGATCAATACCACAGCTCCAAAAAGTACATGCCAAATAGTTCGCACAACAACAACAACAGTCTAACAAGACAAGCAAAAGAAGTTACCCAAATTTCAATAGTACGAAACATGTAATAATAGCAATCAAGCTGCAGACTTGCTAATTCTGCTTGAATTCATGATAGGGACGACCTGCAGAGTGCTATTTCGTGCGCCCCGCAAGGTCCTTGCAGTGGCGCGAGCGGCGGGGAGACGGGGCCGAAGTGAAACCTTCCTCCTGGTGGGTCGGGCTGGCGACCCCGTTGTCCTTAGTCTTCTCTAGCTTGATCGGCACAGTCTTTGCGCTCACAACTTCCTGCTCGTCGCCGTCATCGCTCTCGCCGCCCGTCTCCACGGCAACCTGCGGCTCCTCTTCCTCCTCCTCCTCTACTTCTTCTTCACTGGTATCAGTGCCAGTGTCAGTGTCACTGTCACTGTCGTCAGACTCAGACAACACCATCAGCGGCGGCTCAGATTTCTGCTTGGGGGGCACCTTGACCTCATTCGCAGCCACAACCTGCTGCTGATGACCGATATAGTCATCCACAACCCATGGCGACTGTACCTCATCCTCCGAGGCATTCATTTCATTATTCTTCTCGGATCCATGCATCTTAGCCTCCTCCTTTTCTTCCTCCTCCTCCGACGAGTCTGTTTCATCCTCTTCCTCGGATTCATCAATCTCACTCTTCTCCTCCTCCACCTCGACCCCATCATCCTTCTCCCCCTCTTCATTTTCCTCTTCATCATCCTCCTCCGACGAGGAGTCCGTTTCATCCTCTTCCTCGGATTCATCCATCTCAGTCTTCTGATCCTCCTCCACCTTGCCCCCATCATCCTTCTCCCCCTCTTCATTTTCCTCTTCATCCTCCTCCGACGATGAGTCCGTTTCATCCTCTTCCTCGGATTCATCCGTCTCAGTCTTCTCTTCCTCCACCTTGCCCCCATCATCCTTCTCCCCCTCTTCATTTTCCTCTTCATCCTCCTCCTCCGACGAGTCCGTTACAACCTCTTGCTCAGACTCAACCATCTCAGATTCCTCCTCCTCGTCATTATCCCCCTCATCCTCCTCTTCCTTTTCCTCTTCGTCACCCCCCTCTTTCTCTGGGTCTGGGACATAGTCCTCATCATTATGGACATCATCTTCCTCCTCCTCTTCTGACTCCTCTTCCTCCTCCATCTCTGCATCCTCGCCCCTAGAGGCTGGCTTCTTCTCTTGTATAGTTGTCTTTCCCTTCTTCTGGATCTCTATGGAGGCTAGCTGCTGATCCTGCGCCTCCTCCATCCCGACTTCCTCCTTCACTGCCACTAGTTTCTGCTGCTCCTCCTCCACATCGACCTCCTCCTTCACTTTCAGTAGTTTCTGATCCTCCATCTCCGGGCCCTCGGATTCGTCCTTCTCAGCGTCCCCCTCCCCCTCTTCCAGTTCTTCATACTCCTTCTCTTCCTCTTCTAGGACATAGTACTCATCATCATTTCGGATAGGCCTCTTCTCTATAGCTTCCAAGGCAGATGTGTTTTTCTTCTCAACTCTCTCCACGGTCTGCTTCTCCGTTTTCGGCCGGATCTCGACGGAGGCTGGCCCTTGATCTTTCTCATCTTCAACAGCGACCTTCTCCTTCACTACCCCAAGTTGCTCCTCCTCCTCCTGTTCCTCGTAGACCTTCTTCCAGTGGCCCTTCGGAAGCTTCTTCTGCCGGGGAAGTGACACCCGGGTACGCAAAATAGGCTCCGGCTTTGAGCGCGAGGCGTCATAGAGACCTTGAGTACCCGCCTTCCTCTTCCGCCCGCTTACACGCCGGCTAATTTCGGCGCTTCCTTGGCCTTGTACTGCAGCAGGAGCAGCGCCGCCGGAGCCCTCGGCCCCGGGAGACGAAGGCTTCCATTTCTTCCGGTCACCGCCTTGCCGCAGATCACCGCACGAAGCTCCCACGTGGGGACCTCCGGCCGGGGACCCGGTGCTTGTCTCCGTCCCCTTCCGCGGCGAGATCTCCATGGCTAGCCGCGCGCGGACAGCTCGACGGGGTGGCATCAACAGGGCTAGCTAGATACGAGTACGTAAAGCAAGTATACCTCGCGGGGAGTAGATGGGCGTGGCGACTGGTGGCGGCGGCGGCGGCGCGATGGAGGGGCGGCGATCTAGGCTTTAGGTCTGGGAAGGGGATGAAATTGGAGAGACGAGGCCAGGGTTTTGCAGGAGCATCGAGAGCGACCAGAAATGGAAGTTTGCATATGCGGGGCTGGCTGCGCCTGCGTGGTACTCGTGAAGAAAACGAGGATGAGTGGTCCGATGCGTGGAATGTTTTTGGATTGATATGGCCCCTTATGCGTGGGATTTCTCTGCTATGACTAACATGTGGGACAAGTATTCTGGTAGGGCCACACGTCATTGACTCTCTTGGTGGGATATCTAAGTGGACGTGTAGGAGGTGCGTTAGCTGTAGTCGCCTCTATTTTTTCAGGCTACTATTTATTGCTGAGAAATAAAATCTTTCTGCAGGCTATATTTATTTGCTCGAGAAATATATATGCAGGCTACAAATAAATGATGTATTAATTCTTACCAAAAAATCATCACCTACTAATGCCTCGATAAACATGTGCAGGATCGTTGGGTTTTAAAAAGTCTTTCAGTATTAGATCATTCAGCGGGAACAATAACATTTTCAAAACAAAAAAAAAAGGAAATAGTAACATCGAACAACAACAAACATATGAGTTTCATGTGTACACACTCCCCAATCCTGAACGTGTTAGCGACCCAAAGGTCAGTCCACGCTCAACCAGTGTATTTGGAGGCCCAAGGCCTCTCTCAGCCCAAAAGCCGCGACTAAAGGGAGAGGTTTGCCCAGCTATATAAGTTGGTGTCGGCCTCCTTCAACTAGTGAGGTGGAACTAAATCCCGGGCGTGTTCCACCGGACCGTCCCATCCGTTCGAGTGCTGACATCACATCCTCCTAAACAGGAGCGATGCAGATCGCCACACACCTAATAGCGATGCGCACGCTGGCTCTGATACCAGATGTTAGCGTCCACTTGGCCAGCCCAACACTCAGCCTACGTTCTGGACGTTCATGCGCTCACAACCCAACAATAAGAAGAGAGCCCACTCCATACCAAAAGCCCGGACTGGAGAGAGGAAGGAATCTCTCCCTTATAAGCTGGGTGTGGCCTCCTACCGTAGACGAGATAGGACTAAACTTCGTGTAGACTCACCAGTCAACAACAGCCTAACATCCCATCCCCCTGAGAAGCCCCTCAGGAAGGCATGGCGATCGCTAGCTCTGATACCAGATGTCAGCACTCGAACGGGTGGCACGGCTAGGGACGGTCCGGTGAAACGCGCCCGGGGTTTAGTCCCACCTCGCTAGTTGAAGGAGGCCGACACCAACTTATATAGCTGGGCAAACCTCTCCCTTCAGTCGCGGCTTTTGGGCTGAGAGAGGCATTGGGCCTCCAAATACACTGGTTGAGCGTGGGCTGACCTTTGGGTCGCTAACATCTGGTATCAGAGTCAGCGTGCGCACCGCTATTAGGTGTGTGGTGATCTGCATCGCTCCTGTTTAGAAGGATGGGATGTCAGCACTCGAACGGGTGGCACGGCTGGGGACGGTCCGGTGGAACACGCCCGGGGTTTAGTCCCACCTCGCTAGTTGAAGGAGGCCAACACCAGCTTATATAGCTAGGCAAACCTCTCCCTTCAGTCGCGACTTTTGGGCTGAGAGAGGCCTTGGGCCTTCAAATACACTGGTTGAGCGTGGGCTGGCCTTTGGGTCGCTAACAGAACGGTATATAGGACGTCTTGTGAACATTTGATGTTTTGATCACCAAGTTGGGCAGCACTCTTGTCTTACTATCTACTACTTTCTCCGTTTCAAAATATAATATGTTTTAGTTTTATAAGAAAAATATATCTAGACATCTTTTAAGGTGTGTTTGGTACACCATGCCATTTGGAATTCACTCTCCCACTCTAGAGATATATGACCTCATACAAGTTGGTCTCATATTTTGTGGTGTGTTTGGTAGATCAGGTGTGTTGAGAAGAGCTGCACTGATACTCTGTTTGGTAGCCCGTATAAGGCGAGATTGGCCCCAAAAACTGAGGAATTGCAGAACAGCCCAAACTTTTACACAAAGGCCCCTAAAAAGAAAAAAAAAGCAATCAGGCCCTCTTCTTCCCCAAATCGTGCGCCGGGAGCCTGTTCGTCGCCGATGAGTCATGACGACCGGTGTGGGGCCCTTCCTCCACCTGTGGGGCCAACGAACAGGCCCGGTGTGGGGCCCTTCCTCCCCAAATCGTCATGATAGTCCAAAGCTCTCCGTCGGGCCCTTCCTCCACCTGGTGTTGCTGCTCATGATGACGGTGTGGGAGGAAGAGCTTTGGCAGTGGCGGGGCCCGATGTCCCTTGTTTCTGCTAGGTCGACCCAGGAAAGAGGAGACACATGGGGTCGGCTATCGTGGAGGGAATAGAGGAGGCGCTGGGGCGGGAGGTTGTGATAGAGGAGAGGTTCGGGGGAAATGGGGAGTGGGGCGATTGACCCCTGCGAGATTCGGTCCAGGGGCGGGGCGCGAGGTCGATTTTCCGGGCGAGGTCAGCCCTTCCCACATGCGGAGCTCGTTTTCAGCTTCACAGCTCAGCATGGCTGAGGGGGCGTTTTCATGCGAGGTGGGAAGTGCCGAGGGAGGAAAACCGGGCAAACAAACACCTAAAACTCGGCTGAGGTGGGATTTTCCGGGTTAGACCGATCAACAAACACACCCTTAGCAAACTCCAAACCTATACACTGAAAGCTTCTAAATATATTATCTTCACAAATTTAAAACATCTTATATTATAAAACAGATGGAGTACTAATTTTAGTGAATTGACAACAATGCACACAGATAAGACATGCAAACATGATCCTATATTTGACGCGTGTATGTAATTACTAAACACATTCAACACTCTTGCAAGGCGATTTATTTTTTGATGGAGATTTGCGAGGATGGGGAGTGTGTGAGTTTTCTCCGGTGAGCATAGAGTTTATTATTCATTCGTCAAACTCATTTAACATGTTTCACTCAAAAAGTCATCACATATTTTTGCAAATACCATATGAGTGTTCTCATTTATATACAACACGTGCAAATTTCTATAAAAAAACACTTGCATATTAGCATAAATCCAATTCGGCTCATAGGTACAAATGAATCCATTATTTGAAAACATATTTTGAAATGTCAAAAAAGTTAAGAAAAAAATATTCGCATGTAATCCAGACATTTTATGTTCCTCCATAAGTTTTTGGGACAAAAAACATTTTTTGTGTCCCCATGTAAAAAAGACAATTTCGAATGCTCTAACATGATTATTGTTGCATATTTTTTTGTACTTTTACACAAGTCACATAAAATAAATTTTTTCTGAAAACTTATGTACAAACACAAAATGTCTGGATGTACACACGATTTTTCTTAGAACTTTTTGACAACCTGAAATTTACCTTTTTTTTATCTATTTTCATAATAGGTTTATTTGCACCCGTGAGTCAAAACACCACCTCCTTTAATAGGGTATTTGGTGGTCCCAACCGTCCAACGTAATAGAGTTTACTCCATTTTTCTTACATGTCTCTCTATATCATGCTACATTTAACTACTGCAAAAGAAATCTCCTTTATAGGCCTAGATTATATTTCTTAGAGAAAATCTCTTTGCCATGCAACATTTACCTACTTCAAAAAAAAATTACATACTAATACCTCAACAAGGTTCCTCATTATGGCACGGGCTTTAAATATCTATCAGAATTAGATCATGGAACAAAAACACAACACACGAGTCTCCTTTCTTTTTTGAGAAGGGGAAACCCCGGCCTCAACATCAACTAATGCATATAATGTTCTTTATCTCATTATTTAATACTCTCGGGGGCTGTTTGGTGGGGCTTATTTATGGTTTTTTGCTTTTGGCTTATAAGCCATAAAAGCACCTAAATATGTGCTTTTTATTTTGGCTTTTGGCTTATACCATCATACTACTATGTTCAGTTAAAAGCCAAAAGCATCTATTTCGGTGCTTTTGTGGCTTATAAGCCAAATTCCAAAAGCTAGATTTAAGCCCAATCAAACATGCCATCGATGTTTACTATACATCAAGGGTCACATAAGGTCAATACATGGATGAGCCATTGAAATATCAGATACATAAAGCTCATCTGCATCAACATTACTTTCCTATCAACATGGTATCACACATTCCCATTTGATTTACCGCACATATTCAATATGACATATAATACATGTGTTGTGACTGAAAATCAATATATGTCGATTAGGAGTTATCAAAAATACCATTAACTTGAAAAGATTAGTTGTCTAAGGAAAACTGTTCAGTGCAGTGCTTCAACCCACCAAGCATATCAAACGGAGTAAGTAAAACAAACAGGAAATAAATGGTAAAGGAAACGAGTACACATGATTTTTCACCATAGTTCGAGCCGTCTACACTGGCTCTATGTCTCCATTGGGAGAGGCTATGCACGCATGTACTAAGGTTCAATTGACATCACCCACCTATAACTAAGCCTTATTATCCATTAGCGCGAGCCAACCGGATCCGTACGATCATTAGTGGAAGATCTTCTATAGGTGATATCCAGACCTCTCTACAGTAAATCCACACCTTGGAAGCTCACAGGCACCTAGGCAAGTCCACACCTTGGACATCGAATGATTGACACCTAACCTTCTAAGAGATGTCGAATCTCCAAGAAAAAAATAGGTCTGATCTTCTTGGCCGTAGCCGGCTCATGTTTGATGCTCAATCAAACTCCAATGGAATTCTTCTCCTCGGGATATGAGTGGATACAAGAGAGAATAAGGGGTTAACCACAAATGTAGACCACAAGGATATTAGGAACTTTGCTCGACTCCACCAACCTTGTCCACTGGGTTAAGGCTCTATTTATAGGCATTTGGGAGAATCTAGCCATTGTAAAAGATGTACTTGCGCACATGGAATTGCAATGGTAACAGATAATTCTTATATGTGAGGTTATCCTCTATGTGGAGGTTGTCCTTCCTAGCTAATGAAGAAGAAACCATCTTTCAAGCATCTAGAACTAAATAAGGGCCATGATTCCTAACTCCTAGGTATCAACTTTTCATGTCTTGGGGCACCGAGATTAACACACTAATTTATTTACTTCAGCACGTGGCCATGCTTCAACCATGTGTTTAACCTAGTATCTCTTGAGTTATAAACTACCTGATACATGAGGAGATTTCTAGGGAGGAGTAGGTATTATTTTGTATCTGGTATGGGTATAAATTGAGCATGCACAAGAAGTATTAGATATTGCCTTAAAGATCACCCCCTTGATAGTACGGTTGTTCCTAGGACTCAAAGAGATAAAAATGAGACTATGTATGGAATGTGATCTGCTTCAAGTATTATGGTACGCTGGATACTCTTTGTTAATCAAGTAGGTATTCATGCCTTCATTGTCTTCAACCGCTACTATTCTTCATCTGTGATGATTCTTCATGTGCGTTGAAACACTCCTTGTTGGTAGTGTTTGTGTATGGTTCTTTAGCTTCATCGTTGATGCAACAGATAGTACTTAGGAGTGTTCTGTTGATTTCTTGCATTGGCAAGTGGATACACCTCGATTCCTTTGTTGTGTTGTCTTTGTCTCTATGCCGCTAAAACAGATATATCTCTACAATGCTAGTTGAATTGCTTGCATCAAGCAGATAATTGCATCTTGAGATATTCATTAATTGATGTCTTCTTATGTCCATTGATATAACAGATGGAATTCAAGGACGCCAATTGACTTGTTTGGATCAAGCATATAGTTGTGCCTTGAAGTCTTTAGTGGTTATTGTATTCTTCTGTCCATTGATACATCAGCTAGACTTCAAGGATTCTGGTTGATTTGCATCAAGTAGATAGTTGGGTCTTGAAGTCTTCATTAATTGGTGTCTTTCAATTTTTTCTTGGTACAATAGATATACCTCAAAAAACATCATTTGAGTCTTTCCTTCATCAAGTGATATGTTTTGAGTTCTTCATGTGGTGTTGTCTTCCAATGTAGTTTGGTCTATAACATATGAATCTCACAAGCACTAGTTGAATTGCTTGCATTAAGCAGATGATTGTGCTTGTGAGTTCCTCATTGAGTGATGGCTTTAGCTTTTCATTGTTATAGCTAATAGTATTCAAGGACATCTGTTGGAGTGCTTGCATCAAGCAAATGGGTATGTCTTGAATACTTCATGTGATGATATCTTCAACGACTTCATCGTCACAACAGATAGTATCTCAGGATGTCAGGAGTTGCTTCAAGCATGTGTATGCATCTTGAGTACTTAATCGAGTGTTGTCTTTAGCGATGGACTTGTTGCAGCAGATAGACCGCAAGGAACAACAATTAAGAGTATTGCCTTCAACAAGTGATATGTTTCTTGAGTTCATCATGTAGTGTTGCTACATTAGATATTCCTCAAAGACACCACACGCCAGTTTGTTGCACCTTGAGAAATGAGTTGAGTGTTGTTTTAGTAGAATGTTGTCACATCAGATAGTACGTTAAGATGCCATGAGTTGCTTCAAGAATATGTATGCATCTTGAGTAATTCGTTATTTGATGTCTTCAACATGATTACTCTAGAATGCCTAAATATGTTGATTCAAATGGCATTTGATGCTTCTTGAGGATCCATCTTTGTGATTCAATGATCATTCTGGGACTGTGTGTCTATGTACACTAGTTAGTCCTTTAATTATTGTTGTACATTCTTGAATCATTTGGCTAGCGCTTTAGATTTTCAATGGTATTGTTTAACTCCTATTGGAAGGTCGGGAGGGATGTTAATGAGAGCCTAGACCTAAGAGAAATAATTCTTTTAGGAAGGCAATATACATGGGTGAATCGCAGAGATACACCAACATATGATCTATAAGTTAGACAAAATTTAGCAAGCGTAGAATGGGAGTAGAAATTCCAATTGGTTTCAGTATGCAATCTTACTCCATCAGGGTTAGAACACACTCCCCTCTTGTTAGACTCGGGAGAGGCTACATATATTGAAAACAAAACTATTTTCTCTTTTGAATTGGTCTGGATAAAAATACGGGTTCATTGAAATGGTTACCCAAGAGTGGGCTTCTATTTAGGAAGGAGAAAACCCCATAGAGAGATGGCATAATAAGATCTGCCACCTTCGTCAGTTTCTTGGAGGATGGGCGCGTAATCAAAAAGTGGTATTTACAAATAACAAAAAGATCATTTTCTCAAGGTTATTGGCCACCAAGATTGCAAAGCGGAGTCCGTGAAATATATCCGATAGGTAAACTTTGCATGACGTGACAAATAAGGTTTCCATTCTTATGAGAGAAGAAGAGGCCAAGTGGGCTCAGCGTGCAAAAGTAGGATATATTCAGAAAGGTGGCAATAACATAAAGTACTTTCACCTAACTGCAAACGGCAAACATAGGCGAAAGAAAAAATTTCAAGTCAGACAAGAAGAAGGTACGATAATAGGATAAGAGAATTTGAAGAATTATATTTCATATTATTATGAGAGCTTGTTTGGACCGCCGACTCACATTAATATCTTTATGATAGAGAATTTTACTCACGATATTACTCAACTCTCGGCTCAAGAGAACTCTATTTTAATAGTTGATTTCACTAAACAAGAGGTGTATGAATCTATTATGCGAATGGAGAGAAATAAAGCCCATAGACTAAATGGCTGAATTCTATCAAAATATTTGGAATTCTATAAATGGAGATCTAATGGACATATTTGTTAGTTTTCAAAAAGGAGAGCTACCCTATTCAATCTGAATTTTGGAACAATAATGTTACTACCTAAAAAGTAAATGCAATTCACATACATCAATATCATCCTATTTGTTTGTTGAATGTTAGTTTCAAGATTTCCACTAAAGTAGGAACCAACCGAATCTCATGCATTGCAGATAATACTATTATTAACCCAACACAAACAACTTTCATGCCTGGGAGACACATCCTATAAGGGGTTTTGATCCTTCATAAACAATCCATGAACTTCATAGAAAGAAAATGGGCGCGGTTGCTTTTAAAATCGACTTTGAAAAGGCTTATGACAAAGTTAAACGTTCCTTCTTGCAACAAGTTATCAGAATGAAGGGTTTTCATCCTGTTTGGTGTGACTGGATAAAAAAATTGTAGGAAAAGGGAGTGTGGGAATTAGAGTCAATGTTGACATATGTCATTATTTTCTAACACGGGAAAGATTCCCGCAAGGATAACCTTTATCACCTATCCTCTTTAATTTAGTGGCAGATATGTTATATATTATGATAGCGCATGAAAAATAAGATGGAAAAAGTCCAGGGCCTCATTCCTCATTTATTTGACGCAAAGGTGTGAATCCTCCAATATGTGAATGATACTATAATTTTTATGGAGCACGATTTATAGAAAGCTCTCAATATGAAACTTGTGCTCTATATTTTTGTTTAGGGTTAAGAATTAATTTCCATAAGAGTGGAATATTTTGAATCGGGAAAGTGAAAGAGAAGGAAGAAGAATACAAAATTCTTTTTGGATGCAAAATAGGTTCTCTTCCTTTTAGATATTTGGGTATACCCATCCATTCACAAGCTTAAAAATGGAGAGTGGTAGCCAATTGATGGTTGGTTTGAGAAAAATTTGAGCAGTTGGATTGGTAAGTTATTATCTTATGTGGATAGACTAGTTCTTATTAATTCGGTTCTTATGAGTCTGCCATGTTCATGTTATATTTTATAGACATACTCCAAGGGGTATAAAAGAGATTGGATTTTTTTAGTCTAGATTTTTTGGCAGAGCGATGGCCAAAAAAATAAATACAGGTTAAGAAAGTGGAATATAATTTGCATACAAAAAGACCAAGGGGCTTAAGTGTCAAGGTCCTAGAGTTAAAAACTAGATGTTTACTTAGTAAGTGCCTTTTTAAACTTGTAAATGAGGAAGGAGTGTGGCAAAAGCTGTTATAAAATAAATACCTTCACTCCAAATCATTAACCTAGGTTTCAGTAAAATCAACTAACTCACTTTTTTACAAGGGATAATGAAGGTTAAGGAAGAATTTCTTATAGAGGGGATCGTTCCTTATTAGAAAGGGATTTTTATTTTCGTGCCCCTCATTCGTTAGTTGTACTCACCTTTGCCCAGACGCTAATTTTTTTCTCACTTTTGCCCAACCTCTTGTCTGAACTAGCTGTCTGTCAGCCTTATCGTTACATGTCGACGAGTGGGGCCGCGTTGGGTCGGGTACCATAGTGGACACCTCTCTCCACTTATCCAGATCAACATGGGACCCACATCTTATCCACGTGAGCGCCGAACGCACACCTTACCCAGGTTAGCATTGCAAGATGGGAGCCTGAGCCAGCCCCATGATAATGCTCGTTTCGTTGCCTCCCCTTTCTTTTCCCGCACCCCATTCTTCTTCTTCTTCTTCTTCTTCTTCTCCGATGACGACAACCCTTCTCCTACCGGCGAGTGATGCCTAACTTCACTTCAGCCTCATGTTGGATCAAAATACTATTGTTATGCTTGTGGCTTGCAGGGGATCCAACTGTTATACCACAAAGCACCAGGCTATAACAATTATTAAGTGAAATACAGATCAAAGCATCAAGAAGTGATATTGCTGTTACTCCCAAGTGGATCCCTAAAATACAGATCAAAGCATGAAGTCGCTCATCTCACCTCGAGCCTTTACCAATCCTTAGGATCATAGGTACCTACAAGTCCATGGACCGAGACAAGAGCCTTTACCAATCTTTATTCAATCACCATACAATATTCCCATGTATCAGATGCACATAATTACTGCGAGGTTTCACCCCAACCCGCAACCCATAAGGACTAATCACTCATAACAATAAGATCAAAGATAGAAAACATTATGCAAAAATACTTAGATTGAAATCAAATATTCTTATAACTATCGTCAATTCACAAGGAGATCTCAAGTAAAAGATGATGGCTATGTCTATGGAGTGGATGGAGGGGTGGAGAGGATAAACTATGGTGGTAGATCTCCTTCGGTGGCGTTGTGATGTAACCCGAGAATGGTGGCTCTCTGCGTGGCGCCTTGAGTCTCGAAATATATAGGCGTCTAATACGGTGCATTTTGCATCATCATTTTAGGACTTATATGTTCTGTTTAGAATCATATTTATCATGATCTATCATCATTTATGCATATTTAGTTGATTTATGGGACTTTCCTACAAAGTCCCCCATTGGTATTTAATTTCTGGGAGGCAGAAAACCTCATTTTTTATGTTTTTGTTGTTTCAGGACCTTCCGAACGTTAATAAATTGAAGAAAAAAAATACCTGATGAGTTTTTCACCTGGAGAAGGACCGTGGGACAAAGAATGAAGCAAGGTGACCCACGAGGCCCAAAAGGGAGCAGGTGACGCCCCCTTGCTAGGAGCGCCGTCCATGCTCTTTTGGCCCACAAGCATCGCCTCGGCTGCTCCTTTTTACACATGTCTCAGTATCGCTAGAAAACCTATGCCATATTTTTATCACGATTTACAGAGGCGGCGACGGGTATAAAAGTCCTCTCCTACTCTGGGAGAGGGCAGATCCTGCTGCACTAGAGCCTCCGGTGATGGGGAAATCGATGCCATCGTCATCACCGCTCCTCCGAGGTGTAGGGGGGCTCTCAATCAACATCATCACCAACACCGTTATCATCACCATCACCATCTCCAAGATCCATCTCGTTCCCCTCATAGTTTGTGATTGATTGAACCCCCTATATTGTCTTAAGGGCTATTTACATGTTTGTGATTGGCATCTTGTCTTTATTTGGTAGAGATATTATATTTTCGGATTGTGTTGTGTTTCATATGCTACTGATCCATATCATGTTTGCCACTTGTGAGTATATACCCATGTTCCTGACGGCATAGGATGAATTGACTATGATTTCAATATAACATGCAATTAGTATGTGGTCGGGTTTTTTATCTTTTATATTGTTCTATGATAGTTTATGCGAACGTCGACTGCATATTACTTGACCTATATGGGATCATAGGATAATACTTTGATGCAATGATTAGGGTTGGAAGGGACGAAATTGACAGAAGCCATTTTCCAATACTTAGAGTTGCATTGAAGGGATTATACGCCGGTGACCAATGAACTTATTGTTATGGTGGGACATTTATGTCTTAATGATTCTTAGAGCTTCATGTGAATGGCTCTAGGACCCATCATAAGTGGTGTATTTTTATCATATGTATGGCTGCACCTAATTTAGGCTCCTTTCTAAGGAAATGAAACTTGACAACATATTCACCATATTGTGTAGAAATCTTTATGATAAGTAAATCCATGCCACCCTCGGAAATGCTTGTCACATATAAGTTTACACACACTTGAGATTGTACTCTTGCTGCATAGAGGATTGGGCTTTTTCTCATTAAGAGCATTTACTTATTGCTATTTAGCACTTTTGCAAACTATAAACCCCAAAACACCAAATCTACTGCGTTTACTATTATTTTCTTTATCAAACTTGCTAACCAATACCCTCAGATCCTCTTGGGTTCGACAATATTTTTTATTGAAAAGTACTATAATTGACCTCCTGCACTTGGGAGCCATCAGCGTCTTTATGAAAGTTGTAGGATTTGACCTGATAGAGTCAATGCCACATGGTACGGGCGAACCGTACGGGCGGGTATTGCCCATACCGTAAGTCGTTAAGCCTCCAGAAGCCTTATTTTCGACTCAGTTAACTTGGCTGTGTAGGCAACATCACAACACAATTTAAAACAAAGAATTACACATATTTGCAATAATTAGTCATTAGTAGCAAGACTAGATAGATTCTTGGTCAATTATTTGAATTAACATGTGATTTAAACGCAGAGAAAGATGACTATTTTCATAACCATTAGCCTCCCTTTGAGCCGTGTCTGATAGGGCATTGATGGTGGTACAAGATTTGTTGATTGTCCTATTAAAAACATACATGAAAGAAACGTCCTTCTTTTGTGCCGAGTGGCATGGTACACCGAGTAGCACTCAACAAATATGTGGTAAATACATGTTTTTCCAAGTGTCCAAAAATATACTCGACAAGCATGTATTTTCCAAGAACACTGGAGACCATTTTCTAAGTGTCACACTCGGCAAAGCGTTACACACTTAAAACACTCGGCATATATATCTAGTACGGTAGTGAACCTTTTAGCGGTGGAGGCAGGGTTCTCCCAGGTCTTCTATGTTGGACGACGGGACAAGGCGGTAAGTTGGGATTCAAGATTTAAAATCCATTAAAATAAGAAGCTATATGTGGATCTGATGACAAATACTTGGTAAACACAAAAACAAAAAAGAATCCATGTACAATATCGGGGCTATTTTGGAGCTATGTGAAGATAATTAAGGTGTATACATTCTTAAATGGATTTTTAGCTCTTTTTTCCGAGGATGCACACTTTTTTATAGTTTTTTTTTTGGAAATGAGCAATTTATTACTTAAATTTAAAATTGAGAGATAATTTCACTTCCCTATGTCTACATCAACTAAGGATGCACACAACCTTTTAAGCATAAGTATCATGATTTTTAAACTTGATACTAAGCATGGTCCTCAGGATAAATTATATGAGTATCAGGAGAGCCTGATTCTCAAGTATAAATAGGAAACTTAATTTATGTCCATGAGGATTTGAGCCAAGGTGTTGGATTTTTACATCCACTCCCCAACCATTTGAGCTAGGCGCACTCCCCTAAAATTGGGGGAGAATTTCACTTTTCGGCCTATGCATCAACTAATTATGCATTAGGCCTTTTAAGCATGAGTACCATGATTTTTAAACTTGATACTAAGCATGATCTTCAGGATAAATTGTATCAATACCAGGAGAGCCTGATCCTCAAGTATAAATAGAAACCTTAATTCACTTCCGTAAAGATTTGAACTCAGGTGATAGGTTTGTACATCCACTTCCCAACTAGTTGAGCTAGACTCACTCTTGCAAAAATCTTATATAGATAGGAGAAGAACCAAATACAAGAATCCACAGTGGAACAAACTGGCTATATAACCAAGAAAAAATCCTAGCTACTCACAGAAAAACTCAATAGCTTCCACCTCTCAGCATCCCCCATGATGGCATCAAGAACTAAAGCTTCATGGCTCATGTCGTTGAGAATTTGATACCAAGCATGTCGCACAATCCATTTTGCAAAATTCATGTCATGTGAAGCATGTCTTTCTAATGGTCAATTGAAAAAATCACATATACATGTAAAGAGATTCAGAATTTGGGGTGCAACTCACGCTTTATTTTGTATGTCTCTTACTCACAACCTAAGGACCGGAAATCCATTTTTGAACCCGAATGCATTTGCAACTGGTATAAAATTAACATATTTTAAAATGTTGATTTTTAAAAAAATATATATGTTCATGTGTAGCTTCATGTTTTAGGTTCACGCGGAGTCATTCCACGAAAAATTGATATGTCTTGTGGATTGTTGAAAAAAGACAAAAAGTTATCTTGTCTAGCACCAATTTTTGTCTTTTTTTCACAAGTCACCTAAAATATTCATTTTTTGCGAAACGACTTTGCGTGCACCTAAAACTTGAAGTTTTATGTGCACATTTTTATTTTTATTTTAGCATTTCAAGTTTTGAAAAAAATCAAATTCAAATAAAATGTGCATATGAGCTCGGGAGCCAAATAGCCGTGTCCCCTAAGGACACCCTTATAAAGTTGTGGTAATACTATGCAACATCGTATTAAATTCAAATTCGATCAATTCATTCAGCAAATAAGAACATACATACATAACTAATATTAGTAGTTGGCCTAATATATACCCAAAACAAATGGTATACTACTGGCATAGAGTTACATTGTATTGTTTATCAAAATAGGATTTGAAGTATTCTGACATAGTAAAAACAAGTTACATTGATGTGGTGATGTTCTTTTAAAACATAATTATTTAAGTTCATCAACTACTTCCAAGTATAGATCGGTCATGTCAACTCTTAAGGTTTCCCATTCGATTCTTAATATTTTTTATCTTTATTCAACCGCTAAAAAGTCATAAAAAAACTCCACAATATTAATACAAAAATGGACAATTTATGGGAAGTCTTTCCATATCATAAAGTGTAACATTTTACATAAATAAATATCATTTCGTAATAAAATCCATTTTTAGGTCTCAAGTATTCTTTGATTTTATAATGTCTAAATTTTCTTATCATTTCTTGACCTTCAAAATATCACAAAATTTTCCAAGTAAAATATGTTTTAGAGTAATTTTTATTTATCCTTTTTAGGTGTTTTATAGCCTTTCTATGATTATATTTTGTATTTCCCGTTTTGCAAAATATAAACGTTGCCATGTTCATCAAAACCTCTTTATTATGACTAAAAACCTCTTGAGATACCATAGGTACGTGGTATCAAAAGTCCAAGGAAGAATGTATCCGGCTCAAGTTTTGGATTAACTAGTTTACATTCAACCTATTGTCGAGTTCCGTACATCCTTATTAAAAGAGCATGTGGGCACCCAGTATGGTTTTGATAATTAATAATAATCTTTATGGACTAATGTGTGTATTAAGTTGCACTTAAAGGAATTATTCATTGGCACTTGGAGCATGTGTTGGCTTCAAGGTAGATGAAATGAAGAAGTGTTGTGCAAGCTGAAAATGCGCCATCTCTAGAAAATCTCATGTTTGATGCTTTCCATCCTCAGTGATCATGGTTTGATGAAAACAAGGTCAAAGAAGAGGTTTCTCCATGGTGTATGGGGGGGCAAGATGCAAGTATTTATCAAGCAAGCGCAAGGAAGAAGAATCAAGAAAGGTGTCCTTCTCAAAGGTGTCCATCTTGAGAATGACAAGATCATCTACATCGAGCTCAAATGGACTGCTTAAGTCAAAGGTATAATCTTGATAGGTTTTTCCTTTTGCCAGTCTCATGTTGTTAGTTGGGAGACTGGATTTAGGATAGATAGTCGTACTATCAAGAAAGGCTCTCGAGTGAGTAACTCGATCATATATTTCGGAGAGAGCTCAAACCTTTGCATTCTTAGCATAATCCTTTTTTGTTGTTATTTGGATCTTATCCATGTGAGATTCTAGATCTTGTGGTAATCTTCATAACAAGCTCTAGTTCATCAAAAATAGATTTCCCTTTATATCTTATTGCATTTTAGATCTTAAAGGTTTTTCAGTTTCTCATCAAGGGAAGTATCTCACATTATAATACTTGAAATATTCTCACTTGATGGTATCCAATATTTTCAATCTTATTGGGTAGCTCTTGTCGTCCTCTTTCCAATAAATTTGGTTTTGAGTCGATCAGAGTTTTCTAACTTAAGTTATCACTACTTGAATTTGCCTCTTATTTGATTTAAAAAGGAAAAAGGGAAAAGGAAAAAGGGGAACAATGACTGGGTCGGGCGGTACTATCGGCCGCGCCTATGCAGCGCCCAACCTTCTTCCTCGCCCGGTAGTGCTGGCCGGTACTACCGGCCCAAGCCCAGGCGGTAGTACCACCGGCCAAGCCGGTACTACCGGGCCAACCCGCCTAGCTAGCCCTACTCCAGCCTCACTGTTTGCTCTTGGGTCGTGCTTCCTCCCAATCTAGCCCGCAACTCCCGTGCCCTGCGCTCACTGTGTGCCCCCGATCCCCTGCACGCGCACTCGCTTTCTCTCGCTCGCTCACTTGGCTTTTGCGCTGCTTGCTAGCGGGCAGTAGTACCGGCCCAAGTCGGAAATCAGCCCCAACGAGCATAATTTCTAGGCCCTCCTTATAAGCTCCCTCTCTCTCTTTTTTTGGTACAGCTTCTTCTTCCTCTCTTGATCAAGCTATTCCCGTTTCTTTGACCCCCGCTGAGCTTGATTTCTTTCTTCCCCTCCAATGATTCTTGCACATATTTGAGAGGAATATTGAGGAGATCTAGATCTACATTTGACCAAACCATTTGATCTCTTTGTGAGTGATTCTTTGGGATCTAGATCTTAAAGGATTTGGTGTTCTCCTTGTGTTCTTCCTTTCTTGTTCCCCCAATAGCTTTGTTAGAACTTGAGAGTGAAGGATTAGAACATCTTAGTGGTGTTCTTGCCATTTGCATTAGGTGCATCGGTTTGAGTTCTTCTCAGAGGATCTGGTTGGTGAAATCAATAAGCTTGTCCCTCTTGGGTTCTTGGAACCCTATACGGTGTGTGGCCTTTGTGGTGTGTTCTTGGGGCCTCAAATTAAGTTGTGGGTTGATGAGTTCAAAACTGAAGCATATTTACCTTTTGTTTTTTCATAAATAGAGTAGGGTGTTGGGGTTCATAGCATGGAAAACAAAAAATTTCTACCGCATGAACACACAATCAAGATCTAATCTATGATCAAGCCAAGATCTATCTACTAGATTGTAGCAACGATTCGATAGAGGAACTCACCCTCAAAGATTCCAAAGCGGTTAACGAGAGCAGATTCTCGTGGCTGATGTAGTCGTACACTTGCCGATCTCAAGATCGCGTAGACGATCCTTCCGGCGCTGCGTTCCGGCAGCGCTTCCGCAGTCGGTCACACGTTCGGTACTCGATGAAGACCTTCCTCTCCCTTGTTCCAGCATGCAACGGAGGTTGTAGCACTCTCCTCGCGATTCCGGCAGCACGACGGCGTGGTACCAAAAGTAGAGGGGAGATCTCGTAGGGCTTCGCCTTAAGCCGGAGCGAGTATGGTGGACTATGAGAGAGCCTTGGTGATCTAGGGTTTAGACACACCAATTAGAAGGGGCTAAACCAGCGGCTAGGGCAATTAGAAGCTCTAACTCGGCGGCTTGGGAGAAATCCCTAGGCTGTGGCTAGGGTTTAGGTTTAGAGGGAGGCAACTTGTGTCTAGGAGGGGAGCCCTGCCCCTCCTCTTATAGGTGGAGGGATGCACGCCTGGGGAGGGGAGTCCCTCCCCAACTCGGACCCAAGGTGGGCCGGCGGTGGGAGGAGGAACTCCTCCCCCAAGTCGGTTTCAAACTTCCTTCTCCTCTTTCCCAAAACTAGCCGTTTGACTTTTCAAACTAGCCGTTTGACTTTTCAAACTAGGATTTGAATAAACCCTCTATTTGGTACAGCGATGACACCTAGTACATAATGCAATCATACCAACTTGATATAACACATTCATGTACCCTTCCCCTCCAGAGTGCCGGACATTCCGGAACCTTCTAGAACATTCCCGATGAAAACACCGGAATCATTCTACAACCTCGAAACAGGACTTTCCTTATATGAATCTTATTCTCCGGACCATTCCGGATCTCCTCGTGATATCCCGGATCCCATCCGAGACTCCGAACAACATTCGGTCTCTTACTCATCATTCCATAACTACTCAACAACATCGAATCCTTAAGTGTGTCTCCCTACGGTTCGTGAATTATGCGGACATGATCGAGACACTTCTCCGATCAATAACCAATAGAGGAATATGGAAATTCATATGGCTCCCACATATTTCTACGATTACTTTGCGATCGAATAAACCACTTACGTACGATACCAATTTCCCTTTGTCTCACGATATTTTACTTATCCGAGGTTATGATCGTCGGTATCTCTGCATACCTAGTTCAACCTCGTTACTGATAAGTACTCTTTTCTCGTTTCCGTGGTATGTGATCCCTTGTGAGCCAGTCATATGCTTGCAAGCTAATTGGATGACATTCCACCGAGAGGGCCCAGAGTATATCTATCCGTCATATGGATGGACAAATCCCACTCTTGATCCATGTGTCTCAACCAATACTTTCCGAACACTCAATGCCACCTTTATAGCCACCCTGTTACGGTGTGGTGTTTGATGTCATCAAAGCATCCTTCCGGTAAAGGTGATATGCATGATCTCATGGTCGAAGGAATTAGGTTACTATGTATCAGAAAGCATATAGCAATTGAACTATTAAAATGACTTGATCTTTATGCTACGCTTATCTATAGGAGTATGTCCACCATATCATTCTCCTAACGATATGATCTTGTTGTTAATAACATCTCAATGTTCATGATCAGGAAACCATGATCATATATTAACCAACAAGCTAGTTTAACAAGAGGCTTTACTAGGGACTCTTTTATGTTTACAAATCACACAAGTATTAATGTTTCTGGTTAATACAATTATAGCATGGTATGTAAACATTTATCATAAGTATGAAGATATGATAATAACCACTTTATTATTGCCTCTTGGGCAATCTCCAACATAGGGATCTTTGTATTTCACGGCATTCACGCGTACATTTTTGTCTTTATTTCAACAGGATCTCAAATCATTAAGTCTATTATGAACATATCAATTAGAGCTATCATATTATACTATAATATGATATTTTTAAGTGATAAAAGTCATTTTATGGATTTACTTTCGCTCATGGGAAAATATCAATCGAGGAGAGGCAAGCAGTGTCGGTAACGACATGCGGTACGGGTGGGGCCCACCCGTACCAGGTGCCATCGGGTTCACCTCGTCAAATACTTTCTGCTAGCAAAGGCGATAGGGGGATCCGACATTCACAGCCACCAAAAACCACAAAACCATATCTGAAAGGGATCTGAAGGAGGGACTTGGCTGGGGAGAAATCCTTGCTGATCCACGGATCATTGGAGGACAACACATCATCCCCTTCATCATCAACCGCTGCATCTACATCACCACCATTACCCCCATCCTTCATCCATTAGATCTTGTTGTAATTCCAGATCCAATTGTGGTTTGCAGTAGATCTATTTCATTACTTTCATCCATCCATTTAATTATGATGATGTTGTTGATTTATTCCATGCGTGAGTAGTTCCTTTGTTCTTGGGAATATGGAGAAACCCTAGCACTATTATGAATTTGCAATAAATATGATCTATTCTTGTGTCCATATGACTTGCCGGTCTATGATTGATTTATGTTTGATCTATCTCTTTAGATGGTATGTGAAAGTCGACCACATACCATTTGCCCTCGGGACTAAAGGGAGGGAGAAACCCTTTGGATGTGCTTTGGGATCATACCCGGAATGGCCCCGTGACAGACTGGCGCCGGCTCGTGAACTACGCGGTCAAAGGGGGAATAAAGAGGGACTCCCTAAGCTAATTACGATATCCACGGGGAAACCCTTAATTGTGGTGGTCTATATGGGTGACTGCTCTCAGGCATCGCATTGGTTATTTAGAGGTGACCTCACTCTTGGCTCAACAAAGTGGCTTCCTACGAGCCTTGTAGTGAACATCTTATTATGGATCTCTCTCCACGCATTTCATGACACAAGAAGTATGTTACCTTAAATTATTAATAATGACAACACCATGCTAGAGGAGTATCCTACATCCCCGAGAACGTTATATCCCTATTGCATTCCAACTCGCTTTAATACAATCTTGTTACTTGCTTTCTTTTAATTGTTTTAATTACTTTTCTGTACACAACCAAAAACCTTTCAAACACTCTTTACTTGAGATCAAAGGCAACTTACAAGTATCCTTTGGTAGATAGTAACGAGGGGCATTAAGACCTTTACCAATAGCTCTCTATGGGTTCGATATCTTTACTTCGAAACTATCTACAATTGATTTGTGCACTTGCAGTCATCAAGCTATTTTCTGGCACCGTTGCCGGGGAGCTAAGCACTTTTGGTCTTTGTTCTTAGTTGCTTATTTTACCAATTGTTTTACTAAAGTTACTTATTAGTTTCAGGTAATACATCATGGGCGAGTACCAACATATAATTCAGCTAGAGGTTGTAAGGAATTCCGGTCCTCCCATGGATGCTTATTTAAAATCCAATAACCCAAGAGGGCACGATATTAACCCCATGATTTTAGATCTTTTGCATGCAAAAAGATTTGCAGGAGATCGTATGGAGGATCCGTACAAGCATGTAGGGTTCTTTGAAGATATTTGTGGGACTTTCCACCTTAATATACAAATCAAGGATGAGGTTAAATTTGTTATTTTTGTTCAAACTCTTATTTATGAAGCCCATTGTTTGTACATTCAAAGTTCTGCAAAGATTACTAATTCATGGGAGAGCCTTGCTTCCTTGTTTTTAGCTGATTTCTTTCCTAGGACAAAAACTCTTGGAGCAAGATGCATGATCACGAATTTTAAAGGAAAACCTGAAGAAAGCTTGCATGAAGGATACACAAGGTTTCGCGGGCTGCCTGACCGCTACCCCATCATAATTTCCCACCTTGGTTGGTGATACATGATACTTCGTAAATGTATCTATAATTTTTTATGCTCCATGCTTGTTTTATATCATTTGTATTATGTTTTGTCTACACTTTGAGGTATTTTTATACACTTTATGGAACTAACCTATTGACAAGATGTCGCAGTGACAGTTGGCTATTTTTTGCTGTTTTTGGTTTCAGAAAAGCTAAAAAATGAATATTCTTGAAATTGGACGGGACAAAAGCCAATATGCCTATTTTTCCTGGAGCAACACGGAAACACGAAGCAGAGACGGAGGGGGACACCAGGGCGGCCACACTCTACGGTGGCGCGGGTGGCCCCTGGTGGCGCCACCAGGGGGTGTGGGCCTCCTGGCTACCTCCTCGCCTCGCCTCGCCTCTTCGCATATAAGAAGCCCCCGAGGAGAAAACCCTAAATAATCTGGGCATACATCTACGAAAAGTTCCGCAGCGCCGCCGCCACCGAAGGGGAGATTTTGCGGACAGAAGTATCTATTTCGGTACCCTGCCGGGATGGGGAAGTGCCCCCGGAGCCATCTCCTTCGATCTCCACCGCCATCTCAATTTCCATCTCCATCACCGTTGTTGATCCCCATGATGAGGAGGGAGTAGTTCTTCCTCGAGGCTAAGGGCTCTACCGGTAGCTATGTGTTCATATCTCTCTCTATACATGATCATATTGTGGTCATGATCTTTGTAATCAAGTAGATCTATTTTGCTACTCAAGTGCTTTAATCAATCTCTAGCCATCCCCACGTGTGTGAAAGTGACAGCGTGCATACCGTGTGGCACTTGGGATTTAGATTACATAAATACTTGTCATGAGTATATTTTGAGTTGGTTATCTCTATGAAATTGTGGTGATTGAAGGAACCATCTAGCACTCAAGGTGACAGTGTGGGGTTATCTAGATGGGGATTGCAAACTTTAAGGAGTGCTTTTGTAGCACTACCGTGGATTAGAGTTATCCAATCTGAGAGTAGTTCAGAGTAGTATCATGAAGAGAAGATATTTATATGAGAGTGTCCACTAGTGAAAGTATTATCCCTAGGCCTTGTTTCTAAACATTGAAACACCGTTTACAAGTAGATCTGTTGCATGTTTTCTTGTTTCCATCTTTGTTTCAGATTGCCTTTACTTTCTTCCTCCCGTCAAGATCTTTTCCTCCCCGTCTAAAGCTCTTTTCTGGCACCGTTGTCTTATAACACTACATGAAGACCCACCCTATAACAACACATAATGTACAAACTTTTGGATATGGGTTGCAAAATTTTATGCTACTCCCTCCGTTTCAAAATATAAGATGTTTTAGATTTGTGAAGCAAATGTATCTAGACTACTTTTAGTATATAGGTTCACTCATGTTTTAAATGAATCTACACACTAAAACAAGTCTAGATACATTTTCTTCACAAATCTAAAATATTATTTTGAAACGGAGGGAGTAGATACATATATATGGGTTGGTCGTGCATCCGTTCCCTAACATGCGGCACGCGGTTGTTGAAAATAGTTGCAAAGCGCGGAAAAATTAGATCCCATGGCGGGAGCTATTGGCGCGTACACGGAAAATTCATTTTTGACAAACGCAAATAAAATTGTCACTTGGATGCGGTTGGGCCCAGGGTTCGAATAATTTTCTTTGTTATCTACTCACATCCTCTACCGAGTCCTACAACTGCAATCCAGATCTTGCTAATCCGATCTACCACCGTTCTCCATGCCGCCTCTAGCCGCCGCAACCCTACTCTTCCCTCCCCCTCCCTCTATGTCATCCCCATCTCTGGTGTCCTCATCGGCATCTCGAGACGAAGCCGACGGTCCTTGTCATAGGACTTGTAAGAAGCGGATCGACATGCATCAGGCTCCTTGGGTTAGATTCCATGCTAGTGTCAGGCAATGAGAAACCATATGCACAACCGATGCCTAGCACCAGCTGCCACCGTGACATAGGATTTCTACATTGCTGGTCGCCATCATTGTGTCACCTCCGCCAGGCATCACTTCCCCACGCTCACCACGAATGTTGACGTCGTAAGAGACCTGCCTCCATCAGTCTTTGCCACTCCGCTGTTGCTTTGCCTTTCCAAACGACCGGGTTAGTCCTGTTGTTAGTGTTTGTCTAATCTGCATTACATGCGGGAACCCGTCACATGACAGGCGTGGTGGATCTGTAGTATCTCTAGCTAAGGACCTAAGGTATGAACCGGAATTGAATAGTCTATTTTTTCCTTATCAGATCAACGGATTAGTAGCGGTGTTTAGTTTGAAAATAACACTAGTGATTTTAGATGGCAGCAATGAATACAACGCTCTGCCCATCATGTACTAGTTTCAGTATGTGAAACAACTGGAGCAGGTGTGATTGGTTTTTTTATTCAGATCCCCAATCAATTGATTGAAAACAAATTTGGTCTACTCCCCGCATGTATCCAGCATTGGAGGTTTGGGTCTGGTACTGGTAGTAACTATTCTGTGCCTTACAAATATTGTGCCCATGTGATGTGTTTCAAGTTGCCAATTCTTTACTACTTTTAGCTAATCTTTTGTATTAAATATTTCCTCTCAGGTTTCTTGTTCTTGAATCTGCATAATTGAAGCCAGATGATTGTAATTAACCAGGAGACATATGGGAAGCGCTTGAGGTTTTTACTATCTCAGATCAATTCAATTGTCACCAGTTAAAGAAATTTAGTTTCTTATTATGTGTGCAACTTGCAGGTTCCCTGGTACACATGATTCCTCGAAAGGGTAACCATTATATTGATGATGCGATCCCTTCCTCACTACGTAGGTAAGCATGATTTAGTTGAAAAAATATACTTATAAAATATTGGTTATCTCCTGGCATGTGCATGCATCTTTTGTTTATGATAGAAAATATTTTGCCAATTTATATCTTATCTAATATGTAGACCATAAGTGTTAAATGCCTTATCATATATGCAACTTGACTGTTCCCTGTTATTTATTTTTAGGACATAATTAATAGATATATTTTTAACACATGGTTTTATTGCTCATAGTAGATGTCTGGAGCCGGCTCGAGCTCAGCGGGGCATCAACAAGTGAAGCATTACTTTTTGCTATATCCTAATATGTATGACTCTATATCTATTCCACTTTCCTGTTTTTATATGATTAACTAGTGCACTGCAAGGTGACTTGTCTAATCTTCTTGCTTATGCTCGTGTGATCTATATGTGCAGACTGTGGACCATATCTGTGCACAGCTGATAGTTGATATTTTGTTTGCAGATTGAGAACATGCTATTGTTTTTGGAATGCAGACTTAAGCTACTACTCCGCTTTCCTAAATTAAAAAATCTAGCTTTGTCTAGATATGTGTATTGTGAAATTAATTCTGGACCATATCTATTGTCAATAATTCGGCTAAATGCTCCTGTATAGAGTTATTTGTGTTCACTATAAGTTTATTATGAAATTAATGCTACAAATAGTGCATGCAATGAAATATCCTGAGTTGAATAGCTATACCTGCAACGGGTTACTGGAAACATATCAGTCGGGCACAAATTAGTAGTTAAATAGTTTTCCAGTGCGATGAGGTTATAGACCTAATAAGGCATTACCGTTATATGTTATGCCCTTTTCAACGAGATTTATTTGGGTTCTTTTTTATTCTAATTGCGAACACACATTTTTATATAATAGGTGTGTACTTAAATTACTTAATTTTTTATTGCAGGAGGTAAATATAAAAGGTCTATTGTACTGTCAAGATCTAGATATCAAGAATCCAACTGGGAGGAGGCATGGAGAAGGCACATCGAATGCTTTCACTTTATTTTATAGATTTAGTTTGATAAAGAAATGTGTCCCAAAGAATATGGATAACTACATGATTTATTGTTCAGTGTTCATTACTTATGAAGCTGATGTAACTCAAGATTGTGTTTTTGAATTTCAGTCAATAAATCTCTATGGTTTATTATGGTTATCCTTGAGGTTTGATTGATTATTCTTAAAATTATAATAAAATGGTATGCCTTGTATAATCTGAAGTCCAACCGCAAATTAGAAGAATGGAAAGAGATGATTGAAACCCATTGTTGTTATTTAATTACATTTATAAATGATAATGTGACATAGTTTGAGTAGGGAAACCACCAACGTATACAAGTGCTACTAGGCTACATTTTTATTTGTTGCTAAGTAGCAACGCCCTTGTTACCAACGGATTTATATCCGTTGCATTATACCCTTGCAACGTCCAAAAACGCAACGCATCATCACTTGTTGGTATATGCGCTAGCAACGTCTATATAGGCATTTAGATACAGATAAATCTGTTGTTGTAGGAGGGGTACTCTTGTAGTGTAATCATCATATCACTTGTATTTCACTATCTCTTTGCCGAACTAGTGCACCTATACATCTGACAAGTGTATTGGGTGTGATGGGGGCAAAAGAGACTTCTTGTATCTTGATTGCAGAGTTGCTTGAGAGAGATACCTTTGACCACTTCCTCCCTGAGTTCGATAAACCTTGGGTAATCCACTTAAGAGAAACTTGCTGCTGTTCTATAAACCTCTGCACTTAGAGGCCCAACAACTGTCTATAAGAATAGAAGTGCGTAGACATCAAGCTCTTTTCTGGCGCCGTTGCCGGGGAGGTAAGGTAAAAGGTACTCACATCCTCGTGTGTGAGTGCTCAAAGTTATTTATTTTAGATTCTACAATCTTATCTTTTTGTTTCTTGTTTTCACTATTTAGGCTTAATGGAAAACAACAATAAAATTAGAGAGCTTTATAGTATTTATATTAAGTTAGGACATGAAGTGTTTGAAGAGAAAATTAAAAAACCTATGGAGCTTTATTTGCATGCTAATAGCAATGTTATTAGTATGAATTCTTTGAACACCATTATTGCTAATGCTACGGAAACATCTAAACTTGGGGAAGCTAGTTTTTATGAAAATGATCTTTTTAGTTCCCCGGGTTTGGAAGATAGCTATTCTATTGCTTATGATGATACCAAACCTCCAATATATGATGATTACAATGATGAATATGGTATTTTTAGTCCACCTACGATTGAGGAGAAAATTAATTATGATTACAATATGCCTCCTATATTTGATGATTATGGTGATGAAAATAATAATGATAGCTATTTTATTGAATTTGCTCCCACTACAATTAATAAGAATGACTATGCTTATGTGGAGAGTAATAATTATTTTATGCATGTGGCTCATGATAAGAATGTTTTATGTGATAGTTATATTGTTAATTTTATTCATGATGCTACTAAAAGTTATTATGAGAAAGGGAAACATGGTTTTATGTATCTCAACAATATTAAGTTTCCCCTCTTTATGTTGAAATTTTTGAAGTTGCACTTGTTTTGCTTTCCTATGCTTGTTGCTTTGTGCTTTCATGACTTGTTTATTTACAAGATTATTTTTCATAGGAAGTGGGTTAGACTTAATTTTTTTTATAATTGCTTCTTGATGCTCTCTTTTACTTCAGTTCATATTTCTTATGTGAGCATCTTCTCAAACTATCAAGCCTAACTTAAAGGCGTTAAAGAAAAGTACTTCTTGGGAGATAACCCAATAGTTTTATTGAGTCTTGGAAGTTATTACTTCTGTAATAACCTCTCCTTATCCTTTTTGTGTGGTTTTTGTCCCAAGAATAACCTCTAATGTGAGAGAAGTAAGATTTGGAAAAGTTGCTGTCCCGAAAAAGATTTTTGTGCTTCACTGTAAAAATTCATGAAAAATCTGTATATGTCGGATTGAGCTGTAATTTTATGAATAAATCCCCTAGATTTTTAGATAACTTTCGTTAGTTCAACACTTTTTTGATTTGATCAACAGAAGGTCTTCGGAAAAAATCAGTTTTTACCTGCTGGTCTGTTTTGACAGATTTCTGCCATTATTTGCATTTGTCTCCTGTCGATTTCTTTTTGGGTTCTCTTTGGTAAATTGAACTTTTGAAGGAATTGCTACGGTAGCTTGTGTTTTTAATGAAAGTTTTGCTGTTTTGAAACTAAACCCAAAGGTTTATTACTTTTGAATGCACTAATGTTGCTAATGAAGATTGTGTGAAGTTTTGTATGAAGGAAACTTTCAAGTGTAGGGGAAGAATGATGTAGTGAGATGAAGAATGGACAAAATCTCAAATTTGGGGATGCCACCCCGTGTCACCCCAAGAAATATTCAAGAGGTACAAGCGTCAAATCTTGGGGATGCCCAAGGCATCCCCTTCTTCATCAATAAAAATCTCAGGTCTTTCTAGACACTTCGTTTTTATTGCTTCGTGCACTGTTGTGTTGTTCTTGGAGCGTATTTGTTTTAGTTTTTAGTTTTGTTTTGTTTGGTTTGCTGCAATAAGTTGGTTGGATCCCAACACACTTCTTTTGGAGAGAGACACACTCTGTTTTCATTGCCTAGAACACTCTAGTTTTCATTCTTATTGTTTTGTGAGTGTTCTCTTTTGCTAGCACTGTGTTTAGCCTTAGTTTTCTTATTCTTTTTGCTTATAAATTTTTAGTTCTTCTTTGTAGATTTGTGAGACAAGATCACTGATCTTTATTGATTATTATCTTTGTGAGTTGTTTCAAATAAGTCGATTGGTGTTGGAAAAGAGTGGGAATCTTCAAGCTTAGGTGGTACAAAAAGGAGCTTGTTTTGGCTGTGGCTTAGGCTTTATCATGTCATGTTAGATGTTTCTTTGACCATATGCTTATTGATTATTATTGTAGCATGACTTGTTCCGAACAATTGAGATTGCTTAATGTGCCTTGAAAGAATCATGCGTTGTTTTAGCATACAAAAGCATAGTATTGTGGTATTCTCCTTTGATGCTTTTTTTGGGTTGACTTGGCACATGCTCACACCATGTTATGACTATGAACCAGTCACCTTAGCCTCTATGATCATTTAGTTTTTGACTTGTGGTACCACTTTATGCTTTGATTAGTAATTTTTGTCACTCTGCATGATTATGGCCATTATTGCTCTCTTAGTTGGTCGCTCCCAGTCTTTTGATAGCCTCCACTTGTATTGAGTAAGCTCTACTCATGCATACAACTCCCAAGAAACCAAGTTATTCCAAATATTCCACTATAAATTCCTATGCATGGTGTGTTACACCATTCCAAGTATATTCTTGTTTTATCTATCTTCCAAATTAAACTTGTTACGTGAAAATTAGTGATTAAAGCTCTCACAAACTTGATGGCACACTTTATTTTCTTGACCCTAATAAACTTGAACCATTGTGTCATCTATGTTGTAGATGCTTGCACTTACATGTTGGGAATTAGCAGAACCGTGCTGTCACGGGGAACGCTTTCAACATTGCACCCAAACATGTTACCCAGTTGATATCATGATCTTTTGTTTGCGGATGTCGTCGGTGTGAAATAAAAGGGGAGCTTGTAAGTCCATGGAGTTATGTATGTTGATGATCCACAAGTGTAGGGGATCGCAACAGTCTTCGCGGGTAGTATTACCCAATTTATTGATTCCACACAAGGGGAGCCAAAGAATACTTGCAAGCCTTAAAAACTGAGTTATCAGTTTAGTTGCACCTGCAAATAGTTTTTGCTCACAGAAGTTTATCAGTAGTAACAGTTTGGTAGTAGCAACAACAAAGCAACAGCAGCAGTAACAGTAACAGTGAAACATGAACAATAGTAACAGTAATGGTAACAGTAGGATTCGAGTGCGGTAGGCATAGGGATGGATGGACGGGCGTTGCATGGACGAGTCTAAATATGTAACTTCAAGATCTAGGGCATTGCAGATAAATAATAACAAACATCCAAGTACTAAACAATCCTAAGCATGTGCTCCAAATATAGTCATACGTGCTCGCAATGAGAACTTGCACAACATCTTCTGTCCAGCCAGCCCGTGGCAGCGGGGCCTCTAGGGAACTACTGGCAATTAAGGTGCTTCTTTTAATAGAGCACCGGAGCAAAGCATTAACACTCTATGAACACATGTGATCCTCACACCATAGTCATCCCCTCCGGTTGTCCCAATTACTATCACTTTGGAGCCTTTGGATCCGGACAATGATATGTGTACACAACTTGCAAATAAGATCACAAACAATACTATCATAATGATTCAATAATAAGTACAGATCTGAGATCATGGCACTTGGGCCCTAGTGACAAGCATTAAGCACAACAAGTTGCAACAAAGTCAAATAGCACTAATAGAGATACTAGGCACTATGACCTAACATATCTTATTCGATTACATGATAGAACTCATCCAATCCCTACCATCCCCAAGCCTACAGCGGGGGATTACTCACTCATGGATGAGGGAAACATCGGTGGTTGATGGAGATGCATTGGTGATGACGATGGTGATGATCCTCTCCAAATTCCCCGTCCCGGCAGGGTGCTAGAACGAAGTTTCTAGATGCGAATCTTGGTTTCTGGTGGCGGTGGCGGAGCAGAACTCTTTCTGGAAAACTATCGAACCCCCCTTGGTTTTTAGGTCGAAAGGCAACTTATAGGCGCAGAGGGAGGCCGAGGGGGTGCCTGGGGTGGCTGCACTCCTCCAGGCGCGGGTCAGGTGGGCCCGCGCCTGGGGTGGGTGTGGTCCCCCTAGGCCTCCTCTCTGTCTCCCCTTCTAGATCCGTGGATCTTCTGGTGAAAATAATTTTTGGCATATTTTCCAGGATTTTTCCTGATAGTTGATTTTCTGCACAAAAACAAGACACCAAGGTAATTCTGCTGAAAACAGCGTCAGTCCGTGTTAGTTGTATCCAAATCACACAAGTTTATAGGAGAAACAATAGCAAAGTGTTCGAGAAAGTAGATACGTTTTGGACGTATCAACTCCCCCCAAGCTTAGCTTATTGCTTGTCCTCAAGCAATTCAGTTGAAAACTGAGTGCGATAAAAGAAATTTCACGAACACTTTGCTTCATATGATGTATATATTCTCAGCACAGGAGTAGATGCTTACACAATTCATAATAAGAAGTATGCAACTAAGTCTACTCAATAGTCATTGCAAGCTATGAAGAGAAACCAACTCAGTAATAATAAGTAGCATGAAACATGAACATAAGCAACATTGAAATGCTCATAATAAGGTATGATAGAGTGGTATCTCGCTTGCCTTTGTTTGAAGAGCACAATATGAATGCCAAGGCACCTCTGAAGTTCAAGTGAAGACTAGAGGTAAAGATATCAGAGATACAAGCATCAAAGTCATGACATAATTAACCAAGTTTTGGAACAAACACAAGAATGAAAACTATGCTCTCAAGAAGGTGCTCATAGAATAAGTGGTGACTCAACAAAATTGTGAAAACGGTTTTGTGAAGGTTTGAAAGGCTTCCTAATGCTGAAAGGAAGGTACTCGTTAGCTTTGAGCTCTCATTGCCCCTATCATAGGCATCTTCATGTGGTTAAGGTGAAAGTGAGGTCCACTCTGAATCATATGCTTGACAGATCATAAACTGGAATTCCCAAGTCCCTTGAGTACGAGGGCCGCTCCGCATGCTACTCAACTTTGATCACCTGAAAGTTCTTATTATTGTAAATACATGCATATCATCGAGAACCGCCAACGGGGTACCCCTTGCACATGGTACATGAGCTTTCCCATAACCAAAATGACAAGGCAAGCAGACAATGAGCATCTTAGCAATCTTTTTATTTACCATATGCATAGCTTTTTATTGAGGATGCTTATTAGATGCTCATTATGGTGACGTTGCAAGTTTCCACCATGATTAGGCATGGCTTAGGATAGCGGCACAGGCGTTTCTCTAACACAATGTATAAACTCCATGAACTCACAACCTCCCCTTTTATTTCACATCGTTGACATCCATAAACAAAAGAACAAGGAATCAACTGGATGAGATATCCAAAAAGGTATTGAAAGCGTTCCCCGTGACAGCATGGTTCTGCTGACTCCTAGCATATAATAAGCAAGCATATAAATTTCTGGACTAGTCACAATGGTTCAAGATTATTAAGCGTAAGGAATAAAGTGTGCCATCAAGTTCGTGAGAGCTTTACTAACTAACTTTCTCAAAACAGACAAATATTTTATTTTGGAAGAAAACACGACATATATAAAATATGCACTGAAGTAGCAAATGATGCTAATAGGTAGGTATGGTGGACACAACTGGCAATATTGGTTTTGAGGAGTTGGAAACACAGGTGGAGCACATACTCAGTGCAAGTGAAGGCTAGCAATAGAGAGGGAGCGACAAACGAAAGAGCAATAACTGTCATAATCATGCTTGCAACAAAACATGACTAATTATGGCATGAAAGTGATACAAGAACTCTGAAGCAAAATAAATCATCGAGGCTTACTGACTATTGATTAGTCATATGCATGCGTGAACATGTGCCAAGTCGATTCACATGAACAGTCATAAGAGGATACCACAATATCATACCAAAGTATGAATAAAACAATGCAATCAAACATTCATATGACATGCTACAAACTATTAGCAAGCTGGAGCTAATCATAGACAAGCAAGAACTATTAAGCATCCATAATGACATACACCTTACACAAACAGGCTAAGCATGCTCACAATAATGAGTATATGTACAAAAATGAAACAAATAGAGTTTGTTACCAGCCTCTTACCACACCTCGAGTTGTCTTAATCTTCATTATTGCCATTCACTTGTGTGACTTGAATAATTAACATGAAACCAAAATCCATTGTGGATGACTGAACCCTGAAAAGAACTCACAAAACCAAAGAAGAACAACAAATATTTTTGGTGTTTTCAATTTTTTAGAAACAAGCAAACAAAGAAAAACCAAACAAGAACAAAGCAAAACAAACAAAGCAAAATCTTTTTGGATTTTTCTTTTAAGGCAAACCAAAGCAAAGAAACAAACCAAGAGAAACAACGAAAATATTTTGGTTTTTTTGTGTTTTTGAGAAAGAAGCAACAAGAACCAAAAAGAAAGCGAAACAATGGATATACAAAGAACTAGCCGAACATGATATATATATATATATATGAGTCTGATGTTGGTGTACCTCCCCCCAAGCTTAGGCTTTTGGCCTAAGTGGGGCTCAATCCCATGGTGCCCAAGTAGATGCACCTCCATAGTATGTCGAGGAGGCTCCCTCGTCCTGGTACGAGCTCGAGGACTCCCCGGTATAGTGTACTGATGGTGCTGACATGGAGCACTTCGTTGGAAACCCCAAGAGCAAGGTGTGATGAGCACAGCAACAAGTCTTCCCTCAGTAGAGACCGAGGTTATCAAACCAGAAGGAGGAAGGAAATGTCACATAGGTGTTGCAAGCAACGTGGAGATCTGCATAACACAAACTCAAGACTTTACCCCAACGAATCTGTGAGGTTGTCAAGCTCACCGGTTTGCTGTAACAAAGGATTAAACGTATGGTGTGGAAGGTAATGGTTTGCAGCAAGTAAACAAGTAACAGTGGAAGATGTATCAATGGTAAAGATTGGACCGGGGTCCATAGTTCACTAGAGGTGCTCTCCTTAGATAAACAACATGGCATGAAGGGTAAACAAATTACAGGAGGGCATTTGTCAGGAACTGAGCAAGGCATAACAATGCAATTACCAGTCAGAAAGATCCTATGAGATTCGTTTGGGCAATACAACAAGATACATAGACCGCCATCCAACTGCATCTATGACTAGAAGTCCACCTTCAGGTTATCATCCGAACCCCCTCCAGTATTAAGTTACAAGCAACAGACAACTTCTTTAAGCAAAGTGTGTAAGGTAAACAGTCCACATGTTCCATGAACAAGAGACCGTTGTTTTCTCCCTAGTAGCAACAACACATCTACAACCGAAGAGATTATTGTCACTTCTCTTGGAAACTAGAGGCATGAACACACTATCGAGCATAAATACCCCCTCTTGGAGTCACTAGCAACTACTTGGCCAAGATAGCTACTAACAACGGAGAGCATGCAAGATCACAAACAACACATACATGATAGAATCATAAAGACAAAACCATTAATCAAACCAACATAATAATCTCAAGATCCATCGGATCCCTGCAAACACAACATGCATGATTACAAATAGATTAGATCTTGATCATGAACGGAGCTCACAAGATCTATACATGAAAGCACAAAGGAGGAGATACAACCATCTAGCTACTACATGGACCCATAGTCCAAGGTGGAACTACTCATGCATCATACCGGAGAGAAGGCCTCCAGGATGATCTCCCCTCCGTCAGGGTGCCGGGAAGAACTTCATACCCCCCCGAGCTAGGGACGATGGTGGCGGCGGCTATAGACGGTTTCGTGGAGATTTGATCGGGTGCTTAGGGTTTCTGCATCGGGGGCTTCTTATAGGCAAAGGGGGAGGCCGAGGCAGCGGCCAGGGGCACCAAACCCTAGCCAGGGGCGGGATGGGTCCCACCCACGCCTGGGGTGGGTCTAGCCGCCCTGGCCGGCCCCTCCATCTCCCCTCTGGTCTTCTTGTTCCCCATGGAAAGTAATTGACTTTGACGTTTGTCCCGTCCAATTCCGAGAATATCTCTTTACTAACTTTTCTGAAACCAAAAACAGCAGAAAACAGGCATCTGTCACTGTTGCAACTTGTTAGTAGATTAGTACCAGAAAACATGTAAAAAGCACCTCAAAGTGTAGACATGTAAAGCAAAGTAGATACTAAACATCATGGAGCATCAAAAATTGTAGATACGTTTCCGACGTATCATGTACCGCAGGGTCATATGAGGGCGCTTCCTCCTGATAGCGCCCATGGAAGTTAAGAGAGCACAACGTGTCATCCATCTCCGCCTTCGAGCACGACCAAGGTCCCCGAGAAATACTGAACAAAGTAGTTTGGGGTAGAGGGATCTCTCTCTCTCTCTCTTCCTCGTCAATAAACAACATTCTATAAACCAAGTTATCAAGAGTAGAGCTAGTGGTGACAAAGTGGTGCGCCTTCATGGCATCAAGATCAAGCCTATGAGGAGCCAAAACTATATCATGTGGATCAACAGCAATGTCCAAGGCAGCAACAATACGAGTAGCAATAATTCCCCCATAAATTGGTCTCTTAGTAGCTAAACAACGAGCAATGAGGGAACCAAGATTATACTTATCCTCACTGTTGAGCACAGCAGCTAAGAAGGCCAATTGATAGTTGGAAATATTACTAGTGTTCTCCCTACCAAGAACACCGGTGGTAAGATAGTAGGCAAAGTACCTGATGGCTGGAAGTTGAATATTCTTTATCTTCCCTCGTTGAGCTCTATAGTCATCATCATTGGTTACTCCTCGGTAAAGCTCCAACAAATCAGCGGGAAGAGCTGGAATCTTATTTGATGACCCAGTTGTACCAAGTCCCAGGGCCTTGCAAAATTTCTTCAAAGTCATAGAATGAGCCCTGCCATAAATTTTGAAAGACACGGAGGGCTTGAACATCTGTTAGTAAAGGAGAAACTCTCCATAAATGTTTTAGTAAGAAAAGCATATTGTGCACTCTCATCCTGCATGTAACTTGTTAGACCAGCTCTTTGAATCAAAGTAATAAAATCGTTAAGAATCCTAGCAGCTTGCAAGAAAGTTTGGCAAGGAAAGGTGGAGGGGTGCGCATCCCCTTCATCTTCCTCGTCACCAAATCACGGAGTGATGACATACTCATTGTATGAGGGTCTAGTACTGGTAGATGACCTTGGAAGACTTGCCCTTCTAGGTGCATCACTCTCAAATATATCACCAAATGTATGGTGGTCCATGACTTCAATTTTCTGAAATTTTAAACAACCATCAAACCAAGTGATTTCTAAGTTGATAAATGATGAGCAACTACTATAGGAACTTGCTAGAGGACTACACATGCATCAAAACAAAGTTTCTAAGCATAGAACAAGCATGCAAGCTCAAACAACCTGTCACCTATAGCAGCAAAATACTCAAGATACAATCTACCAATCACAAATCTAATTGGACAAGTGGAGGAGGCACATACCAAGGAGCAAACCCTCCAAAAATCAGCACTTGAGATGGGCTGAACAAGGAGATCGAAAATATCGAGCAAGAACAGCAAGAACTCTAGCTTGAGAAAGTTTTCCGGTGTTTTTCGGGAGAGAGAAAGAAGGTGGCTTTGAGGAGGCAGCCTAGAGGGGCCCAGGTGGGCTAGACCCCCCTTAGGAGCCACCCCCTGGTAGGCCGCGCCTACCATGGGTGTGGTAGCCTGGGGTGCCCCCTAGGTCACCTCTGGTGCCTCTCTGCCCCTTTTTTTCAAGGAAAAAATTATTTTGAATTTTCTGGGATTTTTCGGAAAACTTTATTTTTGGCCAATTTTCAGGGTATGAAAATTGATTTTCTCGCAGAAACAGTTTTTTCAGAAGAAGCAAAAGCAAACCAAAAGGCGAACTACAGAATCTCTAAGGCAAACTAACAAGCAAACAACTAGCAAAACTAAATATAAAGCAAAGACTAGGAAGGATAAAAGTAAAAGAAAGCAAGTATAACCACAGCGAAAACATTATTTTGTTTATTAAAATCCTTTTGTTAACAAGGTTGATCAAGTCTTGTTACCAAAACAATCTTATATGAAACAAAACTTTGCATTCCACAAGGTGATTATGTTACCTCATACTTGATAGCAATGCTCCCAATCATAATAGTTTCAAAATTTTCTTGTGGAATGGGACAATATATTTCTCCAACCTTGATGCTCTCAATATTTTCAATGGAATTCAGGCAATAGCTTCTAACAACCTTCTTGGGGAAATATACAGTGTGCTCTTTGTCATTAATATTGAATGTTACTTTCCCTTGATTGCAATTGATGACAACACCTGCAGTATTAAGAAAAGGTCTCCCAAGAATAATAGACATGTTATCATCTTCATGCATTTCAAGCACAACAAAATCAGTTAAAACCATGCAATTATGAGCAACTTGAACAGGAACATACTCACATATACCAACAGGAATAGTAGTTGACTTATCAGCCATTTGCAAAGATATATCAGTTGGTATCAAATTTTCTAGCCGGAGTCTCTCATAGAGAGAAAAAGGCATAACACTAACTCTAGCTCCCAAATCACATAAAGTAGTTCTAACATAATTGTTCTTAATAGAGTAGGGAATAGTTCGTATACCTGGATCACGAAGTTTCTTTGGAACCTTACCATTGAAGGAATAATTAGCAAGTAGAGTAGAAATATCCTCATTAGGAATCTTCCTTTTATTAGAGACAATATCCTTCATATACTTTGAATAAGGAGGCAACTCAATAGCATCAGTCAAAGGAATTTGCACAAATAAAGGCTTCATCCACTCACAAAACTTGTTGTAGTGTTCTTCCTCCTTTGACTTGTGTTTCTTACCTGGAAAAGGCATAGGTTTTTACACCCAAGGTTCTCTCTCTTTACCATGTTTATTAGCAATAAAATCCTCCTTTGTGTACCTAGTGTTCTTAGTGTGTTTCTCAGGTTCTTCCTCCTTATCAGGAGCATCATTATTATTACCACTCTCAGTTTCAGCATCAGAGACAGATATACTATTAGGATCTGCAGCAGGTTCAACTGGTTCCTTAAATACTTTATGTTTCTTTTTCTTTCTCTTACGAGGACTACCACTATCTTCACCTTGTTGTGAATCCTGCTCTATTCTTTTAGGGTGTCCTTCAGGATATAAAGGATCTTGAGTAGCTGCACCACTTCTAGTTCTAATTCCATAAGCATGTTTATTTCCTGAAGCATTAACTAGCATATCCTTTTGTACCTTAGCAAGTTGATCAAGTTGGGTTTGAACCATTTGAAAGTGTCTACAAAGCATTTTAATATCATTAGAAGTTCTTTCCACAATATCTTTCAACTCATGGATAGCTCTAGAGTTTTCCAATAAATGATTCTGAACTTTTTTTTATTAAAATTACCTTGTTTAACAATAAATGTGTCAAGTTCCTCTAAGCATTGATCAGGAGGCTTACCATAAGGAATATCACCTTCATTAAATTGGAGAGAGTGTACCTCAATAGTAGACGAGTGAGGAATTGGCTTACATAATTCTTCTATAGGAGGTAGATTCTTCACATCTCAGCTCTAATACCTTTCTCCTTTAGACACTTCTTAGCTTCCTTCATCACTTCATCATTTAATGCAATAATTCCCCCTTCTTTGGTGTTGGTGTTGGGACTGGTTCAGGAACAACTGGTTAAGGAGTAATAGTCTCAGGTATATTCAGCTCAGTTGAAGTCCAATCATCATAATTCTTGCTTACCTTAGCCATTAATTCTTCAGCATATGTAGTTCTTTTCCTAAAAACACAATCAGCAAAGCTATCTAGGTATGTCCTAGAATCATCAGTTAGTCCATTATAATAAATATCAAAAAGCTCATTCTTAGGTAATGGACATCCAGGATGTGCATGAATCAAGGCACAAAACCTTGTCCATGACTTAGGCAATTTCTCTTCTTCTCCCTACTTAAAATGAAAAAGTCTCTGCAAAGCAGCATGTCTAGCAATGGGAGGAAAATATTTCTAGAAGAAAGAAGCAATCAAGCAACTAGGGCTATCAATGGAACCAGGAGGTAATATATTAAACCAAGCTCTAGCTTCTCCTTTTAGTGAAAAAGGAGATCATAGTAACAAAGTACTTGCGCATATTAAAATCATCAGAGAACAAAGCACTCATAGTAGAAAGCTCATTCATATGAGCCACAACACTCTCATTTTCAGTCCCACAAAAAGGTTCTTTCCCAACAATATCTAAATAAGAGAAATCAAGAGAGAAATCATAATCTTCATATTTAATATCTATGGGAGAAGTGGCAAACTTAGGATCAGAGGACAGTTTAGGCATAATAGTACGTCTATCAAGGAGACTCTTAATAGCACTAGTACCATGTGTGTTTCGGCACTCTTCAACAAATTCATCAGTGAACTCAATGTAACCATCATTAATATCATAAATCTCACTAGCCTCAGGAGAGCTAACAGGTGTAATAGTGTCTTCACTAGGAGTTTTGGTATTTCCTAGACTAGCCATAGTAGCATCTAGAAAAGGACCTAGTGAACCACTCGCATCAAACACAGTAGAAGTAATATCATGAGCATCAAAAGCAGTTTCAGATTCAGTAGTAGTAGCAGTGTGTGTAGCATGAGTATGTGGTGGTGGTGTGACAAGCTTACTTATAACAGATGGTGAATCAAGAGCAACAGAGGTGTTTAGGATTGTAACTCTTATTGTAGTGGATGGTAGAATAGGGAACTTTCCATCACGAGACTTCCCCATGATGAAAGGAGTGGCAGTGAACAATAGTAGATCTAAGTGAACTTACAAATAAAACTATGCTCCCCGGCAACGGTGCCAGAAAATAGTCTTGATGACCCACAAGTGTAGGAGATTGCAACAGTCTTCGCGGGCAGTATTACCCAATTTATTGATTCGACACAAGGGGAGCCAAAGAATACTTGCAAGCCTTAACAACTGAGTTGTCAGTTCAGCTGCACCTAGAAATAGTTCTTGCTCATAGAAGTTTATTAGTAGTAACAGTTTGGTAGTAGCAACGGCAAAGCAATAGCAGTAGTAACAGTAACATGAAACAAGAACAATAGTAATAGTAACGGTGACAGTAGGATTCGAGTGCGGTAGTCATAGGGATGGATGGACGGGCGTTGTATGGACAAGTCTAAACATGTAACTTCAAGTTCTAGGGCATTGCAGATAAATAATAACAAGCATCCAAGTACTAAACAATCCTAGGCATGTGCTCCAAATATAGTCATACGTGCTCGCAATGAGAACTTGCACAACATCTTCTGTCCAGCCAGCCCGTGGCAGCGGGGCCTCTAGGGAACTACTGGCAATTAAGTTGCTCCTTTTAATAGAGCACCGGAGCAAAGCATTAACACTCCGTGAACACATGTGATCCTCACACCACAGCCATCCCCTCAGGTTGTCCCAATTATTGTCACTTTGGGGCCTTTGGATCCGGACAATAATATGTGTACACAACTTGCAGATAATATCACAATACTATCATAATGATTCAATAATAAGTTCAGATCTGAGATCATGGCACTCGGGCCCTAGTGACAAGCATTAAGCACAACAAGTTGCAACAAAGTCAAATAGCACTAATAGAGATACTAGGCACTATGCCCTAATAGATCTTATTCGATTACATGATAGAACTCATCCAATCCCTACCATCCGCAAGCCTACAGCGGGGGATTACTCACTCATGGATGAGGGAAACATCGGTGGTTGATGGAGATGCGTTGGTGATGACGATGGCGATGATACTCTCCAAATTCCCCGTCCCGGCAGGGTGTCAGAACGGAGTTTCTGGATCCGAATCTTGGTTTCTGGTGGCGGCGGCGAGCAGAATTATTTCTGGAAAACTATCGAACCCCCCTCGGTTTTTAGGTCGAAAGGCAACTTATAGGCGCAGAGGGAGGCCGAGGGGGTGCCTAGGGTGGCTGCACCCCCTCTAGGCGCGGGGTCAGGTGGGCCCGTGCCTAGGGTGGGTGTGGGCCCCCAGGCCTCCTCTTTGTCTCCCCTTCTGGCTCCGTGGATCTTCTGGTGAAAAATAGTTTTTGGCATATTTTCCGGGAATTTTCCTGATAGTTGATTTTCCGCACAAAAACAAGACACCAAGGTAATTCTGCTGAAAATGGCATCAGTCCGTGTTATTTGTATCCAAATCACACAAGTTTAGAGGAGAAACAATAGCAAAGTGTTCGAGAAAGTAGATATGTTTTGGACGTATCATATGTGTGTTAGAGAAACACCTGGGCCGCTAGCCTAAGCCATGCCTAATCATGGTGGAAACTTGCAGCATCACCATAGTGAGCAATCTATGAAGCATTCTTCTTATAAAAAAAGAGAGATAGAAAAAAGATATTGAGAAAAAGAAAAAAGAGATGAGAAAAGAGGAAATAAGAGAAAAAAGCACCATTTTCCCATGGTAAATAAGAAGATTGCTGAGATGCTCATTGTCTGCTTGCCTTGTCATTTTTATATGGGATAACTCTTGTGTCATGGGGCAAGGGGTAGCCTGTTGGCGGTTCTCTATGATACACATATACTTACAATGACAAGAACTTATCGGCGACTAAAGTTTAGTAGCATGTGGAACGGCCCTCGTAGTCAAGGGACATGAGATTGCCAACTTATACTTTGTCAAGCATATACTCCATATTTTGTTCACTTTAAACTTAATCACTTCAAGATGCTTATGATAGGGGCAATAAGAGTTGAAAGTTAACAAGTACCATAATTTTTGGAAGCTCTTTATGAGACTTGAAATCCCTGCTTCCCTTTGTGAAGGGCCTTTCTTCCTACTTTTACATTGAGTCTCCACCTTCTATATTTATGCACCAATTAAGAGAGCATAGTTGTCATTCTTAGTTTTATGTGCATTGTCCCAAAACTTTGAAGGTGTCCTATGCATTTATGTTTTGATACTCCATAAGGGATAAGCTGAATGCCACTCTTGCTATGTTTTCTATATGTGAAACAAGCAAACGTCTTTCAATGCATTATTATTCATGATCTTTGTTTGTACCCTTTCATGTTGCAACATAGTTACTATGTCTTATTGTTAGAACTTCATCTTTCATGCTCATGTTTAGACTACTTTGATCCCCGCTTTCAATGCTTGCAAATGGTTTGATCAATATTGTGATGGTGCATGTCACCTCAAAACTTATTATTTTTATCACTTACCTACTCGAGGACGAGTAGAAGTTAAGCTTGGGGATGCTTGATACATCGTAAACGTATCTATATTTTTTGATGCTCCATGCTTGTTTTATATCATTTGTCTTATGTTTTGTCTACACTTTGAGGTATTTTTATACACTTTCTGGAACTAACCTATTGACAAGATGCCGCAGTGCCAGTTGCCTGTTTTTGGTTTCAAAAAAAGCTAAAAAATGAATATTCTCGGAATTGGACGGGACAAAAGCCAATATGCCTATTTTTCCCAGAGCAACACGGAAACACGAAGCGGAGACGGAGGGGGACACTAGGGCGTCCACACCCTATGGTGGCGCGGGTGGCCCTGGTGGCGCCACCAGGGGGCGTGGGCCCCTGGCTGGCTCCTCGCCTCGCATCTTCGCCTATAAGAAGCCCCCGAGGAGAAAACCCTAAATAATCTGGGCATACACCCACGAAAAGTTCCGCAGTACCGCCGCCACCGAAGGGGAGATTCAAGGGACATATGTCTCTGTTCCGGCACCCTGCCGGGACGGGGAAGTGCCCCTGGAGCCATCTCCTTCAATCTCTATCGTCATCTCCATCGATCTCCATCACCGTTGCTGATACCCATGATGGGGAGGGAGTAGTTCTTCCTCGAGGCTAAGGGCTCTATCGGTAGCTATGTGTTCATCTCTCTCTCTATGCATGATCATATTGTGGTCATGAGCTTTGTAATCAAGTAGATCTACTTTGCTACTCAAGTGTTTTAATCAATCTCTGGCCATCCCCACGTGTGTGAAAGTGACAGTGTGCATACCGTGTGGCACTTGGGCTTTAGATTACATAAATATTGTCATGAGTATATTTTGAGTTGGTTGTCACTATGAAATTGTGGTGATTGAAGGAACCATCTAGTGCTCAAGGTGACAGTGTGGGGTTATCTAGATGGGGATTGCAAACTTTAAGGAGTGCTTTTGTAGCCCTACCATGTATTAGAGTTATCCAACCAGAGAGTAGTCCAAAGTAGTATCATGAAGAGAAGATATTAATATGAGAGTGTCCACTAGTGAAAGTATGATCCCTAGGCCTTGTTTAAACATTGAAACACCGTTTACAACTAGATCTGTTGCATGTTTGCTTGTTGCCATCTTTGTTTCAGATTGCCTTTAGTTTCTTCCTCCCGTCAAGCTCTTTTCCTCCCTGACAAAAGCTATTTTCTAGCACCGTTGTCTTATAATCATCATATCACTTGTATTTCACTATCTCTTCGCCGAACTAGTGCACCTATACACCTGACAAGTGTATTGGGTGTGTTAGGGACACAAGAGACTTGTTGTATCTTGATTGCAGAGTTGCTTGAGAGGGATACCTTTGACCACTTCCTCCCTGAGTTTGATAAACCTTGGGTAATCCACTTAAGGGAAACTTGCTGCTATTCTACAAACCTCTACACTTGGAGGCTCAACAACTGTCTACAAGAATAGAAGTGCATAGACATCAATACACACCTTCTATGCAGGTTTGAGTGATGATAATAGAAATTAGCTCGACTTCTTTACCAATGGGCCTTTCACCGAATTGAGTGTTGACAGAGCCTAGAATTTGTTAGACACGATGAATAGGATAGAGAAAGCTTATTGTGAGTCTGAGTTTAATAAAGAAAATCCCATAGAGTACGATTGCTTAAGAAGATTTCTAGCCTTCGAAAGGGTAGAGAAACTACTTGGAAACTTTAATCTTGACCATCGCATGATTGTTCAAATTATTAAATCCTAAATAATAGAAACCCCCTCAAACTAGCCATAAGGATAAGTATTTACAAATGCAGAATAAAATGCTAGTTGAAGAAGAAACCGTAATAACTAAAGTGATAGAGAGTAAAAGTGAAAAGAATAAAAGGATAGGAAGGTTAACTAAGGATCTGGGAACCATCAAACAAAACATTGGGATAGTAAAAGAGCTTCTAGAACCTGAAATATTCAAAGATGAAGTGATCGTGGTGAGTAAAGAATCCTCTGACATGATAGGGGGAAAGTACCATGATAAAAATAGAAATCAACAGAAAATTCCTTTTTGTTTAGGGTGGACTACGTATGTAGGATTATGTGACTTAAGTTCTTCCATTAATATTATGCCTTACACAATCTATGAGGAGATGTGTGACCATCTCGATGAGTCTTATCTTGAGCCATCATAAGTTAACTTTATGCTTTCTAATCGAACTATGCATCCTACTTACGGGATACTTTGCAATGTCTGCATTCCTGTGGGAGATTTTGTGCACCCAGTTGATTTTCATATTATTAAAATATCCTTGAAATCCTTATGCCCTGTTATTTTTGGTAGTCGTTTTTACAACTCTATGAGCATTGATATTGACAACGAGAAATAGGCTCTATCTTTGCAGGTCGGTAAAGAAGCTATAGAAATAAATTATAACCAATTCACAAAGTTGCCTTATGAGAAGAAAGTTGAAAAGGACATTGAAGAATTGGCAGTAATTTATTTTTTCACCCCATAATCTGAGTTGGAGAGGAGTTTGACATGCAATGATTCGCTTCCAAACGACTCTGTAATAAAGGATTTGGATGAAATCCTCAATACTGCACCTGAGGTTGAAACTCGCCTCACGAACGAATTTGAAGACTTAAAAGAAAAGGATATGAGGATCCGCCACCTCTCATCTTGAAGCCTCTTCCTCTGAATCTCAGGTATAAATTTTTAAATAAGAAAGGTAAGTGCCCGGTTATTTTTGATGGCAAGCTCTCACCTAAGGAAAACACAAAATTATTAAAGGTCCTTCGAAAACAGCGTGAAGCCTTTGGATACACCCTCAATGACATAAAAGTTATAGACCCTCCCATAATCACCCATAAGATACCCATGATTGAAGATTCTAAACCATTTGTCGACAATTAAAATATATTGAATCCTAAAATGAAAGATGTAGTGAGAAAAGAAGTTATACGTATGTTGGATAGCAATATCATCTACCCAATCTCTGATAGTAAATGGGTGAGTCCAACTCACTGCATACCTAGGGAAGGATGTATAACCATAATCAACAATGATAATGATGAATTTCCAACTAGAACAATAGCAGGCTATAGGATGTGTATCGACTTTAGAAAGTTAAACAAAGAGACCATAAAACTCACACGCAACTACCCATTATTAATGATATTTTGGAAAGGATGTCCGCTAACTCTTATTTCTATTTTCTTGGTAGATACTCCAGATATTCTCAAATAGCTATTCAGCCTAAAGATGAAGAAAAAACCACTTTTACATGCCCCTATAGAACTTATGCTTATCAACTAATGCCTTTCGTTTTGTGTAATGCAGCTGCTACTTTTCAAGAGTGTGTTTTGAAAATATTCGACAGTTTTGTAGAAAGCTCCATGGAAGTCCTTATGGGTAACTTTGTTGTGTATGGTACTACCTTTGAGCAATGCCTCTATAATCTAAATAGAATTTTCCAGCGGTGCAGACAAACAAAGATGGTACTCAATTGGGAGCGTTGCCGCTTCATGGTAAGGGAAGGTATAGTTTTTGGGCATAAAGTTTCATAAAGGAACATTGAGATTGATAAATCAAACTTGATCACTTTAGAAAAACTTCCAATTCCGCAAGATATAAAGGGGGTAAAGAACTTTCTTGGGCATGCCAGTTTTTATAGACGTTTTATTAAAGATTTTGCTAAGTTAGCTGCCCCTTTAACTCGTCTATTAGATAAAGATACCCTTTTTTCCTTTTGATAGAGATTGCAATGATTCTTTTGAACAATTAAAAAAGGCAGTGATTTCTGCACTAGTCTTTCGACCACCAAATTGGGATGAACCGTTTGAAATTATGTGTGATGCTAGTGACTATGCTATTGGAGCTATTTTAGGATAAAGAGATGGATTGAATCTTAATGGCATTCAGTATGAAAGTCGAGTTTTTAACAAAGATCAAAAGAACTATGCAACGACCAAAAAAGATTTTTTAGCTGTTGTTTTTGCCTGCGATAAATTTAGACACTACATTATCAACTCAAAAGTAATAGTTCATACTGATCATCAAGCTTTAAAACACCTTCTAGCTAAGAAGGATGCTAAGCCCTGATTAATTAAATGGGTCTTGCTTCTACAAGAATATGACTTGCAAATAATAGACAGGAGGGGAAAGGATAATCATGTTGCTGACCATTTATCGTGAATGGAAGGAATTATGGAGGATCACATCCCTATTAATGAATCTTTGCCAGGAGAATATCTTGCAGTTGTAGAACCTCGTGATCCCTGGTTTGTAGATTATGCTAATTTTCGTGTAGGCAATTTCTTACCAAAATAAATGGATTACAATCAAAGAAAGAAATTCTTTAATGATTTAAAATATTACTTTTGGGACAATCCTTACCTATACAGGCATGGTTTGGATGGAATGATCAGGAAATGTGTACTCGAGAACGAGGTAAAGGCCATTCTTAAAGCTTGTCATGATAGCCCTTATGGAGGACATCACGTTGGTCATCGTACTGCAACTAAGGTCTTGCAGTCAGGTTTTTGTTGGCCTACATTAGTTAAAGACTCTCATGAATATGTTAGGAAATTTGATGCTTGCCAACGAATGAGTAATATTGGTAGAAGACAAGAAATGAATATGAAATATAATTTAGTAATAGAGCCATTTTATGTTTGGGGAATGTACTTTATAGGGCCATTTGTCCCCTCTAACGGTTATACTCATATTCTTGTTGCTATAGACTATGTTACTAAATGGATGGAAGCTATACCCACTTCTCATGCAGATGCATCTACCTCCATTAAGATGATCAAGGATACAATTTTCCCCAGGTTCGGAGTACCCCGGTTGTTGATTACTGATGGCGGAACTCATTTTATGAAAGGAACTTTTAACAAGATACTTCACAAGTATGGATTGTACCATGGAGTGGCCTCACCTTACCACCCTCAAACTAGTGGACAAGTGGAATTGTATAACCGAGAGATCAAGGTCATACTTCAGAAAACGGTGAACAGGTCAAGAAAGGATTGGGCTTTGAAGCTTAACGATGCGTTGTGGGCGTATCGTATAGCTTTCAAGAATCCTATGGGAATGACGCCATACAAAATGGTCTATGGTAAAACTTGTCACCTTCCATTAGAACTTGAGCATAAGGCTCGGTGGGATATTAAAACTATGAATTTTGATATTAAAACTGCTGGGAAGCGAATCTTAGATATTCATGCTTTGGATGAACTCGGGAATGAGGCCTATGAAAAATGCCAGGATATTTAAAAAAAAGTGAAGAAATGACATGATAAAAAATAGAGGGCAAGGAATTTAAATCGGGGGATAAGGTTTTTCTCTACAATTCTAGGCTTAAGATTTTTGCAGGAAAGTTGAAGTCCAGATGGGAAGGACCCTATGAAGTCGAGGAAGCATATCCTTCGGGAGCGGTAAGATTGAAAAACACTACACCGTCTTCTTCATCTTGGGTCGTCAATGGGCAACGATTGAAGCATTACAGAGTCAAGGAAGATAACATCACCGAGGTAGTCTCTTTGATCTCTACCGAGGAATTTAACGAGATGAGGTAATGAAATCTCAAGTTTACAGATTTGTGCTGGTTTGAAACCAATCTAGTATGTCTCTACTTGCTCTTTGTTTTCCTTGTATTTTTCTGAACTTGCTGGGATATTTCTTGACCTGGTATGGGCGGGCAGTACGGCGCGTGCGCCCGTACCGCTAGTCGTTATCAGGACTGGAACCTCCGAGCATTTTACTATGTTTCGGTACGACCGGGCATTACAGGCGCGTACGCTCGTACAACTGGTCGTTATCGGTACTGATATAATCTCCTTTTTGTTTATGTTGTTTCATCTATCATCAAAAAAGGGAATATTAGGCGGTAAGTAAACAGTACGGGCGTGCGATACGGGTGGATCCCGCTCGTACCGACCCCGTAACCGACTCAAGACCCTGCGATTCTTCCTCAAATTATTGATTTCTTTCTTTTCGTTATCGTTTTGACTTTTATTGTTTAATCTCACATCTTTAGCCGCCTTCCTCCTACTTTATAATGAAATCTCAGATCTCACTTGATCATTCGAAGGCCATGTAGCCTTTTCATATCAAGCAAATCTGGACAAAAGAAGAAGGGCGCCTCCGAAGCACAAGCCAAGAAGAAAGGATCCAAAGGAGACACTTCATCCTCGTCGTTCTGCGAGCCCCGGCAAGTCATTCCACTCCCCAATTGGGAAGACATGTTCCTGCAGAAATTGGAGATGCTCAGACATGTGGAGCAAAGGAAGACCAATGAAGAATCTCCACCAAACCCTTATAGGTACAATTTGCGTAGATCTTCTCTCAAATCTCCTTTCGGATCTTATTTTTGCAAAGAGGAAAAGCGCGATGAGATTCGAGAAAAGTTCGAAAGCCTTGAGAAAATTTCTAAAGCTTGTGTTGAAACTATTGGGTGAAAGAGTTGACTCTTACTGGATGATGGGTAAATACCTAGAAAGGAAGGCCGATGACATTAACGGTAGAGTTCAATTCCTAACCAAAATTATCATGGAAATGGATGATAGGAAGACTCTAAGCAAGATAATCATTGAGCTGCATGTCGGGATTATGGAGATGTCCGCCCGATTTTCATGTATTGCTCATGAGTGGCGGACGAAGAAGAGGGAGAAGATGATTTCTTCACTCCCAAGAAGGAGTAAGAACACACAAGGAACTATTTGATCCACCCGGTTTGATTCCAAGCTTGGGGGAGATCTATGAGAGCCTTGTAATATATCTTACAGTTTTTAACATGTCTACTTTTTCGCATGCATTTAGACTTTAATTCTAGAATTTGTATTAGTTGCATCAACTTCGAGTTCCCGTGTTCAAGAGATGATTTATATCCATTAGGTTGCGAGACTTTATGATATTTGAAGTATCTTATGATTCATGATTATTATATTAGATAATTTAACTAGGTTGAGTGTTATGATACTTGTACAACTGTCATGATTATAGGGACTTCCACACCGACAAGAGTATTGATTAGGCTATGAGAAGAATTCTGGTAGCATATTATAATTAAGAGTTTTCTTGGTAGCCATCAAAGTAGTGAGCATGATCAAATAGTTATATTTTAAAAAATATGCATAGATAGATAAAATTCAAAAGAAGAAAAAAGAGAGAGCAGCTATCAAAAGAATCAAGAGTAGAAGAAAAGAAAAATGATCATGAATCTTCATTACTAAACCAAGTGCTCAATATTTCTAAACTCAATGATTATATGATATGTTAAATTACTAGGAGCTTCTTTAATTTCATTAATACTAGAGAAGGTGTGGAAGCCTCTAAGTCATGTAATGTGTAAGGGTATGATAATACCCCGACGCTTATTTACATCCCATGTTGTATTCCTGTTTCAGATTTTTGCCTTATTTATTGTAACAACTTATGTCGCATGAACATGATGATCTTGTCCATAAGACACCATATTGCTCGGGGACGAGCAAGAGCCTATCTTGGGGAAGTTGATGAGTCCAAAATTGAAGCATATTTACCTTTATTATTTTACAAAAATAGAGTATTTATCTTTGTATTTCATGGCGTTCATGCGCACATTTTTGTCTTTATTTCAACAGGATCCCAAATAATTAAGTCTATTATGAACATATCAATTAGATATGTCATATTATACTATAATATGATATTTTTAAGTGATAAAAGTCATTTTATGGATTTACCTTCGCTCCTGGGAAAAAACAAATGGAGGAGAGGCAACCAGTGCCGGTAACGAAATGCGGTACGGGCGGGGCCCACCCGTACCGTTTGCCTGTACCAGGTGCCATCGGGTTCGCCTCGTCAAATACTTTCTCCCGATGAAGACGACAGGGGGATCCGACATTCACAGCCAGTAGAAACCACAAAAAACCATATCTGAAAGGGGTCTAAAGGAGGAACTTGGATGGGGAGAAATCCTTGTTGATCCATGGATCATTGGAGGACAACGCATCATCCCCTTCATCATTAACCACTACATCTACATCACCACCATTACCCCCATCCTTCATCCATTAGATCTTGTTGTAATTCTAGATTTAATTATGGTTTGCACTAGATCTATTTCATTACTTTCATCCATCCATTTGATTGTGATGATGTTGTTGATTGCTTCCATGTGTGATTAGTTCCTTTGTTCTTGGGGATATGGAGAAACCCTAGCACTATTATGAATTTGCAATCAAGATGATATATTCTTGTGTCCATATGACTTGCCTTTCTATGATTGATTTATGATTTGTGTTTGATCTCTCTCTTTAAATGATATGTGAAAGTCGACCACATACCATTTGCCCTCGGGACTAAAGGGAGGGAGAAACCCTTTGTACGTGCTTTGGAATCGTACCCGGAATGGCCCCGTGACAGATTGGCGTCGGCTCATGAACTAAGCGGTCAAAGGGTGAATAAAGAGGGACTCCCTAAGCTAATTATGATATCCACGGGGAAACCCTTAATTATGGTGGTTTGTATGGGTGACCGCTCTCAGGCATCGCAGTGGTTATTTAGAGGTGACCTAACTCTTGGCTCAACAAAGTGGCTTCCTACGAGCCTTGTAATCTTATTATGGAGCTCTCTCCACACATTTCATGACACAAAACATATGTTATCTTAAATTATTAATAATGACAACATCATGCTAGAGGAGTATCCTACATACCCAAGAATGTTTTAGCCCTATTGCATTCCAACTCGCCTTAATACAATCTTGTTACTTGCTTTCTTTTAATTGTTTTAATTACTTTTCTGCACACAACCAAAAACCTTTCAAACTCTCTTTACTTGAGATCAAAGGCAACTTACAAGTATCCTTTGGTAGATAGTAACAAGGGGCATTAAGAACTTTACCAATAGGTCTCTGTGGGTTCGATATCTTTACTTCGAAACTAGCTACAATTGATCTATGCACTTGCAGTAATCATGGAGCTATCCTCAAGCTAGTGTTCTTGGAGGTGTTTATTAGAAGCCTCCAATTAAGTTGTGGAGATTTCTCCAATCTTGTACGGGTTTGGTGACCACCCTCAAGTGTCCCATAGTGGATCGGGTGCTTGCCGTGCGGCGGGTTCTTGGGTAAATAGGGTGAGGCCTCTTGTGGCGTTGGTGATCTTAGTACCACCCACCCCTCCAACGAAACGTACTTCCGTGTAGGAAGGAACTTGGTAAAATATCGTCGTCCCCGCATGCCTCGGTTATCTCTATACCCGAGCTCTTTACTTATGCATTTTACATTGTGATAGCTTTCATGTTTGAAGTAATCTATTTTGCTATCACTTTATTGCTTGTCTTGCTTAGCTTAAGTTGTTGGTGCACATAGGTGAACCTTAGTATATATAGACTTTGTGCTTAACAAAAGAAAACGCTAGTTTTATTCCGCCATTATTAAGCCCATCTCGTAAAAGTTTTTAACCTCCTATTCATCTCCCCTCTAGGCGGCATCTGTGATCTTTCACTTATATATGGTCCATATTTTTTAAACACATTTCTTTTATCACGCCTTCTATTTTAGAAAAATAATGCATAGTAAAAATGTTGTCCTTGTACAGAAAACTATCTACTTTCAGAGGAGATTATGTTCCAGAAAACTACAGTAAATAGAAAATTGCATCATTAACTAATTAAAAAACAAATTATTCTAGCAACATATTTATATGGAAAGGAGTACTGCTTATAGTGAGATAATATCAACTATATTAGGTTACCCATATTGGAAGTATCATAGCTAGTATTATGCAATTCACATCATGAAAAGATGACATTGAATTGAAATTAATAAAGAGAGATGTGGTTGAGCTATCATAGCATGTAGAACTAGTAAAATAAAGATTCAAGTATCTTTTCAACTCGAAATAATTTGGTAAAAATATTTTAATTTTATGCAAAAAAATAGTTTCGCTAATATGACAGTTGACTGCACTATGTCAAGATTTTACATATAGTAGTTATCTTATGAAAACCAAGGATAAACTACAAGATCATTCTCTTTGTTTTCAGCGTTTTTTCCATACATAATTCCATAGTTTTTCGCCACAATAAGTAATGAATACGACCAATAAGATTGGAATAAGCCATAGTCTTTGATGCCTGCTTTGTTGCTGATGTGCATATCAACTGCTTGTTCGGCAACAGTTGTTGCATGTCGATGTGCTAATGGAAGTCGTCAGGACTCAGGGTTGATCCGATCTTGAAAACATGAAGTTGAGGTTGGAGATTATCTCAGTCGAGGAGCCGATAGCTAAGAAGAATCTGTTAGATGGATTAATCTATGAGATGGATTAATCTATGAGATGTTGACTTTGGTGATATTCACCGGCGATGAGCAGGTAGATAAGATTTCCTTTGGCTTTGAGCCCAAAAATAAAAAAACAATGAGATAGCGTATGCATTTGTGCATGTGGTAATTGAATTGGTTGAACCATACAGTGGGATTCCACCATGGTGGTTGTTCCTATTGGCAAGAAGAGATATAGAGGGATGTTGTTGCTATTGTAACCGTGGATATAGAGCCTACGGTGGCATTTGGTTGGTAAACTGTAAGAAGTATGCCACCATGTGAAGTGTGACATCATGGTTTTCACCTTAATAGTTTTAGTTTTTAACTATAAACCAATAGATTATCTGAAACTTAGGCTCTTTTCCTTGAGGTGATATACAATCAATAGATGGGCATGTAATTGGTCAGAAATGAATTATGGCTATTGATTATTGCAGACGGAAGTTATATATTAACATACTCACGCGTGCTTACCCAACTCTATGAAATATCTTGGGTTTGGATCTATGGCATCTTTCTTAGCTTTTATCATGGACTTCCATATGACTTGTGCTAGCTTGCTCAACGGATTCTCCTTCGGCACCCATGAGAAATTAGTATGCGCATACGCCTATTTAGCACAATAAGATAATTTCTTCCTTCAAATGTTTTGCTAGTTTATACTTGACAAAATTATAGGCGAGGAATATGCATAATTTAATATATGAGAGGTCGACAAGGAAATACCTCTTAAAGATAATGAAAGGGATTATTATGTTTACCTTTGTGCCTAGGTGATGTACTAACACCTTAGGAGGTAAAGTGGCAATGGTTGAAGACAAGGAATATTATGTTGGCCTTGTTCGGCTAACCATGGTTCCACACATTTAGTTCCACCCATAAGTTCCTCTCACAATAATATATCAGGGTACCAAATGTGCACATTGTTTATTCACCTACCAATCTACAAACTTTTGTTATTTTTTGTCACTAACATTTTATATGTTTCCAGCATGCCACATCATATCATCCCAAAAGCACTTCATATTAGCATATTCAATAAACAATTCCTTCAGTGAAGTATTTAATCCGTTCATGTTTTTTCCTATGGCTTATTACGGTGTTCATTTTATTTTATATAGGCTACTAATTAGGACATGGATGTAGAATTCATCTTTGCACTAATTTGTGGCAGAAAAATAAAAATGAGCGTGTTTGGGGGATATGTAGAAAAAAAATTGAGGAACCGTAGCAATACACCGACATACAACCAGTGTGTTTAAGGGCGTGTTTGTTTGCATGCCTTTTACTCGCACCTGGAGATCATGGCTCCACGGAAGCTGCACGGGGCAATGCAACCTCTCGTGCCAAAATGGCCATTCGTTTGCTTCCTTGTATTCTCATTTTCCTAGGGGTTGAGAATCCAAGCCTCGGTCGTTTGGTTCCATGCATTCTAGGATTTCAGCAAATTGATGCATGTTTGGAGAGCTGCATTGTTCCTGCTAGCCTTACCTCCTGGCTAGTGATCAGGTGAGCTTATCCAACATCATCAAGGCAGATAACAAAGTTCATAAAAGTGCAATTCAGAGAACTACTAGCTTATATTAACACAGGTTCGACATACCAAGTTGTGGCGTGTGTGCTGCAGCACGAGTTCACGAGCAACTGCCCGTGATGCAGTACCAGTTCATCACATACGGAGGGGTTATAAATAAATACCACCTCCCAAAATATGCAGACCAAAGTTCAGGGGTCACCGCAACCATAGTTCATCAGCCTAGCTACTCCCAAAATACACATCACAACCAGCATCATCAACACCGCTACTAGCACCTCCTCGAACATCTCAGTCCGCTGCTCAGAGGTAGTTCTTGTTCAAGAAGGCCATGAACCAGCTCAACCTGCGCTCAGGGGTCATGGCCAAGATATCTAGTCGCCTGTCCGCTATGCTCCATCAGGTGGGTAAGAGCACGGTGTATCGCCATCATAGAGACAGGAGCAACGGGAATGCGAGGACCGTAGATCATATTTATCTGAGCATAGTTCTCAATGGGCTTGTTGATCAACTCGGTGTCTGATGGCTGAGCCTGCATGAGAATCACAGTTAGTTCATGGCATGTAGTTCATATGTGAGCATTACAAAAACTGATGCAAGTGAAAATATATCATACCTTGATGTGCTCATAGTAAGCTTCATCGTCCATCATGATAGCAGAGGTCTCCTCAACCAAGCGCATTATAACACCCTCGGAATCGGCCCTATGCAAGTTTTAGTGAATCCCGCCAAACCCGCATAGAAACGATTCAAAGGTGCCCACCAGGCACTTGCGTGCCGGTAGAAAACGAAGTAATATCATTACACAATAGTCCACGATGGAACCCACAGAACATATATATACAACAGCGACTCAAAGAGTCAATAATACAGACATACAATACAAAGATCCAAATCACCTTTAAAACGATACAGCGTCCAAGTATGGACAAGATGCAAATTGGGCTAAGAGCCCTGAAGAATAACCAATGGCTTCCATAACCCTGCCCAGGCCAAGCCGGAAGGGTAACCCTGCTAACGACGTCAATCTCAAAACCTGCTTAACAAAAGGGGTGCCGACAAAGGGCGAAGGAAAAATAGAGCGGTCAGTACTGAGGCCAGTACACGGCGAGACTAGAATTCGGCGGTCCTCGCCTACATAGGTATGGTGGACTGAAGCGGCAGCGCAGCATGCGCTAAACAACCTATAGAGACTCAATACAACTAGAGGCTATCAGAGAGAGATAAGAAATACCTATTCGAAACTAGCCTGATACTACCACCAAACATACCCATCCTGGTATTTCCCCCTCGAGACCAAACGAGGAAGTTAACCGAGGAACTCACACAGTTGGCAGTTTTATTTACTCAGTTATCGTTGCAGCAATTACTAGTCAGGTATAGATAGTCATCCTTATATAATAAGCAGTGGGCACTTTTAGTTAACCATTCCGTTGTAGTTGCAACACTTACTAGTCAGATACAATTAGCATGAGATATCCCAAACCCAGCAGTTGTTAGTATTTTTATTTAGCCATTCCGTTATAGTGAAGCTGATTACTAGTCATATCGGATACAAGTCAAATTATAACAGTAAATTTTAGTTATAGTTGTCTATGATCGAGAACTGTGCTCCAAGTCGTCCATAACCGCGGACACGGCTTCTCGAAAAGATTTAACCCTGCACGGGTGCACCAAAGTTTCCACACGCACCTACACCCTTGTTGTCAGATCAGGTAGGTACAATATCACAAAACATACACCCAATGGTATGTCGACGGGGTTTCGGACACGACGTTGACCCAAAGCAAGCACGTGGGGGCCACCCCACTAAGCTACCCGTAACGAAGTCGGCCGGCTCCGAGACGGATCCAGAGGTTTGTGCCAATGGCTGTAAACGACTAGGAACCCGAAAATGTGACTGGGCTTGTCGATACCGCGAAAACATTCCACATTTGTTTCTAAACAGTACAGGCGCTCCACGCGCAATCATAAATAAAGCAGTAAAGCATGGCATAAGTACAGGATAGTAATAACGCCCCAAACTACTTTGTGGCCCCCGGTACAGTACTTTGAAATCAGGTACTAATCGATGGGGGTGCCCACACACCCCACCTGTGGTTAGCGCGCTCGATCTCGGAACAGGTGTCAAGAACTCGGGGTTCTACGGGACATCAGTGAGCGGTTAAAAACCAAATATTGTCTATTACCCACCGGTGCCTCTGCATTTACCTACTTTCAATTTTAGTTATTAAACGGTAATTAAATCCATGATCATCTCTAACATTAAACATGCGGTATTACTCCAACAACTGTGGTACTTGACGACACGCAACAGCACTTGAGCAAGCGACTACGACACGCAAGTCCAACTATCTACCAAATAACAGGTAATAGGATGTGTCCAAGGCAATATAAGGCTGTAAGGGATATCACGGGTACGAAAACTAGAGCATCGCAACACAGATAACAATAGATCAAAAGGAAGAAATAAAGACTAGAAAGGTAAAATAGGTAGAAAGGGGGAGAATGCTCGCCTGAAAACATTGCCGAAGGTTCATCCGAAGATCGGGTCGACACTCGCATCAACTCATCGTCCTAATCCGTGAAGAAGCAAAGCACTAGCAGAAACACCAGATGCAATATTTAATACTACGACAGAAGATCGGGCATGATGCATGTATGATGTATGACATGGCAAGGATGCGATGCAATTAGGCAATATTAAGCAGAACCGGGGTCCCGACAATTAATTATTAAGTTCATGTTGTTTAGATACCCCGCCATTTAAATGTTGCATTAACAAGACAAAAGATAGCACCGGTTCGCTACACAGATTTAAATGAGGCCAATATAAGACTAGATTTGCCCGCATATGGGCCCCATATTTAATTATGAGGTGAATCGACATAATGCCCCCAAACCACACAATATGTATGCAACCATGTACAATTTAATATGCAACAATTTTATATGGCATTTAATAAAATAGGGGCTCGGATAAGGGTCACACATGGAACTCGGCGATCTTGGAGGCTCGGAGTGGTTCGGGTTTCGGGGTCTCGGACATTGGCTCCGGGTAGACGGTCATGGCGTCCGGGAAGCGATCTTGGTGTACCGAGGGTTGCGAGTTCGGGAAGGGTTCTTGAGTGGCACCGTGGCATCCCTCATCGGCATCAATCTGGTCTCGTCGGCGAGGAAGATCTTTGACGCTCGGAAGGGTCTCGTGCAGCAACATCAAATGGGGTCATCACAAACAACAACACCATCTTATCAAACGAATTGGAGGAACCACCGGGCTGGCACATCAGCACAACATCTACCATCAGCACACCACGTCCCTCAACGTACCACCAACCAAAACGGAGTGGGCAACGGAGCCGTTGTAGGAACAGGGACAGCGGGCACCACGCGTGTGGAAGGCAGGGCACGAGGACGACATGTGGTGGCTGCAGAGGAGCTCCTGCATGTGGGCGAGGAGGAGTCCAGGAGAGCGGCTGCAGGCCGGCGGTGGCTCGGGGCGGCCTCAGCGGCAATGCGGGCCAGGCGCGAGGAGAGCGGGAAGATGCGGCGAGCTCCTGGCAAAGCTTGGCGGGGGCGAGCCGCCGAGGGGATGCAGGGAACACAGAGGGCGGTCGACGATGGCCTCCAGCGGGCACAGGGAGAGGGGGTGCTCGGGGGGATGGTGCAGAGGGCGGTCCAGACGCCGGGGAGGCGCTGGTCGACGGGGAAGCACTACAGACCGGATCGGAGAGGGGGCTGTGGACAGGCATGCTAGGGGGATGCGTGCTCGCAGGATGGAGGCGAGGCCGGGCGGCGGCTCAGCGGGTCCGTGCAGAGAAGATGGTGGCGTTCCTAGCGGCGAGGCGCTGCAGGGCCGGGAGGAGAGGCGTCGATCGCGGGCTTGCTGGCACGAGGGCGGCAGCAGGGTCGGCGATGACGGTGGTTGGTGCAGAGGGGCTCGATGGGGAGGGTGCGGGCGGCGCTCGGAGGCGGGGACCGTGACCGGAAAGGGAGGACGGTCGACGTCAGGGCCTGCTCGCGAGGAAGGCGTGAGGGTATCTTTGCTGGCGTCGGGGGAGAGGGGCGTCGGGGGCTCAGGTCAGGGACGGCATCGAGCGAGGAAGGGGATGCGGGGGTTGGTGGGGAGCCTCGAGGCTGCGTGAGGTCTGGGTGGGGCCAGGCTCGCGAGTGGTGAGCGCTGCGGGGTCTCGTGGGGCCAAGGGCGAGCGAGGAATGGTTGACCGGGTCGGGGTGCTGGGTAGTGTGCTGTGTGCGTGGCGTGGTGATCCTGGGTGGCGGCGGCAGGTGACGGACTAGTGGAGGGGTAGCATTTTAGGGTTAGTGTTGTTAGGGTTTCAAGCTAGGGTGGGTTTTTGGGCTAGGTCGGGGTCGTAGGTAGCTGGCTGGGCCTGGCCGGTTTTAGGTCTAGAGTTTTTATTTATTTATTTAGAGTAGTGTTTGTTTCCTTTCTTATATTTAGAAAACATTTTGTAAATATCTTCTCATGATTAAAATATCAAGAAGTATAATTTGAATAAAAGTGGAGATATAATGTAGAAGACAAAATATGGTTTTCGTGAAAATATTTCCAGTGCAAGATATGCATGATGTCACAATGATGCATGTATAAAAATAACACACGATTTTCTAGTAGTGGATTTACCCGGGGTGCTACAATTCGACACCACTAACAATGGATCTCGCCCTCGAGATCCGCCTCATAGGTATGGGAAGAAGGCCGACGGTCTGAATCTTCTCGCTTCGTGTAGATCGTCGCGACACCACTAACAAGGATTCATTCTCCATCTTGAAATCGGCGACACCACCAACAAAGGGTCGTTGCTCACATTCGTCAAGAGAACACTCCGGATAAACAACGGACGAAGTTAAAGGTAAGGACACATCTAACTTCCATGGAAGGAGTAAGAATTTCATCGATCCACCATTCAATATACAAAAGCAAATGATAAGAGTAGTGGTATGGTCGCGACTCCATCCCGCACTCAAAGCATTACTCTATACACGAACAGACGGATTATGCAACCAACTCTCAGAATTTAGACTGAAGATCTCGAAAAACAAGGTTCGGAAGCAAACAAGTGATGTAGAGTCTTTATCGAATCTGATGGATATGAGGTCGTTGCATTGAAAAACACTGGAAGATAAAAAGAAATTTTTTAGTGAATTTTTGGTCCACTGAAAGGTACAACAGATGAAAGATCCATCAGATAGCATGAATGTCAGATGTTGAAGCACCGTTACAAGAGGATGGAAGCGAAACCCTGAAGGTATGACGGTAACCCAACCACGAGAAATCCTGGACTCGAAGAAAAGACAAGAGAGAAGATTCAAAACACGTCGAGATAAGAGGAGAATAGCAGAGGGGTAAGAAGTAAAAGCAGACCTAATCAGATCTATCCAACCGATTTTCTAAAATAGTTTTAACACTCTATATCGGCCGTTAGCTAGGTTATTCTACAGGCTGGACCGATGGGGTATCGTAACTGCTGAGCTTTGATACCACTCTGTAACACCCTCGGAATCGGCCCTATGCAAGTTTTAGCGAATCCCGCCAAACCCGCATAGAAACGATTCAAAGGTGCCCACCAGGCACTTGCGTGCGGGTAGAAAACAAAGTAATATCATTACACAATAGTCCACGATGGAACCCACAGAACATATATATACAACAGCGACTCAAAGAGTCAAGAATACAAATATACAATACAAAGATCCAAATCACCTTTAAAACGATACATCGTCCGAGTATGGACAAGATGCAAATTGGGCTAAGAGCCCTGAAGAATAACCAATGGCGTCCATAACCCTGCCCAGGCCAAGCCGGAAGGGTAACCCTGCTAACGACGTCAATCTCAAAACCTGCTTAACAAAAGGGGTACCGACAAAGGGCGAAGGAAAAAGAGAGCGGTCAGTACTGAGGCCAGTACACGGCGAGACTAGAATTCGGCGGTCCTCGCCTACATAGGTATGATGGACTGAAGCGGCAGCACAGCATGCGCTAAACAACCTATAGAGACTCAATACAACTGGCGGCTATCAGAGAGAGATAAGAAAGACCTATTCGAAACCAGCCTGATACTACCACCAAACATACCCATCCTGGTATTTCCCCCTCGAGACCAAACGAGGAAGTCAACCGAGGAACTCACACAGTTGGCAGTTTTATTTACTCAGTTATCGTTGCAGCAATTACTAGTCAGGTATAGATAGTCATCCTTATATAATAAGCAGTGGGCACTTTTAGTTAACCATTCCATTGTAGTTGCAATACTTACTAGTCAGATACAATTAGCATGAGATATCCCAAACCCAGCAGTTGTTAGTATTTTTATTTAGCCATTCCGTTGTAGTGAAGCTGATTACTAGTCATATCGGATACAAGTCAAATTATAACAGTAAACTTTAGTTATAGTTGTCTATGATCGAGAACTGTGCTCCAAGTCGTCCATAACCGCGGACACGGCTTCTCGAAAAGATTTAACTCTGCAGGGGTGCACCAAAATTTCCACACGCACCTACACCCTTGTTGTCAGATCAGGTAGGTACAAGATCACAAAACATACACCCAATGGTATGTCGACGGGGTTTCGAACACGACGTTTCCCAGACCCAAAGCAAGCACGTGGGGGCCACCCTACTAAGTTACCCGCAACGAAGTCGGCCGGCTCCGAGACGGACCCAGAGGTTTGTGCCAATGGCTGTAAACGACTAGGAACCCGAAAATGTGACTGGGCTTGTCGATACCGCGAAAACATTCCACATTTATTCCTAAACAGTACCGGCGCTCCACGCGCAATCATAAATAAAGCAGTAAAGCATGACATAAGTACAGGATAGTAATAAAGCCCCAAACTACTTTGTGGCCCCCGGTACAGTACTTTGAAATCAGGTACTAATCGATGGGGGTGCCCACACACCCCACCTGTGGTTAGCGCGCTCGATCTCGGAACAGGTGTCAAGAACTCGGGGTCCTACGGGACACGAGTGAGCGGTTAAAAACCAAATATTGTCTATTACCCACCGGTGCCTCTGCATTTACCTACTTTCAATTTTAGTTATTAAACGGTAATTAAATCCATGATCATCTCCAACATTAAACATGCGGTATTACTCAAACAACTGTGGTACTTGACGACACGCAATAATACTTGAGCAAGCGACTACGACGCGCAAGTCCAACTATCTACCAAACAACAGGTAATAGGATGTGTCCAAGGCAATATAAGGCTGCAAGGGATATCACGGGTACGAAAACTAGAGCATCGCAACACAGATAGCAATAGATCAAAAGGAAGAAATAAAGACTAGAAAGGTAAAATAGGTAGAAAGAGGGAGAATGCTCGCCTGAAAACATTGCCGAAGTTTCATCCGAAGATCGGGTCGACACTCGCATCAACTCATCGGCCTAATCCGTGAAGAAGCAAAGCACTAGCAGAAACACCAGATGCAATATTTAATACTACGACAGAAGATCGGGTATGATGCATGTATGATGTATGACATGGCAAGGATGCGATGCAATTAGGCAATATTAAGCAGAACCGAGGTCCTGACAATTAATTATTAAGTTCATGTTGTTTAGATACCCCGCCATTTAAATGTTTCATTAACAAGACAAAAGATAGCACCGGTTCGCTACACAAATTTAAATGAGGCCAATATAAGACTAGATTTGCCCGCATATGGGCCCCATATTTAATTATGAGGTGAATCGACATAATACCCCCAAACCACACAATATGTATGCAAACATGTACAATTTAATATGCAACAAGTTTATATGGCATTTAATAAAATAGGGGCTTGGATAAGGGTCACACATGGAACTCGGCGATCTTGGAGGCTCGGAGTGGTTCGGGTTTCGGGGTCTCGAACATTGGCTCCGGGTAGACGGTCATGGCGTCCGGGAAGCGATCTTGGTGTACTGAGGGTTGCGAGTTCGGGAAGGGTTCTTGAGTGGCACCGTGGCATCCCTCATCGGCATCAATCCGGTCTCGTCGGCGAGGAAGATCTTTGACGCTCGGAAGGGTCTCGTGCAGCAACATCAAATGGGGTCATCACAAACAACAACATCATCTTATCAAACGAATTGGAGGAACCACCGGGATGGCACATAGCACAACATCTACCATCAGCACACCACGTCCCTCAACGTACCACCAACCAAAACGGAGTGGGCAACGGAGCCGTTGTAGGAACAGGGACAGCGGGCACCACGCGTGTGGAAGGCAGGGCACGAGGACGACATGAGGTGGCGGCAGAGGAGCTCCTGCACGTGGGCGAGGAGGAGTCCAGGAGAGCGGCTGCAGGCCGGCGATGGCTCGGGGCGGCGATGCAGGCCAGGCGCGAGGAGAGCGGGAAGACGCGGCGAGCTCCTGGCAAAGCTTGGCGGGGGCGATCCGCCGAGGGGATGCAGGGAACACAGAGGGCAGTCGACGATGGCCTCCAGCGGGCACGGGGAGAGGGGGTGCTCGGAGGGACGGTGCAGAGGGCGGTCCAGGCGCCCGGGAGGCGCTGGTCGGCGAGGAAGCACTGCAGACCGGATCGGAGAGGGGGCCGTGGACAGGCATGCTACGGGGATGCGTGCTCGCAGGAGGGAGGCGAGGCCGGGCGGCGGCTCAGTGGGTCCGCGCAGAGAAGATGGTGGCGTTCCTAGCGGCGAGGCGCTGCAGGGCCGGGAGGAGAGGCGTCGGTCGCGGGCTTGCTGGCGCGAGGGCGGCAGCACGGTCGGCGATGACGGTGGTTGGTGCAGAGGGGCTCGATAGGGAGGGTGCGGGCGGCGCTCGGAGGCGGGGACCGCGGTCGGAGAGGGAGGAAGGTCCACGGTAGGGCCTCCTCGCGAGGAAGGCGTGAGGGTATCACTGCTGGCGTCGGGGGAGAGGGGCGTCGGGGGCTCAGGTCGGGGACGGCATCGAGCGAGGAAGGGGATGCGGAGGTTGGTGGGGAGCCTCGAGGCTGCGTGAGGTCTGGGTGGGGACAGGCTCGCGAGTGGTGAGCGCTGCGGGGTCTCGTGGGGCCAAGGGCGAGCGAGGAAGGTTTGACGGGGTCGGGGTGCTGGGTAGCGTGCTGCGTGCGTGGCGTGGTGATCCTGGGTGGCGGCGGCAAGTGAGGGACTAGTGGAGGGGTAGCATTTTAGGGTTAGTGTTGTTAGGGTTTCAAGCTAGGGTGGGTTTTTGGGCCAGGTCGGGGTCGTAGGTAGCTGGCTGGGCCTTTTGGGCCTGGCCGGTTTTAGGTCTAGAGTTTTTATTTATTTATTTAGAGTAGTGTTTGTTTCCTTTCTTATATTTAGAAAACATTTTGTAAATATCTTCTCATGATTAAAATATCAAGAAGTATAATTTGAATAAAAGTGGAGATATAATGTAGAAGACAAAATATGGTTTTCGTGAAAATATTTCCAGTGCAAGATATGCATGATGTCACAATGATGCATGTATAAAAATAAAACACGATTTTCTAGTAGTGGATTTACCCGGGGTGCTATACGCATGTTCTCAACCCTCTTGATCCTCAGCACTCGAATCCAGCGTACTCTCCAGTGCCTCATGTGGTTGTACACCTGGTTCAGCGTGACTATCCGGCCACAGAACTTGAAGACATCATCTGCAACCAAGCACATGTCCGCATGTCTGAATCCCCCACTACTGAACCCCCTTTCTCGATCACCCGATTTAGGACGGAGGTGGATAGAGATGCTGGCCATGACATGGACAACTTCCTCCTGGCCACCGCATCAGGCATCGACACATAACGCAGAGGAAACACAGAGGTTGCGGACAGATCAGGGAACGCAACATTCTCCTATGGTAGCAGGGATAATAATGTGTTCAGTTTTAGGCGAAGAACTATACTTATAACACTAATCCTACCTACAACACATGGCAATCCTCACATGACAACATGAAAACTTACTGCCAGAATGCTCAGGTCCAGATCTACAACACCAGTTCATAGCTTAGAACTGTGAGCTAGAACATGGCAACAGATCTAAGCTGCGAGAGCTAGGGTTAGGTGTTTCTTACCACGATCTCAATCTCGCCTGACGAGGACGACATGTCCGACATAGTCGAGGAGGAAGACTTGCCAGAGATGAGCTAGACTCACCGGAATAGGAGGCGCCGATTACCTGCTCGTCAGTGAGGAAGAGGATTTGGAGGGAGAGCTCAAAATTAGAGGAAATGGTGGCAGAAATATTGGAGCCGACGGAGGGGCCGTGTAATAGCCGCGGCGAATTGGCCGGCGGTAACCCCAATTTCTCCCGCCGAATTTTGTGAGCTCCCGCCATCCCTCTCTTGCACGAGCGCGTGCAACTTCTTCCCCGCGAGCGCGAGAAGAACTTAGCTTCATGGAAACGCCCGATTTTGGCGTTCCCCAAGAGTCTGGCTAAGGAACGCTTTAAAACTCGTGTGATGCAAAGATTTTATCCGCCGCGCATAATCAAACACCCTTATTTTTCCCCGCTCTGTACGACAAATGGGAAAACGAGCAACCAAACACGCTTTAGCTGTCTGGGTAATGGGTCACGAGTCTTCTTCTGCCTGGCAGAAGGGTCGCAGCCATCCCACCCATGCAGGGTCAACACTTTGAAAGAAAGTCGGCCCCTGAATAGCTCACCAGGGGGGTTGACAGCGACGGGTCTATGTCAACATGTTGCGGTGGTCAACATTTATTGGCAGCCGGTGCATGTTGGGACGTCAATGGATTGTGCCGTGTGCGACGAGATTGGCTGCGGCCGAGAGATTAGGAAAAGTGGCTAATAACTGGTGTTGCAACATGGCCGGACAGCCCTACATACTCATACTCACAGAGTCAAAGGAGCGAGAAGATGACTGCGCTTTTCGTCGCCGTCCTCTTATCACTTCGTCTACTTATGGCAGGCAGCCGTATAGTTTGAACTTTGAACGTCTATTCTGCAACTCGCAAACCGCGTGAGTGCGTGTGCGTGTCATATAACAGCGAGGTTGAAGCAAGTCATCTCTTTGCCTAGATGCGGTAGAGTTCTTGATTTGGTAGTGCACGATCAAAAAATTCGAAGGCATTTGGATGGCATTTCTTGAAATTTCTCCCTGTCAGGGGTTTGGTTTCTTCCATCTGTCAGAAACTTAGATTCTTGATGATAGATTGGTCATTACCTTTTGAAGTTATGACATCTGTCGGCGGCCTATGTTGCATCTTTAGAATTCAGATGCCACGAGAAGCGTAAGAATTCTCGGAGACAGTCTCTGTTTCTTTGCCAAATCTTGTTTTTTTTTTCCTTTGTAACTCGGGTAGGCTATAAAAACTACCACGATCGAGCTGAACTGAATTTCAGCTGCTTGCTACCCGAGAAATGGGCTGCCTGCACCTATTCCAGTACAGACGCAGAAGCAAGAGACGGCCCGCGCCGACATCCCCGGCAGCCGCTGCCTTCAACCGCACCGTCCCCGTGACATCCCCCGCTGCGTCAAACGCGTCGCCAGCCCGCAGCGCTATTGCGACGAGCCCGTCCGAGGCCTCCGGCGCCAGGCCGGCGTCCAGCAAGTCCTCGGGCTCCTCGGCGCGGAGCATCCCGGAGCTGTACGAGGAGAGGGGCGCGCACAGCCTGCGGGAGTTCGGCCTCCGGGAGCTCCGCGGCGCCACAGCCGACTTCAGCCCGCTGCTCATGGTCGGAGAGGGTGGCTTCGGGTGCGTCTACAGAGGCACCCTCCGTCTCCCCGGCGGGCACCCCCACGGCACGGCGGTCGCCGTCAAGAGGCTCAACCCCAACGGCGGTCAGGTACCGATCGGTCGCAGTATGGCTTCAAGCTGCGGTGCGATTCTTCCGTCACTGAAGAACTCACGTGTCACAGGGGCCATCTGACTCCGGTCTTTCGTGCAGGGACACAAGGAATGGCTGGCCGAGGTCCAGTTCCTGGGCGTCGTCGAGCACCCGAACCTCGTCAAACTCGTCGGGTACTGCGCCGCGCAGACCGGCCAAGGCCCCCAGAGGCTTCTGGTCTACGAGTTCATGCCGAACAAGACGCTGGACGACCACCTGTTCAACGTAGCGTACCCTGTCCTGCCATGGGACGTCAGGTTGCAGATTGCGCTGGGTGCCGCTGAAGGGTTACTCTACCTCCATGAAGGCCTTGAGCTTCAGGTAGGTCTGCCCCCATCACCCCCTTATGCTTGGATGAAGCTGCATATTTTGCATTCTGTGAACGAACTCTGCTTAAATTGAACAGGAGTAGGCAGACAATTTTCACACTTACAGCTCTCACCAGATCATGGCATGAGACCTGATTTATGAACTGCGGCGAAAAACCAGAATGCTCAGTAAGCATCACAGCTTTAACCATTGTTCTTAATACCTTGCAATATTTGTAGATCATATACCGCGATTTCAAGGCTGCGAACATACTGTTGGATGAGGAGTTCAGGCCCAAACTGTCAGATTTTGGATTAGCAAGAGAGGGGCCATCCGAGGGTCAGACCCATGTGTCTACAGCGGTACGTGTGCAAACTTCACTACGGCAGTACAGTGACTGAATTTCCTTGTGTACATGGCATTCTGAATGTTTTCATATGGAACATCAGTTCTGCAGTTCTCAGAAACATCATTCCCTTTGCAAATTCAGGTCATGGGAACCTACGGCTATGCAGCTCCAGACTATGTCTGGACAGGGCATCTCACCACAAAGAGCGACATCTGGAGCTTCGGGGTGGTACTGTATGAAATCCTCACGGCTCGCCGATCGGTAGAGAAGAAACGCCCCAAGAACGAGCAGAAGCTCCTGGAGTGGGTGAGGCGGCACCCTGCAGAGAGCCAGCAGTTCGTCGAGATCATCGACACGAGGCTTCAAGGGAGGTACTCCATGAGAGGAGCAAGGGAGATCGCCAAGCTGGCCAACAGCTGCCTCGCAAAGTACGCAAAGCACCGCCCCACAATGGTGGAGGTGGTTGAGAGACTGAAGCAGGCAATGCAGCACAGAGAGCTGGATGGACAGGATGTTTGTGAGCTGGAGGAAAGCTCGCTTCTTCATGAGACACCGACGACAACGGTCATGGAGGATGCGGCTGTGGTGTCGGCAAGGCGGCGGATGCTTCACTTGGCTGCTCTAGGTGAGAATACAAATGCTCATACAAGGAGAAGACTAATGCTCATCAGGGCTGCTGCTGCTGCTGCTGATCTGGCGTGATACCCTGCCACCATTGATGCTCTTGACTATTAAAGGTGTTTGGTTTTGTTCTTTTTTTATAGACCTCTACCTTTCTTTCTTTCTTTCTATCTTTCTTTCTAGGATATCATTTTTTCTTGAATTTTTTTTTTTTGGAAAATTAATGAAGGTTACAGGGGACCTCTACCTTATAGTTACAACAAACTGAGTTCTAGAGAGAGAAGGGGCTGTACAACCAGGAGACAGCAATGGCATAGGGGGGAAACAAGTAAACTGAAAAGGACTAGTCTAGCAAGTGGCTTGCCCAGATCATCATGCCTTCCTTGTTCTTCTAGATTTGATAATGATATCCCTTCTCTGTTACTGTATATGGTTTAGATCATTTGGTTTTTTCCAGTGCCGTATCTGCTAATCAGGTACAGTTTTAAGGGCTGGTGGTAGTAAAACTGGAGGTTAGAAAGCATGAAATGCAATAATGCATTTTTGTTCTTGGCCTCACGTGAGCCAGTAATTGTAGACATGAAAATGCTGCCTACTTTTTTATTCGAAATTGAGAAGTACTCTTTGCAATACTGGAACAAAAATGTTAAAAAGTAGACACCATTTTCATGTCTACAATTACTGGCTCACGTGAGGCCAAGAACAAAACAGAAGTACGCCATGCCTGTCCTTTACTTCGGAGATGTTGGCAGCGTGGCGTTCAGCGGCTGCTTGTCCTTTCCCCGGGAGACACCGGTAGCATGGCATTCAGCGGCTGCTTGTCCCTTTTTCTGGAAACGCCGGCCGTGCTCACGTTGTTGACGAGAAGGGGCGTGTAGATGAGGGAGCCGGCCAGTCCACCCCAGACTGAAACGCGTAGGGTGCGTCCCCGAAGACGACTACCCCGGACGAGGACGAGGACGTCGACGGGAGGCAGAGCACGAATTTGGGGAGAAGCAGAACGTGGCAGCGAGCTGCGTTGGGAGCGCGAAGTGCGCGCGGCTGAGTGACGCCATGCCTCGTCGGTGGGCAGCTTTCGGCTCGATTCGAGGTGGCGGCAGCGCGATTCACACGGCGGTGGCGCGATTCAAGACGGGGCGAACCCCGGTGACCATGGCAGGGAAGGACGCCGGCGACAGCGTGCCCTCGGCGAGCATCCCAGAGGCTGCGACGGGTCAGCCGGTGCGTTTTGCCTCGTCGGAGACGGTGGTGGGTGCGGTAGAGAAATTATACTCATCAGCCTCATGGCCAAGCAAATATAGGAGAGGAGAAAATTATAGGAGTCACTATCCTATATTTGCTCCTCTAACCGATTTTGGGGCTTCGGTTAGAATCGGTTTTGACCAATAGAGGAGCAAATTTGCTCATCCGGCTATGGAAAGGGGATGGGTTAGAAGACACTCTAAGACTGATAATGATGCATCTATTTTCCGAAGAAAAATGTGCACTCAAAATCCTACTCCCTCCGTCTCAAAATAGATGTCTCAAATTTATTAAAATTTAAATGAATCTAGACACTATTTAGTATATAGATTCATTCAGATTTTGAAAAATCTAAGACATTTATTTTAGGACGGAGGGAGTACATGTTATTCGTAGTTGACCTAAACTGACCAATGACAAGCATTTCCCATCCTATTTTGTTCCATGATGCCTTGTACTCGCTTCTAAATAGATCCTCGACTGATCAACTGTATATTCAAAACCTGTACTTACTAAATCCCAATAGTATAGGCTAGGTTTCCAACAAAATTCAGAACAAAGAAAGATACTTCTCATCTCAATCAGCATCCTCTTCAATAGTGTATACTGTAATATAGTATTATATAGTGTCATTGCCACAACAGAACGAACAGTATGGTTCTTTTTTCATAAAGAAAATTAAAATTGAAGGACTACAAACCTGCAGAAGCAGGTCATCACACAAATCAATTCTCTGCAATGGGAAAGGCTGATCCAATCTTGTTGTTACCCATACGATAGCACTTGACGTTCACTGTGTATGGGCCAATATTGACGCGGTTATCCTCCCCTCCCATATAGAAGCACAGTGTGTAGAGTGCCAACTCAAACTCAGGGCTAACACCAATCAAGCTGCTTGATACTGATTTCAGAATACCATGCCACTCAAACTGAACGGTGAGTAACTGTGTCTCCGAATCAGGCTGTCAAAACGAGAATGCAACATGTTAGCTCAATTACTTGAATCATACAGAAGTACATCTTGTAAATGTTTAGACTATGCACTCACCGATTCCCCACGCCGTCTTGGGAATATGTAACCTTGGTAATTCACATTTCCCTTGGCTTCTTCCAGATAAAACTGCAAATTTGTGATGGAGTTGCAGTCAGATGTATTTCATGTAAGGATGCAGGTCTGCTGATGACACAAGCCTTACCTGAATCCAGTTATGGAAGCCTGAGACCTCATTCTCTCCTTGTCCCCGTCCCTTTATCTCACCAACAAACACATGCTCAAATGCAGAAGAGCAGCTAGAGTTTCCACATCTTCCATACAAATTAAACCAAAGGGATGTCAACATTGTCTTGAAGTCATCGTAGTCTTGAGATGTGACTCCCTTCAGCACTAAATACCGGTGCAAGTACTTGATCGGCGCTGTCCTGGAAATCTCTTCAATGAATGCTACTTCTTCGTGTTTTTCCTGCTGAGTAACAACTTCTTTGGACCCTTGGTGTGGGTTGTAATTATCAAGAAGCGCACAGAAGCGAGAGTAGGTGGGCTTGGTAAACACACCATCGCCTAGCCAGCTGAACAAGTTTTCATACGCCATATCATCCTTCTGGTAAACCTTCTTTCCCTCTCCACATTCAATTCTGTAGTCCTTACCAGGAACAAGACGGTTCATATCAAGCTCCCACAGCCGGCTACATGCTTCGGACAAGCTGTTGAGCTCCTCCCTAGTAGGCTCTAGATTTATCCCATGGTGGATCTGACCAGCATCTTCAGAGTACTCTTGTTCAGATGGTGGCCTTTTGTATGCGTTCCATGCTTCAGACTGTATCAAGCAGTTATCTTGGAGCTCAGAGTTCAGACAGGACAAGGAAGCTTAACAATATACTACCACCAAGACATCTTAGATGCTAATGGACTCTTAACTTTCGATTCATATATATATGGGGGTAAACGTAACACTGTTACATGCATCAACTAAAAATGCTCATGCAAAAATATAAATCTCAATATTGGACTATGGTTTTTTCTTTTGAAGACTGGTTGGCTCAAATTATGATATCCATTGCTTTGAAACACTAATTTCTACAAAGCTAGCAACATCAATTGGAAAAGTTAAGGGAAAATATTGTATAGAAAATCGTACTATGTAACAGATAATTTATTTATTTCAGAGTAGAAGAGTACTGAACTGGTGTTTGATGTTAATAATAGTTGGATGACACTGATTGTATACAGAGAAAATATAAACCTAAACACTGCCAATAAACATATAAAAATGTATCTGATATCTCAACCAACTTGACTGATTTTAGGTGACTAAAAGCAAACCTGTTGCGGTCTTCCATGCTTCTTTTTCTCCCCGACTGTTTCCCAACCTCCATCATTTCCTTCTTCTCCCTCCTAAAAAACCCACAATTCAGAGAACATAGTAAGAAACCAATCTCAACTTCAAACTAATACTGAAAGCTTTAAAATACAATCAGAAGAACTATAACATATTTTGAATTTCGTGCTGTGGTAGATCCTAGGAATACATTGTAAATCAGGTCAACTGCCCAAAATTCATGTAAAAAAAGGTCGAACACAGCAGAGCAGAAGTGAACCTGTTGCTGCCTCCTGTGTGCTGGCGCCTGCTGCTGCGGTTGCCGGCTACCACCATCCCTCCTGTCATCGCCCTCGTACTAATAAGAAGTAAAGCCCAAAGAAGCTACATCAGCACACTCCAATCCAAGCACCCAACACAGTAATTCGTAAATGTGAACTGAAAGCACCCCTAATTATGTGGACAACAACCTGGGTTTGACGTCCGCCGCGCGCGGGTGGATGCTGCTGCTGGTGCTGCTGCCGGCCGCCCGCCCTCTCCCAGCCCTCATCATCCCTCCTCTCCTCCTGAATACAGTCAAAGTTAAATATACAGCTGCTGATTAAAAAAAAACTAACACCTGTCGGGTAAGTCTGAACGAGACCGTGCGGCGCAAACACGCCGCCACTCACCCGCCTGGAGGGCCGAGGACCACGGCGCTCCTCCTCCGGCTCACCGCCCTTCTTGTCGGAGACCACCTGCCAGAACCAAAACCGTCCAGTTTCCCAGACAAACCATCAGTTCCTCCACGCTATGCTGTGGCCTCATCCGCAATTGCGCGGCGCGCACCTCGGCCCACGTCGAGCGGTCCCGATCCTCGCGGCCCTCCTCCTCCTCTGCGTCCTCCGCGGGACGGTGTCTCCTCGGCGCCTCGTCGCCGCCGACTTCCAGGGCGTCGATCGCCGCATGGGCGAAACCCTTGATGAGCCCCTCCATGGCGAGAAGATGGGATGGATCCGACTGGCTATTGGGATCTGGGTGATGAGCAAGGCGGGGGCTAGCACGGGGATTAGTGCGCCCCGAGTGGACTAATCGGGTGGTTGAAAAAGGATTTGCACGTGGACGTGGTGATCGCGGATCGAGCTGGTCGGTGGGGTGGAGCAATCAGGACGACGCGGAGGGCCGACGAGTCTCGTGTCTGTTAATTAACCGCTGCTGCCGACAGCTAGTTCAGCTCAGCTCAGTTCATCCAGCATGTGATCCAGCTAAACAAAACTGTGATCGTGCTGGCACAAGACCTCCTTGCACAGAAGTAACGGGCCGGCGTAAAGCCGATACTAGGCCAGGCCAAGCCTGACTAGAGGGTTAAAACTTCGTTGTCTTCGACTGACCGAGCCCATTTGAACAGTTCACGCCAAGTACATTATAGGCCAGAATTTTCAAGACATGGACCCATTATGGGCCTACTCTTGTCACTTGGTTTCTCATTGTGTCCATGTAATTTTTTTTTGAAGTGTCTATTGCACTAGCAACTTTATTTCCACGAGTTGTATCTTTCTAAGAGTGCACTTTTTTAATGAAAATCATCAAAAGTAGTACAAAGAGCCCTATATTTAAAATTATAAAAAAATTCATTGGACCACCTAGCGTTAACTATATACGCTAGCTTGGGCCAAAACCGCGCCACCATCCTCGCCATTAGTGTCTGTCATAGTATACATACGGGAATTTGTCATGCTAAGGCCCCAAACAACCAGCGCATGATAGCAACAACCATCACCAATGATGACACGAAAACCACCCGGCCCCCTGAAGATCCTCTAGACATGTAGGGTTTCGTAGCATGGAAAACAAAAAATTTCTACCGCATACAAACAAACAAGCCAAGATCTATCTACTAGACTGTAGCAACGAGTCGATGGAATAACTCACCCTCGAAGATTCCAAAGTGTTTAACGAGAGCGGATTCTCGTGGGTGATGTAGTCGTACTCTTCCCGATCTCAAGATCGCATAGACGATCCTTCCGGCGCTGCGTTCCGACAGCGCTCCCGCAGTCGGTCACACGTTCGGTACTCGATGAAGACCTTCCTCTCCCTTGTTCCAGCAGGCAGCGGAGGTTGTAGTACTCTCCTCGCGATTCCGGCAGCACAACCGCGTGATACCGGAAGTAGAGGGGAGATCTCGCAGGGCTTCGCCTTAAGCCGGAGCGAGTATGGTGGACTATGAGAGAGCTCCCCGGCGATCTAGGGTTTAGACACACCAAGGAGGAGGCTTGGCCGGCGGCTAGGGTTAGCTAGGAGACGGCGGCGGTTTGCCCTAGGCCGGCGGCGGCTATGGAGGGCGGCGACGGCTTGGAGCTAGGGTTTTGGGTGGAGGTGTTGTGTGTTAGGAGGGGCAACCCTGCCCCTCCTTATATAGGTGGAGGGGGCACGCCAGGGGAGGGGAGTCCCTCCCCAACTCGGTTTCCCAAGGGGGCCGGCGGTGGAGGGGAGGAACTCCTCCCCAACTCGGTTTCCACCTTCCCCTCCACTTCCCAAAATAGCCGTTTGACTTTTCAAATTGGCGTTTGACTTTTCAAACTAGGATTTGATTAAACCCTTTATTTTGTTCAGCGATGACACCTAGTACATGATGCAATCATACCAACTTGATATAACACATTCATGTACCCTTCCCCTCCGGAGTGTCGGACATTCCGGAACCTTCTAGAACATTCCCGATGAATACACCGGAACCATTCTCCAACCCCGAAATAGGACTTTCCTTATATGAATCTTATTCTCCGGACCATTCCGGATCTCCTCGTGATATCCCGAATCCCATCCGAGACTCCAAACAACATTCGGTCTCTTACTCATCATTCCATAACTACTCAAACAACGTCGAATCCTTAAGTGTGTCTCCCTACGGTTCGTGAATTATGCGGACATGATCGAGACACTTCTCCGAACAATAACCAATAGAGGAATCTGGAAATTCATATGGCTCCCACATATTTCTACGATTACTTTGCGATCGAATGAACCACTTACATACGATACCAATTTCCCTTTGTCTCACGATAGTTTACTTATCCGAGGTTATGATCGTCGGTATCTCTGCATACCTAGTTCAACCTCGTTACTGATAAGTACTCTTTTCTCGTTCCCGTGATATGTGATCCCTTGTGATCCAGTCACATGCTTGCAAGCTAATTGGATGACATTCCACCAAGTGGGCCCAGAGTATATCTATCCGTCATATGGATGGACAAATCCCACTCTTGATCCATGTGTCTCAACCAATACTTTCCGAACACTCAATGCCACCTTTATAGCCACCCAGTTACGATGTGGTGTTTGATGTCATCAAAGCATCCTTCCGGTGAAGGTGATATGCATGATCTCATGGTCGAAGGAATTAGGTTACTATGTATCAGAAAGCATATAGCAATTGAACTATTAAAATGACTTGATCTTTATGCTACGCTTATCTATAGGAGTATGTCCACCATATCATTCTCCTAACGATATGATCTTGTTGTTAATAACATCTCAATGTTCATGATAGGGAAACCACAATCATTTATTAACCAACAAGCTAGTATTATAAATAGGCTTTACTAGGGACTCTATTTTAGTTTACAAATCACACAAGTATTAATGTTTCCTTGTTAATACTATTATAGCATGAATGTAAACATTTATCATAAACACAAAGATATAATAATAACTACATTTATTATTGCCTCTAGGGCATATCTCCAACAAGACACACAACTACACACGCTCTCCGCCGGCGCTAGATGCACCATCAGGGAGAGAATAGGAGGGACTTATTATGACTTCAAGATGTAGGTGCCACCTCACCATCCCGAATAGCACACTAAAAACAACCTAAACAAACAACAGAACCCTCCCACTGATGAGGGGTTATGGTCTACCCCACACCACCAAGGCCCGAAGGCCTCTTTAGGCAGAGTAGGGACCAACGACGTTTCCGACGAGGAGGGACGAAACCGAGCGACATAGCTACAAGAAAATCTTAGGGCAGTCCAGCCCAAAGAAAGTGATATAGTATTGATGAAAATAGTGGGTTGGGCTACTTGTTTATAGGCAGTTGTACGAAATCATGGGCATTCCATGGTCTAGTTCTGACTTTTTGTAGCTTCGCTAGTGATGGAACCCTAGATACAGGAGTGCACCTTTGTTTATGAAGGTAGAATTTCAATTTTTAAAGTACAAATCTTGCAAAGTATTCTTTACCGTTAGAAAATGGAAGCATGTATGGCCGGGTGTGCCAGATTCTATACATTTTTTCATGTGAACATTATGATTTATCAATAAAGCTTAGCAGGATTCTAAAAACAATCTAGCAACTATTTTGTCTTTCATTGTGAGCTGATGCCTCTCCTACCTCCATATGGGTTTATTGGTCTAATACGGAGTTTAATAAAAAAGTTTGACCAGAAAATTTATCAACAAAACATGAGTTATATGTCATAAAAATTATACCATTAATTTTTATGACATATGATTCGTATTTTGTTTGTCAAATTTAGAGTCAAACATATTTTTTAGGCTTCATGTTAGTCCAATAAACCCGTATGGAGATAGTAGCTGCCACAACTCTTCTGTCCTTAACGCGATTTATGGGTTTCTACCTCCTCCGCTAGCCGCTCCAGGCTCCGGGGATAAATAGGGTGTAGATCCTAGGGCCGAAGATCCACCTTACGAAAGAGACTAAAGTGCATCGCAACCCTTAGACATTTCTCGGAAACCATGCAACCTTGGCAGGGAATTCAGCGAGGATATCATGAAGGTTAATGTTGGCATATTTGACGGAGAAGACCTATGTCTCGTTTAGATTCATGAAGAGTTGTGATGAGTGCAGCAGCACTTCGTTGGGAGACCCCAATAGGAAGGTATGATGAGCACAGCAGCAAGTTTTCCCTCAGTTAGAAACCAAGGTTATTGAACCAGTAGGAGAAAGGAAACGACTCAAAGGTGTTGCTAGCAACTTGGAGACCTGCACAACACAAACTCAAGACTTTGCCCCAACGAACAGTGAGGTTGTCAATCTCACCGGTTTTCTGTAATAAAGGATTAACTGTATGGTATGGAAGGTAAAAATGGTTTGCAATAAGTAAACGGTAAACAGTGGAAGATGTATCAATGGTAAAGATTGGACCGGGGTCCATAGTTCACTAGAGGTGTTCTCCTTAGATAAACAAACATGGCATGTTGGGCAAACAAATTACAACAGGACAATTGATAGGACCGAGCAAGGCATAACAATGCAATACTAGACATCATGATCCTATAAGATTCGATTGGGCAATACAACAAGATACATAGACCGCCATCCAACTGCATCTATGACTAGAAGTCCATCTTTGGGTTATCATCTGAACCCCCTCCAGTATTAAGTTGCAAGCAACAGACAACTGCTTTAAGCAAAGTGTGTAAGGTAAAGAATCCACTTATTTCATGAACAAGAGACCGTTGTTTTCTCCCTAGTGGCAACAACATATCTACAACCTTAGAGATTTCTGTCACTTCCCTTAGATTAAATAAAGGCATGAACCCAGTATCGAGCATAAATACCCCCTCTTGGAGTCACTAGCAACTACTTGGCCAAGATAACTACTAACAACGGAGAGCATGCAAGATCACAAACAACACAGACATGATAGAATCAAATAGATAAAACCATTAATCAATCTGACATAGTAATCTCAATATTCATCGGATCCCCATAAACACAACATGCATGATTACAAATAGATGAGATCTTGATCATGAACGGAGCTCACAAGATCTAGACATGAAAGCACAAAGGAGGAGATACAACCATCTAGCTACTACATGGACTTGTAGTCCAAGATGGAACAACTCACGCTTCATACCGGAGGCTGACATGATGAAGAAGAAGGTCTCCGAGATGATCTCCCTGTAGGGGTTCGTAGCATGGAAAAACAAAAAATTTCTACCGCATACAAACAAACAAGCCAAGATCTATCTACTAGATTGTAGCAACGAGTCGATGGAATAACTCACCCTCAAAGATTCCAAAGTGTTTAACAAGAGCGGATTCTCGTGGGTGATGTAGTCGTACTCTTTCCGATCTCCAGATCGCGTAGACGATCCTTCCGGCGCTGCGTTTCGGCAGCGCTTCCGCAGTCGGTCACACGTTCGGTACTCGACGAAGACCTTCCTCTCCCTTGTTCCAGCAGGCAGCGAAGGTTGTAGCACTCTCCTCGTGATTCCGGCAGCATGACGGCGTGGTACCGGAAGTAGAGGGGAGATCTCGCAGGGCTTCGCCTTAAGACGGAGCGAGTATGTTGGACTATGAGAGAGAGCCTCGGCGATCTAGGGTTTAGACGAACCAAGGAGAAGGCAAGGCTGGCGGCTAGGGTTTGCCCCAAGCGGCAGCGGCGAGTTTCCCTAGGCGGCGGCTATGGTGGGAGGCGGCGGCTAGGGTTAGGGTTTAGAGGGGTGTGGTGTTGTCTCTTGGAGGGGCAGCCCTGCCCCTCCTTATTGTAGGGTTTCGCAGCATGGAAAACAAAAAAATTCTATCGCATACAAACAAACAAGCCAAGATCTATCTACTAGATTGTAGCAACGAGTCGATGGAATAACTCACCCTCGAAGATTCCAAAGTGTTTAACGAGAGCGGATTCTCGTGGGTGATGTAGTCGTACTCTTCCCGATCTCAAGATCGCGTAGACGATCCTTCCGACGCTGCGTTCCGACAGCGCTCCCGCAGTCGGTCACACGTTCGGTACTCGACAGAGACCTTCCTCTCCCTTGTTCCAGCAGGCAGCGGAGGTTGTAGCACTCTCCTCGCGATTCCGGCAGCACAACGGCGTGGTACCGGAAGTAGAGGGGAGATCTCGCAGGGCTTCGCCTTAAGCCGGAGCGAGTATGGTGGAGTATGAGAGAGTCCCTCGACGATCTAGGGTTTAGACACGCCGAGGAGCAGGCTTGTCCGGCGGCTAGGGTTAGACCTAGGCGGCGGCAGCGAGTGCCCTAGGGCGGGCGGAGGCTATGGAGGGCGGCGGCGGCTTGGGGCTAGGGTTTAGAGGCAGGGAACTTGTGTGTTGGGAGGGGCAGCCCTGCCCCTCCCTTTATAGGTGGGAGGCGCGGCCAAGGGGAGGGGAGTCCCTCCCCAACTCGGCTTCAAGGTGGGCCGGCGGTGGACGGGAGGAACTCCTCCCCCAACTCGGTTTCCACCTCCCTCTCCACTTCCCAAAATAGCCGTTTGACTTTCAAATTGGTGTTTGACTTTTTCAAACTAGGATTTGATTAAACCCTTTATTTTGCTCAGCGATGACACTTAGTACATGATGCAATCATACCAAATTGATATAACACATTCATGTACCCTTCCCCTCCGGTGTGCCGGACATTCCGGAACTTTCTAGAACATTCCCGATGAAAACACCGGAACCATTCTCCAACCCCGAAACAGGACTTTCCTTATATGAATCTTATTCTCCGGACCATTCCGGATCTCCTCGTGATATCCCGGATCCCATCCGAGACTCCGAACAACATTCGGTCTCTTACTCATCATTCCATAACTACTCAAACAATGTCGAATCCTTAAGTGTGTCTCCCTACGGTTCGTGAATTATGCGGACATGATCGAGACACTTCTCCAAACAATAACCAATAGAGGAATCTGGAAATTCATATGGCTCCCACATATTTCTACGATTACTTTGCGATCGAATAAACCACTTACATACGATACCAGTTTCCCTTTGTCTCACGATAGTTTACTTATCCGAGGTTATGATCGTTGGTATCTCTGCATACCTAGTTCAACCTCGTTACCGATAAGTACTCTTTTCTCGTTCCCGTGATATGTGATCCCTTGTGAACCAGTCACATGCTTGCAAGCTAATTGGATGACATTCCACCGAGAGGGCCCAGAGTATATCTATCCGTCATATGGATGGACAAATCCCACTCTTGATCCATGTGTCTCAACCAATACTTTCCGAACACTCAATGCCACCTTTATAGCCACCCAGTTACGGTGTGGTGTTTGATGTCATCAAAGCATCCTTCCGGTGAAGGTGATATGCATGATCTCATGGTCGAAGGATTTAGGTTACTATGTATCAGAAAGCATATAGCAATTGAACTATTAAAATGACTTGATCTTTATGCTACGCTTATCTATAGGAGTATGTCCACCATATCATTCTCCTAACGATATGATCTTGTTGTTAACAACATCTCAATGTTCATGATAGGTAAACCACAACCATTTATTAACCAACAAGCTAGTATTATAAAGAGGCTTTACTAGGGACTCTATTTTAGTTTACAAATCACACAAGTATCAATGTTTCCTTGTTAATACTATTATAGCATGAATGTAAACATTTATCATAAACACAAAGATATAATAATAACAACATTTATTATTGCCTCTAGGGCATATCTCCAATAGTCTCCCACTTGCACTAGAGTCATCTAATCTAGATTACATGGTAATATACCGAACACCCATGGCAGTTTGGTGTTGGTCATGTTTTGCCCTCGGGAGAGGTTTAGTCAACGGATCCGCCACATTCAGATCTGTGTGTACTTTGCAAATCTTTATGTCCCCATCTTGGACATGTTCTCGAATAGCGTGAAAACGTAGCTTGATGTGCTTCAGCTTCTTGTGTGACCTTGGTTCTTGCGCATTGGCTATGGCGCTCATGTTATCACAGTAGATAGACATTGGGTCCAGCGCACTAGGAACCACACCCATCTCTGTAATGAACTCTTTCATCCATATTGCTTCTTGTGAAGCCTCCGAAGCAGCCATGTATTCTGATTTAGTTGAAGATCTCGCCACAACGCTTTGCTTTGCACTCCTCCAGCTAACTGCTGCACCATTCAAAGTAAATACGTATCTAGATTGTGATTTAGAATCATCCGGATCGGTGTTCCAACTAGCATTGGTGTAACCATTAACAACGAGTTGTTCATAACCTCCATAAGAAAGAACCATATCCTTAGTTCTTCTCAAGTACTTAAGGATGTTTTTGATCGCTGTCCAATGATCCACTCCTGGATCACTTTGATATCTGCTAGTTAAACGAACAGCATATGCAATGTCGGGTCTAGTACATAGCATGGCATACATTAGAGATCCTATGGCTGAGGCATAGGGAGTCTTACTCATCCTTTCTCTATCTTCTGCCGTTGTCGGACTTTGAGTTTTACTCAACGTCGTATTGGGCAACATGGGCAAGAACCCTTTCTTGCTATCTTCCATTCCAAACTTCTTTAGAACTTTGTCCAAATATGTATTTTGTGACAATGATATTAGGCGTCTCGATCTATCTCTATAAATCTTTATGCCTAATATGTAAGCTGCTTCGCCAAGATCCTTCATTGAAAAACTATTATTCAAATATTCCTTGACACTATTAAAAAGCTCTACATCATTCCCAATCAACAATATGTCATCTACATATAGTATTAAGAATGCTACAGAGCTCCCACTCACTTTCTTGTAAATACAAGCTTCTCCATAAGTTATTAAACCAAAACTTTTGATTACCTTATCAAAACGTTGATTCCAACTTCGGTATGCTTGCTTCAATCCATAGATGGACCGTTGAAGTTTGCATACCTTGTTAGCATCTTTAGGATCGACAAAACCTTTGGGATGCATCATATACAACTCTTCATCAATGTCTCCATTGAGGAATGCTGTTTTGACATCCATCTGCCATATCTCATAATCATAATATGCAGCGATTGCTAACATAATCCTCACAGACTTTAGCTTCGCCACCGGTGAGAAAGTCTCATCGTAGTCAACTCCTTGAATTTGTCGAAACCCTTTTGCGACAAGTCGAGCTTTATAGACAGTAACATTACCATCAGCATCTGTTTTATTCTTGAAAATCCATTTGTTCTCAACGGCCTTTCAGCCATCCGGTAAGTCCACCAAAGTCCATACTTGGTTCTCAACCTTACTTTGAAATTCCCTAAACTTCTCGAAAGTTTCGGACTTATGTTTCATGAAATAGATATACCCATATCTACTCAAGTCATCCGTGAAGGTAAGAACATAACGATAACCACCGCGCGATGCTACACTCATTGGACCACACACATCGGTATGTATGATTTCCAATAAGTCCGTAGCTCGCTCCATGATACCAGAAAATGGAGTCTTAGTCATTTTACCCATCAGACATGCTTCGCATCTTTTAAGTGATTCGAAATCAAGTGATTCAAGAAGTCCATCAGAATGGAGTTTCTTCATATGCTTCACTCCAATGTGACCAACACGACAGTGCCACATATAGGTCGAGTTATCGCTCGATTTCAAACGTTTAGCCTCAATGTTATTAATATGTGTATTTCCACTATCGAGATTCAATAAGAATATACCATCTATCAAAGGTGCATGTGCATAAAACATATTACTCATGTAAATCGAACAACCATTATTCTCGGATTTAGACAAGTAACCGTCTCGCAATGAACAAGATCCCGATATAATGTTCATGCTTAACGCAGGCACCAAATAACAATTATTTAAGTATAAAACTAATCCCGATGGTAGATGAAGGGGTAGCGTGCCGACCGCGATCACATCAACCTTTGATCTGTTTCCAACGCGCATCGTCACCTCGTTATTCGCTAGCTTCCGTTTATTCTGCAGCACCTGTTTCGAGTTACAAATATGAGCAACGGAACCAGTATCAAATACCCAGCCACTACTACGAGTACTAGTGAGATACACATCAATAACATGTATATCGGATATACCTTTCTTCTTGATGTTGCCGTTCTTCAAATCCGCCAAGTACTTTGGGCAATTCCGCTTCCAATGACCTTCTCCCTTGCAGTAAAAGCACTCAGTATCAGGCTTGGGTCCATCTTTGGTCTTCTTTGTCGGCGTGGTAACTTTCTTACCACCCTTCTTGAAGTGTCCCTTTTGCTTAGACTTGCCTTTCTTGAATTTGGTGGTCTTATTGACCAACAACACTTGGTGCTCTTTCTTGATCTCCACTTCTGCAGATTTTAACATGGCGAAGAGTTCTGGCAACGTCTTGTTCATGTTCTGCATGTTGTAGTTCATCACAAAGTTCTTGTAACTTGGTGGTAGTGATTAGAGGACACGGTAAATCCCCAAAGCATTAGGAATCACTATACCCAAGCTTTGAAGTTTGTTTGCGTGCCCAGACATCTTAAGCACATGCTCACTGACGGAGATGCCCTCTTCCATCTTGTAGTTAAAGAACTTTTCAGAAGACTCATAGCTCTCAATTGCCGCATGAGTCTCAAAGATCAATTTGAGATCACGGACAATATCATGTGGGTCTGAATTCTCAAACCTTTTCTGAAGCTCCGATTCTAAACCATACAAGATAGCACACTGAACTGTGGAGTATTGAGTCTTCCGAGTGAGGTAAACATTCTTTACTTCATCGGTAGCAGTAGCTGCAGGTGGGTCACCCAGCGGTGCATCTAGCACATAGGTCAAATTACCAGCTGTGAGGACAATCCTCAAATTGCGGAACCAATCCGCGAAGTTGCTTCCATTGTTTTTCAACTTTTCTTTCTCTAGGAACGCATTAAAATTGATGGTAGGGGCTGCCATTGATCTACAACATATTTGCAATAGTTGACTAAGTTTATGACAAATTGAGTTCTAATTATAAGTAAAATTAATCTAGGTGAACTCCCACTCAAAACAACATCCCTCACATTGTTTTAGTGATCACACGAACCAAATCCACCACATCAAAACCGATCATCACGAGAGTTGATGTAGCTTCAATGGCGAACAATCGACATGTTCCTCATATCTACTATATGACTCATGCTTTACCTTTCGGTGATCCGTGTTTTGAGACCATGTTTGTACATGCTAGGCTCGTCAAGATCAAACCTTAGCTTCCGCATGAGCAAATCTGGCTTGCTCACGTTGTATACACTTGCGGAATCTAACACACCCGATCATCATGTGGTGCTTCGAAACAACAAGCTTTAGCAACGGTGCTAACTAAGGGTGAACACTTTATGACTTGAAATTCATGTGCATGAGGGATCATCTTATAATGCTACCGTTGTTAACTAAGCAATACAAGATGCATAAAGGATTAACATCACATGCAATTCATAATATGTGATAGGATATGGCCTTTCTTCTTTGTGCTTCCGATCTCCATTTTCAAGCACGAACATGATCTCCATCATCACCGATATTGCATCAAGTTCCATGACGCTGCTCCATGGTTGTCGTCCACCGGCTTCAACTATTACAACTACTTTGAATAGACACGCGGGTCTTAACAGAATTTAAAGACAACCATATGGCTCCTGTTGGTTGCCAACTTACAATAAGGAACATTGCATACATCATATATAATCACAATCATGGCCACATCACATCACAGCACACCCCTGCAAAACAAAGTTAGACGCCTCTACTTTCTTTGCATGTTTTACGTGGTTTGGGGCTTTCAATAAGTGTCGTTCTAACTTACGAACAAGAACCACAATATTGATACTAGTATTGTCAATCACCCATTGTAAATTGGATCTTAACTATGCTGAGAGAAATAGGCACCCGCAAAGCCACTTTATGCAATACAAGTTGCATGTCAAGCGTGGAGCAAGTCTCATGAACGATGTCATGTAAGGTTAGCCCGGGCCGCTTCATCCCAACATCCCGCAAGATGCAAAGTACACAAGAAGTAATCGACAATAAAAGCATCAACGCCCAAAATGACCATTGTGTTCTACTCGTGCAAAGATCTACATATAGACACGGCTCTGATACCACTGTAGGGTTTCGCAGCATGGAAAACAAAAATTTTCTATCGCATACAAACAAACAAGCCAAGATCTATCTACTAAATTGTAGCAACGAGTCGATGGAATAACTCACCCTCGAAGATTCCAAAGTGTTTAACGAGAGCGGATTCTCGTGGGTGATGTAGTCGTACTCTTCCCGATCTCAAGATCGCGTAGACGATCCTTCCGGCGCTGCGTTCCGGCAGCGCTCCCGCAGTCGGTCACACGTTCGGTACTCGACGAAGACCTTCCTCTCCCTTGTTCCAGCAGGCAGCGGAGGTTGTAGCACTCTCCTCGCGATTCCGGCAGCACAACGGCGTGGTACCGGATGTAGAGGGGAGATCTCGCAGGGCTTCGCCTTAAGCCGGAGCGAGTATGGTGGAGTATGAGAGAGTCCCTCGATGATCTAGGGTTTAGACACGCCGAGGAGGAGGCTTGGCCGGCGGCTAGGGTTAGACCTAGGCGGCGGCGAGTGCCCTAGGGCCGGCGACGGCTATGGAGGGCGGCGGCGGCTTGGGGCTAGGGTTTAGAGGCAGGGAACTTGTGTGTTGGGAGGGGCAGCCCTGCCCCTCCCTTTATAGGTGGGAGGCGCGTCCAAGGGGAGGGGATTCCCTCCCCAACTCAGCTTCAAGGTGGGCTGGCGGTGGAGGGGAGGAACTCCTCCCCCAACTCGGTTTCCACCTCCCTCTCCACTTCCCAAAATAGCCGTTTGACTTTCAAATTGGCGTTTGACTTTTTCAAACTAGGATTTGACTAAACCCTTTATTTTGTTCAGCGATGACACTTAGTACATGATGCAATCATACCAACTTGATATAACACATTCATGTACCCTTCCCCTCCAGAGTGCCGGACATTCCGGAACTTTCTAGAACATTCCCGATGAAAACACCGGAACCATTCTCCAACCCCGAAACAGGACTTTCCTTATATGAATCTTATTCTACGGACCATTCCGGATCTCCTCATGATATCACGGATCCCATCCGAGACTCCGAACAACATTCGGTCTCTTACTCATCATTCCATAACTACTCAAACAACGTCGAATCCTTAGGTGTGTCTTGTTGGAATTATGCCCTAGAGGCAATAATAAAGATGTTATTATTATAATTCTTGTTCATGATAAAGTTTATATTCCATGCTAGAATTGTATTAAGCGGAAACATTAATACTTGTGTGGTTTGTGAACAACACCGTGTCCCTAGTACGCCTCTATGGACTAGCTCATTGATCAATGATGGTTAAGGTTTCCTAACCATAGACATGAGTTGTCAATTGATAATGAGATCATATCATTGGGAGAATGATATGGTGGACAGACCCAAACTAAGCGAAGCAATTAGATCGTGTCATTGTGTTCATCTTTGCGAAGCTTTTCCTATGTCAAATATTGTATTCCTTAGACCATGAGATAATACAACTCCCTGGTATCGGAAGAAAGCTTTGAGGTCATCAAACGTCATCCTATGAGAGGGTGATCATAAAGGTGTCTCTCAGGTGATCGGAAAGTATCTGTTGGGTTGTATGTATCGAGATGGGATTTGTCCCTCCCAAGTCGGAGAGATATACTTCGGGCCCACTCGGTAATCGATATCAACACCGCTTGCAAGCATGTGGTTAAGGAGTTAATCACAAAGTGATATCGGATTACGGAACGAGTAAAGCACTTGCTGTGAACGAGATTGAACTAGGTATGACGATACCGACGATCGAATCTCGGGCAAGTAAAATATCGCGAGACGAAGGGAATATATATATGGGATTGATTGAATCCTGGCATCGTGGTTCATCCGATATGATCATCGATGAATGTGTGGGAGTCAATATGGGTGCCCAGACCCCGCTGTTGATTATTGATAGAAGATCATGTCTGCATATTCTCGAACCCGCAGGGTCACACACTTAACGTGTCTCGACGCTAGGATAGATTGGATACTTGGTTTATGAATTTTTGTTCGGAGTCTCGGATGGGATCCGGGACATCACGAGAGGTTCCGGAGTGGTCCAGAGAATAAGATTCATATAAGGCAGTGCAGTTTTTGGAGTTCGGAATTGTTCCGGATTAATCGGTATTGTACCGGAAGCTTCTAGAACCTTCCGGAAGGGGGCCAACGTGGTCCCACCTTCCGGGAGGGGGCATGGGCCTATGAGGGAGTGTCCTGACCGCATTGGGCCAGGGGCACAAGGCCCCATAGGTCCCAGCCGATCCTAGATAAGTTTAAACTCGTTTAAACTAGAGATAGGGTTTCTAGATAAGGGATAAGTTTAAAATCGTTTAAACTAGAGATAGGCTTGGAGGATGGGCAAGGGCTGGCCGCACCCCCCCTCTATATATAGAGGGCTGGTGCGCCCCCTCCCCCCAACCACACACCTTCCTCCAAACCCTAGTTGCCCTGCTGCCCTTCCTCTCTCCCTCTCGACTGTTTGTAGGCGAAGTCCTGCGGCAGAAATTCTCCACCATATACACCACGCCGTCGTGTTGTAGATCCAATCTATCTTTCCACCCTACTTGCTGGTCCGAGGAAGGAGGAGACGTCGAGGTGCCGCACGTGTGCATCTCACGGAGGCACCGCCACTTGTGGTGCTAGATCGGATCGGATCGCGAGGAGGAGAAGCGAGTACGACTACATCACCCACGTTCCGACGAACGTTCCGCTATGCGAATCTTCAAGGGTATGAAGATCTAATCCAATCTCTCTCGTTGTTTGCATCTCCTAGATTAGATCTTGGCTTTCCCTCTGTTCGCTTCCGTAGAAAATTTTGATTTACTATGCTGCGAAACCCTTCAGTGGTATTAGAGCTAGATCTATGCGTAGATGTGTTTCACGAGTAGAACGCAACATGGTTGTTGCGGGCGTTGATGTTTTCTGTTGCAAGCCTCTTGTTTGTGTTCTTCTTATGACGCGGGATAGTGAGATTGAAGCGGTCCAGGCCAACCTTACGCGACGTCGTTCGCGAGACCGGCTCCGCACTTGACGTGTGGCTTGTACCACACATGCGGCTGGTAGATGTCAGTTTCTCTCACTATAGTTGTCATGGGATTAACACCGGAGTTTGGCAACCATAATATCACCGTTGTGGCTTTCCGTAGGTAAGAATCGTTCTTAGCATCTACTCCCATGAGCCACATAAAACATGCAACAACAAAGTAGAGGCGTCTAACTTGTTTTTGCAGGGAGTGTTTTCTGTGATATGGTATGGCCCAAGATGTGATGTGTATATTGTATGCGATGATCATGTTTTGTAATGTTTCACGACTTGCATGTCGATGAGTACACAACCGGCAGGAGCCATATGGTTGTCTTTATAATTGTGTATGACCTGCGAGTCAACTTCTTATACGCCATGTAATAGCTTTACTTTATCGCTAAGTAGTTAGCAATAGTTGTAGTTGCTATTCGTGGTGGAGGCAATCATGGTGGAGTGATGGAGATCATGCCGGAACGCACAAGATGGAGATCATTGCGCGAAGATTGGCTATACCATGTCACATAAAGTTATATGCATGTGATGTTTATCCTTTTATGTATCTTATTATGCTTAGATCGCGACGGTAGCATTATAAGATGATTCCTCACTTAAAGATCAAGATAAAAACTGTGTTCTCCCCAAGTATGCACCGTTGCGAAAGTTCGTCGTGTCCAAGCATCACGTGATGATCGGGTACTATAGACTCTACGCTCACATACAACGGGTGCAAGCCAGTTTTGCACACGCGGAAATACTTGGGTCTAACTTGACGAGCCTAGCATGTACAGACATGGCCTCGGAACACAAGAACCGAAAGGTTAAGCATGAGTCATATGAATGATATGATCGACACTTCGTTGTCCACCGTTGAAACCACATCTCTTCTCGTGATGATCGGATTAGGTGTGGTGAATTTGGATCGTGTTCACTAAACAACTTGAGGGATGTTGAATTTAGTGGGAGTTCATCTAGTAATTTGATTAAGTTGAACTATTTATCATGAACATAGTCTAAATTGTACTTGCAAATACTGTAGATCACATGGCCAAGTCCAACTTCAACTTCAACGTTTTTGCTGAGAAAGAAAAGCTTAGAAACAATGTGTCTAACTTCACCAACTGGTTCCGCAATCTAAGAATCATTCTGTCTGGCGGACAAAAGGACTATGTCCTTGTGAAAGCGTTAGGTAACCCCCCTGCTGCAACTGTGCCGGCTGATGAGAAAGTTGTCTATCAGTCGCGCAAAGATGATTATGGTGTGATTAAGAGCACCATGTTGTTTGCTATGGAACCGGAACTTCAAAATCGTTTTGAAAACTATCCCGGGCCCTTTGAGATTCTCGAAGAGTTGAAAACCATGTTTCAGACTTAGGCCCGTTCTGAGAGATATGAGGTCTCTGAGAAGTTCTTTAACTGCAAGATGGAGGAACGGAGTTCCGTTAGTGAGCACGCCATTAAGATGTCGGGCTACACTCAACGCCTTGAGCAACTGGAATGCACGATTCCAGAGGAGCTCAAGATTGACAGGGTTCTGCAATCACTCCCTCCTAGCTACAAAAGTTTTGTAGTGACTCATAATCAGATTGGTTCCACTGATACGATCACCGAGCTCTTCGCAAAGCTGAAGGCTGCGGAGGTGGACATCAAGAAAGATAATCATGTGTTGATGGTCAACAAGCCCTCCTTTAAGAAAGGTAAGGGTGCAAAGAAGCCCTTCAAGAAGGGCGGCGGCAAGCGCAATGCCCCTGCTAAGAAGAAGCTCAGGTCTGGTCCCAAGCCGGACACTGAGTGCTTCTATTGCAAGGACAAGGGTCACTGGAAGCGCAACTGCCCGAAGTACTTAGCGGACAAGAAGGCTGGCACCATCAAAGGTATATTTGATATACATGTTATTGATGTTTTCCTTACTAGCCCTCGTTGTAGTGCCTGGGTATTTGATACCGGTTCAGTTGCTAATATTTGTAACTCGAAACAGGAGCTACGGAATAGACGGCGGCTTGCGAGGGATGAGGTGACGATGCGCGTTGGCAACGGATCAAGAGTTGATGTGATGGCCGTCGGCATGCTCTCCTTAGTTTTACCTTCGGGATTAGTTTTAAACCTTAATAAATGTTATTATGTGCCTGCGTTGAGCATGAACATTATTTCTGGATCGTGTTTATTGCAAGACGGTTATTCATTTAAATCGGAGAATAATGGTTGTTCTATTTATATGAGTAACATCTTTTATGGTCATGCACCCCTTGTGAATGGTTTATTTCTTCTAAATCTCGAAAGGGATGAAACACACATCCATAACATTGAGGCTAAGAGATGCAAAGTAGATAGTGATAATACTACTTATTTGTGGCACTGTCGTCTAGGTCATATTGGTGTAAAGCGCATGAAGAAACTCCATTCTGATGGACTTTTGGAGTCTCTTGATTTTGAATCATTTGACACATGCGAACCATGCCTCATGGGCAAGATGATCAAAACCCCGTTCTCCGGTATGATGGAGCGAGCAACGGACTTGTTGGAAATCATACATACCGATGTATGCGGACCGATGAGTGTTTCGACGCGCTGTGGATATCGCTATTTTCTCACTTTTACCGATGACTTAAGTAGATATGGGTATATCTATTTAATGAAACATAAATCTGAAACGTTTGAAAAGTTCAAAGAATTTCAGAATGAAGTGGAGAACCATCGTAACAAAAAGATTAAGTTTCTACGATCCGATCGTGGGGACGAATATTTGAGTTATGATTTTCTCACGCATCTCAAAGCAAGTGGAATCGTTTCACAACTCACGCCACCCGGAACACCACAGCGCAATGGTGTGTCTGAACGCCGTAATCGAACCCTATTAGATATGGTCCGATCGATGATGTCTCTTACTGATTTGCTGTTATCATTTTGGGGTTATGCATTAGAAACCGCTGCATTCACTTTAAATAGGGCTCCATCTAAATCCGTTGAGACGACACTGTATGAACTGTGGTTTGGTGCTAAACCTAAGTTGTCGTTTCTTAATGTTTGGGGATGCGAAGCTTACGTCAAGAAGTTGATGCCGGACAAGCTCGAACCCAAAGCGGAGAAGTGCGTCTTCATAGGATACCCTAAGGAAACTATTGGGTATACCTTCTATCACAGAACCGAAGGCAAAGTGTTTGTCGCAAAGAACGGTTCCTTTCTTGAGAAGGAGTTTCTCTCGAAAGAAGTGAGTGGGAGGAAAGTAGAGCTAGACGAGGTTATTGAACCTTCTCTTGAATTGGAGAGTAGCGCAGCACCTGAAATTGTTCCAGTGCCGCCTGCACCAACAATAGAGGAAGCTAATGACAAGGATCATGAAGCTTCGGACGATGCTGCTACTGAACGTCGCAGGTCGACAAGGTCGCGTGCCCCTCCTGAGTGGTACGGCAACCCTGTCTTGACTGTCTTGTTAGTAGAAGACAGCGAACCTACGAACTATGAGGAAGCGATGATGAGCCCAGACTCTGAGAAATGGCTAGAAGCCATGAAATCCGAATTGGGATCCATGAGCGAAAACCAAGTATGGACTTTGGTGGACCCTCCTAGCGACCGAAAGGCCGTTGAGTGCAAATGGATCTTCAAGAAGAAAACGGACGCGGATGGTAATGTTACCGTCTATAAAGCACGGCTTGTTGCGAAAGGTTTTCGACAAGTTCAAGGTGTTGACTACGATGAGACTTTCTCTCCCGTAGCGATGTTTAAGTCCATTCGGATTTTATTAGCAATTGTTGCGTTTCATGATTATGAAATATGGCAGATGGATGTTAAGACTGCTTTCCTCAATGGCAACATTGATGAAGAGTTGTATATGATGCAACCTGAAGGTTTTGTCGATCCTAAGGATGCTGATAAAGTATGCAAACTTCAGCGTTCCATTTATGGACTGAAGCAAGCATCTCGGAGTTGGAACCTTCGTTTTGATCAAGTGATCAAGAGCTTTGGATTTGTTCCAAATTGCTACGAAGCTTGCATCTACAAGAAAGTGAGTGGGAGCTCGGTGACGTTTCTGGTACTATATGTGGATGACATATTGATTATTGGAAATGACATCAACATGCTTAATGATGTGAAGAGTTATTTGAATAAGTGTTTTTCAATGAAAGACCTAGGTGAAGCTGCTTATATATTGGGCATCAAAATCTATAGAGATAGACAAAGACGCCTGATAGCTTTAAGCCAGAGTACATACCTAGACAAAGTTCTGAAAAGGTTCAGAATGGATAAGGCATTGAAAGGTTCAGTGCCTATGTTGTCAGGTAAGATATTGAGCAAGGCTCAGTGTCCAGCTATGGTAAATGATAGGGAAGCTATGAGCAAAGTGCCTTATGCCTCGGCCATAGGTTCCATCATGTATGCCATGCTGTGTACTAGACCAGATGTGTCCAATGCTCTTAGTTTGACGAGCAGATATCAAAGTGATCCAGGAGTGGAACACTGGACAGCCGTGAAGAACATCCTAAGGTACCTAAATAGGACTAAAGAAATGTTCTTGGTCTATGGGGGTGATGAACAACTCGTCGTAAAAGGTTACGTCGATGCTAGTTTCGACACCGAGAAGGATGATTCTAAATCTCAGACAGGATACGTGTATATTTTGAATGGAGGAGCTGTGAGCTGGAGACGCTGCAAGCAAAGCGTGATCGCGGGATCTACAGTAGAAGCGGAATACATGGCTGCTGCAGAAGCATCAAGTGAAGGAGTTTGGATCACAAACTTCATCACTGAGCTTGGCGTGGTTCCAAGTGCATTGGACCCACTGGAGATATTGTGTGACAACACTGGCGCCATAGCACTCGCTAAGGAACCAAGATATCATCCAAAGACCAAGCATATCAACCGCAAGTTTCATATAATCCGAGATTATATAGCAGATGGAGATCTGAAGATCAGCAAAGTACATACAGATCTGAATGTCGCAGATCCATTGACTAAACCTCTTTCACGTGTAAAACATGATCAGCACCTCAGTGCCATGGGTGTGAGATTGTTGCCAGATGTAAACTAGATTATTGACTCTAGTGCAAGTGGGAGACTGTTGGAATTATGCCCTAGAGGCAATAATAAAGATGTTATTATTATAATTCTTGTTCATGATAAAGTTTATATTCCATGCTAGAATTGTATTAAGCGGAAACATTAATACTTGTGTGGTTTGTGAACAACACCGTGTCCCTAGTATGCCTCTATGGACTAGCTCATTGATCAATGATGGTTAAGGTTTCCTAACCATAGACATGAGTTGTCAATTGATAATGAGATCATATCATTGGGAGAATGATATGGTGGACAGACCCAAACTAAGCGAAGCAATTAGATCGTGTCATTGTGTTCATCTTTGCGAAGCTTTTCCTATGTCAAATATTGTATTCCTTAGACCATGAGATAATACAACTCCCTGGTATCGGAAGAAAGCTTTGAGGTCATCAAACGTCATCCTATGAGAGGGTGATCATAAAGGTGTCTCTCAGGTGATCGGAAAGTATCTGTTGGGTTGTATGTATCGAGATGGGATTTGTCCCTCCCAAGTCGGAGAGATATACTTCGGGCCCACTCGGTAATCGATATCAACACCGCTTGCAAGCATGTGGTTAAGGAGTTAATCACAAAGTGATATCGGATTACGGAACGAGTAAAGCACTTGCTGTGAACGAGATTGAACTAGGTATGACGATACCGACGATCGAATCTCGGGCAAGTAAAATATCGCGAGACGAAGGGAATATATATATGGGATTGATTGAATCCTGGCATCGTGGTTCATCCGATATGATCATCGATGAATGTGTGGGAGTCAATATGGGTGCCCAGACCCCGCTGTTGATTATTGATAGAAGATCATGTCTGCATATTCTCGAACCCGCAGGGTCACACACTTAACGTGTCTTGACGCTAGGATAGATTGGATACTTGGTTTATGAATTTTTGTTCGGAGTCTCGGATGGGATCCGGGACATCACGAGAGGTTCCGGAGTGGTCCGGAGAATAAGATTCATATAAGGCAGTGCAGTTTTTGGAGTTCGGAATTGTTCCGGATTAATCGGTATTGTACCGGAAGCTTCTAGAACCTTCCGGAAGGGGGCCAACGTGGTCCCACCTTCCGGGAGGGGGCATGGGCCTATGAGGGAGTGTCCTGGCTGCATTGGGCCAGGGGCACAAGGCCCCATAGGGCCCAGCCGATCCTAGATAAGTTTAAACTCGTTTAAACTAGAGATAGGGTTTCTAGATAAGGGATAAGTTTAAAATCGTTTAAACTAGAGATAGGCTTGGAGGATGGGCAAGGTCTGGCCGCACCCCCCTCTATATATAGAGGGCTGGTGCGCCCCCTCCCCCCAACCACACACCTTCCTCCAAACCCTAGTTGCCCTGCTGCCCTTCCTCTCTCCCTCTCGACTGTTTGTAGGCGAAGTCCTGCGGCAGAAATTCTCCACCATATACACCACGCCGTCGTGTTGTAGATCCAATCTATCTTTCCACCCTACTTGCTGGTCCGAGGAAGGAGGAGACGTCGAGGTGCCGCACGTGTGCATCTCACGGAGGCACCGCCACTTGTGGTGCTAGATCGGATCGGATCGCGAGGAGGAGAAGCGAGTACGACTACATCACCCACGTTCCGACGAACGTTCCGCTGTGCGAATCTTCAAGGGTATGAAGATCTAATCCAATCTCTCTCGTTGTTTGCATCTCCTAGATTAGATCTTGGCTTTCCCTCTGTTCGCTTCCGTAGAAAATTTTGATTTACTATGCTGCGAAACCCTTCATGTCTCCCTACGGTTCGTGAATTATGCGGACATGATCGAGACACTTCTCCGAACAATAACCAATAGAGGAATCTGGAAATTCATATGGCTCCCACATATTTCTACGATTACTTTGCGATCAAATGAACCACTTACATACGATACCAGTTTCCCTTTGTCTCACGATAGTTTACTTATCCGAGGTTATGATCGTCGGTATCTCTGCATACCTAGTTCAACCTCGTTACCGATAAGTACTCTTTTCTCGTTCCCGTGATATGTGATCCCTTGTGAACCAGTCACATGCTTGCAAGCTAATTGGATGACATTCCACCGAGAGGGCCCAGAGTATATCTATCCGTCATATGGATGGACAAATCCCACTCTTGATCCATGTGTCTCAACCAATACTTTCCGAACACTCAATGCCACCTTTATAGCCACCCAGTTACGGTGTGGTGTTTGATGTCATCAAAGCATCCTTCCGGTGAAGGTGATACGCATGATCTCATGGTCGAAGGAATTAGGTTACTATGTATCAGAAAGCATATAGCAATTGAACTATTAAAATGACTTGATCTTTATGCTACGCTTATCTATAGGAGTATGTCCACCATATCATTCTCCTAACGATATGATCTTGTTGTTAACAACATCTCAATGTTCATGATAGGGAAACCACAATCATTTATTAACCAACAAGCTAGTATTATAAAGAGGCTTTACTAGGGACTCTATTTTAGTTTACAAATCACACAAGTATCAATGTTTCCTTGTTAATACTATTATAGCATGAATGTAAACATTTATCATAAACACAAAGATATAATAATAACTACATTTATTATTGCCTCTAGGGCATATCTCCAACACTTATATAGGTGGAGGGGGCGCACCAAGGGGAGGGGAGTCCCTCCCCAACTCGGTCTCCAAGTGGGCCGGCGGTGGAGGGAGGGAAGTCCTCCCCAAGTAGGTTTCCTACTCTCCCTCCACCTCGCAAAATAGCCGTTTGACTTTTCAAATTGGCGTTTGACTTTTCAAACTAGGATTTGATTTAACCCTTTATTTTGTTCAGCGATGACACCTAGTACATGATGCAATCATTCCAACTTGTTATGACACATTCATGTACCCTTCCCCTCCGGAGTGCCGGACATTCCGGAACCTTCTAGAACATTCCCGATGAAAACACCGGAACCATTCTCCAACCCCGAAACAGGACTTTCCTTATATGAATCTTATTCTCCGGACCATTCTGGATCTCCCCGTGATATCCTGGATCCCATCCGAGACTCCGAACAACATTCGGTCTCTTACTCATCATTCCATAACTACTCAAACAACGTCGAATCCTTAAGTGTGTCTCCCTACGGTTCGTGAATTATGCGGACATGTTCTAGACACTTCTCCGATCAATAACCAATAGAGGAATCTGGAAATTCATATGGCTCCCATATATTTCTACGATTACTTTGCGATCGAATGAACCACTTACATACGATACCAATTTCCCTTTGTCTCACGATAGTTTACTTATCCGAGGTTATGATTGTAGGTATCTCTGCATACCTAGTTCAACCTCGTTATTGACAAGTACTCTTTTCTCGTTCCCGTGATATGTGATCCCTTGTGAGCCAGTCACATGCTTGCAAGCTAATTGGATGACATTCCACCGAGAGGGCCCAGAGTATATCTATCCGTCATATAGATGGACAAATCCCACTCTTGATCCATGTGTCTCAACCAACACTTTTCGAACACTCAGTGCCACCTTTATAGCCACCCAGTTATGGTGTGGTGTCTGATGTCATCAAAGCATCCTTCCGGTGAAGGTGATATGCATGATCTCATGGTCGAAGGAATTAGGTTACTATGTATCAGAAAGCATATAGCAATTGAACTATTAAAATGACTTGATCTTTATGCTACGCTTATCTATAGGAGTATGTCCACCATATCATTCTCCTAACGATATGATCTTGTTGTTAATAACATCTCAATGTTCATGATAGGGAAACCACAATCATATATTAACCAACAAGCTAGTATTATAAAGAGGCTTTACTAGGGACTCTATTTTAGTTTACATATCACACAAGTATTAATGTTTCCTTGTTAATACTATTATAACATGAATGTAAACATTTATCATAAACACAAAGATATAATAATAACTATATTTATTATTGCTTATAGGGCATATCTCCAACAGTCTCCCACTTGCACTAGAGTCAACTAATCTAGATTACATGGTAATATACCGAACACCCATGACAGCTTGGTGCTGGTCATGTTTTGCCCTCGGGAGAGGTTTAGTCAACGGATCCGCCACATTAAGATCTGTGTGTACTTTGCAAATCTTTATGTCCCCATCTTGGACATGTTCTCGAATAGCGTGAAAACGCAGCTTGATGTGCTTCAGCTTCTTGTGTGACCTTGGTTCTTGCGCATTGGCTATGGCGCCCATGTTATCACAGTAGATTGACATTGGGTCCAGCGCACTAGGAACCACACCGAGCTCTATAATGAACTCTTTCATCCATATCGCTTCTTGTGAAGCCTCCAAAGCAGCCATGTATTCCGATTTAGTTGAAGATCTCGCCACAACGCTTTGCTTTGCACTCCTCCAGCTAACTGCTGCACCATTCAAAGTAAATACGTATCCAGATTGTGATTTAGAATCATCCGGATCGGTGTTCCAACTAGCATCGGTGTAACCATTAACAACGAGTTGTTCATCACCTCCATAAGAAAGAACCATATCCTTAGTTCTTCTCAAGTACTTAAGGATGTTTTTGACCGCTGTCCAATGATCCACTCCTGGATCACTTTGATATCTGCTAGTTAAACTAACAGCATATGCAATGTCGGGTCTAGTACATAGCATGGCATACATTAGAGATCCTATGGCTGAGGCATAGGGAGTTTTACTCATCCTTTCTCTATCTTCTGCCGTTGTCGGACTTTGAGTTTTACTCAAGGTCGTATTGGGCAACATGGGCAAGAACCCTTTCTTGCTATCTTCCATTCCAAACCTCTTTAGAACTTTGTCAAAATATGTACTTTGTGACAATGATATTAGGCGTCTCGATCTATCTCTATAAATCTTTATGCCTAATATGTAAGCTGCTTCGCCAAGATCTTTCATTGAAAAACTATTATTCAAATATTCCTTGACACTATTAAGAAGGTCTACATCATTCCCAATCAACAATATGTCATCTACATATAGTATTAAGAATGCTACATAGCTCCCACTCACTTTCTTGTAAATACAAGCTTCTCCATAAGTTTGTATAAAACCAAAACTTTTGATCACCTTATCAAAACGTTGATTCCAACTTTAGGATGCTTGCTTCAATCCATAGATGGACCGTTGAAGTTTGCATACCTTGTTAGCATCTTTAGGATCGACAAAACCTTTGGGTTGCATCATATATAACTCTTCATCAATGTCTCCATTGAGGAACGCTGTTTTGACATCCATCTGCCATATCTCATAATCATAATATGCAGCGATTGCTAACATAATCCTCACAGACTTTAGCTTCGCCACGAGTGAGAAAGTCTCATCGTAGTCAACTCCTTGAATTTGTTGAAACCCTTTTGCGACAAGTCGAGCTTTATAGACAGTAACATTACCATCAGCATCTGTTTTCTTCTTGAAAATCCATTTGTTCTCGACAGCCTTCTGGCCATATGGTAAGTCCACCAAAGTCCATACTTGGTTTTCGTACATGGATCCAATCTCGGATTTCATGGCTTCTTGCCATTTATTGGAATCTGGGCTCATCATCGCTTCCTCATACGTCGCAGGGTCATCGGTGTTGTCCACCAACATGACACTCATAACGGGATCATACCAATCAGGAGTGGTACAAGTTCTCGTTGACCTGCGAGGCTCCGTAGCAACTACAACCGAAGTTTCATGATCATCATCATTAGCTTCCTCTCTTATTGGTGCAGGCACCACAGGAACTTCTTCCGGTGCTGCGCTACTCGCAATTTCGAGAGAAGGTTCGACAACCTCGTCAAGTTCTACTTTCCTTCCAGTCACTTCTTTCGAGAGAAATTCCTTCTCTAGAAAGGATCCATTCTTGGCATCAAAGATTTTGCCTTCGGATCTATGATAGAAGGTATACCTAATAGTTTCCTTCGGGTATCCTATGAAGACGCATTTTTCCGCTTTGGGTTCAAGCTTGTCTGGCTGTAACTTCTTTACATAGGCTTCGCAACCCCAAACTTTAAGGAACGACAATTTAGGTTTCTTCCCAAACCATAATTCATACGGTGTAGTTTCAACGGATTTAGATGGTGCCCTATTTAAAGTGAATGCGGTTGTTTCTAATGCATAACCCAAAAATGATAGCGGTAAATCTGTAAGTGACATCATAGAACGAACCATATCTAAGAGAGTTCGATTACGACGTTCGGACACACCATTACGCTGTGGTGTTCCTGGCGGTGTCAATTGTGAAAGTATTCCGCATTTCTTCAAATGCTCGCCAAACTCGTAACTTAGATATTCACCTCCACGATCAGAACGTAGAAATTTAATCTTCTTGTTACGTTGATTCTCAACCTCACTTTGAAATTCCCTAAACTTCTCGAAAGTTTCGGACTTATGTTTCATGAAATAGATATACCCATATCTACTCAAGTCATCCGTGAAGGTAAGAACATAACAATAACCACCGCGCGATGCTACACTCATTGGACCACACACATCGGTATGTATGATTTCCAATAAGTCCGTAGCTCGCTCCATGATACCAGAAAATAGAGTCTTAGTCATTTTACCCATCAGACATGCTTCGCATCTTTTAAGTGATTCGAAATCAAGTGATTCAAGAAGTCCATCAGAATGGAGTTTCTTCATATGCTTCACTCCAATGTGACCAAGACGACAGTGCCACATATAGGTCGAGTTATCGCTCGATTTCAAACGTTTAGCCTCAATGTTATTAATATGTGTATTTCCACTATCGAGATTCAATAAGAATATACCATCTATCAAAGGTGCATGTGCATAAAACATATTACTCATGTAAATCGAACAACCATTATTCTCGGATTTAAACAAGTAACCGTCTCACAATGAACAAGATCCCGATATTATGTTCATGCTTAACGCAGGCACCAAATAACAATTATTTAAGTATAAAACTAATCCCGATGGTAGATGAAGAGGTAGCGTGCCGACCGCGATCACATCAACCTTTGATCCATTTCCCACGCGCATTGTCACCTTGTTCTTCGCTACCTTCCGTTTATTCTGCAGCACCTGTTTCGAGTAACAAATATGAGCAACCGAACCAGCATCAAATACCCAGGCACTACTATGAGTACTAGTGAGATACACATCAATAACATGTATATCGGATATACCTTTCTTCTTGATGTTGCCGTTCTTCAAATCCGCCAAGTACTTTGGGCAATTCCGCTTTCAGTGACCTTCTCCCTTGCAGTAAAAGCACTCAGTATCAGGCTTAGGTCCAGCCTTGGTCTTCTTCTTCGGCGCGGTAACTTTCTTACCACCCTTCTTGAAGTGTCCCTTTTGCTTAGACTTGCCTTTCTTGAATTTGGTGGTCTTATTGACCATCAACACTTGGTGCTCTTTCTTAATCTCCACTTCTGCAGATTTTAACATGGCGAAGAGTTCTGGCAACTGCTTGTTCATGTTTTGCATATTGTAGTTCATCACAAAGTTCTTGTAACTTGGTGGTAGTGATTGGAGGACACGATAAATCCCCAAAGCATTAGGAATCACTATACCCAAGCTTTGAAGTTTGTTTGCATGCCCAGACATCTTAAGCACATGCTCACTGACAGAGCTGCCCTCTTCCATCTTGCAGTTAAAGAACTTTTTAGAAGCCTCATAGCTCTCAATTGCCGCATGAGTCTCAAAGATCAATTTGAGATCACGGACAATATCATGTGGGTCTGAATTCTCAAACCTTTTCTGAAGCTCCGATTCTAAACCATACAAGATAGCACACTGAACTGTGGAGTACTGAGTCTTCCGAGCGAGGTAAACATTCTTTACTTCATCGGTAGCAGTAGCTACAGGTGGGTCACCCAGCGGTGCATCCAGCACATAGGTCAAATTACCAGCAGTGAGGACAATCCTCAAATTGTGGAACCAATCCGCGAAGTTGCTTCCATTGTTTTTCAACTTTTCTTTCTCTAGAAACGCATTAAAATTGATGGTAGGGGCCGCCATTGATCTACAACATATTTGCAATAGTTTAGACTAAGTTTATGACAAATTGAGTTCTAATTAATAGTTAAATTAATCTAGGTGAACTCCCACTCAAAACAATATCCCTCACATTGTTTTAGTGATCACACGAACCAAATCCACCACATCAAAACCGATCATCACGAGAGTTGATGTAGCTTCAATGACGAACAATCGACATGTTCATCATATCTACTATATGATTCATGCTTTACCTTTTGGTGATCTTGTTCTGAGACCATGTCTGTACATGCTAGGCTCGTCAAAACCAAACCTTAGCTTCCGCATGAGCAAATCTGGCTTGCTCACGTTGTATACACTTGCGAAATCTAACACACCCGATCATCACGTGGTGCTTCGAAACAAAAAGTTTTAGCAACGGTGCTTACTAAGGGTGAACACTTTAGGACTTGAAATTCATGTGCATGAGGGATCATCTTAAATCCTACCGTCGTTAACTAAGCAATACAAGATGCATAAAGGATTAACATCACATGCAATTCATAATATGTGATATGATATGGCCTTTCTTCTTTGTGCTTTTGATCTCCATCTTCAAGCACGAACATGATCTCCATCATCACCGGCATTGCATCAAGGTCAATGATGCCGCTCCATGGTTGTCGTCCACCAGCTTCAACTATTACAACTACTTTGAATAGACGCGTGGGTCTTAACAGAAATTAAAGACAACCATATGGCTCCTGCCGGTTGCCTACTTACAATAAAGAACATTGCATACATCAAATATAATCACAATCATGGTCATATCACATCACAGCACACCCCTGCAAAACAAAGTTAGACGCCTCTACTTTCTTTGCATGTTTTACGTGGTTTGGGGCTTTCAATAAGTATCGTTCTAGTGTATGATACTATGTCTTTAGTGCATTGTATCATGTAGTAGTATTATAGTAGTGATATATTTATTGATTTGTAGAATCTCTATGTAAAATGTGTGTACAAGATTTACTTGCCATTATGATTTCTAGTTTTACGTGCTATGATACGGTATCTATCTATGATACTCTAATCACCTCTCTCTTCATTAATTGTGATGCCACATCAGATTTTTGCCAAATTAACATGCATAATACACCTTATGATACTAGCACTAGGACCAGCCTAATAAGCACTAATAAGGAACGGCCGGTGACGATGAGCGGAGGGTGAGAGGTGAAAAAAGTTTTCGAGTTTCCCTTAAGGTTGAGGATCACTCTAGAGGAGGAGGAACCGAGCAAGGTGCATTAGCTATTCTCTTCTTTTTAGGTAACAGAATTCTCTTCTACTTTTTCCTTACTAGGGTTAAAATTACTTTCATCCGTCTATGTAAGTAGAATCCGAATCCATGAACTTTATATCCTTTTATTTTGCATATGGGCACTCTCTCTTTTCCAAAGATTCCAGCATGCTCCATCATTTTCTTATTCATTTGTTCCGCTTTACATTTCTGCTTTTGCGATGCCTTCATACATCCGAACAGAGCCATGTTTGACTTTCTAATAGTGACGTGCGCACTCCCGAAGATTTACGCCTGTGGCGGGACTGGGAATGGTTTCACGAAGGAGGGCATAATTGTGCGTACATTTTGCGTAGCATCAGAGCTACTAGCTCCGGGAGATCTTTGGTTGATGCGTGGCAGCATAATCTTCTCGTGCCATGTCTTCGTTATGTTTGGTTCTCCGGTTCGAGTCTCCTTTCGTCACGTTCGCGTCCAGCTATTGGCTTTGATTTCGTAGCCTGTAAATTTGTTCTGTTCTATGCATGTTGTACTAATTGAAAATAATTTGCAGGAGGGAGGGCATAGAGTAATAATTTGCGATGTCCACGACTTATTGTCAATATCTGGACTAATGAATTGACTTATTGAATTCTTACGTTGTGGAGTAAATCATTGATTGGTTCGGCATCGATCATTACTATAGTATAGAGCGATATATCGTGTAGTACTACTCCCTCCGTCCGGATTTATTGGGCTTAACCGGAGCAGCACTGCGACCAAGATGTCATTCTATTGGTGGAGAAAAATCACATGAATAGGTTGTAATCACTAATTTCCTCTCATTAATTATAGGTATTAATTATTAGAGCAGATTTTCCGTTACATGCAATGTCATGCATAGGGTAGTCTCATGGAGTCATGCACAAAAAGTTACCACGTGGCTGGTTTCCAGGAATCGAGGCAATTAAACCATGCATTTAGTAGCAAATCTAGCCTAAATTTTCAGAATTTTCCTAATTCTACTAGTAGCCCAATAAACCTGGATGGAGGGAGTAATATCTTTTGTGCTTTAAATTGCGTGCCAAATATATGAGCCCGATCTGAAAATCAATGCAGGTATTCGTAGCGTGCTTCACGAAAGTACGTATTCGGCGGCAGCCTAGGATGACTACTACTAGTACAGTTGTAGTAGTACTACTGCTACATGAAATGGCCACTGTAGTACATTTCCGGTCTTGAGGAAACTTTGTACTACTGCAGGTGGTGATCTGCATACTCTTCTCATCTGTCCATGATAGATATACTTAGTGTGATCCTAATCACGGAAGATTGTGCACCGCAGATTTTAATACTGTACAGGGTACGCACGAGTAACGGACCAAATCCAGGCAGTTTCGCTGAATCTTCATACTAGAAAACTTCTTGACAACTTCTTGTTGTAGTGACAGTAATAGAACGGAGCCCACAGATATATGTGCTCCTAACGGTGCGATATGCTAGTGAATCCGACCCAAATCTACGTATCTATCTAGCCAAGAGCCAACCACGTGGTATTGGCACACTAGTTTTTTTTTCAAGTAGTACTGGCACACTACTTGATTTTCTAGAAAAAACACAAAGATATATACTCTACTCCAGCCACCGCGCGCGCTCCGATCCGATGATGGGTCACATTTTTTAACGTCGCCATCCCGCACCACCCAACCGCAGGTCAAGTGGAGCGGAAGGAAGAAGCCTGGGGCTGGCCGGGGGTTGGAGGGAAAAAGATCGCACGCACGCACATCGCTGACCGGCCGTCGATTTTCTTCGGTGTCCCGTTCCCGTTGTACTGCACCTCCGAAACTTCTTCCCATCTTTTGTACTTCACCGCCCCGTCCCTCACTAGCGTGCAGTACAGGCGGCGTCCGTCTCCCTCCGCGCGCCCGAGCGCGCGCGCCGCTTATATTAACTCGCGACTCGCCCCTGGCGACTCTCTCCCGTGTCCACTCCAGAGTCGAGATTACTCGTCGCCGAGCGCGCGCGTGAGGTGTGCGCCTCGTGTTGGCCGGCCGGCCAGACGCCAGAGGGAGGCGCCGGCGCTGTGCGGTGGTGGAACCGGATTCATTCAGCCAGGTGAGATTTCGCGTGGATCAGTGGATGTTCGTCCGAGTTCGGATCATGGCCATTCTGCACATTTTTTTCCTTTTTTGGTTGTCATCTTTTGGATATAACAGTAATAATTCTATGGGTAATTCTATAAACATGCCTCGCACACAGCTGTACTTCGGTTGCTACGTTTCCATTTTTCTATTCTGTTCTGCCCCGTGATATGTTCGTCCCAGTTTGACGTGCTCCTCGTCCTCTCATTCCATTCTTGCCACTTCTGGTCCTCGCGAGGAGCAGAGCAGGAGATGCCCCTAGTCTTTCTTTGTTTCTTTACTAAAAACAAATTATCTTTTGCAAAAGAGACAAGTTGTTGTTTAATATAGTTGGAGTCCGACCATAGCCAGTCAACAGCCCTTCACGTTGTCATCGCTCAGCCCGATGCACGAGCACTGCACATGGTGTGCGCGCACAGATAGATGATCTCACGCCTGCGTCTCCACCCCCAACCTGCAGCAGCAGCCGCCGCCGTCGCCGAGCTCGAGCTGCTCGTCCCCGGACGCGCCGGCATCATGGACCGCCACGATCTGGGCGCCGCCGCCGAGATCGAGAAGACGCCGCGCGAGGGCGAGGCCGGCGCGGACATGGAGTCGGAGCCCGCCTTGGCGCGCGCCGCGGAGCGCGTCCCGCCGTGGCGCGAGCAGGTGACGGCCCGCGGCATGGTGGCGGCGCTGCTCATCGGCGTGGTCTACACGGTGATCGTGATGAAGCTCAGCCTCACCACGGGGCTCGTCCCCACGCTCAACGTCTCCGCCGCGCTGCTCGCCTTCCTCGCGCTCCGGGGATGGACGCACGCGCTCGACCGCCTCGGCATTGCCTCCCGCCCCTTCACCCGCCAGGAGAACACCGTCGTCCAGACCTGCGTCGTCGCCTGCTACACCATCGGCTTCGGCGGTAAGTAAGGCTCCCCCACGATCAGATCAATCAATTCTTTCTTCCCCCATTTGCCCGCCATTCTTATTACCTGAATCTCGGTTGATTCGCTAATTAATTCCTGACGATTCGCGCCGAACCGGCATGCAGGTGGGTTCGGGTCATTCCTGCTGGGGCTGGACAAGAAGACGTACGAGCTGTCCGGGGAGAGCACGCCGGGCAACGTGCCGGGGAGCTACAAGGACCCTGGCATCGGGTGGATGATGGGCTTCCTCCTCGCCATCAGCTTCGTCGGCCTCCTCACCTTGCTCCCTCTCAGAAAGGTATACTACGATTCCGTTTCCAGACCCCCTGTTCCCTTCTCTGATCTTTCCATGCCCTCGCTGTCACCGTTTACCGCTAGACTAGATTTCAGCCGCACTTCCTGAATTTTTCTGGTCCGGCGTTGCCGTTACTGTCAGAAAAGTACTGAAACTTTGGCTTCAGCTGGAATTTCGTAGCATCACTGCAACCATTGTTTTCTCCCGTTCTCACTTGTCAAGCTATCGTTTCCTGACGCAACAGTGCACTGCTGCTGACATAATCTAGCTGCCATTTATTTATTTATTCAGGTGTTGATCAGAGAGATGTTTACAAGTGATCTACTCTAATAGTCGCAGTCGGCCTTTAAATTAACTGGTTTGGTGATACTGATTTTCAGGTGCTGGTCATCGACTACAAACTAACTTATCCAAGTGGGACTGCGACTGCCGTCCTCATAAACGGGTTCCACACACCTCAAGGAGATAAGAATGCAAAGTATGCTCTCCTTTTTTCTTTTACATTCAGAAAAAAGTATATGCTCTTTTATATTCCAGCTAGGCTGATGAAACCAAATGTGCAAGCAACGCTTTAGGAAATGAATGAATGACCTCTGAACTGATTCAGAATTTCCACCATACTTCACAACAGGAAGCAGGTCCGTGGCTTCCTGAAATACTTCGGGATCAGCTTCTTCTGGAGCTTCTTCCAGTGGTTCTACACCGGCGGCGACGTCTGCGGATTCATGCAGTTCCCTACCTTTGGCCTACAGGCTTGGAAACAATCGTAATGCCTATGACTTTTTCTCACTGCCCAATTTTAAGTTCCAGTGGTTGGAAATGCTTCTGAAAATGCACTATGTTAACTCCTTATTAATTCCATGGCTAGGTTTTTCTTCGACTTCAGCCTGACGTATGTTGGCGCCGGGATGATCTGCTCGCACCTCGTCAACCTTTCCATCCTCTTTGGCGCCGTCCTCTCTTGGGGCGTAATGTGGCCGCTCATGAGCAAACAGCAGGGGAACTGGTACTCGGCGAAGGCGTCTGCCAGCAGCATGAGTGGACTGTACGGTTACAAGGTCTGTTTCTGAATTTACCTCGGTTGATTAAGTTCAGGGCATCAGGCACAACATATGTTCCCTCTCTTTTTTAGTTTTCAAATCATCCAAATCGTTCCTTGGCCAGGCCTTCCTCTGCATTGCTCTGCTCATCGGCGACGGCTCCTACAACTTCGTCAAAGTCATCGTCGTCACCCTCAACAGCATACGTGAAAAATCGAGGCGCAGTCGACTTAACAGAGGTAAAGTTTTGAGGTTGATGATCTAGATTTGCTTATCTTATGAAAAAGAATCACTATCCTTGTGTGCCAATCTGAACACTGTCAGAAGTTGACTTGGATTAAAAAACAATCCTAGGGACTTAGATTTGACAAAACCGTAATCAGTCATGTGCTTAATTAGTTTTTCACTACGGTGGTAATAATATTGCAGTGGCGGACGCTGACTCTGTGGCGATCGACGACCTGCAGCGCAACGAGGTGTTCAACCGCGACAGCATCCCGTCGTGGGTGACCTACGGCGGGTACGTGCTGCTGAGCGCCATCGCGGTGGTGGCCATCCCGCTCATGTTCCGTCAGGTGAAGTGGTACTACGTGATCATCGCGTACCTGCTGGCGCCGGCGCTGGGTTTCTGCAACGCCTACGGCACGGGGCTGACGGACATGAACATGGGGTACAACTACGGCAAGGTTGCGCTGTTCGTGTTCGCGGCGTGGGCCGGGAAGGACAACGGCGTGGTGGCCGGTCTGGTGACCTGCGGGCTGGTGAAGCAGCTGGTGCTGGTGTCGGCGGACCTGATGCACGACTTCAAGACGGCGCACCTGACGCTGACGTCGCCGCGGTCGATGCTGGTGGGTCAGGCGGCGGGCACGCTGATGGGGTGCGTGGTGGCGCCGCTCACCTTCTTCCTCTTCTACGAGGCCTTCGACGTGGGCAACCCGGAGGGGTACTGGAAGGCGCCCTACGCGCTCATCTACCGCAACATGGCCATCCTCGGCGTGGAGGGTTTCGACGCGCTGCCCAGGCACTGCCTGCAGCTCTGCGCGGCCTTCTTCGCGTTCGCGGTGCTGGCCAACGTGGCGAGGGACTTCCTGCCAAGGAGGGTCGGGAGGCTCGTGCCGCTGCCCATGGCCATGGCCGTGCCGTTCCTCGTCGGCGCCAGCTTCGCCATCGACATGTGCGTGGGGAGCCTGGTGGTGTTCCTCTGGCACAAGCTCAACGGGAAGAAGGCCGCGCTGCTCATACCGGCCGTCGCGTCAGGGCTGATCTGCGGGGATGGGATTTGGATTTTCCCGTCGTCGCTGCTCGCGCTGGCCAAGATCAAGCCTCCGATCTGCATGAAGTTCACACCGGGAAGCTAGAGATAATACTGTAGTAGATCATCAGATACAGCGCCGGCCGATATCGGTATAGAAAGATAGGAAGAAATAACCCGAGCACTTCGGGGTTATTACAATCACATAGAGTACCGCCGGTAAATTCGGCGGCTTGTTGATAAAAGCGTAGACTCTAGCTAGGTCGTGTACCGTGGTACTATGTACATCAGCAGAGGCGGAAATTTTCAGAGTACAAGAATTGCTTGTTCTCGCGTACAGAGATCGAATGGTGTACTTATTAGTGGCACTGTCAAAAAATAGGCCGAATCAGCGATTAATAGGCCGATTAATCGCTACTAGGACCTGATCGTGTCGATTACCATTAATAGCTCTGACACTCCGATTACTGGATATGTTTCCGATTAACTACTACACTTTGCAAGATTACCAACACATATCGCCCATCCATCTACTAGTCCACCCTAATGAAGTAGGTTTTTCGAAGCTCCCGCTTGATCCCTGCTCCAGGAGCTCGATTTCTACCATCACCAGCCAGTTCCTTCTCGTTGTTGACCAGTTCCTTGTTGTTACCGATCAGACCTTAGATACAAGAGCTCGAGCTTCTTAGGATGTCATCTGGAAGCTCGAGGCTGCCTTTAATAGGGTAGGTGGTTGAGGTGCAAGAGGAGTCATATGTGTTTTATGTGCCAATTTTTGTAGGTTGCATCGATTAATAGCCGACCGATTAAATCAGTTAATTGTTCGAATTCTGATTAGTCGTTACTTCTAAGATAACCGAGCAGTTAATAATTAACGATTTTCTTATCATTGATTAGTGCTATGTTTCTTAGCCAGAATAGACCACGGACCCGTGATCACTTATCTGTACGTTGCGTGCTACCAACAAAATCGAAAAAATCGATGATGTGGCTTTCAGCAGATCGAACCCGCCGGGCCCTCCACTTATCTTCCTTCGTGGACCTTGCCATCTTCTTCCACGGGATCTTTTGGCTCCATCTGCCGTGCCACTTCTCGGTCGTGAACCCGACCGGTACATCAACGTCCACTCCGCCGCGGTTCCTTTGTTCGTTCAACTTGCCGGACCAGAGATTCTTCGCCGCGCGCGCCCGCGCCACAGCTTTTTTGGGGATTTCGTTTGGCACATTGCCTCACCCTCGCGTGCCTCACCGTCATTACAAAGACATGACACAGTAAGAAAGCTGACCGACTGGTTGTCATTCCTCGAAAGCTTATTCCTATTCCTATTCCCTTTTCCATGGCTGCCGTGAGTTATCTCTTTTGCCTCCCTTCCACTGGTGTCACCTCGAGGCCAAAAGTGCAGTGCAGTTCAACGCACGGTTTGCGTCATCTCCTTATCTCTCGAATCAGACTTTCGCCCCGCTATATTAATATAGCAAACAACACATACAATGATATACCTGCTGGAGCCTCAGCACCAGCACACCCAAACGAAAACAAAGAGAAACAAAAAAAAGAAAACAATGCCAACAACAGTAGATCGACTAAGCAAAGATGACCCGCAACCGTTGCGCCCTCTGGACTTGTCTCACCGTGAACCTAGTGCTTCGAGTCGCCGCGTACCAAGCAACACCCTCAAAAAGGAATGCGACGTCAACGACGTTGTTGCCCGGACTGATCCTAGGATTTCCCCCGGTACTCGGAGGGGAGTGAGGAGGGGTACACCCAACGCCCTTCAGGAAGGAACGGCGGCACCCACAGACGTCACCACGTCGGTGCCAGTCGAGCTAGCAGGGATTTCGCCCAACCCCAAACAACAACCCCGATTGCTCCATAGCACTTCCTCCAACTTGCCGTCCACCAACGTGTGCTACCACGGTCTTGTAGGCACCCTTGCCGTCTCCCTGCGGACGTCGTCCCGAGGTCTGAAGACGGAATAGGATGGTGCAGCAGTAGTCAGGGACGGCAGCGCCGCCGTCGAGCGGGAGGGAACTGCCTCCACCGCTTTCGCGGTAGCCGAACGGACGTGGCAACAAGGGCACACCAGGCCCCATCGGGCCCGTAAAGCCCTGTCGCCCCGCTGCAACAAGCCAATGCGCAGCTCCGCCATCCCAAGTGGCTGTCGACGATCCATGTCCATCTTCAGGGAGCCAAGCCGCCGCCAGGAGGGGTGCTAACCCGCCCAAGCCCAGATGGGGCCCAAATGGGCCCAGATCTGGGCCGAGCGGGCACCATCGTCGCCTGCCCGTGTCGCTGCAAGGCGCCGCCGCCAACGGCTGCCCCACCGCGCTGCAGTTCGCCCTGGTCCGCGTCGGGAAGCCCCGCCGCCGAGCTGGACCTGCTGCCGCCTGAGAGCACCACCCGGAGTCGCCCCACCCCGCGCAGAGCTCCGCCGAGAGGGGAAAGTCGAGGGGCCGCCGCCACCAGCGCCGTCGGGGCCTAGCCCTGTGACGACCGCCGGCGACGGCAGGGGAGAGAGGAGCAAGGGGTGGCGGAGAGACGGGGAACGAGGTGCGGCCCGGTCGTCCGCGGGGGACGACGCGGGTCGCGAGAGCTGTCTGTTCCATCATCTCCTTATCACTCCGATGTCCGATCATCATGGTCGTGGGTGTAGCAATCATGCGTTGTGCTTCTGTGCGCTCGTACATATCCCGATAGGCCTTGCTGGACAATTTGGATGGAGTGGAACGGTGTACGTGTGATTATACTGTTATGATGGTGAGGAATAAAATTCTCGGCCAGAAATGGTGCTCCACTTCCGTTTGCGCCTGCAACTCACGCGAACAGAGCGCTGTCCGAACGAACATGCATGCACACATGGATGGATGGAATCGTAGGCGTCTCCCTTTTTGCGTTAGGTCGTAGAAGTCGTGTCATGTTATTATGTTCTCGAGCTGGTTCGTGCGTGTAAGCTACTGTGAACACTTAGTTGGAGCACAAAATACTTGACAGCGATGCATATTCCTACGTGGGAAAAAATGATTTCATATAGTATGTTGGCGAGACAAGCATGGAGGCTGATTCACAATTTGAAGTCAGTCTGTGCCCAAGTGCTGCGTCCAAAATATTATCTGTCATTGAGTATGGACTAGAGCTGCTAAAAAAAGAAGTGCTATGAAGAATAGGTTATGGCTCAGGTGTACGAATATGGCGCGACCCGTGGATTCCCAGGCACAATTTTTACAAAACCATATTCCCAAAAAGAAGGTGCAGATTGAAGTGGGTTTCAGAATTGCTGAACCACGACGGATCATGGAATGTCACGCTCTGCATAGATATTTTCAACATATTGATATTGAGCAGATTCTGAAGATCAGACCATCTAGATAGAATGATGTAAATTTCGTGGCATGGGGACCCGATGACAGAGGCATCTTCTTTATAAAAAGTGCATATACTCTTGGAATGGAACAACAAGAACGTGAAAAAGATGCTGGAGCAACTAGTAGTAGACCAGATGGAAGTAATAAGTAATGGAAATTGATTTGGAAAAATGTAGCCCTGCCTAAGGTAAAAACTTTTGCATGGAAACTAGCAAGAGATGGGCTTGCAACACAGCTATTTTTGAAGAGAAGGAATATGAAAGCCTTGGCTATATGCAGAATTTGCGGCAATGAGGAGGACTCGTTCCATGCCTTGGTAACATGTCCGCAAGCAAGGGGCTTATGGCATTGGATGAGACGATGCTGGGATCTGTCTGCGGAGGAAAACATGGAGAATACGGGTAGCGACGGGGTACTTCAAACACAATGAGTTAACTCATAAAAAACCAGAATCTCCGACTGAAGTATCAAAACATTTTTTATGCAGCTATGTGGATACCTCGTTGATGATCAAACAACACCCAAAAGCGGATGTCTGCAAGGGGAAGCAAGTAGTGTCATATGTTGGAAGAGCTGAGATGAGGGAGGACACGAACCAGAGGTCAAAAATCTAGGAACAGTGGCAAAGACCGATCTGAGGTAGACTGAAGTTGAATGTCGATGGCAGTTTTCTTCAGAACACAGGTGCTGCAGGAGCGGGGATGATATTGAGAGATTATTAGGAAGATGTCATATTCACAACCTGCAAATCTTTGCAGTATTGAGCTTCTGCACTGGAGTCCGAGATGGCAGCGTGTGAGGAAGGATTGAAGCTAGCTTTAAATTGGTCGACAAAACCGATCGATTTGGAGATGGACTATGCCACCATGGTGAATATGATCAGAGTGGGCAAGGATCAGTCCCCCTTAGTTTACTTGACTCGTACTATAAAGAAAGCCTTGGGTGAAAGGGAAATCACCATAAATAAAATTGATAGGACCCAAAACACTGCAACGCACACAATAGCAAAGTTGGGGAGGGAGTCAAATATCACTCAATTTTGGATCAGAGGCTGTCCTGATATGCTGAAACGATATTGTAACAAATGATTGTAATTCTGTTATAACTAAATATATTTATTTTCTCGCAAAAAGAAGAATATATCCCTCACTAGAAGGCCACACGCACGCACGCACAATTATGCATGGAAGGGCTCCTAAGTCCTAACCACGGCATATCATCTTGTGTACTCCATACATTTTTCTAGAAAAGAACGCATGAGAAGCCTTTTTTTTTTGCAACGGTTCACCATACATTCTTTTGCCATTGCTCAGCATGTATTTGTTTGGTGGGCTCATAGTGATAACGTAACACTTTCTCCTGGGCCTTGAGGCATGTTTTAGTTTATTAGGCCACGAGAAAAAACTAACAGGACACATCACAAACATAGGCTTAGTTTTTATTAGATATTTAGATTAACGGGGGTGAGAAAATTGTCACCGCTCGTTGCATTCCACTTGAAAGTAATCAGGAAAGGGCATGTTCTTACAAACATACAGGTCAAAGTTATAGAGAGTATACAAGGGAGGAGAGAACAAATGCCACCGATAGATAAAACAAAAGAACACTAGGGAACAAAGAGGGGGAGGTTAACATTCGGAGGCTCAGAGCCAACTGAAATCCCCCGAAGGATGACACCTCAAGGGTTGATCACCACGCCTTTCGAGGCAAGCCACACACGCCGAAGGACCTATGTAGCCGAGACGCGCCACAAACACCGGTGTGCTGCCCACACAGTCGAGCGACAATGTAGAGTCGTGTCCTTCCGCAAGCACACACCAACCGAGACCACAGATAATACATTACCTCAAGTCGACCGCCAAACGAGGATCTCCGATGAGAACCTCAACACCGAGGGAAAGCATACCAAAGGGATAGGTAGCAGAATACATGGATACCAAACGTGAGCACACCAAGGAGCATCTCGGTCATGGTCCAAAGTCATCGCGTAGTCGAGACATACCGTGCGGGGACACCGTTGTGCTTTCGGCATAGCCGAAGGGCGACGTCACCGAGATCAAGCACAGTTGGAGGGCGTCGAATAACCGATACTAGGTGTAGACACCAATGTGCTGCCACCAAGGTCGAAGGGCAACACATGCCGAGGTCACACCAGGACGTACACGCATATGTGCTTGGGCAACTAGGAACACAACATTGTAACACTAGGATACAAGCCAAGGGTCAGAAGGAAGACAAGAGGTAGTGCCGCTCGACGCATGTCGGGCTCCCTCGGTGGCGAAGGCAGGATTCAATCAAAAGGGGGAAGGCAAATGACGTATTTAGCATATAAGGGGGTTCGGTCAAGGAAATCTCTACTAATTAGACCCTCTAATCACCTCTAGAACCATAAATTTAGCTTGATGCATATTGGGATAGGGGGGCCTTGGCCCCGTCTCGCCCCCTAGCTCCACCATTGGGCACCCTCAAGAGGGTTACGACACCCGCAGGCACCACTGCCGTTGGCATCAAAACGCCGAGCTTTCGTCAGGAACAACCTTCACTCCATGCTCGTAGACCGTCCACTGTCCGTGAGCTAGGCCTCCCGAAAGGCTGCTAACACCAGGACTCCCTATTGTCCGCTCCTCGCTATACACATGACCAAAGAGGAATGCCATCACCACCGCCACGTCGCTCGCCGTAGAGCCGCCTATGCAGTCCACCTTCCGGAGTTGCCGCTTGGCGTCCATGACCTCGGTACAAAGGATCGATAGACCTCTCACCATAGGACCTATAGATCGGACGACATAAGCCGGCAACAACAAAATCACATGAGCGGCAGCACTGAAATTAGGAGGAGGACCATCATCCATTGTCTGAGGTGGTCGCCGACCAGACACATCAGTTATGGCCTGTCATGCCCAAAATGCCCGACTAGCCCTTATCGTCGCGTTGCAACACAATGTTTGCAGACGCCACCCTGCAAGTCCATGACGCCGCTATCCTCGTCATTCCCCCAGGAACCCGTCACCAAGTTGTCGTCGAGGGAGGGATCATGACATGTCGGCTGAGTCACTCCTGTGTTGCACACGGGGAGCGAGGCGCAGGATCCCCAAGCGGTTTCGTCTCTTGTGTTGTGTGTAAGTGCTCATCCTTGCAATCTAAACCATTAATACTCATTTCGCTGAGTTTTATTTTGTTTTATTTCTTCCATAGAGTGGCTGCCTAACTAGATCACCCACCATGTCAAACAATCACAACAAAGCCGCCGCGTGTCTTTGCTAGAGTACATAGTACAATTAGACCTTTGATCACCCAGTGTAGTACATCTGGTCTGTACTGCTTCCTTCCGTCTTAAGCTGCATTGTATCACTGCGCGCTTAACTGAAAGTTAGCGTTACACCCAACACCACCACCACCACCACCAAAAAATGATGTGATTGCACAGGGAATACCGGAAAGAATGGAAGAGCTCAACATAGGGATGAGTGCGTGTATAGGTAGGTGAGGGCCCAAACCAGCTGAAGAAAGTAGTACTGTACTAGACTGCATATATACGCTACAGGATGGTATGAGATACGCCATTTGTCAAGATCCGAGGTGATCGCCCGGATAGGGACACGCCAGACCAGTGATCCGGAAGGAAAGTCAAGCACAGAGAGAGCCCACCTCGCCCCACACTCTTTCCTGATCAGACCATACCGATCAGTCCTTCTCGGCGAGAAGTCGTGTGGGACAGAGTCGATATCGACTTTTGGCCTCGACCAGTCGCCGACGCCGCGCGTGGCGGGGGAGCCTGTCAGCTGTGGCGACCACACGACCGCGGAAGCAAACCATGGGAGCGAGCAGGCACACGCGACTTTTCACTTGCGCAAAATCACAACGGAACTAGCCTTTCCTTGAGCTATGCGATCGGGACAAACCGCCCGTTGCAGTTCGATCCTGCTTTCGAGCTTTGTTGACTATTTTTCCCAATAAAAAAATCGACGTTTCGAAGCTAAGAGTTTTGATTGGATCATCAACCGTTGGTCAAGAGGTATTTTAACGGTGCGTACGTGCCGCCGGTGCCGAGGAGGAATTCCCGTTTGCTTATTCAGTTATTCTTGCGTGTATGCCTGGGCTACAGCACAGTACAGGTCTTGTACTACTGTACTTGTGTTGAAGAGCATAAATTGATCTAGGAGTATCAGAATTTGGTAAACCCAACACTATTTTAGTATATAAATTTATCCAAATTTTAACAAACCTATGACATCTACTTTAGAAATATTCTACACCGTTTTGCTTAAAAATAATACACTAATATGGATACACAAGCAAAATCATGGGTCGGTCCCTTCATCATGAGGCCCGGGGCGAGTGTCCCTGTGCCCCACCCTCAGGCCCGGTCCTAAGATTTCAGGGGCCCGAGGCGAAACTAAAATTTTGGGCCCCATTATAGAACTTTTAAATAATATAATCCAATAAATAAAAATTTAGGGAGTCTCTTATTGCAATATTTATATCAAATATATTTTGAGTAAGCAAGCCGCCTCATTAAAAACCTTCCAGTCCCCTTAGGTACCTGGTAAGGAAAAGAGTGCGTCTGAAACTTGCTGCTCCAACAGTGCAATTACATATTACCTCAGAAATTTCTTCTCACACTTCTAGATGCGAAGTCATTGATGATGGTATCAATATCAATCTCATCTAATAATTTCTTCTCGATGCATATAGTAGCCAAACCATTTAACCTCTCTTGCGACATTATAGACCTCAGATGGTTCTTCAACAATTTCAACTTTGAAAAGCTCCTTTCAGCCGATGCAACAGTCACAGGCAGAGTAAATAAGATCCGATAAGCAATATAAATATTAGGATAGCAATCGGCTGCTCTGACATACTCAAAAATTTCCAAATCAGTCATTGATTTATTTGGCAAAGCATACTGTAGAACACCTACCTCAGAAATTAGATCGTTTAACTCAATATCGCATGCACCACTTTCTAGAGATAAAGTGTGAGCAAGTTTAGTGCAACTATCTTTTATATGAGAACCATCCAATGACTTCAATGCTACCGAACTCATTAAAAACCCAAATATGCTTTGGAAGGATTGAAGTTCTTCAAACCTGCTTTTCAGTGATGTGATTGCCATATCAATCATGACTAGAAAGTAATTTACTTTAAAAGCATCCTCAGCTTGCAAGATTGCTTCATCATAGTTAATTTCATCAAAGTGCTTCTTCCTCTGAGATTTACGCTTTACTGGCAGTGATGGCTCTACGCCTATTTTAGATGCAATTTTCTTCGCAATGATCAAACTAGAAGCAAACCCATCATTTCTAAAATTTAGAAAGTAAGTATGTATACCTTCTATTTGCTGTAAGGTAGAGTCAATGCACATGGATGGGGATTGCAACTTCTTGCTCACTCCATTTACAACAAATAAAATTTCGTGCCAAATAACCAGATCAAATATGAACTCAAAGCTGCCAAGTACTTCAAATAATTTTTTTGCATCGGTTCTATCCTTGGGCTCATTTTCACGATCTTCACTCAACTCATACAAAGTTGACCTCAGTTGACATGGTTGATATATAATTGCCTTGACACTTTTGATCCCACTCTCCCAACGAGTATTAGACAAAGATTTCACAGTAAAACCTTTCACATGGCGAAGCAAGCAACTCCATCGTTTGGTAGACCCAGCAAATAGAACATATATCCGTTGCACAATTCCAAAAAAATAAACAGCTTTACCACAAGATTTAGCCATATCACACAAAGTGAGATTAAGACTATGACAAGCACATGGCATATACAAAGCTCCTCGATTTATTTTTAGCAATCGACTTTGCACCCCTTTGTTTTTACCTTTCATATTAGAGCCATTATCATAACCTTGACCTCTAATGTCATCAATATTAAGACCATGAGACTTGATGGATTCAACCAATACATCAAAAAACCCTTCACCAGATGTGTCATGCACCACCAAGAAACCAAGAAAGAATTCCTCAATTTTTATGCTGCCATCAATAATATGAACACATCGAACCAACAAACTAATTTGTTCTTGGTGACTAACATCTGGAGTACAATCAAGAATAACTGATAAATATTTGGCCTCTTTAACAATCTTGATAACAGAACTTGTAATGCTAGAACCCATGAGAAAAATCAACTCATTCTGAATTTTATGGCTAAGATAATGACGATGAATCTCTTTGTTTTGAATGCGTCTGGTGTGTTCTTGCATTACCAAGTCAAACTCGGCAACCATCTCAACACAAGCTAAGAAATTACCATTAAGATCATTGTAAAGCTGCTCACTAGATCCTCTAAATGCCAAATTGCGTTTACCAAGATATTTCACAATAGCAATTATTCTTAACAAAACTAGCCTTATGCGCTCCTTCTCCTTTGTGATCTGGTGTTGTATATCTTTATCAATTGTCTCATGTTTGCTCAATCTAGTTCTCAACTCACTTCAAGAGTTCATGTTGGTAATATGCTCTACACTAGCTTCATGTTCTTGCGGCCTCTTTGTGATGTGTTTCCAATCTCTAAACCCATTATGTCCTAGTGCACTCTTGCACTTGAGAGGATTGAACAACTTACAGCAAAAACAAAATACTTTGTCAACGTGTTTTGAATATACTAACCATTTGCGATCACGTACCTCTCCATTGCTCATTTTTCTAGAGTAATGGGCATAAGAAAAATGTCTTAATTTGCGATCTAACGGAAACTCAGCATTTTCTTCTCTAATAGGACCCTTCTCCACTAACGTGTCCCTTGCTTTGTTATCAAGACTAGCCCAATTTGCCGGGTCATAAATATCCACACCAACCGGTTCCGCATCAACATTAGCATGTTCTGTAGGAGATGAATTAAATGCGTGCTCAGAATCACTCACATTGTTACCATCCATGCTGACGTCAATGTTTTCTTCTTCTAGATTATCATTAGTTTGCTTCTCCACAAGAACTAACGCCAACTCGTCTGGGTTTGTTGAAGTGCTCGTGTTACTCTTCAAAAATTTGTCAAGAGCTCCTCTTTGTGATTCTATCAGCGCATTTGTTTCTCTTCTTCGTTTCCTTTTCGCACTACCGGATGGACACTTTTTTGGTGGCATAAGACCCTTCTTAGGTGCCGTAACCACGCTGAAAATAAATAGACAAATACTAATCAAAATTATATTAGTTAATCCCTCCGGCCCATATTAATTGACTTGGATTTGTCAAAATTTAGATGAACCTATATACTAAATAGTGTCTAGATTTAGTAAATCTAGACAAATTTGAGTCAATTAATATGGGTCGGAGGGAGTAGTAAACTAGGGCATGTACTACACGGAGAATTAGAGAAGAGAAGTAAGACTACCTGACGGAGGAAAGGTTGTTTGACTTGTTGTTGTTGGCAGGTTGTGACTTGTTGTAAAAGAACCAGCTCTTCAATGTTCCCTTGAACTCGACTAGCAGTTGGACTGTTGCCTGTTGGAGAACTGCCAGTGCCAGCGACGAGGCCACAAGGTCCAGCAGGCAGCAGCGATCACAGACGACCGAAATATGAGATATCAGATTCAGATCGGAAGACGGCGGTCGGTGGGCGGACGACATGCGTCTTGGGCGTGGCGTTCGTGCGGGGGGTGGAAAACGAACAGACAGAGCTGCCGAGGCAATCTGGTCTGGCAATCTCGTCTTGATGCGATCTTTCCGGACCGGTTTCACTCAGCTTTTAAGCTGCCAATTTTTTGACAGAGGTATTGGCCTTCATAGAAACATACCAGCGGGAGGCCCCTGAAAAATTTGGGCCCGGGGCGGCTGCCCCTCTCGCCCCCTTGGGCCGGGCCTGCCCACCCTATGGATCGGCCCTGCCCAAAATGGGTTGGAACATACACGTCTGCATTGCTTGGTCTGTCTGCATAGTGTCGTAAGGGTGAAGGGAATATGCCCTAGAGATAAATAATAGTATTGATTATTGGCATATTTTATGAAGTTTATGATTAAGTTTTATATCTTACCATAACTATATTGATTAGAAAACACCAATACACGTGTGATATACAAATAACCAGTAGTTCCTAGTATAACTCTAGTCACTGGTTCATTTGTCAAGGGATGATCAAAGGTTTTTTGATCATGTTGGTGCCTTGGCCCCAGTTGACAATAAAATCATTTCATTACAGAATGATATGGTGAACATACATCATATCACGATCATGTCATAGAGTTCAGGTTATGATAATTAGGAAAGGTAGTAACTCTTTTCTTAGACCGTGAGACCATATCTAATCACTGTCTTCCGAGCTTATTTTGATGGCACTTAACGTCACTCGGTGGAACGGTGATCATAAGGTTATCGTTGGATATATGAAGGAACGGGTTGAGGCATATGCGTCAAGAGTGGGATTTGTCCATCCGCGTGACGGAAGATGCTTGGACCCATTTGGATAAGTTATATCTATAAGCTGCGCAGCATGTGACTAGGTCACGAGGGATATTACTTATCGGATCGAGTAAAGAAGGTATTGTCGGTAACGAGGTTGAACCCTAACATGGTGATGTCATTTGATCAAGCCTCAGACAATACAATATCGTAGAGACAAAAGGAATAAGACACAACATTTACGGTTCAACAACAAATTTCATGTAATGCACAGGTGGTCATCATGGGCATCCAGGTCCTGCTGTTGATCATTGGTCAGAGATGAGTCTTGACCATGTCTGGAGTATTCTTGAACTATTGGGTAGCATGCTTAAGGGATTGACGAAGATTAGAGATCGTTAATGGCTTATTCGAAATCATTAAAGAAATGAGAAGAGAGAAATCAGAAAAGTTCTGGGGAGACCCGAAGGTGTTCAGAGAAAGGATAAAGAAAAAGGAACCGAAAGGAGTTTCGGATAAATGATGATTTAAATATATGTTTACTATATATTAATTATGAATTGATATATTATAAATAAATATTCGGAAAAAAATTTATAAAGACGTCTTACTTATTAGGCAAAACACCGGAAGGATTTTACCTAAAGAGAAATGGACAAAAAGGCAAAAGGAGGGCTATTTTGAACAACCCACATGGGTGGCACATAGTGCGCGCCGCACGGGGCGGCTGCTGCTGCACGCCGCCGATCGCCACGCTGCTGCACGCCGCCGATCGCCACGCTGCTGCCGCTGGTGCTGGGCCGCGGCCGGCCCACCCGGGAGACGATATCGCCTGCCGCCGCACAGGGGAGGCGCGTGCATGCGCGCTAGCGGGCTGGCCCACCTAGGCCGCTGCTAGCCATCGCCGTCGCTATCTGCCTAGCGGTCCGCACGGGCAGCCCACCCGACCAGCGCCTGTTGCCACCGCCTCTTCCTCCTTGGCCACGCGTGGGTGGGGTTTCGGCCCACCCGGCTGGCTGTGGGATTTGCCCATTTTTCTTATTAGTTTTAGTCCCACATGGGGCACCTAAGGTGGAGGGAGCCCCTCCTTCCGCCTATATAAAGGGGTGCACATAGAAGGATTAAAACACACTCTCTCTCTCTCGGGACCGCGACCCCCTTGTCAAGGTTGTCCGAGCGAGGAGTTCTTCACCACGGGACGCCGTCGCGCTGCGGAATTCGGAGCCGGGAGATCTACTTCCGCAATCTCGGCTGGATCGGAGAGAAACGGGAGTCGTCGTCAAGCACCGTACATGTGTGAATCCCTCTGGCAGCGGCGTGCTTTCTGTTGGAGATATGACCAAGAGGCAATAATAAAGTGGTTATTATCATATCTTCATACTTATGATAAATGTTTACATACCATGCTATAATTGTATTAACCGGAAACATTAATACTTGTGTGATTTGTAAACATAAAAGAGTCCCTAGTAAAGCCTCTTGATAAACTAGCTTGTTGGTTAATATATGATCATGGTTTCCTGATCATGAACATAGAGATGTTATTAACAACAGGGTCATATCATTAGGAGAATGATGTGATGGACATACTCCTATAGTTAAGCGTAGCATAAAGATCAAGTCATTTAATATAGTTCATTTGCTATAAGCTTTCTGATACATAGTAACCTAATTCCTTCGACCATGAGATCATGCATATCACCTTTACCGGAAGGATGCTTTGATGACATCAAACACCACACCGTAACAGGGTGGCTATAAAGGTGGCATTGAGTGTTCGGAAAGTATTGGTTGAGACACATGGATCAAGAGTGGGATTTGTCCATCCATATGACGGATAGATATACTCTGGGCCCTCTCGGTGGAATGTCATCCAATTAGCTTGCAAGCATGTGACTGGCTCACAAGGGATCACATACCACGGGAACGAGAAAAGAGTACTTATCGGTAACGAGGTTGAACTAGGTATGCAGAGATACCGACGATCAAAACCTCGGATAAGTACACTATCGTGAGACAAAGGGAAATTGGTATCGTATGTAAGTGGTTCATTCGATCGCAAAGTAATCGTAGAAATATGTGGGAGCCATATGAATTTCCAGATTCCTCTATTGGTTATTGTTCGTAGAAGTGTCTCGATCATGTCCGCATAATTCACGAACCGTAGGGAGACACACTTAAGTATTCGATGTTGTTGAGTAGTTATGGAATGATGAGAAAGAGACCGAATGTTGTTCGGAGTCTCGAATGGGATTCGGGATATCACGAGGAGATCCGGAATGGTCCAGAGAATAAGATTCATATAAGGAAAGTCCCGTTTCGGAGTTGGAGAATGGTTCCGGTGTTTTCATCGGGAATGTTCTAGAAGGTTTCGGAATGTCCGGCGCTCCGGAGGGGAAGGGTACATGAATGTGTTATATCAAGTTGGTATGATTGCATCATGTACTAAGTGTCATCGTTGAACCAAATAAAGGATTAATTCAAATCCTAGTTTGAAAAGTCAAACGGCTAGTTTAAAAAGTCAAACGGCTAGTTTGAAAGTCAAACGGCTAAATTTGGAAAGAGGAAAAGAGGAGGAAACCGAGTTGGGGAGGAGTCCCTCCTCTCCACTGCCGGCGCACCCTCCAAGCCGAGTTGGGGAGGGACTCCTCTCCCTCCCCTTGGTCGTCCGGCCCCTCCACCTATATAAGGAGGGGCAGGGCTCCCTCCTAGAGACACACAAGTTCCCTACCTCTAAACCTAAACCCTAGCCACACCCTAGGGATTTCTCCCAAGCCGCCGAGTTAGAGCTTCTAATTGCCCTAGCCGCTGGTTTAGCCCCTTCTAATTGGTGTGTCTAAAACCTAGATCACCAAGGCTCTCTCATAGTCCACCATACTCGTTCCGGCTTAAGGCGAAGCCCTGCGAGATCTCCCCTCTACTTCCGGTACCACGCCGTCGTGCTGCCGGAATCGCGAGGAGAGTGCTACAACCTCCGTTGCCTGCTGGAACAAGGGAGAGGAAGGTCTTCATCAAGTACCGAACGTGTGACCGACTGCGGAAGCGCTGCCGGAACGCAGCGCTGGAAGGATCGTCTACGCGATCTTGAGATCGACAAGTGTACGACTACATCACCCACGAGAATCTGCTCTCGTTAACTGTTTTGGAATCTTCGAGGGTGAGTTACTCTATCGACTCGTTGCTACAATCTAGTAGATAGATCTTGGCTTGTTTGTGTGCATGCGGTAGAAAATTTTTGTTTTCCATGCTACGAACCCCTACAGTGGTATCAGAGCCAGGTCTATATGTAGATCTATTGCACGAGTAGAACACAATGGTCATTGTGGGCGTTGATGCTTTTGTTGTCGATTGCTTTTTGTGTACTTTGCATCTTGCGGGATGGTGGGATGAAGCGGCCCGGGCTAACCTTACATGACATCGTTCATGAGACTTTCTCCACGCTTGACATGCAACTTGTATTGCATAAGTGGCTTTGCGGGTGCCTGTTTCTCCCAACATAGTTAAGATTCAATTTACAACGGGTGATTGACAATACTAGTATAAATGTTGTGGTTCTTGTTCGTAAGTTAGAACGACACTTATTGGAAGCCCCAAACCACGTAAAACATGCAAAGAAAGTAGAGGCGTCTAACTTTGTTTTGCAGGGGTGTGCTGTGATGTGATATGGCCATGATTGTGATTATATTTGATGTATGCAATGTTCCTTATTATAAGTTGGCAACCGGCAGGAGCCATATGGTTGTCTTTAAATTCTGTTAAGACCCGCGTGTCTATTCAAAGTAGTTGTAATAGTTGAAGCTGGTGGACGACAACCATGGAGCGACGTCATTGACCTTGATGCAATACCGGTGATGATGGAGATCATGTTCGTGCTTGAAGATGGAGATCGGAAGCACAAGAAGAAAGGCCATATCATATCACATATTATGAATTGCATGTGATGTTAATCCTTTTATGCATCTTGTATTGCTTAGTTCACGACGGTAGCATTATAAGATGATCCCTCAAGCACACAATTTCAAGTTTTAAAGTGTTCATCCTTAGTAAGCACCGTTGCTAAAGCTCGTTGTTTCGAAGCACCACATGATGATCGGGTGTGTTAGATTCTGCGAGTGTATACAACGTGAGCAAGCCAGATTTGCTCATGCGGAAGCTAAGGTTTAATCTTGACGAGCCTAGCATGTACAGACATGGTCTTGGAACACGGATCACCGAAAGGTAAAGCATGAGTCATATAGTAGATATGATGAACATGATGATTGTTCGCCATTGAAGCTACATCAACTCTCGTGATGATCGGTTTTGATGTGGTGGATTTGGTTCGTGTGATCACTAAAACAATGTGATGGATATTGTTTTGAGTGGGAGTTCAACAGCAATATGATTAAAAGTTGAACACTATTTATCATAAATTAAATCAAAGTGAATTTGCATAATTGTTGTAGTCATTGGCATCCGTTTACCACCTTGCGCTTAGTTTTAATTGAGATGATAGAACTATAGAATTCTGGTTAGTTACTTTACGAACTGGTATCGTATTGTTTTGAAGTGTTAATCTAAAGTTTAAAAGTCCTATTGCAAACTTTCAGTAAGTTCCAGTTACTCCATAAAGTTTAATAATTGGTATTAAAACTAGAGTGACAATTCCAAGAGTTAGTGTATGAGTATCATGTTTGTCTCCATGATTCTTGATATTCAAAGGATTGTCTTAATATCAAGGTTATCTAGGATCTGAAAGAGTTGTTTCAGAAACCATGATGTGTGGAAGATATTGTGATATCTGAAACGAAATTTTGGTTGCAACATGATAGAGTTTAATATGGCAAAAGACATGTTCTCATATTTGATGGGAATTAGCAAAAGGTTGGAGACACTAGTTGTCCTAATCCACCAAAAGGTTTTGGAGAGCAACATTATACTCGCGATTCACCGTTATAAGCTAAAGTAGCTTGATCATGAATAATTCCATGAGAAGGGTGAATATTTGATGTAGGTAAAATGTTTACTACACCAAGATATTACTAAAGAAAGGAATTTAAAAGAACACCAAACATTTGATGATGGTAATCTACTTCAAAGTGCAAGTCCAAAGACATTGGTATTTTACTATACATGCTTTGGACTATGTGTCATATATATGACTCCACTATTGATGTTAATAGATTCTTTCAAACAGAAAATAAATACTGAAAGAGAATCTCATAAATATATGGCAGAAAAGAAAAGACTAGAATTGTTCAGTTTAAGTATATAGATGATATATATGTTATGGCTATATTCTTTGCTTATTAAACAATTTGGTTCTTAAGTATTTGATACTGAATTTGTTGGTGTGAATCGTCATACGAAACAACACAATTCATGAACTGTAATGGCCTAAGTAACTAGCAAAAGAATATGTGATGATGTTCATCGAGAACAAATAAAGGATTATTGTGTTGCTCGTCAAACATCAAAGCTTGCCTTCAAGATTTGTTTTATCAGGTATTATGAGAACAAAAGGGTTGTTCAAATAATTACCGTAATCCATAAAAGATGGATGATTCACAAATCTCGTTGGAGAAATCACATCCATAAAACTAGTGCTAAAATGTCGAAAGAAAAATTGATTGAAAGATCACTTAGGAAGTGACATCGCCGTTTAAATTATATTGGAAAGAAAACATGAAGAAACTCCATGTGGATGGAATTTTGGAGTCTATCAAATGACACTTGTGAAACTTTCCTAGAGATAATTAAAACTTCGTTCATAGGCCAAAAGGGAACGAATGACTAGCTTATTGGAACTTGTACATATTGTTGTATGAAGTCCATTATGTCAAGAGCGATGGATTTCAACTTCATATGCTTTCTCCGAAAATTTGAGTGAATATATAAATATTTACTTAATAAGGATGAAGTATGAAACATTTGAAAAGTTCAAAGTTTTTCAAGATGAAGAGCAAAATCATTGTAACAAGAATATAAATAGTTTATGATAAGATCATAAAAGAAGATATTTGAGTTACAAGTTTAGCATAATACCTAAGATTTAAGGAATCGTTCCGTGGATTTGCATTTTCCGAAACACCATAAGAGTATGGAGCTTTCGAGATATGTAATTAAACCTTGTTTGACATGGTAAGATCACAGGTGTAATTCATAAAACTGCCATTATATTTTAAAGATTAAAAGCTTTAGAGACTACCGTTTTTCCACTGAAAAGAGCTCCATCATAATCCATTGAAATGACACCATATAAAGTTATGGCTTGGGATAAAACCCAAGTAGTCCTTTCTTAAACATTGGTATGCTATGCATAAGAAAGATGTTTGCAACCAAAGTCGGATGAACCTGTCTTTGTATTACTGTTAAGTATTCCTCCATAAACACCGGAGACAAAAGTGTTTGTCGCTTAGAACGTCAAGTTTCTTTGAGAAGGAATTTTTCGTGAAAAGATAAGTGGGAGGACAATAGAACTTTGATAAGGTTAAAGGAACCTTAGTTATATGTGCAAAGTTGCGCAGCGCCGAAAAGTGTTCCGGAGGTAGCAACAATGCTCATGGCTCACGTGCCTCAAAGGTTGCGGTCACAGAGGTCTAAGTTTCTATTGAACCAAGTAGGTCGAGTAAACAATCAAATACCAAGATTCGAGGGTTGAATCATTATTTGAGAATAATGAACGGACTACATGCAAAGAAGCGATGATGGGCCCTGACTCCGTCAAATGGCTTGAAGCCATAAAATCCGTGATAGTTCCATACACGAGAAATCAAGTTTTGAACTTGAAGGACCCTCGAGAAAGGTGTAAGACCTTACAGTTGTGTTTGGATCTATAAAGAAGTAGACATGGATGTTTCACATCTATGAAATAGTCGACATGTTGGGAAAGAGTTCACAAAATGTTCAAAGGTTGACTATGACAAGATTTGATCTTTCATAGCGATATTTAGTCTAGACGGATTAATGTAGCAACCACTACATATAATTTTTGTTATGTGGTAGTTGAATAAACAAAACAAGTTCTTCTAATAGAATTGTTACCTAGGAAATGTGCATAACATGGTCCATAGGGTTTTGATTAATTCAAAGGATGCTAAAAGCATATGCAAACTTCAATGGTTGAAGTAAGCATAGCGGAGTTGGAATCTTCACTATGATGAAACTGTTAAAATAGTTTAATTTCATCGGAGACAATGAAGATGCTTGAATTTGCAAGAAATTAAGTGGGGGCGCTAAGACATGTTTCTAATACATTATGTGGAAGACATATTGTTGATTGGAAATGATGTATCTTTTATTAACACATATTAAGAATTTCATCCCGATGAAAGACTTAGGCAAAACCCAAATATTTGCATCAATAGATGCTAATATGGTTGTGCCGAAAGTACATAGATGATATATTGAATGAGTTCAATATAGAAACTATAAGAAAGGTTCTTGTCGCACAGAAAGGATTGAATGAGTTCAATATTGATAATATATTCAAGTGTATTGACACTTGGTAAGTGAAACAAAGAATCAAGTATAGATTGATACTTGATGTATAAGATCACATAGAGTATTTTATCAATCATGCTGTGATGTGTACAAATCCAGATATGTCCTATGCTCTAAATGTTATGAGCATATACCAGAATAATTCATAATATGATCATTGGACAATAGTAAGGATATTCTTATGATATTTTGGAAGAACTAAGAGTATATTATTTGTAGAAGTGACAAATAGATGGTTAGTTCATTGTAAATGAATTACATTGATACTAGTTTTGTCACAAAGTACAAATTAAGTTTATCTCAATCTAAACTAAGGGTGGCACAATATGATGGAAAGTAAGTTCCATAATGGATTTGGATGAGTTCCAAAGTTAAGACATTGTGACAGATACTACAACAAAAGGCTAAGTATATGACTGCTATAATAGCAGCTAAAGAGGACATTTGTGTCAAGTAGTTTGTTATCAAACTAGGTGTGGTTCACAACGGGATAATACTATGAAGATATATTGTACGACAATATTATCAACATGTTTTAACCCCAAAGAACTAAAGGTCGCACCAAAGGACCAAATTTGTACGAAGCCATCTCATTAGAGAATGAGTGATGCGTAGAGACGCAAAGACACGCAATTACACACGGACCTGGAAGTGTCAGATCCGGAGATCAGTTGACCACTAGCAATCGTGTACATACAACACCGGAAAGCCATAGGTGTTGAATACACAAAGGTTTGAAACTAGATTATTGACTCTAGTGCAAGTGGGAGACTGTTGGAGATATGCCCAAGAGGCAATAATAAAGTGGTTATTATCATATCTTCATACTTATGATAAATGTTTACATACCATGCTATAATTGTATTAACCAGAAACATTAATACTTGTGTGATTTGTAAACATAAAAGAGTCCCTAGTAAAGCCTCTTGATAAACTAGCTTGTTGGTTAATATATGATCATGGTTTCCTGATCATGAACATAGAGATGTTATTAACAACAGGGTCATATCATTAGGAGAATGATGTGATGGACATACTCCTATAGTTAAGCGTAGCATAAATATCAAGTCATTTAATATAGTTCATTTGCTATAAGCTTTCTGATACATAGTAACCTAATTCCTTTGACCATGAGATCATGCATATCACCTTTACCGGAAGGATGCTTTGATGATATCAAACACCACACCGTAATAGGGTGGCTATAAAGGTGGCATTGAGTGTTCGGAAAGTATTGGTTGAGACACATGGATCAAGAGTGGGATTTGTCCATCCATATGACGGATAGATATACTCTGGGCCCTCTCGGTGGAATGTCATCCAATTAGCTTGCAAGCATGTGACTGGCTCACAAGGGATCACATACCACGGGAACGAGAAAAGAGTACTTATCGGTAACGAGGTTGAACTAGGTATGCAGAGATACCGACGATCAAAACCTCGGATAAGTAAACTGTCGTGAGACAAAGGGAAATTGGTATCGTATGTAAGTGGTTCATTCGATCGCAAAGTAATCGTAGAAATATGTGGGAGCCATATGAATTTCCAAATTCCTCTATTGGTTATTGTTTGGAGAAGTGTCTCGATCATGTCCGCATAATTCACGAACCGTAGGGAGACACACTTAAGGATTCGATGTTGTTGAGTAGTTATGGAATGATGAGAAAGAGACCGAATGTTGTTCGGAGTCTCGAATGGGATTCGGGATATCACGAGGAGATCCGGAATGGTCCGGAGAATAAGATTCGTATAAGGAAAGTCCCGTTTCGGAGTTGGAGAATGGTTTCGGTGTTTTCATCGGGAATGTTCTAGAAGGTTCCGGAATGTCCGGCGCTCCGGAGGGGAAGGGTACATGAATGTGTTATATCAAGTTGGTATGATTGCATCATGTACTAAGTGTCATCGCTGAACCAAATAAAGGATTAATTCAAATCCTAGTTTGAAAAGTCAAACGGCTAGTTTGAAAGTCAAACGGCTAAATTTGGAAAGAGGAAAAGAGGAGGAAACCGAGTTGGGGAGGAGTCCCTCCTCCCCACCGCCGGCGCACCCTCCAAGCCGAGTTGGGGAGGGACTCCTCTCCCTCCCCTTGGCCGGCCGGCCCCTCCACCTATATAAGGAGGGGCAGGGCTCCCTCCTAGAGACACACAAGTTCCCTACCTCTAAACCTAAACCCTAGCCACAGCCTAGGGATTTCTCCCAAGCCGCCAAGTTAGAGCTTCTAATTGCCCTAGCCGCCGGTTTAGCCCCTTCTAATTGGTGTGTCTAAAACCTAGATCACCAAGGCTCTCTCATAGTCCACCATACTCGCTCCGGCTTAAGGCGAAGCCCTGCGAGATCTCCCCTCTACTTCCGGTACCACGCCGTCGTGCTGCCGGAATCGCGAGGAGAGTGCTACAACCTCCGCTGCCTGCTGGAACAAGGGAGAGGAAGGTCTTCATCGAGTACCGAACGTGTGACCGACTGCGGAAGCGCTGCCAGAACGCAGCACCGGAAGGATCGTCTACGCGATCTTGAGATCGGCAAGTGTACGACTACATCACCCACGAGAATCTGCTCTCGTTAACTGCTTTGGAATCTTCGAGGGTGAGTTCCTCTATCGACTCGTTGCTACAATCTAGTAGATAGATCTTGGCTTGTTTGTGTGCATACGGTAGAATTTTTTTGTTTTCCATGCTACGAACCCCTACACTTTCGGCGCTAGGAGTTTTCAGAGCCGTAGGACTTCGTGGCCTTGAGGTCAGCGTCGGGACATCTTCTTCAACCACGTTTCTCGCGGTACGTTAACCGTGCTCGGTCTTAAAAGGTATGAATACCGTATCTCCTCCCATTACTGTATTACTGGTAGATAGATCATGGTATTAGGGTTTCGATCAGAGGAAAAATTTTGTTTTCTGTCCTCGAACCCTAACAAAGGGCACCTCCACCGGACCGACCCAACTCATCTGAACACGTCCGAGCGGACTGACGGACATCTGCGTGGCGGCCCAGCGGGGCGATCCATCCGGATAAACACACGTGGGCCGACCCATTGATGCACCAAATTTGGACCTCGGTTGGATTGGTCCTTTTATAAATAAAACAACGACTATACAAAAGTTCATGGGTACGAAAAAACTGGTGAGGAAATGACACAACAGGAAAAGTAAGATACATCTCACGAGCGAGAATGAGAATAATGACGAAGCAATGAAATAAGGAGGTAACCATCATGTTCGGCACTCCACACCTTGGATGGAGAAAGCATAATCCCATCACCACACTATCTCGCCCAAAGATCGCCGAGAACCTTCACGAAGGGAGGCGTCGGCACATCGCTACTCCCGACCAGTGGACTTGATCCAAGGGTTTCCTTGGCACTCAACAGCGAGACACAAGAGGGGAAGCCCCCACAGATACCGCCGCATCATTGTCGGACATGCCAGCAGGGATTTCTCTTGAAACCCAAAACCGGTCTACAAAATCTCGATTCTAGATTAGTGAGGCGAGGAGCCTAACCCTCTCCATCAATAGGTAGTGCCTGAGCATGACTCGACGTTGATGAGTCTTTGTGGTAGATCTAGGCTCGCCCAGGCCGGTACCATCCCAGACACGAATCAGCATGAGGGATCCCGACAGAAGACAATCAACAATGAGGACGACCAGTGACGGACCTAGGATTTTAGCAGAGGATATGCCTAGAAATTTTTTCTTGTGAGTATTGATAACAATTTTGTACAAAATCACGATGAAATGACAACTTATGAAATACGATAAAACAATTAAACAAAAGAGGATTTCACATTATAAGTAAAAAACATCAAGTGTTGGACATATGTACCATGGACAGTGCAACCTAATATTGAACTAAATTTTCGCGTTGGGTGAGACCCTGAATTTCCAAAGTAATTGACCATGGGATAATCAGTCAGGGACACTATAAAACATAGACATGCATGATTTACTAAAATAAACAATAACATATGCAAACAATGTTACAGAAATCTGCAAATAAAAAATAATCAAGTTGACGATCGAAGATTAATTATAGAGGCAGCTAGCCCATATACTGCTAGAACGATGTACATGTACAATAGCTACATAATTGTTTTGATTAGTTATCAACTTATCACAGCTAAGCAGATCAAATCCATTACCAGAATAGCTACGGTGCATGCACGGAGTATGGGCATAGCTAGCCTGCAGGCTCAAGCGGGGGATTAAAGCCAATATCTTGATAAACATACAGGTATGGTCAAAAGCCAATGCAACAATTTAGCGGATGATCAAGTGACTACCAAAGCGAATTATTGTCCTTGAACGAGACGTGCATGCCCCAGGTTCCATGTACTATTAGCGTGCTTGATTAATACATATGTGGTTCTCCAGGTTGCATGCAGTAGCTAGCTTGATCATTTGGAAAGTTGCATGCGCTAGCTTAGCTTGCACGGTCAGGCCGCAGGGTATGCCACGGCATACTCGGCATACTCTGTAGGTCCGCCACTGAGGACGACACCACTAGGCTCGTGCACTTGTGAGGCTCTAAACCCGTAGGGCCTAGATCTAGGCCCGTATTTTTAAGATGGTACGTCCGCCGCCAAAGGCCTGCCTCGCATCCTCGCATCACCGCACATTGCCGCCAACACTTGGACCCACTAGACCTGGTAGGCAAACCACCGACACACGCCACCGAATCGTCCCACGCACATACGATGACCACGGAGTACCAACACACTATTAGTGTCGTCCACCTCAGTTATTGCCACATGAGCTTCGTCCAAGCATGTTGTCTATGCTTTGACCGCGCCACCGCGGCTCAAGCTCGCCCGCCGTCGACATCGTCAAGAGAACGCCAAAAATCACCCTGCCCCCATCACCGGTAGCACGGGCTTCACTAGGCGCGTCCTTTGACGATGCCAAGGGGAGAGAGATGGAGTGGAATGGAAAGCGGGCGACTTGAAACTAGGGTTTTCCCTGTGTCTCCCCGGAGAGGGACACGAGAGACTGGAGGGGAGAGGGAGCAAACTAGGCATGGACCAGGCTCTTTGCATGCTGACCTGAAGCACGCTAGCCCAACCTGCATGTGGCCTAGCACGACAAATAGCTAAGCGAGCTCGTGCCGACCCGTGGCCTATGGAGGCCATGCCTATGCCAAGACTTGAAGCCCGTGTGTCGGCCCGGCACAACCCGTTGAGTTTTTTTATTTTTTTACTTTTTATATATTTTTAAAATATATAGCCCGTTTAGGGCACCAACTAAACGGGCCTATGTGTGTGCTGTGCGTCCGTGCCAGTCCGGCCCGTTGGCCAGGTTTAGAGGGCACTTTGCCATCCTCGTATCCGGTATCCGCATTTGGCCTGTTCCTGTCGTCAGCCGTGGCGACCACACACCCGTGGAAGCCAGCACAAGATTTTTTTTCCTTGCGCGAAATCATAACGAAGCCTATGCAATCGCTTCTCAAGTCATTGTAGTTCAATGATCCTGCTTAGCTCGAGCTTCGTTGACTTTGTTTTTTCAATAAAAGTTTCGACATTTTCACCCCGTTAAACTGCATAATCAACTGCTGGCCAAGGATATTTTAACGATGCGTGGCGAGGAGGAACTCCAGCTTGCTTCTTCCGTTAATCTTGCGTGTATGCCTGGGCTACAGCTTTTGACCTCTTGTACAGTTGCACTCAATCAGGCTCTCGGTTTCATGGAGAGCACTCCGTGTTGAAGAGCGATAAACTGAAGTTCTGTTCGTCACATCTCATTTCCTTTTAGTTCCCTGATACTCCCTCTGTTTCAAATTACTCCGCGCGCACTCTTATCTAGGTGGACTAATACTTTCTTATTTTTTATCAAAAAAAATGCTAGAATTTTTGAACTAGATAGTATGAAATGTGTACTAGCTATTTCAAAAATCTCGAATTTTTTTTTAAAAAAAATAAGAGAATACTAGCCCATCTAAATAAGCGTGCGTGCGGAGTAATTCGAAACAGAGGGAGTATTATTGGCTGTCTTGTTCGAGCTAGAGGAGGGCCCAGGAAGTAAGGTGAGATTTTTTACTTCCTCTATCTCTCTGCAATTCTCCATTCTACTAACTGAAGAATCAAGAATCTTTCCTGATTCCATGAATCTCTGATCATAACCTCGAATCTCCTTGCTCCATGGATTACCTTTTGCACTGAATCCTTCACAGCTCCCAAGAGCTCACTTCGCATACTAGTAGTGGAGCTCACTGATTAAAACGTTCTGTTTCTGAGTCATCAGTCTCGGCCCGATGGAAACATTCTCCCTGGACTCGAATCTGACGCCGCGAAAATCTTTTCCCCACCATGAAGCAGGAGCGGCGGAGGAAGCACTCCGGGCATCCGCCGGGCCTCGAGCTCGCGATGGCGCCCCGCTCTCGGGAGGGCCTTTTCGAGGAGATCCGCGAGCTCGACGGCGAGTCCGAGCTGCTGGGGGCGGCGCAGTACGAGCGCGGCCGCGTGCCGCCGTGGCGGGAGCAGCTGACGGCGCGCGGGATGGTGGCGAGCCTGGCCGTCGGCGCCATGTACAGCATCATCGTCATGAAGCTCGTCCTCACCACGGGGCTCGTCCCCACGCTCAACGTCTCCGCCGCGCTCATCGCCTTCGTCGTCCTTCGCGGCTGGACCAAGGCGCTGGCCCGCCTCGGCTTCGCCGCGCGCCCCTTCACGCACCAGGAGAACACCGTCGTCCAGACCTGCGCCGTCGCCTGCTACAGCATCGCCGTCGGAGGTCAGGGCGGCCGCTCTCGACAGGCACAGGACAGGAGCGTCTCCGATCTGTCAACTGGAGTCCTTGGATTGACTGACGGGATTGTTTTGTTTTGCTCCTCAGGTGGGTTCGGGTCCTACCTGCTCGCGCTCGACAAGAAGACCTACGAGGCGGCGGGGATGGAGACGGAGGGCAACGTGCCGGGGAGCTACAAGGAGCCCGGCATTGCGTGGATGACCGGCTTTCTGCTCGCCGTCAGCTTCGTGGGGATTCTCGCGCTCGTCCCTCTCAGGAAGGTCCGTCTGCTTACAAGTCCTGTCACGCCTAACAGCTGCAGCTTCACCTTTCATCCTAACGCTGCTCCTCTATCCATGTTGCTTGCACATTGTTGAAGTGGCCATCATTTCACCATCTGTATTCCGATTACATTTAGCTCATGCTTCAGCAACAGAAAAATGTTGGATCCTTTCCTACATGTCAGGCGTAAGGTCCTTTTGTCTCTGTCTTGTTGTCCTTGTTTGTTTGTAGGATATTGTTTCTGTCTTTTTTGTCAAGACCGGCTCACAGATTAGGTAAGCTGAACAAAGGACAAATCTGCTTCGATTTAGCTAGGTGATGTAGTCTGACGGCATTGCTACCATTTTCATGATGTCCGATTGATTGATGATGGCCTTATTGTCCCCTACTAAATGGGGCTTCTTTCTGGAGAGCGCCGCCTATTCATTAACAAGGATGGGGCCTTTTGACAAAATTTTGACATAGAACATGCCCAAAAACTAATAAAAACCTGATGCGTCGAGTTCAAACGGGATAGGCCGCACTGGAATCTGTGAAATATCCTCAAAAAGCTTGCGGAATATCTCCGGGTATGTGAGCCTCATCGTGCTGAAAATGCGCTTGTTTCTTTCTTTCCACATGTTCCATACAGCAGCCGACTGCTCGCTTCATCTACTTTGCGCAAAACTGCTGCAACATTTCATCCTACTAGGCGTCGATAAACAGAAAAGGGGAGGGTGGTGTGGCATGAAGTTCTCCGGACGAAATGCACATAAGGTCCCACACGGCCTGCTGGATCGGTCTTCTTAATTGCACTGTCTTTTGGATAATTTAATTGTCACTATCTGTCTATCACAAAGCCTATTTGCTCCTTGAGTTGTTAAACCAGCAAAGGCAAAGCCATCATTGTTTAAGACAAATGGAACACATATGCTTCGTTGATGCTGATGATGAAATATATTAATTAACTTTTATATATATGGCGGGAACCGCACTATGTTTCTCTTAAAAAGGTATTAGCTACTTGCCCTATCATTTGGGATATGCTTAAAAGGGATAAACAGTTCTGTATTGAAACCACCGTTGCATTTCTTACTTGAATCTTTAGCTCCATCCAACTGTATTTAATTGAGAGCCTAATACCCAAAAAGACTACATAGAAGTTTTAAGCTGTCAGCTATGCGCCTTAGTCCTTACCATATTTGGATAAAAATATGTTTTCTTGCAAATCCTTCAAAATGAACTTGATACCTGCAGTCTTCTTTTGTTTGATTACAAGAACTTCGTCAATTAGTTTGAGAATCACATGGTAAACAGATGATTCACTTTGCTATGGAACTTTGTAAAATTTCAGATTATGATAATTGACTACAAATTAACTTATCCAAGTGGGACTGCCACAGCCGTGCTTATAAATGGATTCCACACGCCTCATGGAGATGCTATGGCAAAGTATGTGATTGTTTCACATAACACGTGACCTAGAAAACCAAACAACATAATCTCTTTTGTCATCAGTTGATCGCTTTGTTTCTTCATGTCAGGCAGCAAGTAAACGGATTCACAAAATACTTTGGAATCAGCTTCTTCTGGAGCTTCTTCCAGTGGTTTTTCTCTGGTGGAGACAGCTGCGGCTTCTCGCAGTTTCCTACTTTTGGACTAATAGCATGGAAAAACACGTAAAAATATTCACTTTGCTCATTGTGGTATTAAATTTACTCTTGACTAGTAACACTTTCACCTGATTTCGATTTTTCTGGTGTTCGGGATGTCAGGTTCTTCTTTGATTTCAGCCTCACATATGTTGGGGCAGGGATGATTTGTTCCCATCTTGTTAATCTGTCTCTCCTACTTGGTGCTATTCTCTCCTGGGGTGTCATGTGGCCACTGATCAGCGATTTGAAAGGGGACTGGTATCCATCAAATATACCAGAAAGCAGCATGAGGAGCCTGCAAGGTTACAAGGTTTGTTTTTCAGTTTATGTTTGTTATTGTACATGTCGACTACAATTCCTTGTTACTTACCTTGTCTCATTCTGTAGGCCTTCATATGCATAGCTCTCATTGTAGGAGATGGCCTATACAATTTCGCCAAGATCATTGCATTGACCATTAAGAATATGATTGAAAAATCAAAAGTAAAGAATACAAAGAAAGGTAAAACATTCTGACAAATACATGTAAGTACAGTCTTTGCGATGTGTGGATGATCTGATATAGTTTCCGTGCTATTTCTAGAGGAAGACATTCCGGTGCTTGATGACCTTCATCGTAATGAAGTTTTCATAAGAGATAGTGTCCCTACCTGGCTAGCCTACTCTGGTTACGTTGCATTATCAGTCCTTGCAGTAATTGCCATTCCCTTGATGTTCCGCGAGATGAAGTGGTACTATGTTATCATAGCATACATATTGGCTCCTGCCCTGGGTTTCTGCAACGCGTACGGTGCCGGCCTTACTGACATGAACATGGCCTACAATTATGGGAAGGTTGGCCTCTTCATTCTTGCAGCCTGGGCTGGAAAAGACTCCGGTGTAGTTGCTGGCTTAGTAGGCTGCGGTCTGGTGAAATCGCTGGTGACCATATCTGCTGATCTGATGCATGATTTCAAGACTGGGCATCTCACATTAACATCACCAAGGTCAATGCTGATTGCTCAGGCTATCGGCACCGCCATGGGCTGCGTCATCGGGCCACTGACATTCATGCTGTTCTACAAGGCATTCGACATAGGAAACCCAGAAGGGCCCTGGAAGGCACCGTACGCTCTGATCTACCGAAACATGGCAATTCTTGGCGTCGAGGGTTTCTCCGCCCTGCCCCTGCACTGCCTGCAGCTGTGCTACGGGTTCTTCGGCTTTGCGGTGGTGGCCAACCTAACGAGGGACCTCCTCCCGCCAAAGTATGGCAGGTGGGTTCCCCTGCCGATGGCAATGGGGATTCCTTTCCTTGTCGGCGCGAGCTTCGCCATCGACATGTGCGTCGGGAGCTTGGTGGTCTTCGTCTGGCGCAGGTTTGACAGGAGTGAAGCAGCGCAGATGGTGCCTGCGGTTGCATCCGGTTTGATATGTGGGGATGGGCTCTGGATCTTCCCTTCGGCCCTTCTTGCACTGGCCAAGATCAGTCCACCGTTGTGCATGGCGTTTAGGTCTACACACTAGAAGGGCAACAAGGTAGTGTGTATGTACAGTTAGGAGAGACACATGGCCTGGCAAGAATGCTGTAAATAGATTTTGCATATATACCAGGCCGAGATTTGTCGCGTATACATGCTTCTTTTGTACAGATTGATTTATACCTGTATAGTCTTGGCAATAATGAGTTGGATTGGATGATAGAGCTTCAAGGAATCAAGGTGTGATACTGCAAGAAGTGAGAATCGTCTTTCACGGGCATCTGATCCAATTGTGAATTGTCAGTTTCCAACTGTTACCGGGTACATAAAAAAATACCACTTAACATTATTCAGATATATGGCAATGAAGAATCATCATCAAAGCGATGCCGTGAGAAATCTCTCTCCTTTCCCTGCCTGTCACCTCGGAGCCTGGCCTGCACTGATTCTCTCGGACGAAAGCGTGCTTGCACTGATTCGGTGTACTAGTATCTGACGAAGCAAATAGTACTAGTGGCATGGGTTCTCAAGCGCGCGCAAGTGCAGTTTAACGCAAAGTCTACATCAGCTTTCTCAACTCTCGGGTCGTGGCTGTTGCTGCACTACTCTCGAAATTATTTCAACTATTTTCGCACATAGAGTATTCGGTTAGGGTTGCTGAAGATAATTTGGCGGATTCGAAAGCTACGGCGGCCATCACGCCGCTGCACATGCCCGTGGCTTACGCCGAACAAACCAGACAGGGGTACAGGACCCCATGCTGATGATCCCCAGCGCACTACTACAAATTATGCTCTATGATAGCTCATTTTCTGCCCTAGGCTGGGGGGCCAACCTATTATAGATAGAGTTCCGGCCATAAGAGAACACCTTTGTGGTTTGACTTTAGAGATCGAAGTAGATCATCGTGTCTCTGGTCCAAGTTGAAGTATACGTACTATTTCTCCGTGTAGTACACCTAGCACATGTATATCGCTGTTATTATAGTGTCGTACACCCTCTTAGAGAAATGCACCGTGCGCTCCACCGGAAGTTGGCTCCTCCTAGCAAGGAACTGGCATTGCAGAAAATATCATGATAGGAAGAGAACTGCGACTCTGGTAGAAAGAAAGTCCGATGGAGGAGCCAAGTTGCTGAAAAAGACCGACCTTCAGGCTGGGACTTCCGTGTTCCGTCGTGTCAGCAAGGAACGACGCTCCGTGTACGTCTCATGAGTAATCGCGACGTAGTGATCCTTCGGATCCTATTCCGTCTAGACAGGGAATGCGCAAGCGAACTAAACCACCCGACTGGGAATAACCAAAGCTAGAAACAATGAGACAGTCACCGCGCAACTTGGAGTCTTGGACTCAGCAGAAGTGCGACAAAATTGCATTTTGCTAGTACCACTTTTGAGGCTATTTTTTATTAAAAAAAAACTACTACTCGATCTAAATTAATATTTTAGTACTAGATACATTCAAACCTAGATAAATCTATTTCAATTAATTTGGATAGGAGGGAATACCATTTTTCAGATTTTTTTTTTAAAACCATCACATTTCGTCTTGATTGTTGCAAAAAATACCAAAACACACTAACTCGTCATGTTAGGCCATTTGACGCTCCTTCTGACAAAAATGGTCCACCGTCAAGCCGATGTAGCGTGTTGTAGCGGTCAAACTCGGTCCGCCGTTAACGACCGCTAACGTAAGGTTAGTTGCCGGCGGCTGGTTCAATCTATCATCGCGCGCAGAGCTCGCTTTAGCTTGGTCCATGGCATTAGTGAATCGCGGTGGCGACACAGACTGCCTTGGCGGTGTCGCGGCGGCGACGGAGAGAGAAGCGATGGTGTTGCCGGAGACCGAGGTAGGTTTCCCCTGGCTAATTTTGGGGGCGAGAGGAGATCCACGGGGAGCTCGAACCTGGTCGGCTCGCCGGCCGTGGCGACTTTCACGGCGGTCAGGAAGGAGGCCAATACCTCACAAAGCGAACGCTGGACCACCTCTGCGGGTGGCGTTGAGTAATGTATCGCCCCTTCCCCCGCACATGCATATTTTGAGCTGATTTAGGTTTTGGAAACAAGGAAATTTAATATTTGTACAAATTTTGTAGTTTGGATAATAATTTGTGGTGTGTCAGAGTACATCTCAAGGGCAGTGAGAATTTAGAGAAGAAGATTGGCCGGTATGATATCACATATTTGAACTTGTTAGCTTTAACTGAGACCGAGTGCTATGGAATCGGATATTCCATGTAACATTTGAAGGAAGAGGGAATTGAGCTGGCAGGGTATGAGCTACTAGATGGAGCGACACACTTGCTGCAAATGTTGAATAGTTGTGAGGACAAGTATTCCATTTCGGTCATTGTTATGAAGGGAAAAAATAAACCTTATGGTACAATGCACACTGCTTTTGATGATCAAAATCCTCTTTCCCGGATAGCAGATCAAGTGGTTTATTCACTTGACGACAGAGGTGTCATTTTTCCAAGTCAACCAATTACATAAGACCGTGACTTGTATATTGTCCGTAAGTCAGCAGAAAAATCCTATACAAGAAGTTGAATATTTGTTGACTCAGCAAATCAACAATTTGCAGAAGGGCAACAATATTTGATTGAAGAGAACAAATCATATAGCTTATTTGATTTGGTACATGATTCTCAGGATGAGTTTTTGTTTGATAGAGGGGATTATTGTCCTGAAGAGTAGGATGCACATCTGGGTCAAGAGAAGATTGAAATGAGACAAAGGTTAATAGACACGAAAAGGACAAGACAATAACCAAATGAGAACTGTGAAGGTGATACATAAGTAGATGAACTTTTTATCATTTAGATAGTGGGAATGATGACAGTAATTTCATACATATAGTGGAGCCTCAACATGAGCCTATGCAGCCATGAGAGGAGGAAGCTTTCTCTAGTTAGGAAAGGGCCAGCACACTGCATTGCAAAGAGTTCTACACTTGCATATTATGTGCCATCTTCTGATTCTTGCTTGGATGGTGACATCAAAGCATCATATGATGATGCATCACAATTAATGTGTTGGACGGTGCCAAGTGGAAGGAAGAGCGCATGGCAAAGAAGAAGAAAAAAATCAAGAGTATGGTATGACGAGGATAGGTTGCAGCCAGAAGATCTGTTCTTTGGGAAGACGTATTTTACTGATGTTTATCAGTTCAGAAGAGCACTTTTGAATTTGCATATTGCCCATTAGAGAAACTTTGGGTGTCACATGATAATCCCCAAGGGCAGGAAATCATTGTAGCACAATTTGATAAGTATTTTAGTGTCAAACTCACGAGGATCTGAAGGAAAATTATCTTTCTCTAAAGCCATATAACCCACTTAAATGTACTTTCGTGCAATACAATAAACTAGATGGTGTCAGGTACTTTTTACTTCTAACTAGAAAACTGTAAGTTGCTGAAAGTAATAATAGAAAGTAGAACTATTGAAAATAAAGTAAAAAACAAATAAAAGTAAAAGCGAGTCACTCAAGGGTGTAAATATTCTAGCAAGTTGTTAAACCACAGAGGTGCTACCAGTTATGGCACCTGGTCGTCGTGCGAGGATCGACGCGGCCTTAAGGTCGGCTATGTTGTTCGACTACATTATCCATATTTATCGTGGATGTTAAACACTTTCGGTCTATAAGGATATGTCTAACCTTTTGTTTATAGCATTACTCCTAAATAGATCTTGACAGTTGGTGTACTAGTTAGAAAAATTATTGTTTGCTGATGTGAACCCTTTAAGTACAAGCATCGCCCATACGATAGGTCATTACCGCTAATTTTTTCCATTTTGCCCTTTTTGCTTATTTGTTTCTAGATTCGTTGGGATTCTTTTCTTGTTTGACTTACGGACTAATATGATGAGATATTCTGGCTTATAACCTCCTCATATACTCTCGCAGGAGTTTTCTTTTCTCTCATAATCCACATATATGATTTACAAGTCTCCTTCCCAACTCTAAAGCAATTGCGCAACCTAAAAACTACGAGAAGAAGGAGCTCACTTAGAAGATCACCATGTGGGCCTGGGAAGCCACAAGTTATGAAGAATGGTAAGCCATAAAGAGATACAAGTTGACTTGGTTCAATCAATTCCAACAGGATGAACAAGACAAGTTAAGGAAGACCACGGAGGAAAGACACAAGGTGTACACTCATATCATGTGTGGGAAGAAGACGAATGAAGAGAAGGGTAATATCGGATAAGAAGAAGAGGAGATCTTGCTCAAAAAAATAAAGCTAGCAGGTGACAAGATCCAATCTTCTTTGGATTTTCTTGATCGACGTATCAAGAAAGTTGAGGTAAATTCTCCTGTATCTTATAAGCACATTGACTTGCTGCAACACTACCTTGATCAGATGGATGAGAAAATAATAAACGGCTTGGATGATAGTCTCAACAATAGTCTCCGAGTAGAAGGAGACCATTGATCTTCATAAGTGTTACATTACACACTTAGAAAAGATCAAAAGATAAACGAACAACACCAGTGTCGCATCTCAGCTCTACAGGTTGCAAAGCAAGTTCTTCTTGCCAGACTTCACCGTGCAACCGAAGCGCCACCACCATAAGCAATTGCGTCAGGGTATCAAATAATTGCAAGGAATTATTTGATCCCGCCTGGTTTAATTCCAAGCTTGAGAGATCTTTAAGACCTTGTAATCTATCTTATAAGTTTTAGCATGTTTACTTTCCCACACTCATATTAGTTTATTATTCCAAGTTTTGCATAATAAGTTGCAACTTCAACTCCCTTCAAGAAAGGAACGATTCATATCCTTAGGATTTTGAGTATTTATTATATTTTAAGTATTTGAGCTTATGGTTATTTTGTTAGATGTATGAATTAGGATGAGTTATATTATAGTTGTACTTGATGGTGATTTTAGAGTCTTCCACACCATTAGTACTGATGGAAAAATTGAAGAAATTTTGATAGTATGTTGTAGATTATTGGTTTGTCGATAAGAAATAAATAAAGGTGCTTAATGAAAAGAATAAAGATAGAGCCAAGAAGTAAGTTAAGAAAATCAAACAATGGTACTTTTTAAAATTAGAATGAGTACAAGATGAGGTAGATACTCAAATCACCAATCGTGAATCTCAAGTGGATGTGCGAACTTCTAAATATGTTTGAGATCTCCTCAGAACACTCGATCATTAAACTTATCTATCTATGTCATGTTGTTGATTAATCTTCATATAAAAGATTAGTATTGAGGTGTGTAAGCCCGTACTGGGACCGTCCGAACGACCTGCCCGTACCATGTGCCTTCGAAGCCGCCTCATCAAATACTTTCACCCCGTGCATACGGATCAAATATCCGACATTTAGAGACACCAGAACTCGCAGAAACCTCACAACCAGAAGGGATCTGGAGGGGGAACTTGCAGAAGGTCTTCGATCCTAAGGCTACGGAGATCCTTTGAGGCCTAGGCATCATCTTCGTCATCCGCTACAACTCCACCACCATCACCATCTTCTACATCTCAATTACATTCACCCTGTTGTATTTTCCTAAGCCCTATTATGAATTTGCACAAGTATTCATATATCCATATATATTCCATTCATACTATTATGATGATGTTGATTGCCTCCATGTGTGAGTAGTTTTCCTTCTTCTTGGGGAGATAGAGAAACCATACCAGTATTATGAATTGAAATAAAGATGATCTATAACCTTGTTTATGAGTATTTATTAGTTCACTCATCTGATGTTATGTGAATGTCGACCATATAACATTTGCCTTTGGGATAGGACATGGAATTACTATTGGACATGTGGTGGTGTTGAAGGTGTCAATTGACATGTCGCACCGCATCACCATTCATGTAGCCAAGGGGGATACGAGGGGACTCACAAATCTATGTCCATACTCATGTGGTTAACCCTTAATTTGCTAGAGATCAGGGTGGGTGGCCTATTAGCACAATTAAGGTTATGATGGTGAGATATCAGATGGCTGATCCGTGATCACATAATTTGGAACTTTTCACATACATGCACATAAAGAAAGACATAGATTTATCCTTATCATGAATAACACAATTGCTAGTGGTGAATCCTACACTCCCTGAGAATTCTTTAACCTTGTTGTAGTTTCATACCATTTACATCGCGAGTCTTGTTCTCTGTTTACTTGCATTAGATTAATATTTTTTTGTTCACACACATAACCTTTCTCAAACACACTTGCTTAAAATCAAATACAACTTCTAAGTATACTTTGGTGAATAGTAAGGAGGGGCATTAAGACCTCAACCGGTAGTTCTCTGTGGTTTGATACTCTTATTTTAAAACTAGCTATATACAAACTGTGCACTTGCAATCATCAGTAGTTTTTGAAAAAATCACCATGGATACTAACCTATTTACCTAGCCCAACGTGTGGTACTTTTATGTAATTTACTCGCGCGCCCAAGCAAATATTTAGCAAGCAGAAAACATGGTAAGCATGATTAGTGAAGCATGCTACCCACCGAGGCCCTTCGAGTAGGCTTGCAAGCGACTTGAGTTCGAGCGAGTTAGACTAGGCTCAACTCAACTCATGCTAAAATTCGAGCAAGTTGAGACTTGGTCAAGTTAAAGGCTAGGCTGTAAAAGTTGGTTCATCAGCTTGCAACAATCTCGACTCAATCTCGAGCTAATTTTAAGCCAAGAAAGACACTTAAAATTCAATATTGCTTCCAATAGAAGGAATAAAGAATCTAATCCATAGAGAACCAAACATGTGGTTGGATGGTTAGGAGGGAAGTGATACCTCCACCACACCTCGAATCAAACCCCAAGTTTAACACTTTGGTGTTTTATAAAGAAGATTTTGCTTTCAGTGTGAGACGACATTTCCATCGATAGCGAGACACTGATGACTTCATCAATCTTAATACCCGCCTGCTCAATCTCAAGTATAGGGGTAGGATGTGTGTAAGTATTTGTGAGCATCTACTATGTTTTTTTATAAATCTAATCCATGATAGTTTGAAAGAGTTGAACCTTCCATATTTTCTTAATTAAAACTTCTTTTGTACTCCCTACGTTCTAAAAAGAATATCACAAATTTGTTTAGATTCGTGATCTGTATACTAAAACAAGTTTTGACACATGCGACTCTAGACAAACACGAGACATGAACGGGAGAGTATATAAAATACATATTTTATGGCATATGTCTCATATTTTGTTCACAAAATTGGTGATCATATTTTTTTAATTGATGTTTTTTCTTGTTGAATGGAGTGAGTATAACATACAAAGTACTCTTTTCTTCTCAAAATAGATGTCATATGTTTGTCAAAATTTGGATGAATCTATATACTAAATAATGTCTAAATTCATCTAAATTTTGATAAATTTACGACATATATTTTGAGACAGATGGAGTAATATACTCCCTCTGTTCCAAAATAATATACTCAAATTTATTTAGATTCGAATGCATTAATATATCTAGCATTAAAACATGACTAAATAAATATGGCTAGATATATCCGAATCTAGACAAATTCGAATTCATTAATTTAGATCAAAAAATACTCCCTCCGATTCATATTAATGTCTTCAACTTTGTCTAGATTCATATGTATTTACTTAGATATGAGAATAAATACATCCGTATCTAGACAAAGTAGAGGCCATTAATATGAACCGGACGGAGTACTCCCTCTGATCCATATTAATTGTCATTGAATTAGATGTATCTAGACACTTTTAATATTAGATACATCCACAATTAATATGAACGGAGGGAGTAATATTTTTAACATATAGTAGTATAATTATTATTACTCCCTCCGATCCATATTACTCCCTCCGTTTCGGTTTATAAGTCCTACGCGTATATCTAGGTTATCAATTTGACCTATATAATTTGAATTATATAATATAAAAATTATATCATTGAAAAATACAAAGTCTAAAGTTTTCGGTGATATACATCATACTAAGTTGCTCAATTTAGCGACATAGAACTACGTGCAGGCCTTGTAAACCGAAACGGAGGGAGTAATTGATTTAGATCCATCTAGATATAAATGTATCTAGTTAAGTTTTAATTTTAAATAAATTCGTATTTAGATAAATTTAAGTCAACTAATATGATCGGAGGAAGTACATAATTTTTTTTGGAGTTATCGAGCAAGCTTAGCTCAGCTAAAATTTTAATCGAGCTATATAGGACATTTATACGAGCTGAAAAACGAGTCTCCCGAGTCACAAAGGCGGAGCTTTTCTTGCAGCCTACCTCGGAGTAGATGGCAACAGACAAACGTGGACGCCGTCCTTATATATAGCTCAGTCGCCGGTAGTAGCAGAGTGTGTAGTCCACACGCCCCCAACGTACGGCACGCAGGATCGACGACCCCTTTGCCTCCGCTCTTCTGCAGCCCGGCGCCGGGCGCTTCCACGACCACCCAGCCAGGACCAGGAGGTACAGAACCGGTCTTGAATTTTGTTGCTCGATTCTGTTTCCACGGGGGATGTTTCTTGGGCAGCTCCTCACTGAGCTTCGTGTGGTTGCTTGTGTTGCTGTTATTCTACTGTACACAAGCTGTTCTTGTTTTATGAGAGTAGAGATGCTGTTCGTTCATCTTTGTCCATCATTTCCCCTCTTTTCTGTCACGAGCTCTTCAGTCGCTCACTTCATCTCTTTCTCAGCATACCTTGGTTCTTTCTTCTTGGTCCTTTCGGTTGGAATCCATGCCGGTCAAGAAAAATTAATTTTTCCGTGCCCATGAATAAGTGATCAAAATCGTTGACCGACTTCTCTTGCTCAACTTCATTTGTGCTTCGATTTCACTGACTGCTCATTCTGACGCCACCGTTTGCCCCGTCCTCGAATCTGACACCGCGAAAATATTTTCCCCAATGAAGCAGGAGCGGCCGGCGGCGGCGGCGGAGGAAGCGACCCCGGGCCACCGCGCCGCCGCGGGCTCGCCATGGCGCTCCACCAGCGGGACGCCGGCGGCGGAGGCAAGGAGGAGACATCCGAGCTGTACGGCGCCGGCGCCGGCGCCGAGGCCGGGCAGCCCGCGCACGCCACGGTCCGCGTGCCCAAGTGGTCGGAGCAGCTGACGGCGCGCGGCCTGGTGGTGAGCGCGCTCGTCGGCACCATGTACAGCGTCATCGTGATGAAGTTCAACCTCACCACGGGGCTCGACCCCACCCTCAACGTCTCCGCCGCGCTCATCTCCTTCGTCGTGCTCCGCGGCTGGAAGCACGCCGTGGCCCGCCTCGGCTTCGCCGTCCGCCCGCTCACGCGCCAGGAGAACACCGTCGTCCAGACCTGCGCCGTCGCCTGCTACGGCATCGCCTCCGCCGGTTAGGACCCCTCCCCCTTTGATTGGATTGCCAAGTGGAGACCTTGGATTCTGACGAGTTGTTTCCTGCTCGATTCGATCCCCAGGTGGGTTTGGGTCCTATCTGCTGGGGCTCAACAAGAAAACCTACGAGGCGGCGGGGACGGACATGGAGGGCAACGTCGGCACGAAGGAGCCCGGCATTGGGTGGATGACCGGCTTCCTCTTTGCAACCAGCTTCGTCGGGATCCTCGCGCTCGTCCCTCTCAGAAAGGTCGGTGACCTCGCCCACGCAACAGGTTTTGCTTTCCAAATCACGCCACTCCTAGCTAAAGAAGAACTGCGATTTTGCCTTTCGTCCCCAATTTTTTTCTTTTTTTTCAGTCTAATCTTTTTTTTTTGTTCATTTGCATAGTGGCCAAGTAGTCATCAGCTCCTTGGTATTTTCTTTTCTTCTTTCTGTAGCGTCAATTGTTGTCGTTAGGTGCCTCACGGATCATGTAAGCTGAAACAAACGACGAATTTGCTTCGGTGTTGTGGTTTGACGTGAACGCTAGCGTTCCCTGATTTTCAGACTGTTTGGCCGCCAGTCGCCACACTGCCCTTAGCTAAGTTATCCAAGTGGTTGATTATATTCATAACTTAGTCTTGCCAAAGCTTTTCTGCACTTAGTCCGAACCGTCTATGATCACTCCATTGAGATTTTCTTATATCTCAATCCATGTGAAATGGGTAACTTCAGTTTAGTGAGAACAGGGCAGTAGCCTAGTGGTTGGGTCGCAGTTAGTCGATCCCTGTCAGGGACGAATTTTCGGAATTCTCATGCCGTCTCGCTTCTACTATATCAAAAAAAGTGTCTAATTCCTCCTAGCACGGTTTCATTGTAACTTCAGTTTAGTGAAAAGTACAACTTGCACATTTTCACCCAGTTGCACTTTGCAAGTCAATAATCAGTACTTGCAGTTTTCATGAGACTTAAGAAAAGCTCAGTCAACTGAGAATTAGAAAATTATGAACACACTCTCTCATGGCTGTATGGACTATGGACTATGGACTATGGTCTATGGGATTGTTTAGTTGAAGCCTAAATAATGGACAGCACCCCAGCCTGTGCATCGACTGATGCATATGGCCTATATTTTTAATATTGCATTATTGAAGCGAGTTCATACAAGAGTACAGCTCATGGATTCCAAAGAGTTGATACATGTATCAATCGTCTGAACAAAGCTAGTAGGAAAAAAAACGATCCATCAACATGATAATCTATAGTCAGAATGCCAGCCACACCGGTCGAATAAATTCTGTGCAATAACCATGTCCTGCATGTGCTCCTCCGGCTGGAGAAATGACCACAGACGGATCCAAATGTGTGGCCAAAGAAATAATCTGCATAAAAGATTGTTTTGATGTTTTGTTAAAAACAAAATCATTTCTTACATTCCATATAGCCCAAAGTAAAGCACAAACACCCAGTCGTATTTGAACTTTAATCAAATAAAGCCACGACATGCATTGCTTCAGTTGAAGACTAAGAATGGGCAGGTCTGTCAAACTTGTTTGCCTAACTTGTGGCGAGAAAAACAGAGCCACGACATGCAGTGCTTCTGTTAAACAAAATGCTAGGTATTTCACCTATGGTTTTAGTACATGCTTTTAAAATTAACTAAGCATTTTGAAAGATCAAGGACATTTTTGTTCGAACTTTCGGTTGCAGTTAAACTGAGTTGAATCCCAGGCAACATCTTGAGCAAAAAAGTTGTGCCTATAGTTGTACACAGTTCACGGCTGTGTGCCAGGCCAGTTGGCTTATCAGGTTGTGAACCCTTTCAAACTGTCTGCATAGCTTTTCATTGTTACGTTACAACTACTAAAGTTATTTGGCATCACCTATAAATGAACAATTCAATTTGAAGCATAATTTTTTATGGAACTATGTAATATTTCAGATTTTGGTGATTGACTACAAATTAACTTACCCAAGCGGAACTGCAACCGCTGTGCTTATAAATGGATTTCATGCGCCTCAGGGAGACGAAGTGGCAAAGTAAGTGATTCTCTAACATAACCCATGGCCTGCAGAACCGACCTTTTCTTATATCATTTTAGTAAATTTAATGTTTCGTTTGGCAATGTCAGGATGCAAGTGAAGGGATTCACAAAATATTTTGCAATCAGCTTCTTCTGGAGCTTTTTCCAGTGGTTTTACTCTGGTGGAGACAACTGTGGGTTTTCGCAGTTTCCCACTCTTGGACTACGAGCTCGGAAACAAACGTAATAACTGTCACTACTCTTTTGTTATACTCCATTCTCCACTAAATAACTAGTAATAATTTGAACCAATTTAGATTTTATGATGGGGTGTCAGGTTCTTCTTTGATTTCAACCTCACATATGTTGGGGCAGGGATGATATGCCCCCACCGTATCAACATCTCTCTCCTTCTCGGTTCTATTCTCTCTTGGGGTATAATGTGGCCATTGATTGCTGATCTGAAAGGGAACTGGTATCCGGCAGATATACCAGAAAGCAGCATGAGAAGCCTGCAAGGTTACAAGGTTTGCTTCCCAATTTGATTTGTTGTTGCGCGTATGATTTGCATTCCTTTGTTGCTTACCTTCTCTTATTCTCAGGTCTTCATTTGCATAGCTCTCATCCTAGGAGATGGCATGTACAATTTTGCAAAGGTTGTTGTAACGACCATTTGGAGTATAGTAGACAAATCAGAAAAGAAGAACACCAAGAAAGGTAAACATCTAAACATACAACCTTTATGGCGTATGAATGATCTGACCTGGGGTTCATTATACTTCCAGAGGAAGATAATCTGGCGCTGGATGACCGCCATCGCAATGAAGTTTTTACAAGAGAGAGTCTCCCTAATTGGCTAGCCTTCTTGGGTTATTTTGCATTATCAGTCGTTGCTGTTATTACTATTCCCTTGATGTTCCCTGAGGTGAAGTGGTACTATGCTATCATAGCATACACATTGGCTCCTGCCCTGGGTTTCTCCAATGCCTACGGAACCGGCCTTACTGACATCAACATGGCCTTCAACTATGGAAAAGTTGCTATCCTCGTTCTTGCAGCCACTGCTGGAAAAGAACATGGTGTAGTTGCTGGGCTGGTAGGCTGTGGTATGGTGAAAACTATCGCATCGATATCTGCTGATTTGATGCACGATTTCAAAACTGGACACCTTACATTAACATCACCTAGATCAATGCTTATTGCTCAGATTGTTGGCGTCACCATGGGCTGTGTCATCGCACCGCTAACATTCTTTATGTTCTACAATGCCTTTGACATAGGCAACCAGAATGGGCCCTGGAAGGCACCATATGCTCTAGTATACCGAAACGTTGCAATTCTGGGTGTCGAGGGTTCATCTGCTCTGCCCATGCACTGCCTGCAGCTGTGCTACGGGTTCTTTGGCTTTGCACTGGTGGCCAACCTCGTGAAGGATTTCCTCCCGCAAAAGTATGGGAAATGGATCCCCTTACCCATGGCAATGGGGTTTCCCTTCCTTGTTGGCGCGACCTTTGCCATCGACATGTGCGTCGGGAGCTTGATAGTCTTTATCTGGCACAAGATTGACAGAAGCAAAGCAGCGCATATGGTGCCGGCAGTTGCGTCTGGTTTTATATGCGGGGATGGACTCTGGATCTTCCCGGCTTCCTTGCTTTCACTGGCCAAGGTCACTGCACCAATGTGTATGGCGTTTGGTCCTACACACTAGATGGATCCCATGCAGGGCGGCATTCGCGGCTCCATGGCTGAGATTTTGCATTGTAGGGTGAATAAACTGAATGAGAAATCCACAAGGTGTACAATTGTTAGAAGTATCTCTCAATAGCAGCTGATCCAATTGTCAAATTCCGGTTTGCAGCTGTTCTTGGCAAAATTATTGTCAGGGATGAACCAATGAAGCTTGTCAGTTGACGCATGACGTAGAAAAAGTTGCCAAATGATGTATACTATAGAAATTGATGAGTGTAAGACCAGGCATTAAGATAGAGATGTGCCTGCTCAACAAAACTACTGAGATGATGAATTGTTAGTTGATATGCAGTGTAATTATCTTTATGTGGTGATTCTTTTTTTTCAATGGGAAGTGCCTGTCTACCAGTGATGCATGTATGTACCGTAGCCTTCAATTTGGAGGATAGCAATCATCAAAATGATGCCGTGAGTTATCTCTTCCATCTTTTGCCTGCCTGTCAACCTCAGAGTCTGGCCTGCACTGATTCTTCGACGAATGGTTCCACTGCATTCGGTGCAGCATCTGAAGCAAATGGTTGTCAATTACAAGTGCAGCGAAACGAACAGTCTGCATCAGTTTTTCCACCACTAAGACTTAGTTTTGCTGAATAATTTTACGGATTCGAAAGCTGCTGCAGCGGTTGCGCTACTTCCCCTGTGCCAGAAGCTCACACGCGTAACAAAACCCAAACAGTGAAGCTCGTCGTCTGCATCAGCTTTTCACCACTCAGACTGTGCTTGTTGACCCTATTAGCTAGGTTTGTTCGTGCATATCCGGTTAGGTTTGCTAAATAATCTCACGGATTCGAAAGCTACACAAGTCACTACAACACTGCCCCTTGCCTGTAGCTCACGCCAAACAAAACCAAAGAGGATGATCGATCCCCCGCGCACTAGAAATGATGCTCTCTGACAGCTCATTTTCTGCCGTAGGCTGGGGGGCAACCTAGCTAGATCTCCCGCCGTAAGAGAACACCTCTGTGGTTTTTCTCGAGGATACACCTTGAAAATGTGTATACATTCCATAGAAGAAGAGGCCGAGACTGCCGATACAACGCCAAACATGGCTTGCACACCACCTGGCCTACACATCAACCTACAACAATCAAACAATCAAGGCTCGCCTTGCACCGTCACCCGTCAAGAAGGCGAAGAGGTGATACACCAAGCCCCCGACCGCGTCATAACCGATGGGAAACTGCGGTAGCCCGATTCCGACTCCAACTTGGCGTAGATCAACGCACCGCTCGCCTTGAGCGCCTAAGAGATAGCGAGTGAACGGCGGGACCGGAACCAAACTGGAGATGGTGTCGACCAAGGAGCCCCGGCTACGGTGTACATTGCGCCCCAGATGCTTAGGATCTTAGCGGTGGCTCCATCTGCCATGATAAGGACTCCACGAACAACCAAAGCAACACCTCCAAGGAGGAAACGACACTGTCGCGCCGTCTGTCGGATGCCCACACGCCGGCGATCTGGGAGTGAGCGTAGCTCAACTAGCTGGGGGGGTGGATGTACAAACCCAACACCTGAGTTCAAATCCTCACAGAAACGAATTAAGGTTCCTATTTATACTTAAGGATCAGGCTGTCCTGATACTCATGCAATTTATCCTCAGGACCAGGCTTGGTGCTTAAACCAAGTTTAAAAATCCTGTTACTCATGCTTAATGGTTGTGTGCATTCCTAGTTGGTGCAGAGGCCGGTGAAGTGAAATCCTCCCTCCATTTTGAACCAACTCCTATCGGGGCGCCTCCCTCCCTGGCGGCTCCGGAGGACCCTCCAATCCCTCCTCTCGAGGCCGACCTGCAAGCAGCGGCCGCCACTGCTGCCGGTGACGGCGGTGGTGGCGGCGCCCACCCCATCAAACAATGGTGGGCTGGAGAGGTGGCCTAGGCCACGTCGTGTGTGTGTGTGTGGGGGGGGGGTACGTGGCAGCGGAAGTGTAGGGGTTCGTAGCATCGAAAACAAAAAAATTCTACCGCATGAACACACAATCAAGATCTAATCTATGATCAAGCCAAGATATATCTACTAGATTGTAGCAACGAGTTGATAGAATACTAACCCTCGAAGATCCAAAGCGGTTAACGAGAGCAGATTCTCGTGGATGAGGTAGTCGTACACTTCCGATCTCAAGATCGCGTAGATGATCCTTCCGGCGCTGCGTTCTAGCAGCGCTTCCGCAGTCGGTCACACGTTCGGTACTCGATGAAGACCTTCCTCTCCCTTGTTCCAGCAGGCAGCGGAGGTTGTAGCACTCTCCTCGCGATTCCGACAGCACGACGGCGTGGTGTCGGAAGTAGAGGGGAGATCTCGCAGGGCTTCGCCTTAAGCCGGAGCGAGTATGGTGGAGTATGAGAGAGGCCTTGGCGATCTACGGTTTAGAGGGCACCAAGGGGAGGGCTTGGCCGACGGCTAGGGTTTGGGGAAACCCCAACTCGTCGAGTTAGAGGAGCCCTAGGCGGCGACTTGGAGGAGGCCGGCGGCTAGGAGGCTAGGGTTTTGGGTGTGTAGAGAGGGGGGCGCCCTACCCCTTCTTTTATAGGTGGGAGGGAGGCGGCTAGGAGGAGGGAGTCCTCCTCCAACTCCTCCTCCTTGGCCGGCGGGTGGAGGGAGTGGGACTTCCTCACCAAGTAGGTTTCCTACTTTCCCTCCACCAAACAAACTTGCCGTTTGACTTTTCAAATTGGCGTTTTGACTTTCAAACTAGGATTTGATTTCTCCCTTTATTTTGCCCAGCCAAGTGACCTAGTACATGATGCAACCATTCCACATTGTCATGACACATTCATGTACCCTTCCCCTCCGAAGTGCCGGACCTTCCAGACCCTTCTAGAACATTCCTGGTGAAAACACCGGAATCATTCCCGAACTCCGAAACAGGACTTTCCTTATATGAATCTTATTCTCCGGACCATTCCGGATATCCTCGTGATATACCGGATCCCATCCGAGACTCCGAACAACATTCGGTCTCTTACTCATCATTCCATAACTACTCAACAACATCGAATTCTTAAGTGTGTCTCCCTACGGTTCGTGAATTATGCGGACATGACCGAGACACTTCTCCGATCAATAACCAATAGAGGAATCTGGAAATTCATATGGCCCCCACATATTTCTACGATTACTTTGCGATCGAATGAACCACTTACATACGATACCAATTTCCCTTTGTCTCACGATAGTTTACTTATCCGAGGTTTTGATCGTCGGTATCTCTGCATACCTAGTTCAACCTCGTTACCGATAAGTACTCTTTTCTCGTTCCCGTGATATGTGATCCCTTGTGAGCCAGTCACATGCTTGCAAGCTAATTGGATGACATTCCACCGAGAGGGCCCAGAGTATATCTATCCGTCATATGGATGGACAAATCCCACTCTTGATCCATGTGCCTCAACACATACTTTCCGAACACTCAATGCCACCTTTATTGCCACCCAGTTACGGTGTGGTGTTTGATGTCATCAAAGCATCCTTCCGGTGATGGTGATTAGCATAATCTCATGGTCGAAGGAATTAGGTTACTATGTATCAGAAAGCTTATAGCAAATGAACAATATTAAATGACTTGATCTTTATGCTACGCTTAACTATAGGAGTATGTCCATCACATCATTCTCCTAATGATATGACCTTGTTGTTAATAACATCTCTATGTTCATGATCAGGAAACCATGATCATATATTAACCAACAAGCTAGTTTAACAAGAGGCTTTACTAGAGACTCTTTTATGTTTACAAATCACACAAGTATTAATGTTTCCGGTTAATACAATTATAGCATGGTATGTAAACATTTATCATAAGTATGAAGATATGATAATAACCACTTTATTATTGCCTCTTGGGCATATCTCCAACAGTCTCCCACTTGCACTAGAGTCAATAATCTAGTTTCAAACCTTTGTGTATTAAACATCTATGGCTTTCTGGTGTCGTATGTACACGATTGCTAGTGGTCAACTGATCTCCAGATCTGACACTTCCAGGTCCGTGTGTAATTGCATGTCTTTGCGTCTCTACGCATCACTCATTCTCTAATGAGTTGGCTTTGTATAAATTTGGTCCTTTGGTGAGACCTTTAGTTCTTTGGGGTTAAAGCATGTTGATAATATTGTCATACAATATATCTTCATAGTATTATCCCGCTATGAACTACACCTAGTTTGATAACAAACTACTTGACACAAATGCCCTCTTTAGCTGCTATAATAGCAGTCATATACTTAGCCTTTTGTTGTATTATCTGTCATAATGTCTTAACTTCGGAACTCATCCAAATCCATTATGGAACTTACTTTCCATTATATTGTGACACCCTTAGTTTAGATTGAGATAAACTTAATTTTTACTTTGTGACAAAACTAGTATCAATGTAGTACTTTACAATAAACTAACCATCTATTTGCCACTTCTACAAAATAATATACTCTTAGTTCTTCCAAAAGATCATAAGAATATCCTTACTATCGTCCAAAGATCATCTTATAAATCATTCTGGTATATGCTCATAACATTTAGAGCATAGGACATATCTGGATTTGTACATATCACAGTATGATTGATATAAATACTTTTTGTGATTTCATACATCAAGTATCAATCTATACTTGAATCTTTGTTTCACTTACCAAGTGTCAATACACTTGAATATATCATCAATATTGAACTCATTCAATCCTTTCTGTGTGACAAGAACCTTTCTTGTAGTTTCTATATTGAACTCATTCAATACATCATCTATGTACTTTCGGCACAACCATATTAGCGTCTATTGATGCCAAATATTTGGGTTTTGCCTAAGTCTTTCATCGGGATGAAATTCTTAATATGTGTTAATAAAAGATACATCATTTCCAATCAACAATATGTCTTCCACATAATGTATTAGAAACATGTCTTAGCGCTCCCACTTAATTTCTTGCAAATGCAAGCATCTTCATCGTCTCCGACGAATTTAAACTCCTTTAACAGTTTCATCATAGTGAAGATTCCAACTCCGCGATGCTTACTTCAACCATTGAAGTTTGCATATGCTTTTAGCATCCTTTGAATTAACAAAACCCTATGGACCGCGTTATGCACATGTCCTAGATAACAATTCTATTAGAAGAACTTGTTTTGTTTATTCAACTATCACATAACAAAATTATATGTAGTGGTTGCTACATGAATCCATCTAGACTAAATATCGTTATGAAAGATCAAATCTTGTCATACTCAACCTTTGAACATTGTTGTGAAATCTTTCCCAACATGTCGACTATTTCATAGATGTGAAACATCCATGCCTATTTCTTTATAGATCCAAACACAACTGTAAGGTCTTACACCTTTCTCGAGGGTCCTTCAAGTTCAAAGCTTGATTTCTCGTGTATGGAACTATCACGGATTTTATGGCTTCAAGCCATTTTACGGAGTCAGGGCCCATCATCGCTTCTTTGCATGTAGTCCATTCATTATTCTCAAATAATGATTCAACCCTCAAATCTTGGTATTTGATTGTTTACCCGACCTACTTGGTTCAATAAAAACTTTGACCTCCGTAACCACAACCTTTGAGGCACGTGAGCCATGAGTATTGTTGCTGCCTCCGGAACACTTTTCTGGCGCTGCGCAACTTTGCACATATAGCTAAGGTTCTTTTAACCTTATGAAAGTTCTATTGTCCTCCCACTTATCTTTTCACGAAAAATTCCTTCTCAAAGAAACTTGACGTTCTAAGCGACAAACACTTTTGTCTCCGATTTTATGGAGGAATATTTAACAGTTATTCGAAATAACATACAAAGACAGGTTCATCTGACTTTGGTTGCAAACATCTTTCTTATGCATAGCATACCAATGTTTAAGAAAGGACAACTTGGGTTTTATCCCAAACCATAACTTTATATGGTGTCATTTCAACAGATTATGATGGAGCTCTTTTTAGTGGAAAAATGGTAGTCTCTAAAGCTTTTAATCTTTAAAATATAATGGCAGTTTTATGAATTACACCTTTGATCTTACCATGTCAAACAAGGTTTAATTACCTATCTCGAACACTCCATACTCTTATGATGTTTCGGGAAATGCAAATCCACGGAATGATTCCTTAAATTTTAGGTATTATGCTAAACTTGTAACTCAAATATCTTCCTTTATGATCTTATCATAAACTATTTATATTCTTGTTACAATGATTTTGCACTTCATCTTGAAAATCTTTGAACTTTTCAAATGTTTCATACTTCATCCTTATTAAGTAAATATTCATATATTCACTCAAATTTTCGGAGAAAGCATATGAAGTTGAAATCCATCGCTCTTGACTACACATAATGGACTTCATACAACAATATGTACAAGTTCCAATAAGCTAGTCATTCGTTCCCTTTTGGCCTATGAACGAAGTTTTAATTATCTCTAGGAAAGTTTCACAAGCTTCATTTGATCAAAAATCAAAAGACTCCAAAATTCCATCAGCATGGAGTTTCTTCATGTTTTCTTTCCATTATAATTTAAATGGCGATGTCACTTCCTAAGTGATCTTTTAATCAATTTGTCTTTCGACATTTTAGCACTAGTTTTATGGATGTGATTTCTACAACGAGATTTCTAAATCATCCATCTTTTATGGATTACGGCAATTATTTGAACAACACTTTTATTCTCATAACACCTGATAAAACAAATCTTGAAGGCAAGCTTTGATGTTTAACGAGAAACACAATAACCTTTTATTTGTTCTCGATGAACATCATCACATATTCTTTTGCTAGTTACTTAGGCCATTGTAGTTCATGAATTTTATTGTTTCGTATGACGATTCATACCAACAAATTCAGTATCCAATACTTAAGAACCACATTATTTAACAAGCAAACAATACAGCCATAACGCGTATATCCTCTATATACCTAAGCTGAACAATTCTAGTTTTTTTTTCTTTTCCGCCATATATTTATGAGATTCTCTTTCAGTATTTTTTTTCTGTTTGAAAGAATCTATCAACATCAATAGTGGAGCCATATACATGACACATAGTCCAAAGCATGTATAGTTAAATACCAATGTCTTTGGACTTGCACTTTGAAGTAGATCACCATCATCAAATGTTTGGTGTTCTTTCAAATTCCTTTCTTTAGTAATCTCTTGGTGTAGTAAAAATTTTACCTACATCAGATATTCACCCTTATCATGGAATTATCCATGATCAAGCTACTTTTAGCTTATAACGGTGAATCGCGAGTATATGTTGCTCTCCAAAACCTTTTGGAGGATTAGGACAACTAGTGTCTCCAACCTTTTGTAAATTCTCATCAAATATGAGAACATAAACTTTGCCATATTATACTCTATCATGTTGTAACCAAAACATCATTTCAGATATCGCAATATCTTCTATACATGATGGTTTTTGAAACAACTCTTTCAACTCCTAGATTACCTTGATATTGAAACTATCTTTCAAATATCAAGAATCATGGAGATAAACATGATACTTATATACTAACACATGGAATTGTTACTCTTGATTTAATACCAACTATTAAACTTCACGGAGTAACCGAAACTTACTGAAAGTTTGCAATGGGACTTTTAAACTTTAGATTAACACTTCAAAAACAATACGATACCAGTTCGTAAAGTAACTAACCAGAATTCTATAGTTCTATCATCTCAATTAAAACTAAGCGCAAGGTGGTAAACGGATGCCAATGACTACAACAACTATGCAAATTCACTTTGATTTAATTTATGATAAAAAAGTGTTCAACTTTTAATCATATTGTTGTTGAAATCCCACTCAAAACAATATCCCTCACATTGTTTTAGTGATCACAGGAACCAAATCCACCACATCAAAACCGATCATCACGAGAGTTGATGTAGCTTCAATGGCGAACAATCAACATGTTCATCATATCTACTATATGACTCATGCTTTACCTTTCGGTGATCCATGTTCCGAGACCATGTCTGTACATGCTAGGCTCGTCAAGATCAAACCTTAGCTTCCGCATGAGCAAATCTGGCTTGCTCACGTTGTATACACTCGCAGAATCTAACACACCCGATCATCACGTGGTGCTTCGAAACAACGAGCTTTAGCAACGGTGCTTACTAAGGATGAACACTTTAAAACTTGAAATTGTGTGCTTGAGGGATCATCTTATAATTCTACCGTCGTGAACTAAGCAATACAAGATGTATAAAAGGATTAACATCACATGCAATTCATAATATGTGATATGATATGGCCTTTCCTGTTGTGCTTACGATCTCCATCTTCAAGCACGAACATGATCTCCATCATCACCGGTGTGGCGTCAAGGTCAATGGCGCCGCTTCATGGTTGTCTTCCACCAGCATCAACTTGTAGGGTTTGCAGCATAGAAAACAAAAAAATTCCTACGATGTGAACTATGTACCAAGATCTATCTATTAGATACATACAACGGGCGGATGTATATCCGTAGAGAACTTACCCTTGAAGACCTACAAAGCTTAACGAGTTCAACTCGTGGTTGATGTAGACGATCTCTTGCCGATCTCAAGATCAAGAGGAAGTCCTAGCCCCGCAAATCAGTAGCGCATGCGTGCTCGCACACACGTTCGTCTTGCATGCCGAAAGACTGGGAGATTTTGTTGAAATCCCTGTCGCATTGGTCCGATCGGGTCAAGCTCCCGTGGACTGTGATGACGCCCCTTGGTCCTGGCATCTTGAGTAGTAGGTATGCATAGTGTGGGACAGCCAGGAACCTTGCGAATGCTACACGTCCAAGGATGGCGTGGTATTGTGACGGCCAGTCCACTACTTCAAATTCGAGTCGCTCCTGCTGGAAGTTGTCCGGCTTTCCGAAGATGACGTCGAGCCCTATTTTGCCCAGGGGGAATATGCCCTTCCCTGGAACGATGCCGTGGAACGTTGTGTCTGACTGTTCCAGGCTGCATTGCGGGATCTGCATTGCCGCTAGAGTGCTTGCGAACATTAGGTTGATGCCGCTGCCGCCGTCCATAAAGACGCGACTCATCTCGAAGCCTCCGATCTGCGCCTCCAGCACCAGGGCAGCATGACCTGGGCGAGGGATCTGGCAAGGGTGATCCGCGCGAGTGAATGTGATGCAGGACTCCGATCCACTGAGGTACTCAGGGATTGCAGGCGGAGTTGCCATGGCCAAGTTGATTTGTCGGGTGATTTTCTTCTGCACCCTATTCGTGGGGCGTCCCTTCTGGATCATATTTAGTGCTCCTTTCGGTGGGGGGTACCCGTTCCCAGCGTTGTTCTATGCTGGTGCGACTGGTTGGTTTGGGCCTCCAATAGGCGGCGGTGGAGGAGCTCCGAGCGCTATTTAGCCTGGCGCAGGTGGGTTTCCGAACGCAGGTATTGGGGCTTGTTGCCTCATCTGCACCATGCTTTCGCTGAGTTTCTGGAAATCGCGGCAGTCCTTGAGCATATGGCTGGCTTTCTTTTTGCCATCCTGCTTGTCGATGTAGAAGTGGATGGTGCATGGACCCGAAAGTTTATCGTATGCTGAGGGTCCGTTGTCGCGGTCGCGGCGTTGCCACGACTGTGCTGGGCGTCCGCTGTCGCGGAAGTTTCCTCCGCGGTATCCTCCGCTGTTGCGGCTGTTGTCGTTGCGACGGTCGGCGTAGCCGGCCGCGACCATGTTGGGTCCATCGCGGTCCTCGTAGACGCGCGATCTCCTCTTGCTGCGGCGTTCCCGTCTTCGGCCGTAGTCGTCCTCTTCATCCGATTGTGCTTGGTGAATGCAATCTTCGCCGTCTGCCCACCTGTTGGCGATGTCCATGAGGTGGTCAAGTGTTTTGGGCTTGACGCGCCCAAGCTCCTCCTTGAAATCTTGGCGTTTGACGCCGTCCCTGAAGGCGTCGATGGCCCTCTCTTCGGAGATGTGTGCTGTGGAGTTCTTGGTGGTAGACCAGCGTAGTATGTACGAGCGAATAGATTCACCTGTTCTCTGAGTGCAGGCTCGCAACTCTTCGATTGAGGCGGGCCTCTTGCTGGTGCCTTTGAAGTTTCGGATGAAGCTGTAAGCTAGCTCCTCCCAACTTCGGATGGACCCTGATGATAGGCTGCTGAGCCAGACCCGCGCCGCGCCTGTCAGCTGTTGGAGATATGCCCAAGAGGCAATAATAAAGTGGTTATTATCATATCTTCACACTTATGATAAATGTTTACATACCATGCTATAATTGTATTAATCGGAAACATTAATACTTGTGTGATTTGTAAACTAAAATAAGAGTCCCTAGTATAGCCTCTTGTTAAACTAGCTTGTTGGTTAATATATGATCATGGTTTCCTGATCATGAACATAGAGATGTTATTAACAACAGGATCATATCATTAGGAGAATGATATGGTGGACATACTCCTATAGATAAGCGTAGCATAAAGATCAAGTCATTTCAATAGTTCAAATTGCTATATGCTTTCTGATACATAGTAACCTAATTCCTTCGACCATGAGATCATGCATATCACCTTTACCGGATGGATGCTTTGATGACATCAAACACCACACCGTAACAGGGTGGCTATAAAAGTGGCATTGAGTGTTCGGAAAGTATTGGTTGAAACACATGGATCAAGAGTGGGATTTGTCCATCCATATGACGGATAGATATACTCTGGGCCCTCTCAGTGGAATGTCATCCAATTGGCTTGCAAGCATGTGACTGGGTCACAAGGGATCACATATCACGGGAACGAGAAAAGAGTACTTATCAGTAACGAGGTTGAACTAGGTATGCAGAGATACCGACGATCATAACCTCGGATAAGTAAACTATCGTGAGACAAAGGGAAATTGGTATCGTATGTAAGTGGTTCATTCGATCGCAAAGTAATCATAGAAATATGTGGGAGCCATATGAATTTCCAGATTCCTCTATTGGTTATTGTTCGGAGAAGTGTCTCGATCATGTCCGCATAATTCACGAGCCGTAGGGAGACACACTTAAGGATTCGACGTTGTTTGAGTAGTTATGGTATTATGAGAAAGAGACCGAATGTTGTTCAGAGTCTCGGATGGGATCCGGGATATCACGAGGTGATCCGGAATGGTCCGGAGAATAAGATTCATATAAGGAAAGTCCCGTTTCGGAGTTCGGGAATGATTCCGGTGTTTTCATCGGGAATGTTCTAGAAGGGTCCGGATTGTCCGGCACTCCGGGGGGGAGGGGTACATGAATGTGTCATTACATTTTGGAATGATTGCATCATGTACTAAGTGTTCTTGCTGTCCCAAATAAAGGATTAAATTGAATCCTAAAACAGAAAAGTCAAATGTCCAGTTTGAAAGTCAAACGGCTAAAACAAGAAACTGTGGGAAACAAGCAAGAGGAGTTGGAATCGACTTGGAGGAGGAGTTTCTCTCCTCCAAGCCGGCGGCCAGCCCTAGGCCGAGTTGGGGAGGGACTCCCTCCCTCCCCTGGCGCGCCAAGACCCTCCCATCTATATAAGGAGGGGCAGGGCTCCCCTCCTATGACACACAAGTTCCTATCTTCTACCTCCGGTTTAGAGCCGTTTTGGTTTAGAGCTTCTAATTGCTTTAGCCAGCGGTTTAGAGCCTTCTAATTGGTTTAGAGCCTTCTAATTGGTGTGTCTAATTACTAGACCACTAATAGCCTCTCTCATAAGCTCCACCATACTCGCACCGGCTTAAGGCGAAGCCCTGCGGGATTTCCCCTCTACTTCCGGTACCACGCCGTTGTGCTGCCGGAATCGCGAGGAGAGTGCTACAACCTCCGCTGCCTGCTGGAACAAGGGAGAGGAAGGTCTTCGTCGAGTACCGAACGTGTGACCGACTGCGGGAGCGCTGCCGGAACGTGGCGCCGGAAGGATCGTCTACGCGATCTTGAGATCGGAAAGAGTACGACTACATCACCCACGAGAATCTGCTCTCGTTAACCGCTTTGGAATCTTCGAGGGTAAGTTATTCCATCGACTCGTTGCTACAATCTAGTAGATAGATCTTGGCTTGTTTGTTTGTATGCGATAGAAAATTTTTGTTTTCCATGCTACGAACCCCTACAGTGGTATCAGAGCCGTGTCTATATGTAGATCTGTTGCACGAGTAGAACACAATGGTCATTGTGGGCGTTGATGCTTTTATTGTCGATTGCTTCTTGTGTACTTTGCATCTTGCGGTATGTTGGGATGAAGCGGCCCGGGCTAACCTTACATGACATCGTTCATGAGACTTGCTCCACGCTTGACATGCAACTTGTATTGCATAAGTGTCTTTGCGGGTGCCTGTTTCTCCTAGCATAGTTAAGATCCAATTTACAACGGGTGATTAACAATACTGGTATCAATGTTGTGGTTCTTGTTCGTAATTTAGAACGACACTTATTAAAAGCCCCAAACCACGTAAAACATGCAAAGAAAGTAGAGGCGTCTAACTTTGTTTTGCAGGGGTGTGCAGTGATGTGATATGGCCATGATTGTGATTATATATGATGTATGCAATGTTCCTTATTGTAAGTCAGCAACCGGCAGGAGCCATATGGTTGTCTTTAAATTCTGTTAAGACCCGCATGTCTAATCAAAGTAGTTGTAATAGTTGAAGCCGGTGGACGACAACCATGGACAAGCATTATTGACCTTGATGCAATGTCGGTGATGATGGAGATCATGTTCGTGCTAGAAGATGCAGATCGGAAGCACAAAGAAGAAAGGCCATATCATATCACATATTATGAATTGCATGTGATGTTAATCCTTTATGCATCTTGTATTGCTTAGTAGACGACGGTAGCATTATAAGATGATCCCTCATGCACATAAATTTCAAGTTCTAAAGTGTTCACCCTTAGTATGCACCGTTGCCAAAGCTTGCTGCTTCGAAGCACCACGTGATGATCGGGTGTCTTTGATTCCGCGGGTGAATACAACGTAAGCAAGCCAGATTTGCTTATGCGGTAGCTAAGGTTTGATCTTGACGAGCCTAGCATGTACAGACATGGTCTCAGGAACACGAATCACCGAAAGGTAGAGCATGAGTCATATAGTAGATATGATGAACATGTTGATTGTTCGCCATTGAAGCTATATCAACTCTCGTGATGATCGGTTTTGATGTGGTGGATTTGGTTCGTGTGATCACTAAAACAATGTGAGGGATATTGTTTTGAGTGGGAGTTCACCTAGATTAATTTAATTATTAATTAGAACTCAATTTATCATAAACTAAATCAAAGTGAATTTGCATAGTTGTTGTAGTCATTGGCATCCGTTTACCACCTTGCGCTTAGTTATAATTGAGATAATAGAACTATAGAATTCTGGTTAGTTACTTTACGAACTGGTATCGTATTGTTTTTAAGTGTTAATCTAAAGTTTAAAAGTCCTATTGCAAACTTTCAGTAAGTTCCGGTTACTCCATGAAGTTTAATAATTAGTATTAAATCAAGAGTAACAATTCCAAGTGTTAGTATATAAGTATCATGTTTGTCTCCATGATTCTTGATATTCAAAGGATTCTCCTAATATCAAGGTTATCTAAGGATCTGAAAGAGTTGTTTCAGAAACCATATTTGTGGAAGATATTGTGATATCTGAAACGAAGTATTGGTTACAACATGATAGAGTATAATATGGCAAAAGTCATGTTCTCATATTTGATGAGAATTTGCAAAAGGTTGGAGACACTAGTTGTCCTAATCGTCCAAAAAGATTTGGAGAGCAACATTATACTCATGATTCACCGTTATAAGATAAAAGTAGCTTGATCATGGATAAATCCATGATGAGGGTGAATATTTGATGTAGGTAAAATGTTTACTACACCAAGAGATTACTAATGAAAGGAATTTGAAAGAACACCAAACATTTGATGATGGTGATCTACTTCAAAGTGCAAGTCCAAAGACATTGGTATTTAACTATACACGCTTTGGACTATATGTCATATGTATGACTCCACTATTGATGTTGATAGATTCTTTCAAACTGAAAAAGAAATACTGAAAGAGAATCTCATAAATATATGGCAGAAAAGAAAAGACTAGAATCGTTCAGTTTAAGTATATAGATGATATACATGTTATGGCTATATTCTTTGCTTGTTAAACAATGTGGTTCTTAAGTATTTGATACTGAATTTGTTGGTGTGAATCGTCATACGAAACAACACAATTTATGAACTACAATGGCCTAAGTAACTAGCAAAAGAATATGTGATGATGTTCATCGAGAACAAAATAAAGGGTTATTGTGTTGCTTGTTAAACATCAAAGCTTGCCTTCAAAGATTTGTTTTATCAGGTATTATGAGAACAAAAGGATTGTTCAAATAATTGCCGTAATCCATAAAAGATGGATGATTCGCAAATCTCGTTGGAGACATCACATCCATAAAACTAGTGCTAAAAATGTCGAAAGACAAATTGATTGAAAGATCACTTAGGAAGTGACATCGCCGTTTAAATTATATTTGAAAGAAAACATGAAGAAACTCCATGTTGATGGAATTTTGGAGTCTTCTGATTTTTGATCAAATGACGCTTGTGAAACTTTCCTAGAGATAATTAAAACTTCGTTCATAGGCCAAAAGGGAATGAATGACTAGCTTATTGGAACTTGTACATATTGTTGTATGAAATCCATTATGTGTAGTCAAGAGCGATGGATTTCAACTTCATATGCTTTCTCCGAAAAATTTGAGTGAATATATAAATATTTACTTAATAAGGATGAAGTATGAAACATTTGAAAAGTTCAAAGACTTTCAAGATGAAGTGCAAAATCATTGTAACAAGAATATAAACATTTTATGATAAAGATCATAAAGGAAGATATTTGAGTTACAAGTTTAGCATAATACCTAAGATTTAAGGAATCGTTCCGTGGATTTGCATTTCCCGAAACACCATAAGAGTATGGAGCGTTCGAGATATGTAATTAAACCTTGTTTGACATGGTAAGATCAAAGGTATAATTCATAAAACTGCCATTGTATTTTAAAGATTAAAAGCTTTAGAGATTACCGTTTTTCCACTGAAAAGAGCTTCATCATAATCCGTTGAAATGACACCATATAAAGTTATGGTTTGGGATAAAACCCAAGTTGTCCTTTCTTAAACATTGGTATGCTATGCATAAGAAAGATGTGTGCAACCAAAGTCGGATGAACCTGTCTTTGTATAAACTGTTCCTCCATAAAACACCGGAGACAAAAGTGTTTGTTGCTTAGAACGTCAAGTTTCTTTGAGAAGAAATTTTTCGTGAAAAGTTAAGTGGGAGGACATTAGAACTTTGATAAGGTTAAAAGAACCTTAGCTGTATGTGCAGAGTTGCGCAGCGCCGAAAAGTGTTCCGGAGGCGGCAACAATGCTCATGGCTCACGTGCCTCAAAGGTTGTGGTCACGGAGATCTAAGTTCCTATTGAAACAAGTAGATCGGGTAAACAATCAAATACCAAGATTTGAGGGTTGAATCATTATTTGAGAATAATGAACCGACTACATGCAAAGAAGCGATGATGGGCCCTGACTCCGTCAAATGGCTTGAAGCCATAAAATCCATGATAGTTCCATACACGAGAAATCAAGTTTTGAACTTGAAGGACCCTCGAGAAAGGTGTAAGACCTTACAGTTGTGTCTAGATCTATAAAGAAATAGACATGGATGTTTTACATCTATGAAATAGTCGACATGTTGAGAAAGAGTTCACAACAATGTTCAAAGGTTGACTATGACAAGATTTGATCTGTCATAGTGATATTTAGTCTAGATGGATTAATGTAGCAACCACTACATATAATTTGTTATATGGTAGTTGAATAAACAAAACAAATTCTTCTAATAGAATCGTTACCTAGGACATGTGCATAACACGGTCCATAGGGTTTTGTTAATTCAAAAGGATGCTAAAAGTATATGCAAACTTCAATGGTTAAAGTGAGCATCGCGGAGTTGGAATCTTCACTGTGATGAAGCTGTTAAAGGAGTTTAAAAGTTCATCAGAGACGATGGAGATGCTTGCATTTGCAAGAAATTAAGTGGGAGCACTAAGACATGTTTCTAATACATTATGTGGGGGACATATTGTTGATTAGAAAAGATGTATCTTTTATTAACACATATTAAGAATTTCATCCCGATGAAAGACTTGGGCAAAACCCAAATATTTGGCATCAATAGACGCTAATATGGTTGTGCCAGAAGTACATTGACAAGATATTGAATGAGTTCAATATAGAAACTACAAGAGAGGTTCTTGTCGCACAGAAAGGATTGAATGAGTTCAATGTTGATGATATATTCAAGTGTATTGACATTTGGTAAAGTGAAACAAATAATCAAGTATAGATTGATACTTGATGTATGAAATCACAAAGAGTATTTATATCAATCATACTGTGATATGTACAAATCCAGATATGTCCTATGCTCTAAAAGTTGTGAGCGTATACCAGAATGATTCGTAAGATGATCATTGGACAATAGTAAGGATATTCTTATGATCTTTTGGAAGAACTAAGAGTATATTATTTGTGGAAGTGACAAATAGATGGTTAGTTCATTGTAAAAGTACTACATTGATACTAGTTTTGTCACAAAGTACAAATTAAGTTTATCTCAATCTAAACTAAGGGTGGCACAATATAATGGAAAATAAGTTCCATAATGGATTTGGATGAGTTCCAAAGTTAAGACATTGTGACAGATACTACAACAAAAGGCTAAGTATATGACTGCTGTTTTAGCAGCAAAAGAGGGCATTTGTGTCAAGTAGTTTGTTATCAAACTAGGTGTAGTTCACAGTGGGATAATACTATGAAGATATATTGTGCGACAATATTATCAACATGTTTTAACCCCAAAGAGCTAAAGGTCACACCAAAAGACCAAATTTATACAAAGCCATCTCATTAGAGAATGAGTGATGCGTAGAGACGCAAAAACATGCAATCACACACGGACCTGGAAGTGTCAGATCCGGAGATCAGTTGACCACTAGCAATCATGTACATACAACACCGGAAAGCCATAGGTGTTGAATACACAAAGATTTGAAACTAGATTATTGACTCTAGTGCAAGTGGGAGACTGTTGGAGATATGCCCAAGAGGCAATAATAAAGTGGTTATTATCATATCTTCACACTTATGATAAATGTTTACATACCATGCTATAATTGTATTAATCGGAAACATTAATACTTGTGTGATTTGTAAACTAAAATAAGAGTCCCTAGTATAGCCTCTTGTTAAACTAGCTTGTTGGTTAATATATGATCATGGTTTCCTGATCATGAACATAGAGATGTTATTAACAACAGGATCATATCATTAGGAGAATGATATGGTGGACATACTCCTATAGATAAGCGTAGCATAAAGATCAAGTCATTTCAATAGTTCAAATTGCTATATGCTTTCTGATACATAGTAACCTAATTCCTTCGACCATGAGATCATGCATATCACCTTTACCGGATGGATGCTTTGATGACATCAAACACCACACCGTAACAGGGTGGCTATAAAAGTGGCATTGAGTGTTCGGAAAGTATTGGTTGAAACACATGGATCAAGAGTGGGATTTGTCCATCCATATGACGGATAGATATACTCTGGGCCCTCTCGGTGGAATGTCATCCAATTGGCTTGCAAGCATGTGACTGGGTCACAAGGGATCACATATCACGGGAACGAGAAAAGAGTACTTATCAGTAACGAGGTTGAACTAGGTATGCAGAGATACCGACGATCATAACCTCGGATAAGTAAACTATCGTGAGACAAAGGGAAATTGGTATCGTATGTAAGTGGTTCATTCGATCGCAAAGTAATCGTAGAAATATGTGGGAGCCATATGAATTTCCAGATTCCTCTATTGGTTATTGTTCGGAGAAGTGTCTCGATCATGTCCGCATAATTCACGAGCCGTAGGGAGACACACTTAAGGATTCGACGTTGTTTGAGTAGTTATGGTATTATGAGAAAGAGACCGAATGTTGTTCGGAGTCTCGGATGGGATCCGGGATATCACGAGGTGATCCGGAATGGTCCGGAGAATAAGATTCATATAAGGAAAGTCCCGTTTCGGAGTTCGGGAATGATTCCGGTGTTTTCATCGGGAATGTTCTAGAAGGGTCCGGATTGTCCGGCACTCCGGGGGGGAGGGGTACATGAATGTGTCATTACATTTTGGAATGATTGCATCATGTACTAAGTGTTCTTGCTGTCCCAAATAAAGGATTAAATTGAATCCTAAAACAGAAAAGTCAAATGTCCAGTTTGAAAGTCAAACGGCTAAAACAAGAAACTGTGGGAAACAAGCAAGAGGAGTTGGAATCGACTTGGAGGAGGAGTTTCTCTCCTCCAAGCCGGCGGCCAGCCCTAGGCCGAGTTGGGGAGGGACTCCCTCCCTCCCCTGGCGCGCCAAGACCCTCCCATCTATATAAGGAGGGGCAGGGCTCCCCTCCTATGACACACAAGTTCCTATCTTCTACCTCCGGTTTAGAGCCGTTTTGGTTTAGAGCTTCTAATTGCTTTAGCCAGCGGTTTAGAGCCTTCTAATTGGTTTAGAGCCTTCTAATTGGTGTGTCTAATTACTAGACCACTAATAGCCTCTCTCATAAGCTCCACCATACTCGCACCGGCTTAAGGCGAAGCCCTGCGGGATTTCCCCTCTACTTCCGGTACCACGCCGTTGTGCTGCCGGAATCGCGAGGAGAGTGCTACAACCTCCGCTGCCTGCTGGAACAAGGGAGAGGAAGGTCTTCGTCGAGTACCGAACGTGTGACCGACTGCGGGAGCGCTGCCGGAACGTGGCGCCGGAAGGATCGTCTACGCGATCTTGAGATCGGAAAGAGTACGACTACATCACCCACGAGAATCTGCTCTCGTTAACCGCTTTGGAATCTTCGAGGGTAAGTTATTCCATCGACTCGTTGCTACAATCTAGTAGATAGATCTTGGCTTGTTTGTTTGTATGCGATAGAAATTTTTTGTTTTCCATGCTACGAACCCCTACATCAGCTGCAGCTGAAGGCATTGCATGGCGGTTTCTTTGTTGCCGCCGTGCAGCTTGACGGATGACAGATGGTCACTGAGCCAGGATTTTGGATCTTGCGTGCCGTTGAACTTCTGAGTATCCGAAGGAAGCTTGAAATTGCGTGGCATCTGTGTTCGCCGAACAGATCTGCTGAAGCATCAGGCTCCACAGAGTTCTCCTTCGTCTTCGTCCATCTCGGATTCATACGAGCATGCACGTTTGGCTCGTGCTTTGTCGATTTTGCGCTGTGTAAGCGCGTCTCTGGCGTCGTAGTCGCGTTTATGGTGACGCGAGCTCTTCTTCCTTCGAGGAAGGTCGTGCTCCTCTTCCTCTTCGGATGAAGGGGTGGGGCTCCGGTCGCGCCTGGCCGGAGCTTTCTTCGTCGGCTCCGCATGAGCGTCTTCGTGGAGCGCAGCTCCGACAAGTCCGAGTCCGGTGAGTGCGGACTTATGCATGGCTCTCTTCGGGTCCCCCTCCGGAGGTTGGTGGGCTGCGAGATACGCGGTGGCTGCCATGATCGCAGCTTGTGGTGTCTTCGGGATGATGTTGCCATCGGCATCCATCTCCATGAACGATGTGTGGAGAGTTCGGGTCACATCACGGCGCTCCTTGGGATCCATGTTCTCCACCCGCGAGCGGTGCTTGTTTCCTTGGTTTCCGTTTGTGCTAGAGCCGGGGGCCATGGCGGAGAGCGCAGCTCGTCGCGCGCTGGACTCAGAGGCTGCTTGCTTGCGTTTGTCAAGTGTTTCCTGCATCTTGACTTGCTTCTTATGCTCCTCGATGAGGAGGTAATGGTATGCCATCAGTAGTTCATGTGAGGAGTCTACAGGCAGGACTATGTCGCCTGCTACGGCGCGGCGTGCCTGGACCCATCCTTCTTTGCTAAGTTGGATGGCGTGGCCGTTGTTTTCCTCTTCGGGTGGGGGGGCTGGCTTCTTCTATTCCCGCCGTTTCCGCCGTTTCTGTCCTGCGGGTTGGGGTTCGTGTTGGACGGCGGGTTAGGTATTTGCTGCTCCTGGATGACTGTGGCGCATTGGTAGCGCTCGTAGATTGGTCCGCTGCTGCCGCAACTTTCGGATCCGGAACCGTAGGTCCCCGCATCCGATGGCGGATCGCACAGATCGGAGTTGCAGCTGCTGCTGTCGTAGGAATCATCTGCTGATGATGTTGTGCGTAGCACGGGGTGTGGGGCCCATGAAGCGGGCCTGATTGATGGTAGGGGCACCCGCTCGGGGAGACGGAGGGTGCCAGTTTGCCCCACCTGGAAGCAGAAGCTCCCGAACAGGATTTCGAGTCCGTCGCCTACGGGCTCGAAGTCCTTCATGGTGGCCGGCGAGTGGGCGGTGAAGTCGAAAGTGCCAAAGAGGAGGTGACTTTCCGTCGCCGTAGAGTTGTAGATCGATCGGGTCGGTACCGTCACGATCGCACAATCAGCAGCCCCGTTTCCCACGGACGGCGCCAATTGACGAGGTTTCGACTCGTCAATGCCCATTGTTATGGACTTGGGTTTTGGAGAAGATGGGGATGCTGGAGATCGTGGAACGGTTAACATACAAGCAACCAGGGGACACGAGATTTACCCAGGTTCAGGCCCCCGGAGGGAAAACCCTACTCCTGCTTGTCTGCTCTTGATTACAGCGGAACCGAAGGTTACAAGGGTGCGCAGATTCGATCTGGCGTGGAGGTGCGTATGAAAAAGTACGAGTCGAGATCTCTAGGTCGTGCCCTCCTGGCCTTTATATAGACTTAGGCAGGTCCCGGGCATAGTCCTAGTCGGTTACAGGTTCTAGGGTTTTACCCCTTTGAATTTCCTATCTACTCTAGTCTTGCTCTCCAAGGATCCGAAGGCGTCATGGGCCTGGGCCACCCGAAAGTCTTCATGGGCCGGCGTACAACCGCCGTGGGCCTTCCTTGGGCTGGACTAGGTATGCTGAGGTCATGCACCCGTAGGATACAACCATGTCACCGAGCAACCTCCGCCTCCTCGCTCCAGCGATGCAGCGGAAGCACAACTCTTTCTTGCCGAATAGCCACCGGGAACATGTATCTCGCTAGTCCGAGACCATGGGGGATAAATTCTAGAGGGGGAGAGAGATCATTCACAAGGAGGTCTGAGAGACAAGTGAGAGGAGGGGCTCCTTTTATAGGAGGGGGGCACCCAAGGGGGTGGCCGCCGGCCATGGGGGCTGCCCCCTACCCTCCTTCATTCATGTGGGTGGACACTCCACTCACAAAATGGCCCTTCAATTTTCTCCACTCAAAAATCCACTCAAATTCCCATTAAATTTCCACCAAATTTAATGCAAACTCTCATTAAATAAAACTCTTTTATTTTATTCAGAATTTTGTCAATTACTTTAATGACAAACATTCACAAATAACCCCTTGCTAGAATTCTATTTCACATGCATAACCACTTTATGCAATTTCACCTGAAAATGTCACATCCCAAGATTTTCCAAATCTTGTTATGTGAAAAATAAATAAACAAAATAAATTATTGTTGAATTTTAGGGTGAAAAGAAACTTTTGTTTCTAAATGGAAACTTAAAATTCCATCTTGAACAAACTTTAATTAAAGTTTGAAACCAACAAAATCCAAATCAAGAGAAATGCATTCCTCAATGAATGTATCTTGAAATTTAAACACTTGGAAAATAAATCCAAACCCTAAACCCTAATGAAATAAAAAATCATTTCCAAGTTATATCCAAGCCTATGGATTTGATCCATATAAAAATTTGTCAATAAACATTTACCAATGATCAAGAAAGACAAATAGAAATATTATAAAACCATATATATTGGTTTCACTTAATTTGGAGCCATGGATAAAATCTTATGAATTTAATAAGATAAGGAAATCAAATTTCCAAAGCTAGTAAAGAACCTATCTATAAATCCATACCAAATGGTGAGAAAATAATCCTAAAGATATATAAAAGGGATAAATAAATATCAAATAAGATTTTACAAATTGGAATCACCAAGTTTGGATCTCTAAATAAAAAGATATGGATTTTATAAGATGAAGAAAGAAATAATAAATAAAGAATATTTAAAGACCAAATTAAATCTTGGCCTAAAATAAATGGAATGAATAGAATCCAAAACCCAAATAAAATAAATGGATAAAGAATTATCCAAAATAAAAATAAAGTGGCATTAACCAAATTTCATTTTGAATAAAGACAAAATCCCTATTAGAGATGATTAGTTAAATCATGGGAAAATAGTATTTTGGAATTTACCCAAGTGAAATAAAAGTGGTTTTATTCAACTTAAATAAGATTAAAGAAATCTTCCCAAATAAACTTTAGGGAATTAAAACTATATTTAATTCCATTGGAATTAGAACAAATACTCAATTAAAATGATACTTTCCATATAATTCAAGATTAATTATTTAATACCCTTTTAAACAAATAAAAACCTACTAAAAAAGATTTGGAAGGATTTAGAAATTTAAATGGTGTTTGAAATTATTATTAAATCTTATTTGATTTAAAACAAGGGCCTAATTAAATAATTAAAAGACCCCAAAAAGAATAAAGTTTTATTCCAAAATTGACTTCAGATTATATTACCAATCAGTATTTAAACCTACACAAATTTTGGTTGAGATTTGAATTCAAATGAATGTTTAAATTGTTTAAACAAAATCAAAACAGAATATTAGAAACAGAAAAAGAAAAACAAAGCAGTCCAAAAAAAATGAAACTAACTAGCCCAGCCCAGCTAGCCCACTAAGCCCATAAGCAACCCACTCCATCTACCCCGTAGTGAAACGTTATTCACTCTCGAATGAACCCACTGAGTCGATGATAGTTGGACCCCACCTCCCCTGTCTCTCTTCGCTGACGAAACGGCCCTACCGCCACATCATCATCTTCCTCACCCGCCGCTGACCGCGCGTACCATTACTGCCGATGAATGTCGACGTGAATTCGATTTACTGGAGGAGTAACCCCCATCAGTGACCACTCCCTCTTAACCGCCTCTCCCTCCTCTCTGTTTCCCCTCATTCCTCGTTTCCTCGGAGCCACCAGGCTGCCTTGATTCCTCGCGTGAACCCCACTGCCCGACGACCTTTCTCGGATGATTTCGGCGAACACGACCCACCCCACCATCCCTACTTCACACTATCTTGCTCACCAGAGCCTTACGCACCTGCCCGTATCATCTGCTCAGCCGCGCTTGCCCTAGAGGCTCGTCCACGTCTTTGACAGAGCACCACCGTCGACTTCATCAATTCCGGTGACCCTCCCCGTAAGCCCCGTCCTTCCCCCTTTCTCTAGAGGACACCACTACACCCTGCGTTCCTTCGCGCGTCTAATGCCACCTGTTTCGCGTCCTATCGCACCTTGTAGGTTCGTCTCCGAAACACCAGAGCACGCCGTCGCTAGAAGGAACTCCGACGAGAAATTGTCACTATCCTCGAGCGCCCCCTGCTATACGAAGATCACCTTGAGCTTCGCCATACCCCTGCGATCACTGTGAGCCACTCCTCCCTCTACCTTGCTTCCTGTATTAGTCGGGACCCCGCCGCCAGAGCGCCGCCGCACGCCACCGTCGTCGCGCCGCCAGATCATGGCAATGCGATGATAGCCGTCCGATCTAGATCGGAGTGACGCAATAGAATCTAGGCGAAGGGGTACGTTTGATTCTGAGCCACATGATCTGTTTTAGATCCAACGCACCAGAGAGCGCGATCCATCCGAAGCGGTACCGGCGAATAGGAACAAGCCACGTGGCCTGTGATTGTTTTAAAAACCAGAAACTTTCCTATTAGATGTTCAAATTTGTAAAATTCATAACTTTCAAACCACACGTCCAAATTTTGAAAATTTTATATCAATGGATTCAGCAAAACAAGTACTTTCTGACCATGCACTTTGTTTAGTAAAATGTTTCTATTAAATTGATTGTTTTTGCAGAAACTTATGTAAGCATGTTTAGGATATAAAAATTGTTCTAAAATGATTTTGGGGATAAAATCTTTGGCAAATGGTTTGTTTTGAATCTACTGACCCTAGAAATCAATTGGTGGTTTCAAAAATGTATTTGGTGAAACAAAAGAATGAATCTTTGATTTAAACATTTCTAGTCAAATAAAAATATGGTTTAATTATTAAAAATGGTTTTGGAAGAAAAACTTTGAGAAATGTTTTCGAAATAAACTCTCTGACCCTAAACACAAGGTTTTATGGTTTGAAAACATATTTTGTGAAACCTATAGAATGTTGCCTTCTTAAAAGCATTTCTTCACCACATAAAATAATGATTTGGTTTAAAAATGGTTTATGAAGTAAAACCTTTTGCAAATGGTTTTGCCAATTTATAAAATGACCATTAGGTGTTTTCAAATGTTTATGACCCATTAGAAACCACTTTTACAAGTAAACAATCTTTTGCATGCTTGCATGCATTGTTTTGTTTCCATCATTTTATGTGATGTTTTGCTTGAATGGTAGATTGAAATATTGCTTGCTTGATTGAATTGTAGTGGAACTTGAAGAGTGTGATTGTTACAAAGATCAAGGAGTGAACCTATATTCTCTACCAAAAAGTCAAGTGATGCTTCATACTTTTGTCCCATTATTTTCACCATGCATTAGTGATATTTCTAAGTAGGACTTGCATGGAATTTTGCTAAGTGTAAACTATGCCATGGGAAATCCTAGTAGATGAAACCTTAGTAGAAATTTCCTAAGTTAAGATTCCTACCACTATCATGCTTAGCTTAGCTAATAGAAAACAAGGGTGGAATATATATTCATACTATGGAATATTTCCAAGTCAAGGACTTGTGTTTTGTTTAATAAAACAACTAAGTGAATGAATCACCTGGGTGGAATGGAAGGAATGGTTTGTGTTGAGTGGTTCACAAGGCCCATTTCTATGGTTTACCTTGTGTATCTCACTTGTGGATGGCCACCCAGGAACAAAGAGATTTGAGATGTCAAATGTTGAGAAGCTTCAAGTGCAGCCACTTGGCATTATGGGCTCTACCTGGATCATATAGGTTGCAATAACTTAGCCAAATGGACAGTTGGTGGTAGGGGTTTGATAGGTTGGAGCGCGTCCATTCTGGTCTAAGGGAAGGCTTCTGAAAGATCTTGTCTTGGTGAAACCAAGTCTTGTGGGGAAAGTGCACCACCTCTGCAGAGTGAAAAATCTAAGTACTTAGCCATGTCCCTGGTAAATGACAATTTGAGCATCAAGACATGGAAGCTATCAAGAATCTCCTCATCCCAATTTCTAAATTAAAATCTTGTGGTTGAACAAGGGTTGAAGGATCACCAATTTCTATTGGGAGATGCCTTGGGGAAGATTTTTGTCAAGCAAAAACTTAGTGATTTCAAATGATAAGGAAAATATATTTTGAGCAAAGCAAGCCTAAGCTCCACTTAGCCAAATGCATATAGATGATAGACTCCACTATACTACCATAGTATCACTTGCCAATACAATTCAAATGTATTGACCCTTGTGGCTGTAACTTGTTATGTTGTAGGTTTGTTTGATTTTAGTGAAGTGTGTTGATTAGGATTACAAAGTCTACAACCAACATGTCTGCCTGTGGCACTTTGAAGATGAAGGACCCCATGCTATTGTTATATTCTGCTGCATTGTAATGAGATAGCCAAATGAGCTATGTAAGATGTAATAAATTATTTTATTCCTGGTTATAAAGTTGTATTATGACCTTTGTTTCTTGATATTACATCTTAACTGTGGATGCTAGCTATTGATCCAGGGACTAGCATTGTAAACATAGGGATCTCTACCTTATTAAAGGTTGGGAACCTTACAGATGGTATCAGAGCATTGTGTTGCCTGTAGGATTTGTAAACCTTGGATTGGACAAACCCCTTAGAAAAATAGGAGTTGTATTTGTTCCAAAACTTATTTACAAACAATCTTGTAAACTCTTTCCTCAACCATTTTGGTTTTGATTCTACATCTCTTCTATTTCAAACTCGATGGACAAAGCCTTCTCCATGGCCAAAGACTTCACCATGTGCAAAGGACTTCATCAAATCTAATTACTTCAACATCTTCAAGTGATTTCAACCTTATTCTCAACAAGGACTTCAACCTTGGATATCACTAAGGACTACAAGTGAGACAAGAAATGTCACTCGGGACTTGAGGACTAAGGAAACACAACTTAGAAGGAATCATCATCACCTTTGAAGTTTTGTGACCAAGACACAAGAATTTTTCCAAAGAAACCATGATCTCATGCAAGAAGAATCAACCAAGAAGGAAGAAAGATCTCAGGTGAACCATATAGATGGACCACCATATTAAGTATAGATCAAACACACCAAATTATGTGGTGAAACAAAAAAAATACTTTTGTTGCCTATAAATGTGCTTGAAACTTGTTGTTTGAATGGATTGTTTGTTTGTGATTGCTTGCACATTGCTTGAGTGAATTGTGATGTGTGTGATTAGAATTATTCCTTAGAAATATTTTGCCTGTTCTAATCCCAACCCAACCCAAACAGATGACTTCTCCAAGAAACTCCAACATCAAGGATGGTGACAACAACAACCAAGAGGACAACATGAGAGAACTCATAGTAACCCAAACCCAGTTGAACCAAGTGACAGCTCAATGTATAGCCAACACCAGTGAGGTAGATCCAACCATGCAAAGGTTTTTGGAAACCCAAACCCAATTGTTGCATAAGGTGACAGATCAAATGATCAACATGGGAAACAACTCTTCCAAAGGAGTTTGTGAAACCAAGGATGACAAAGATGATATTCTAGAAGGAACCCAAGCTTGCAATATTTGTGGAGACAAGGATCACACTTCCAAAGATCATAAAGATCAATGCCCCAATTGTGAAGAGAAACATCCAGCTAATCAATGCCCCACAACCCAAGCTACTTGTTACTTATGTGAAGGAACTGATCATGTCCCTATCCAATGCCCCATCTATTCCATAGTTCAACAAAGGAAACAAGGTGGAGTGCAACAACTGATTGCAGACTACCATGAGAGAGCCAAGTCTACCAAGAAGGATGAAGACAAAGGAAAATCTCAGCTTGCACCCCCATGCAATATGACTCAATTTAAAGGACCAAAGAGGAGACATATGTATTATCCAAGGAAAAGGTCAAGGAGACCAGGAAACTTTCCTACCTTTGAGATAACATATGAAGAACATGAACTAGAAGCACTCCTAGCTTTGGAGAAACCCAAGAAAAAGAAGGACAAAAGCCATGTGCAATGTTGTCATTGCAAAGAAATGGGACACTATGCCAATGAATTGCCAGAGAAGAAGAAAAAGTATAAGGAGATTAGCCAAGTATGGTGCAACAACTGCAAAGAGTTAGGCCATTATGTATCAACTTGTCCACAGAAGATACGTGAAGAACTCAATCTTATCACATGTTACAATTGTGGTAACCAAGGACATTATGCAAGCAACTGTCCAGAAAATATGAAGCACAAGAGAAAGCCTATGAAGGATCTCAGCCTTGTCACATGTTTCAAGTGTGGAAACAAAGGACACTATGCAGATGTTTGCCCAGAGAGATTTCAACAAGATCCCAAGCAAACCAAGATGTAATTTAGTTGGAAAATTTTTAAGGGTGGTAGTACCCTAGTTGTTTTGAGCCAGCTTGTAACCCCTAGCCTTCCCAAATCTCGGGACGAGATTTATTTTAAGGGTGGTAGCCTGTCACATCCCAAGATTTTCCAAATCTTTTTATGTGAAAAATAAATAAACAAAATAAATTATTGTTGAATTTTAGGGTGAAAAGAAACTTTTGTTTCTAAATGGAAACTTAAAATTCCATCTTAAACAAACTTTAATTAAAGTTTGAAACCAACAAAATCCAAATAAAGATAAAATGCATTCCTCAATGAATGTATCTTGAAATTTAAACACTTGGAAAATAAATCCAAACCCTAAACCCTAATGAAATAAAAAATTATTTCCAAGTTATCTCCAAGCCTATGGATTTGATCCATATAAAAATTTGTCAATAAAAATTTACCAATGATCAAGAAAGACAAATATAAATATTATAAAACCATATATATTGGTTTCACTTAATTTGGAGCCATGGATAAAATCTTATGAATTTAATAAGATAAGGAAATCAAATTTTCCAAAGCTAATAAAGAACCTATCTATAAATCCATACCAAATGGTGAGCAAATAATCCTAAAGATATTTAAAAGGGATAAATAAATATCAAATAAGATTTTACAAATTGTAATCACCAAGTTTGGATCTCTAAATAAAAAAGATATGGATTTTATAAGATGAAGAAACAAATATTAAATAAAGAATATTTAAAGACCAAATGAAATCTTGGCCTAATCCATTAAGCAAATGGAATGAATAGAATCCAAAACCCAAATAAAATAAATGGATAAAGAATTATCCAAAATAAAAATAAAGTGGCATTAACCAAATTTCATTTTGAATAAAGACAAAATCCCTATTAGAGATGATTAGTTAAATCATGGGAAAATAGTATTTTGGAATTTACCCAAGTGAAATAAAAGTGGTTTTATTCAACTTAAATAAGATTAAAGAAGTCTTCCCAAATAAACTTTAGGGAATTAAAACTATATTTAATTCCATTGGAATTAAAACAAATACTCAATTCAAATGATACTTTCCAAATAATTCAAGATGAATTATTTGACACCCTTTTAAACAAATAAAAACCTACTAAAAAAGATTTGGAAGGATTTAGAAATTTAAATGGTGTTTGAAATTATTATTAAATCTTATTTGATTTAAAACAAGGGCCTAATTAAATAATTAAAAGACCCCAAAAAGAATAAAGTTTTATTCCAAAATTGACTTCAGATTATATTACCAATCAGTATTTAAACCTACACAAATTTTGGTTGAGATTTGAATTCAAATGAATGTTTAAATTGTTTAAATAAAATCAAAACAGAATATTAGAAACAGAAAAAGAAAAACAAAGCAGTACAAAAAAAATGAAACTAACTAGCCCAGCCCAGCTAGCCCACTAAGCCCATCAACAACCCACTCCATCTACCCCGCAGTGAAACGTTATTCACTCGCGAATGAACCCACTGAGTCAATGACAGTTGGACCCCACCTCCCCTGTCTCTCTTCGCTGACGAAACGGCCCCACCGCCACATCATCATCTTCCTCACCCGCCGCTGACCGCGCGCACCATTACTGCCGATGAATGCTAGCGTGAATTCGATTTACTGGCCGAGTAACCCCCATCAGTGACCACTCGCTCTTAACCGTCTCTCCCTCCTCTCTGTTTCCCCTCATTCCTCATTTCCCCGGAGCCACCAGGCTGCCTTGATTCTTCGCGTGAACCCCACTGCCCCGACGACCTTCCCCGGACGATTCCGGCGAACACGACCCACCCCACCATCCCTACTTCACACTATCTTGCTCACCAGAGCCTTACGCACCTGCCCGTATCATCTGCTCGGCCGCGCTTGCCCTAGAGGCTCGTCCACGTCTTTGACAGAGCACCACCGTCAACTTCATCAATTCCGGTGACCCTCCCCGCAAGCCCCGTCCTTCCCCCTTTCTCTAGAGGACACCACTACACCCTGCGTTCCTTCGCGCGTCTAATGCCACCTGTTTCGCGTCCTATCGCACCTTGTAGGTTCATCTCCGACAACACCAGAGCACGCCGTCGCCAGAAGGAACTCCGGCGAGAAATTGTCACTATCCTCCAGCGCCCCCTGCTATACGAAGATCACCTTGAGCTTCGCCATACCCCTGCGATCACTGTGAGCCACTCCTCCCTCTACCTTGCTTCCTGTATTAGTCGGGACCCCGCCGCCAGAGTGCCGCCGCCGCGCGCCACCGTCGTCGCGCCGCCAGATCATGGCAATGCGATGATAGCCGTCCGATCTAGATCGGAGTGACGCAATAGAATCTAGGCGAAGGGGTACGTTTGATTCTGAGCCACATGATCTGTTTTAGATCCAACGCACCAGAGAGCGCGATCCAGCCAAAGCGGTACCGGCGAATAGGAACAAGCCACGTGGCCTGTGATTGTTTTAAAAACCAGAAACTTTCCTATTAGATGTTCAAATTTGTAAAATTCATAACTTTCAAACCACACGTCCAAATTTTGAAAATTTTATATCAATGGATTCAGCAAAACAAGTACTTTCTGACCATGCACTTTGTTTAGTAAAATGTTTCTGTTAAATTGATTGTTTTTGCAGAAACTTATGTAAGCATGTTTAGGATATAAAAATTGTTCTAAAATGATTTTGGGGATAAAATATTTGGCAAATGGTTTGTTTTGAACCTACTGACCCTAGAAATCAATTGGTGGTTTCAAAAATGTATTTGGTGAAACAAAAGAATGAATCTTTGATTTTAAACATTTCTAGTCAAATAAAAATATGGTTTAATTATTAAAAATGGTTTTGGAAGAAAACTTTTGAGAAATGTTTTGAAAATAAACTCTCTGACCCTAAACACAAGGTTTTATGGTTTGAAAACATATTTTGTGAAACCTATAGAATGTTGCCTTATTAAAAGCATTTCTTCACCACATAAAATAATGATTTGGTTTAAAAATGGTTGAAGTAAAACCTTTTGCAAATGGTTTTGCCACTTTATAAAATGACCATTAGGTGTTTTCAAATGTTTATGACCCATTAGAAACCACTTTTACAAGTAAACAATCTTTTGCATGCTTGCATGCATTGTTTTGTTTCCATCATTTTATGTGATGTTTTGCTTGAATGGTAGATTGAAATATTGCTTGCTTGATTGAATTGTAGTGGAACTTGAAGGGTGTGACTGTTACAAAGATCAAGGAGTGAACCTATATTCTCTACCAAAAAGTCAAGTGATGCTTCATACTTTTGTCCCATTATTTTCACCATGCATTAGTGATATTTCTAAGTAGGACTTGCATGGAATTTTGCTAAGTGTAAACTATGCCATGGGAAATCCTAGTAGATGAAACCTTAGTAGAAATTTCCTAAGTTAAGATTCCTACCACTATCATGCTTAGCTTAGCTAATAGAAAACAAGGGTGGAATATATATTCATACTATGGAATATTTCCAAGTCAAGGACTTGTGTTTTGTTTAATAAAACAACTAAGTGAATGAATCACCTGGGTGGAATGGAAGGAATGGTTTGTGTTGAGTGGTTCACAAGGCCCATTTCTATGGTTTACCTTGTGTATCTCACTTGTGGATGGCCACCCAGGAACAAAGAGATTTGAGATGTCAAATGTTGAGAAGCTTCAAGTGCAGCCACTTGGCATTATGGGCTCTGCCTGGATCATATAGGTTGCAATAACTTAGCCAAATGGACAGTTGGTGGTAGGGGTTTGATAGGTTGGAGCGCGTCCATTCTGGTCTAAGGGAAGGCTTCTGAAAGATCTTGTCTTGGTGAAACCAAGTCTTGTGGGGAAAGTGCACCACCTCTGCAGAGCGAAAAATCTAAGTACTTAGCCATGTCCCTGGTAAATGACAATTTGAGCATCAAGACATGGAAGCTATCAAGAATCTCCTCATCCCAATTTCTAAATTAAAGTCTTGTGGTTGAACAAGGGTTGAAGGATCACCAATTTCTATTGGGAGATGCCTTGGGAAAGATTTTTGTCAAGCAAAAACTTAGTGATTTCAAATGATAAGGAAAATATATTTTGAGCAAAGCAAGCCTAAGCTCCACTTAGCCAAATGCATATAGATGATAGACTCCACTATACTACCATAGTATCACTTGCCAATACAATTCAAATGTATTGACCCTTGTGGCTGTAACTTGTTATGTTGCAGGTTTGTTTGATTTTAGTGAAGTGTGTTGATTAGGATTACAAAGTCTACAACCAACATGTCTGCCTGTGGCACTTTGAAGATGAAGGACCCCATGCTATTGTTATATTCTGCTGCATTGTAATGAGATAGCCAAATGAGCTATGTAAGATGTAATAAATTATTTTATTCCTGGTTATAAAGTTGTATTATGACCTTTGTTTCTTGATATTACATCTTAACTGTGGATGCTAGCTATTGATCCAGGGACTAGCATTGTAAACACAGGGATCTCTACCTTATTAAAGGTTGGGAACCTTACAGAAAACCTGTTTTGGTATCTAGTGAAATAAATTCCTGCACTTGTTCATTCTTTCGGCATGAAACTTTTGCTCCAATTGGATGTCGGTGTCTCTTAAGTGTGTCGCCCTACGGTTTGTGAATAATGCGGACATGATCGAGACCCCTCTCGGATCAATAATCAGAAGCGGGATCTGGAGACCCATACTGACTCCCACACATTCAACGATGACTTTCTTGTGATCGTCGAAACTTTTACGCTAGTATCTTAATCCCTTTGTTTCACGATATATTACATGTCCGAGATTCGATCATCGGTATCTCCATACCTAGTTTGATCTCGTTACTGACATGCACTCTTTTCTTGTTCCCGTGATATAACATTCTAGTGATCAAATCACTTGCTTGCAAGCTAATCAATGTGATATCACCGAGAGGGCCCAGAGTATATCTATCCGTCATCGGGATGAACAAATTCCACTCTCGATCCATGAGCCTCAACATAACACTTTATTAGTTCTGAATCCATCTTTATAATCACCCTGTTACGGTGTGACGTTTGATGTTATCAAGAAACTCTTCCGGTGTTAGTGATTGACATGATCTCATGGTCTAAGGATTAGGATCACTTCGTAAGTTGTTATAGCAATATAAACTCAATGACTTTGATCATAATGCTATACTTCGGATGAATGTTCATCACACCATTACACTAATGTTGTGATCCCCTTATTAACAACATCCAATGTCCATGATCAGGAAACCTTGATCATCTTGTTAATCAACGAGCTAGTTTATGAGAGAGGCATAACTAGGAACTTTCTGTTTGTTTATTAAACACACATGTATTAATGTTTCCATATTAATACAATTATAGCATGCAAAATAAACATCTATCATATACTTGGAATACACATAATAAACATTTTATTATTGCCTCTCAGGGCATATTCCCTTCACAACTATTACAACTACTTTGAATAATAAACACGCAGGACTTAATGGAAACAACCATATGGCTCCTGCCGGTTGCCAACTTACAATAAGGAACATTGCATACATAATATATAATCACAATCATGGCCATATCACATCACAGCACACCCCTGCAAAATAAAGTTAGACGCCTCTAATTTTCTTTGCATGTTTTACGTGGTTTGGGGCTTTCAATAAGTGTCGTTCTAACTTACAAACAAGAACCACAACATTGATACTAGTATTGTCAATCACCCGTTGTAAATTGAATCTTAACTGTGTTGGGAGAAACAGGCACCCGGAAAGCCACTTATGCAATACAAGTTGCATGTCAAGCGTGGAGCAAGTCTCATGAACGATGTCATGTAAGGTTATCCCGGGCCGCTTCATCCCACCATCCCGCAAGATGCAAAGTACACAAGAAGCAATTGACAACAAAAGCATCAACGCCCACAATGACCATTGTGTTCTACTCGTGCATCAGATCTACATATATACACGGCTCTGATACCACTGTAGGGGTTCGTAGCATGGAAAACAAAAAAAATCTACCGCATGAACACACAATCAAGATCTAATCTATGATCAAGCCAAGATCTATCTACTAGATTGTAGAAACGAGTTGATAGAATACTAACCCTTGAAGATCCAAAGCGGTTAACGAGAGCATATTCTCGCGGATGAGGTAGTTGTACACTTTCGATCTCAAGATCGCGTAGACGATCCTTCCGGCGCTGCGTTCCGGCAGCGCTTCCGTAGTCGGTCACACGTTCGGTACTCGATGAAGACCTTCCTCTCCTTTGTTCCAGTAGGCAGCGGAGGTTGTAGCACTCTCCTCGCGATTCTGGCAGGACGACGGCGTGGTGTCGGAAGTAGAGGGGAGATCTCGCAGGGCTTCGCCTTAAGCCGGAGCGAGTATGGTGGAGTATGAGAGAGGCCTTGACGATCTACGGTTTAGAGGGCACCAAGGGGAGGGCTTGGCCGGCAGCTAGGGTTTAGGGAAACCCTAACTCGCCGAGTTAGAGTACCCCTAGGCGACGGCGACTTGGAGGAGGCCGGCGGCTAGGAGGCTAGGGTTTTGGGTGTGTAGAGAGGGGGGTGCCCTACCCCTTCTTTTATAGGTGGGAGGGAGGCGGATAGGAGGAGGGAGTCCTCCTCCAACTCCTCCTCCTTGGCCGACGGGTGGAGGGAGTGGGACTTCCTCCCCAAGTAGGTTTCCTACTCTCCCTCCACCAAGCAAACTTGCCGTTTGACTTTTCAAATTGGCGTTTTGACTTTCATACTAGGATTTGATTTCTCCCTTTATTTTGCCCAGCCAAGTGACCTAGTACATGATGCAACCATTCCGCATTGTCATGACACATTCATGTACCCTTCCCCTCCGGAGTGCCGGACCTTCCAGACCCTTCTAGAACATTCCTGGTGAAAACACCGGAATCATTTCCAAACTCCGAAATAGGACTTTCCTTATATGAATCTTATTCTCCAGACCATTCCGGATCTCCTCGTGATATCCCGGATACCATCCGAGACTCCAAACAACATTCGGTCTCTTACTCATCATTCCATAACTACTCAACAACATCGAATCCATAAGTGTGTCTCCCTACGGTTCGTAAATTATGCGGACATGACCGAGACACTTCTCCGATCAATAACCAATAGAGGAATCTGGAAATTCATATGGCTGCCACATATTTCTACAATTACTTTGTGATTGAATGAACCACTTACATACGATACCAATTTCCCTTTGTCTCACGATAGTTTACTTATCCGAGGTTTTGATCGTCGGTATCTCTGCATACCTAGTTCAACCTCGTTACCGATAAGTACTCTTTTCTTGTTCCCGTGATATGTGATCCCTTGTGAGCCAGTCACATGCTTGCAAGCTAATTGGATGACATTCCACCGAGAGGGCCCAGAGTATATCTATCCGTCATATGGATGGACAAATCCCACTCCTGATCCATGTGCCTCAACACATACTTTCTGAACACTCAATGCCACCTTTATTGCCACCCAGTTACGGTGTGGTGTTTGATGTCATCAAAGCATCCTTCCGGTGATGGTGATTAGCATAATCTCATGGTCAAAGGAATTAGGTTACTATGTATCAGAAAGCTTATAGCAAATGAACTATATTAAATGACTTGATCTTTATGCTACGCTTAACTATAGGAGTATGTCCATCACATCATTCTCCTAATGATATGACCCTGTTGTTAATAACATCTCTATGTTCATGATCAGGAAACCATGATCATATATCAACCAACAAGCTAGTTTAACAAGAGGCTTTACTAGGGACTCTTTTATGTTTACAAATCACACAAGTATTAATGTTTACGGTTAATACAATTATAGCATGGTATGTAAACATTTACCATAAGTATGAAGATATGATAATAACCACTTTATTGTTGCCTCTTGGGAATATCTCCAATAGGAAGAGTGCACAACGCGGTGTGGCTTGTCGTCCAGGGCACAACGTAGAGGTGGCAAGGCGTCGCCATGGTGGCTACCGGTAGCGACAATGGTCATCGGCGGCGGCGATCTGGGTTTCCTGCGGTATGAGATCTAGGCATTGGGACATGTTTGACGTTGTTGGATCCCAGTAGGGCTGCTATTGTGGGGGGTTTGTCCCCTTCGACTCAGCTTTCTTGTTGCTTCTTTGTGTTTCCGTCGTGCTGGAGGAGGCTAGCGGTATGGGGGCTTGCGAGTCTCGAGAATAATGGCGGTGGCCCTTGGTTTCTCATGCGCAAGGACCAAGAAATGCTAGTTGCATGCCATTGCTGATTTGTGAGGATTGTCAGGTTCTGGAATGCTCCGCTAGCAATCTCCCATGGGCGCTCATGCCTGGAGAATGCTGGTCGGATGGGATTCGGTTATGCGCGCCCGTGCATTTTCTGACCGTTTGGTTTTAGAGGGAGCGTTGCGAAGCTCTGCTGCCTGTTACCATCATTGAAAATTTTCTTTATCGGTCCATGGTGAAGTCAGTGGTGGAGAATGTCATGAAATCATAGATTTGAGGGATATCACAGTTGGTTCGAGTCTTCGACGTTGAGTAACTGGCTTGGTGATCCGTGATTTGTAGCAGCGGCTTGTTAGTGGGGACGGCAGCACCGGAGACGTTCAATGTCTGATCTTGCAGGGTGAAAATCCAAGGTTTGGCCTTAATTGGTTGTGCCTGGCAATGACCTTGTTGAAGGCATTGTTTTGCAACGACGACGAAAACCTAAGATCTATGATCGGACGACAACGGCGCTTGTGCACTGTTCCCTTATTGGAGGCGTCGCTTTTGGAGAAGCTGGACTTCTGGTGCTGCTCTGGTGGTGTTAGTATTGTTGTTACAAGGAATAGATTGCTATAGCAGGGCTTTTATATTTTGTAATTTATCTTTTTCTTTTTTGGCTATGTGCATCCGTAATGCCGCTAGGGCACTGCGTTGTTGCAGAGGCTGTGTGTTATTGGTATCTTTGTTGATATTAATATATGCTCCTTTTCAAAAAAAATCACCGATGATCTACGACTTGTCGGCATCAGAGGCACGGATCTTCTTCGCCTCCTTCGACTTCACTGTCCACTCGATGGTTACATGACCGGCCTTTGACTCCCTCAACGATGGAGCCAACATGATGACCATCGATCTGGACTTCCAGGTCGGCAAAATCGGTACCCTTCGCCTCCTGGACTAGATCCGTTCGGCTTTAGAGCAGTAGACACCATCGTCGATTGACTTGCATCATGGATCCTTCCACCACTGGGCACCCTCAACGAGCTCAACGTCTCTTCATCAATCTATGGCTCGGATGGAAACAATAGTTGCAATTTTGATCTGAGAAACTCGCTCGTGGGAGATGACATCCGCAGATCCGATCTAGAGAGCCGCGAAAGCAATGTCTATGCCAACCACTACATGTGTGCCGTCATCAATGCTAATGCCGGCGACGATGCTCACATGAACCCTCAGGACGAGAACAGTGCCAACCACGACAACACCAACAAGTGTCCCCGAATCAGTCTCACGGACGATGAGTGGGATAGGGTCAAGTAGGCCCTAAAGGGCACCCCTCTGGAAGAAGACTCAGCGCACGAGGTGCCGATGGCCTACCACTGGATCCTTCAAAGGGAGGTTCTCCTCCAACAGGCATTGCATACCCAACTAGAGGAGCGCAAAAGACAAGATGACGCTTCGAGTGCTCGTTGGGCGAAACTCTGCTCCATCGGCAGATCCTCTTCGCGAAACCAAGAAGCTGGGGCACACAAGAGATGCTCCCAAACAAACAAGCATGGGAGAGGAATAAAAGTGGGAGGCCACTCAAACTCTCGACTTCTCCTTCATGTTGGTAGAATCTCAGAGCAACATGATGCCCAAAACACTGCAAGTTGGAGTCATCGCAGGAACTACATACCTATTGTCCAATCAACCTATGGCAGGAGATCCACGAGCCGCCATCCATCGATCTGCCATTATCAGGATCGACCTGGTAGTGAAGGAGATATGCCCTAGAGGCAAATAATAAAGAGGTTTTTATTTCCATATCTCATTAGTTTGTAATAGTTTTATAACATGCTATAATTGTATCAACCAAAAACATTGGGACCCGTGTGGTATGTAAACAAACCAAGTCCCTAGTATCCTCTAGTACTAGATCGTTGGGAGCTGATGATCGAGGTTTCCCAATCATGGACTTATTAACATCAACTAACAACGAGGTAACTTAATTAGATGAATGATGTGATGGACACACCTGACTATAGTATTGCAATGTGATACAGTCACAAATTTCAGCATTGCAATATCTAGCAAAGCATAGTAACTCAGTCCTTCGACCATGAGATCATATTTAATCACTATCTCCCGCGGCTGCTTTGATCACATCAACTGTCACGATCGTAACAAGGTGATCATAAATGTGTATTTTAGGTATTCCAATGGAATAGGTTGAGGTGTATGTATCAAGATTGGAATTTGCCCATCCAAGTGACGGATAGATATCCTGGGCCCACTCGGTGAGATTACATCTACAAGTTTGCAAACATGTGACTAGGTCACCGGGATGTAATATCACGGGAACAAGTAAATGTGTTTATCATTAACAAGATCGAACTAGGCATGTTGATACCGTAAATCAGGTATTGGACAAACCAGTTATTGTGGAGTAAAGGGAATGATACTCGACGTTCTACCGATCAAGTTATTCGTGGAATGCATGGGGGCCATCATGAGTTTTTAGACACCACTGTTGGTCATTGATTAGAGAGTGTATCGATCATGTTTGTGTATTTTTGAACCATAGGGTGTCACGCTTAAGGGTATATAATGCTTAGGAATTTATTCGAGATCATAGGAGAAAAGAGAGAGAACTCCAAAATTGTGCCAGGGTGATATCGGGATGTTTCCGGGGATGTTTCAGAGTAATAGGTATTAAATAATATGTATATAATATTAATTAAATAAATTAGTATTAAAATGTATTTTTAATTGAATTTAATGGGGCAGCCTACCTACATGGGCCTCAGAAGAGGCCCAAGAGGGGGCCATGCGCCCTAGGGAAGGGCCAAGGTGGCTGACGGCCACAAGGTGGGCCTCCCACCACGAGGGGACCATGTGGGGAGGCTGGTCGGCGGTGGGTTTAGTCCCACCCCACCTCCTCTAGCCCTGTGTTGCCTTCCTTCCACCTACATATAGAGGGGCACCCCTCTCCCCCAATCCATCCCTTCAATTGTGTTTGCCTATTTTCTCTCCCTATCCCTCATGTGTGGTTCCCAAGATTGGAACTGCATACGAGGATAGGGGTTTCTCCACCATACGCAAGTCATCTTGCTGCTGGACTCTCGGTTCGGATCAATCTTATTTCGCTGCTTTGCTGGACTGGAACCCAATATACGTCTCTACACTGGATTCATCGAAAGCCACGAGGCACCGCCACTTGTGTTGCTAGTCGCTTGGAACTTGGATGTCTACACGACCTTGAGGTTGACTATGTTGCACGACTATATCATCCACGTTTCTCGTGAAATGTTAACCGCTTTCGGTCTTCAAAGGTATGAATATTGAATCCCTCTCGTTACCTTACATCTATTACCTTACATCTGCATAGATAGATCTTGGCTATGGTGTTTGCGTTCCTAGAATTCTTTTTGTTTTCTACTGCGGAACCCCTTCAGTGATATCAGAGCTGACCTATGCGTAGATGTATGCTACACATAGAACACATACAAATATATGGGCATTGATTTTCTAGTTGCTACCCTCCAAAGTGTACTTGCTCATATCATGGCAATGTTGGATGAAGCGGCCCAGATCAACCCTACACGTAATCATACATGATACTAGTTCCACGCATACGCGAGACTGGTTCCACACATATGGATTGCACCATATAAGTGTCCAGCGGGTGTCTGTCTCTCTAACATTAGTTGATATGGTATTTACAAAGGATGGCCTTAAAAAGGTATTTAAAGCAGAAAACAGTTAATCCATGTTGTGGTTGGTGTTCGTAGGTAAGAAACAGTTCTTGTGCGAAAGCCTAAACAACCACATAAAACATGCAAAGATAAAGTAGAGGCATCTAACTTTATTTTACAGGGGCTTGTGATATGTATGGTCAATGTAAGTGTTTGTGAGATGAACAACGAAGGCAAGGTGGCACCGTGAACATGGTGCAATACCGGCGCATGAAGGGAATATGCGCGAGAGGCAATAATAAAGTGGTTATTATCTTATTCCTTGTTTATGATAAATATTTATTTCTTATGCTATAGTTGTATTAAAAGGAAACGTTAAGACATGCGTGTTTAATAACAAATAAGAGTTCCTAGTTATGCCTCTCATATAAACTAGCTCACTGATTAACAAGATGATCAAGGTGTCTTGATCATGGATATTGGATGTTGTTAATAATGAGGTCACAACATTGGTGGAATGATGTGATGAACATTTATCCGAAGTATAGTAATATGATCAAAGTCATTATTTTTAAATCACTATAACATCTTACAAAGTAACTTTAGTCCTTAGACCATGAGATCATGTCAATCACTACCACAGGAAGAGTAGCTTGATAACATCAAACGTCATACCGTAACAGAGTGACTATAAAGGTGGGTTCAGATACTCCGATGGTGTTATATAGAGGCTCATGGATCAAGAGTGGGATTTGTCCATCCCAATAACAGAGAGATATACTCTAGGCCCTCTCGGTGATATCACATTGACATAGCTTGCAAGCAAGTGATGGACATCACTAGAATGTTATATCACGGGAATGAGAAAATAGTACATGTTGGTAAAGAGATTAAACTAGGTATGGGGATGATGAATGTGAAATATAGCCATCTACATCCACATTTAAACTAGATATTAATCATACTTTTGATGAAATATCTCTCTAAATCCTGCCATTAATGCCTAATGTTCAAAGGGGTATGCAATCCTGTCTTTCTATTTTTCCCTGCTTAGGAAATGACGTTTGATGATGGGAATCACAACATTACAGTCAAAGATACGAGATTTCCAACAATCCAAAGAAACCAGGGGTCGTGAAGAGGAAACAGAAGCTTTAACGACCAACTATACGGTGGGAATATTTTTTCGACCGTATAGTTCTGGCCGTATAGTTTCCACCGACACTGCTAGGTCAAACAGAACAACTTTCGTGAAGGGACCCCTATATAAAGAGAACTCTCATGACGACAAACAAGAGGAGGAGAGACAAGAAGAGAAACCCACAACACCGAAGAGCCGCCGGAGGAATAGATCTAGATCCAATCTCACAAACCCTTCTCCACCACCATAGCCATAGTCCACCACTTTTAATAGTAGATCCCATCTCCAATTGGCGACATTGTAAGACTATTTCTATCGATCTCATGATTTTCAATACAATTTTTATGATTGTTGATCTCATATCTATGTGTGAGTAATTCTCCTTGGGCTGAGAGCTTCGACCTAGCCATGTAGTTTGTGCATGTTATTTATCATAGATGGGATAATGTATTAGTTTGTATGACATGATGATTATTTTATCCTCTCTTGCCTCAATCTAAGGACTTGTCAGGTATCCAAAACCCCGAGGATTGATCCAGGTATAGGGAGTATGAGTAATGACTAATCTGCAGGATGGGAACCCCAGTGACAGAAAGGGTAGTACGGCTGTATGTGAGGGATTTACTTGGATTAATAGTGACGTCACTGTGCATATCATTGGTTCTCTTTCTTCTATGGATGATACTAATAGGTTATTGTTATAAGCGGTTGCAGAGGCAATAGCAGTTATGGATGCACTGCCCACATATAATTATCTTGCTCTAATGATTACATGTGTACTTTATTATTATCTTTTATTCCCATGAGATGTTTTACACAGCTACAGGTGAAACCGAACGCCCTAGTCCCTCTCGCGCCATCATCGACAACAACAAAAGATCAGAAACTCTTGGTCTGATAAAACACTAAAAGAATTCTAAAACTCCCGACGGTGCGTTAAAATAATTTCACCAAGCTTTTTGCTTCCCAAGGATTCGATAACCTAGGTCTACTAGGGAAAAAGAGCTATACTATATCTGTAATCCAGATCGAAGGTATCAACCCTTTTTCTAGCGCCGTTGTCGGGGAAGCAATAGCTACCCTTGTAAGATTATTCGGAACCTTGCTAGTTTTAATTCTTGTTTTTAATTTTGTTAGTTTTATTTCAATCTTTATTTAAAAAAAATAGCCTTTAAATTCTTGTTTTTACTATCATAAGTTTTGTTTAGAAAACCCAAAAACATAGGTACTATGGCTGAAAAAAACTTGGGGAGTTTGCAACTCCCAATAATGATTATTTGTGTATTCCTATTACCCATCCAGCAATTACTACTAAGGACTATGAAATTAAGCCCCAGTATTTAAGTTTGGTTCAACAGAATCAATTTGGAGGCTCTGCTTCTGAGGGTGCAAGTATGAACTTGAACACTTCCACTAAAATATGTGATATGATTCACATTAAAGATGTTGACCCCGATGTGGTCAAGCTGCAATTATTTCCTTTCTCTCTTAGAGGAAGAGCAAAAGAATGGTTGCTATCTTTGCCTAGAAATACTATTGCATCATGGATGGAATGTACTTCTTTATTCATGACTAAAATTTTCCCACTTGCAAAGTCTATGCAACTAAAATCTAATATTACTGGTTTTAGATAGGAAGAGCGTGCGCCACTAGCGCTTGCATGGGAGAGAATGAAAGAATGCATGAGAAACCGTCCCAGCCATGTGATGGAAGATTGGTTAATTCTCGATTTATTTTATAATGCTCTTAACCCTGTGTCTAAGTCTATGCTTGATACTGCAGCTGGAGGAACATTTATGGGCAAACAAATTGCCAAAGCAAAGCAGCTGCTAGGAAATATGCAAGACAATCATGCCTAATGGCATGTGGAAAGATCAATCACAAAGAAGTTAAACTCTGTCACACCGGAGGAAAATGAAGAACTCACTGCTAAGATGGATGAGCTCATATTAGCCGTCAAGGGTAAGGAAACCCAGGTAAGAGCTCCCAAAATCAAATATAGAAGAAATAGACTTCATAGCTTGATGACCGACAAGTATAGGGGGTGTATCGTAGTACTTTAGATAAATAGGAGTGTCAATCCCAACGAGGAGCAGAAGGTGCTGAACAGTGGTATGGAGCAGGAAATCCCTGTGAATACTTAGCAAATGAATTTTTAGTGGTTTTATGATAAAGCAACAAAACAAGGAGCATGTAACAAACAAACGGAGCAAGTGGCCCAATCCTTTCTTAGCAAAGGACAAGTCAGTGGAAATACTTATAAGGACCAAACGTTCTCGAGGACACATGGGAATTCTTTCAAGTGCTTTCGCTTCAAATAGCTGAGTACTCTTCTCTGGTGTTGTAAGTGTTGTGTGGGTGAACCTGTGCTAATGTACCGACCTTACTTGGACTAATACACACTTGTGATTAAAACCCCTGCAAACATTTGTAACTATAGGAAAGTAATTAAGATATAAATCTAACCACAACCTTAAACTCTGAGATCCTACGCTCCCTTGTGCAAAGGTGTCCTAACGGGGGTTTAGGTTTCGGTCACTCCGGCAACCCCACTATTAGTAGCCAAATACACAATGCATCCCCCTAGGCCCATAAATGGTTAAGTGTCATGTAGTCGATGTTCACATGAAACCACTAGAAGAATAACACCACAACTTAAATACTAAACCATTGAATAATAACGCAACACAGATTCACTACTAACAACATGACTTCTCCCATGTCCTCAAGAACTAAACGAACTACTCACAATACATCATATGGATCAAGATCAAAGATGATATGGTAATGGATAACAATCTGAACATAAACAATAATCCAATGGTTCTAATCACAAGCATCAACTACAATAGTAATTAACACCGGGAAAGTTTCCCCTAATGAACTAAGCAATATCCAACACAATTGTTACAGCGGGATGAAGTGGTGATGATGGTGCTGGTGGAGATGATGATGATCCCGATGAAGCCTATCTTGACGATGGTGTTGATGGCGACGGTCTCCCCTCTCTGGGAAGGAATTCCCCCGGCAGAAATCTATCTGCCAGAGAGATCTTTCTCTCTCGGTGTTTTCCGCCCCATAGAGGCGGCGGAATCTATCTGTGGTATCCCCCTGAGGCTTAGGGTTCCGTAGGGAAGATATAGGCGAAGGGGCGGAGTCGGAGGCCGGGCAGGTGGGACACACCTGCCCTAGGCGCAGGCTAGCGTGGGCCCACGCCTAGGGGGTGTGGGTCCCCTACGGCCCCTCTTCGCTCCTCCTTATGGCTTCCTTCGTCTTCTGGTAAAATAATATGTTTCCATATTTTTCTAGTATTTTTCTGATCTTCGCGAAATTGCACCGAAACGCCTTCTTTTCTATCAGAATCCAGACTCCGGCAGTCCATCCTCCAAGAATCATCCAACATGCATAAACATATGAAAAGCCATAAGTAATACCTCATAATAAGACAAATATCAATGAATAGAGGTAAATTATGATATAGAAAGGTGATACAAATTGGGCGTATCATAGCTCATAATGATTATAACCCTGCTTGGAAGAAGAACTATAATCCAAATTTCCAAAACAGTATTCTAGCCTGCAGGTAACTCTAATAATAATATTGGATCAAGTAATGGTAGTCTCCAAGAATCACTTAAGTCCTTTATGGACTCGCAAACTGAGCAAAATAATAGCCTTGTTAAGATAACGGAGAACCATGATAGTATGCTTGGAAAATTGTCTAACCAATCTCTGAGTTTGAGAAATGATTTGCAGGCCCTCCAACAAAGAACAAGGATTATTCAGGCACATCTAGGTAAGATAACTGAGAGTCAAACTCTCATTCTAGCTATATTTGCAGGTAAAGCTGAGCCCAATCCGGTTGAAGACCTCAAGATGATAAGAATTCAAATGGAGGAGCCTGAAGAAGTTGACTATAGCAATGCCCCTTCACCAAATTACATGGTTGAAGATCTTGTGAAAAGGATCAACATCAAGATTCCAGTAAGTGAAGGAAATGATGAAGCTATGTATCAACTTTTCGTTAATCAGGTAGCAATAAAGGTACGTGAGCTTGAAGATGAATATAAGAAAATTGCTGAAAAATTACGTGTTAAGCTTGATGATATATTTGAGCCTACTATTAAAATTAAAAGTGGGACTAATGAGATAGCCACACTTTGTGATCTAGGTGCAAGTGTTTCAAAAATTCTAGAAAGTATTTTTGATAAGTTAAATATTGGCTCTTTTGAAATAACTGAATTAAAATTACATTTAGCAGATTCTACCTACAAACAAGCTATAGGAATTAAGGAGAATATGCTCTTATTGATTTTGTTATTGTTGACATGCCTAAAGATGCTACTGCTCCTATCATATCAGGTTGTCCATTCTTAAGAACTATTAAGGCTTTTATTAATCTACATGAAGGGAACGTGAAGCTTCAATTGCCTTTGCGTGATCCTTTTGTTGTTCATTCCCCCAGAAGAAGAAAGCCAAGCATGATGAGAAGGAGGCCATCACTTTGAAGGCCAACTATTTTGGAGTGGGTGTTCCACTCATTTTGCCTAAGTGAGCAACATCATGGTCCAGCTATTGACCATAAAAGAGCGCTTCATGGGAGGCAACCCATGTGAAATAAAGGTTTGAGTAAAGTTTTTAAGTTTTAGTTTAAGTTTCATGTCAAATAAAGAGTGCTAGAAAACTCCAGTTGAGGAGGAGAAGTTCGGTGGTACTAAAATACTGTCTTATACATGCTGTTGTTGGTCGATAATTTAATCTGTCATTTTTCTGTCAAAACATGGTGTTTCGCTAAGTTTCAGCTTAATAAAGAAGTCTCGAAGAAATAGGTAAAATTTGGCGAATCTAGAAGTTTTAATGACCAACTATATGGCGGGAATAAAAATTCCGGCCGTATAGTTCCGGTCGTATAGTTGTTTCAACATCACCCCTTCAGTTTCCAAAGGATATCGAAAGTTTAACGACCAACTATAGAGCGAGAATAAAAATTTCTGCCATATAGTTGTGGTCGTATACATATTGATGCCTTTGTCAAATTTCTTTTCTAGGATACGAAAAGTTTAACGACCAACTATATGGCGGGAATAAAAATTCCGGCCGTATAGTTTGTGCCGCCAGGAAGAAACCCTAAAATATTACCGTCTGACCAACTATATGGTGGGAATAAGAATTCTGGTCGTATATTTTTGGCCATATAGTTCGTGCGACCACAAAAACTCTAGGGGAAGGTACCCCTAACACCAAAACTTCAATCCTTTTCTCCCTTCTACCTCCAAACTCTCTCAAAACCTCAAGAGATCTTTATCTCTACTCAATTTCATTCGATTTCCTCGCACACAAGTGATCTACGGTAAGTTTCTCCTCCGATCCTCCGATTACCTTTTGCAAATTCATCTCCGATCTGTTGTCACTATCAATATAGGGTGAGACCTACTATGAACTAATTGTCATGTTTCTCTTGTCCAGACTATTATTTTTAGGAGATTATGTAGTGTGCTATGATGAGGAATATGTTATGCTTATTACTATTGGATCAAAAAGTTTTATTTTTGTCTTTCTTATTATTTTATATGATGAACACAAGGAGCCAATCGCGTGCTCGTGCCGCCGCGAGTTCTTCTTGGGCTGCCGCTGCAGCTCAGCACCGCATGGGGATATGGTTTAGTGATGAGCTCCAACGTGATCACTTCAATAGAATAAAGAACCGAGAAGTGAAGACAACCAAGTGGGCTTGTCCCATTATATTGAATCAACTCGGTATTTATAATGACTTCAATTTATTTTGCAATAGATTTGGCCTACAAAACTTTGTATTCCATGATGTGCCTAGTTATCTCCGGTTAACTCTTGAATTAATAAGTTCTTTGAAAAGCACCGTTAAAACATGGCTAGGAGAGGACATGATTTCTTTCTAACTTATGAACAACAATTATACATTATCACTTGATGAATGGTGCAATTATTTTAATTTACCAAACAATGATGTTAATGCTTTACGCACATCTTTTGCTGACATACGCCCTTCGCCGGATTATTATTATAATAGAATGAGCTTCACTTCTAGAGTCAACAAGTGGAAGAATATTCAGCATCCCGCTATTCGCTATTTGTTCTATGTTATTGTTATTCCTAACACCTTGTAGGCATGAAATGAGTTTACAATACTCAATGAGGAGGACCTCTTGGTCCTCGCAAAAAATGCTTTCAACAACAACTCGTCACTCAACTTGGATGCAATTCTTGTGCACTACTTGGAGCACCAATCCTCCCAAAGCCAAGGGCCAATCACATGTGGAGGCGTCATCACCGTGCTTGCCATTGCCTTGGGCATCGACCTAGGTGAGTTGCAACCATGGTAGGTGAGCGTCCTGTTGATTTATCTACTTTTAAAGCTTGTGGAATGCTCACTAGGAGAGGTGGTAGTTATTACCTGCATATTGCTGGAGCTGGGCGTCGCTACCCCGCTCCTTTTCCTAATGGTATTTTCTCTATTGAGGAAGGACATTTTCTATATGATTTGTAGTTTGAACAACACCAACCCGAGGAGGAGATTCCGGACTAGGATGAAGACCAAGAAGAGGAGCAAGAAGTTCCTGATCAAGAGGAGAAGCCACTCAACCGGTTTTCTACATATCAAGATTTCGAAGAACTTGGAGGAACTGTGGAGGGTATGCATAATCTTTCCCTGAACCTCTAAGAAACAACTAGTAATTTCTCAACTCAATTTGCAAAATGGATCCACAACTTTTTCCCGCCACCACAATGATTTGATGGGCTTGCAAAAGCCTAATCTTGGAGAAGTCTCCCCATTATCTTTATTTGGCGTTTGTTTTTAATATTTCGAGGTTATACTTTTCGTTTGAGTTTATAAGCACTCGTGTTGGTTTCCCCAACACTTTATCTTTAGTCGTTTTTATTTGTTTTCAAGATTTTCTAGCCGAGCTTTGTCGCTAATTTACTATTCTTTAATTCCCAATTAAAAACAACAAAAAGTTTTTTCCATTTATCTTTATTTTCCCTCTTCCTTTTTTCTATTCTCCTCGTGGTTCTCGCATATTTGCAGGAGAGTGATTGACTTTGAGTTTCCAAGAAACGAATCAAAGGGGAAGAGAGAAGTGGAACCAATCATGAGAGGTATGCCTTATGACTCCCCACTTTTGAAGTTTGAGAAACCCATACTAGTTAGTAGTAAATGTTAAGATATTATATTGGTGGAGTGAGTCTTTATATTGGAGTAGCATTTTGTTTGCATGGGAATTTAGTTGAGTATGTTTTGTTCCAGCTCTTGTAGTTAACCAAGTCTTGCCTAAAAAATTGCTAAACAATTTTAATAAGAAAAAGTCTCACAATTGAAGGCTTGGGTGTTTTAATGTTCAGTCTTGAAAGCTTATTCCTAGAGACACTCAACACCATAGAAAATAATGATTGACTTGATAGCTCTCTTTGAAAGGATTTGTTCAATAGAATTAATGTTTAGCGGTTTTTGTGAGCATGCCAAAGTTTGACTTGTGAATCATAAGAATGATATAGCTTTATGCGTGTCAAACTTCATGGGATGCCAACAACTCCGCTAGCCTACGAACTATCTTCATGGGGGAAACTCCTAGATTTTGCCTATGAGTTGATTAAACATTTGTAGCAGGAATGCTATAATGGGTAAGATTCTTGGCATCCTCGTGTAGCTGTGTTCATGATGGAACCACTCCTCTGGCTGATATGAGTAATCATTATACAAAGGGAACAAAAACCTTGGTAATGCCATGAATGTCTGATACGTTGGAAACGTATCTATAATTTTTGATGCTCCATGCTTGTTTAGTATCTACTTTGCTTTGCTTTGTCTACACTTTGAGGTGTTTTTATATATTTTCTGGAACTAACCTGTTAACAAGTTGCCACAGTGCTAGTTGCTTGTTTTCTTCTGTTTTTGGTTCTAGAAAGGCAGAAATCAATATTCTCGGAATTGGAGGGGAAAAAAAGCCAAAGTCAATATTTTAACGTGAGGGACACGAATCCAGAAGACGAGACGGAGAAGCGAACCAGGGCGGCCAGACCCCCTAGGAGTGGGTGGGCCCACCCCATGCCTGGGTAGGTTATGGGGCCCCTGGCCGCCTCTCAGCCTCGCCTCTTCGCCTATAAGAAGCCCTCGATGGAGAAACCCTGGGTACCCGATCAAAACTCCACGAAACCGTCTGTAGCCACCGCCACCATCGTCCCTAGATCGGGGGGATCTGAAGTTCTGAAGGGAATATGCCCTGAGAGGCAATAATAAAGTGTTTATTATCTGTATTCCAAGTATATGATAGATGTTTATTTTTCATGCTATAATTGTATTAATACGGAAACATTAATACATGTGTGTTTAATAAACAAACAGAAAGTTCCTAGTTATGCCTCTCTCATAAACTAGCTCATTGATTAACAAGATGATCACAGTTTCCTGATCATAGACATTGGATGTTGTTAATAACGAGATCACAACATTAGTGTAATGATGTGATGAACATTCATCCGAAGTATAGCATTATGATCAAAGTCATTGAGTTTTTATTGCTATAACAACTTACGAAGTGATCCTAATCCTTAGACCATGAGATCTTGTCAATCACTAACACCGGAAGAGTTTCTTGATGACATCAAATGTCACACCGTAACTGGGTGATTATAAAGATGGCTTCAGAACTACTAAAGTGTTATGTTGAGGCTCATGGATCAAGAGTGGAATTTGTTCATCCTGATGACGGATAGATATACTCTGGGCCCTCTCGGTGATATCACATTGGTTAGCTTGCAAGCAAGTGATTTGATCACTAGAATGTTATATCATGGGAGCGAGAAAAGAGTGCATGTCAGTAACGAGAGGTATGGAGATACCGATGATCGAATCTCGGACATGTAATATATCGTGAAACAAAGGGATTAAGATACTAAAATAAAAGGTTCCGACGATCACAGGAAAGTCATCGTTGAATGTGTGGGAGTCAGTATGGATCTCCAAGTCCCGCTTCTGATTATTGATCGGAGAAGGGTCTCGATCATGTCCGCATTATTCATGAACCGTAGGGTGGCACACTTAAGGGACACTGACATCCAATTGGATCAAAAGTTTCATGCCGAAAAGAATAACAAGCGCAGGAATTTATCTCACTAGATACCGAAACAGGTTTTCTGGAAGTGTTTTTGCATGTGAAATGGAATACTAGCAAGGGGTTATATGTGAATTTTGTCACTAAAGTAATTGACAAAATTCTGAATAAATAAAAGGAGTTTTATTTAATGAGAGTTTGCATTAAATTTGGTGGAAATTTAATAGCAATTTTGAGTGGGATTTTGAGTGGAGGGAATTGAAGAGATTTTTGTGAGTGGAGTGTCCACCCACATGACTGAAGGAGGGGAGGGGGCAGCCCCCATGGCCGGTGGCCACCCCCTTGGGTGCCCCCCTCCTCCTATAAAAGGCACCCCCTCTCCTCTCTCTCTCTCACTCACACCTCCTCGTGAAGGATCTCTCTCCCCCTCTAGAATTTATCCCCCATGGTCTCGGACTAGCGAGATATATGTTCCCAGTGGCTATTCGGGAAGAAAGAGTTGTGCTTCCGCTGCATCGCTGGAGCAAGGAGGCGAAGGTTGCTCGGTGTCTTGTACGTGTGTGCGAGCACGGATGCGCAACTATTTTGCGGCGCTAGGACTTCCTCTCGATCTTGAGATCGGCAAGAGATCGTCTACATCAACCACGAGTTTAACTCGTTAAGCTTTGTCGGTCTTCAAGGGTATGTTCTCTACGGATATACATCTGCCCGTTGTTTGTATCTAGTAGATAGATCTTGGTACATAGTTCCCATCGTAGGATTTTTTTGTTTTCTATGTTGCGAACCCTACAAGTTCTTCTCGGCACCCTGCCGGAGGGGAGATCATCCCGGAGGCCTTCTCTCCGGTATAATGCGTAAGTAGTTCCACTTTGTACTATGGGTCCATGTAGTATCTAGATGGTTGTTCTCCTTCTTGTGCTTTCATGTATAGATCTTGTGAGCTCCATTCATGATCAAGATCTAATCTATTTGTAATCATGCATGTTGTGTTTGCGGGGATCCGATGGATATTGAGATTACTATGACAGATTGATTAATGGTTTTGTCTTTATGATTCTATCATGTCTGTGTTGTTTGTGATCTTGCATGCTCTTCGTTGTTAGTAGCTATCTTGGCCAAGTAGTTGCTAGTGACTCCAAGAGGGGGTATTTATGCTCGATAGTGGGTTCATGCCTCTAGTTTTCAAGGGAAGTGACAGAAATCTCTTCGGTTGTAGATTTTTTGTTGCTACTAGGGAGAAAACAACGATCTCTTGTTCACGGAATAAGTGGATTGTTTACCTACACACTTTGCTTAAAGTAGTTATTTGTTGCTTGCAACTTAATACTAGAGGGGGTTCGGATGATAACCTGAAGGTGGACTTCTAGTCATAGATGCAGTTGGATGGCGGTCTATGTATCTTATTGTATTGCCCAATGAATCTCATAGGATCTTTTTGTCTGGTATTGCATTGTTATGTCTAGCTCAGTTCCTGTCAATTGCCCTGCTGTAATTTGTTTACCCTTCCTGACATGTTGTTTATCTAAGGAGAGCACCTCTAGTGAACTATGGACCCCGGTCCAATCTTTACCATTGATACATCTTCCACTATTACTTGTTTACTTGCTTCAAACCATTACCTTCCACACCATACGTTTAATCCTTTGTTACAGCAAACCGGTGAGCTTGACAACCTCACTGATTCATTGGGCAAAGTCTAGAGTTTGTGTTGTGCAGGTTTCCACGTTGCTTGCAACACCTTTGAGACGTTTCCTTCCTCCTACTGGTTCGATAACCTCGGTTTCTTACTGAAGGAAAACTTGTTGCTATGCTCATCACACCTTTCTCTTGGGGTTTCCAACGAAGCGTCCCACGACAGTGTTGGGCATCATCAAGCTATTTTCTAGCGCTGTTGCCGGGGAGGCTAAGGACGTCTTCACAAGGGGAGTCCTCCACTTACTTTCTCTTTACTTTCTTTTTAGTTTGATTAGTTTCTTTTGCTTGGTTTTGTTTGCATCTTTTCAAAAAACCCAAAAAAATAGTCTAGTTTGGTTTGCTTTCTTTATTCAAAATAACAAAAAAATTAGTTCCTACTCTAGTTGCCACCTTGCTGTAGCTCACCATGTTGCTCCCCAATTTTGCCCTGAAGGATCTTGCAATAGGTAGTGGCTCCATAATTGGGGAAGATAATATTGAAGAATTCTTTAATCATGTTAGCAAGCATGAGGATATTGAAGATAAATCTATAGCATAGCTTGCTCCAAATTATGAGATTGATGCAGCTTCTTTAGTTTATATGTTGGAGGCTAGGTTTGTTAGCCTTAACCCCTTTATGCAAGCGAGTTTACAAACTAGATTATTGACTCTAGTGCAAGTGAGAGACTGAAGGGAATATGCCCGAGAGGCAATAATAAAGTGGTTATTATCTTATTTCTTGTTTATGATAAATGTTTTTTCTCACGATATAATTGTATTAAAAGGAAATGTTAATACATATGTGTTTAATAAACAAATAAGAGTTCCTAGTTATGCCTCTCGTATAAACTAGCTTGTTGATTAACAAGATGATCAAAGTTTCATGATCATGGACATTGGATGTTGTTAATAAAGAGGTCACAACATTGGTGGAATGATGTGATGAAAATTTATACGAAGTATAGTAATACGATCAAAGTCATTATGTTTAAATTACTATAACATCTTACAAAGTAACTTTAGTCCTTAGACCATGAGATCATGCCAATCACTACCACATGAAGAGTAGCTTGATAACATCAAACATCACACCATAACAGGGTGACTATAAAGGTGGGTTCAGATACTCCGGTAGTGTTATATAGAGGCTCATGGATTAAGAGTGGGATTTGTCCATCCCGATGATGGAGGGATATACTCTGGCCCGTCTCGGTGATATCACATTGACATAGCTTGCAAGCAAGTGATGTGGATTACTAGAATATTATATCACGGTAATGAGAAAAGAGTACATGTCGGTAACGAGATTAAACTAGGTATGGGTATATCGATGATCGAATCTCGGACATGTAAAATATTGCAAGACAAATGGATTTATTTATAGAGTTAAAGGTTCACACGATCACAAGAAGCCATCGTTAAATGTGTGGGAATCAGTACGGATCTCTAGGTCCCGCTGCTGATTATTGATTGGAGAGGGGTCTTGATCATGTCTGTATTATTCACGAACTGTAGGGTGACACACTTAAGGGATACCGATGCCATTTGGAGCAAATGAAATGCCAGAGAAAGAATATCAAAGCGCTGGAATTATTTCAATGGATACCGGAATTGTTTTGGGTGAAATTGCTGAAATTGGTTCTACATGTGAAATTGAAATGTAGCAAGGGGATTTATGTGAGTTTTTGTTAATTAATGTAAATAAAAAAATTCTAAATAAAATAAATAAAAAAGTTTTATTAAATGAGATATTGCATTAAATTTGGTGGGAATTTAATGGAGATGAGGGGAATTTTGAGTGGAGGCACGTTTATATGAGTGGAGGCTTTTTATGTGAGTGGGAGCTCCACCCACGTGAATGAGGAAGAGGTGGGGAAGCCACCATGGCCTCCACACCATGACCTTTGGTTGCCCCCTCTCCTCATCTCATCTCATCTCATCTCACACCTCCTCGCAAAGGATCTCTCTCCCCTCTAGTTCTATTTCCCATGGTCTCGGCTTAGCGACATACATGTTCCCGGTGAATTTTTATGGAGCAAGGATTTGCTTCTTCCGCTGCATCGCTGGAGCAAGGACTCGGAGGTTGTCGGGGTACCGGACGTGTGTGCGATCACGGATGCACCACTGCTTTGCGGTGCTGGACTTCTACATGTCTTGAGATCGACAAGCGAACGACTACATCATCCACGAGTCCAACCTCGTAACGCTTTGTCGCTCTTCAAGGGTATGTTCTCTATGGATGTATATCCACCCATTGATTGTATCTAGGTAGATATATCTTGGTGCTTAGTTGTTCCCATCGTAGGAATTTTTTGTTTTCTATGTCGCGAACCCAACAACACACTCGATGGATATAAAGGTGTGACAACCATAACATATCGCATAAATGATTTACATTTGATGTTAATTGCTTGTTCATGACTGCAAGTGCACATATCGTTTGTAGCTAGTTTCAAAATAAAGATATCAATCACATAGGGAGCAGGAGTTTGAAGTCTAATAACTCTTAAAGTAAATACTGAAATAGTAATGCTAAATAACATTCTAAGTAACATGATAAAATGCGAGTTTTGTGTAAAAGATATTTTTGGGTTTTAAGATAAGAGAACAATAAGTAAACTAAAGCTGTAAGTAAACAAGAACACGCGAGTATGATTATGAAAGTTTGCAAGATTATGGAAAGAGTTCCGAGGGAGTAGTGGATTCACTGTTAGTAATTATAAAGAGTAATCAAAATTATTATAATGAATAAGACCATTTACAATATGTATGGGAGGAGCTCCATATATGGACAAATAGGCAACAACCACCACACACATCATCCTCATAACCACAGTAGACAATAACCAACAACCATCATGTTACTGCTCTATTAAGGGATTTCTCCCATGGCATGGACAATGTTTAGTGAGTTCTCCTCGGTTCCCAAGTTGATATGTAAGGGAGTGTTAAAAGCTTTATAGTCACTGTAAATGCTACCACCCCTCCTACCAACAAGTAGTTCCCTCCATCTAGTCATCGGTGAGGCAAATATTGAGTGGTGATCTTGACCCAACATCAAGATGAAGGAAATCTAACACAAACACATAATGAACAATATCACATAATAATCTTTATCTCAGTTCAATCACATACTAGGGTTTATCCATCTCCCTAAGAACAAAGGAAACTACTCACACATGAAGGTAATCAACATCATGGATAGAATATGGATGAAGTATGATGATACAATTGAGGACAAGTGAAAATCCAAGATTCAGTCTAGAATCACAACAAGTAACCAAAGGGGATCGGTGATGGAGATGTTTTTGATGAATATGACGATGTAGATTCATGTGGAGGCATTCAAGATCCTAGTCCCTTCTCCTCTTGTATGATGGTGATGGTGTAGATCTGATTGGAGGCGGCTATGGCGGTGGCACGACGGCAGGGCTCCGCTGTGGTGGAGAATATTGATTAGTGGCTCTCTCTTGGCTCCTCCCACCTTTATATAGGCCTTAGAAGTGCCCTAGGTCGCCCTCAATACCGTCATATGGATTAGGGAAGGTTCTGGAGTAGTCTAGGGTCGAAAACAAGTCGTTTGCGACCTTTTTTGCAACTATACGGCCGGAATTTTTGCTCCCGCCGTATAGTTGGTCGTTAAACCTTCGGGCTCTTAAGTATTTTGGTCGACATTTTTTATACGAACTCTGTTTTGGGTGTTCTTGGGCTCATTGGATTCGTCTCGACGAGAGCTACAACCCCATGGTCTTGTATCTTAATTTTGATAAAGTGGAAAAATTTACATTTCCAACCTCTCAAATGGCTAAGTCTGGTCCCTGCAACTCCTCCATACTATGCTCTCTTTGTTCCTTTTTCCTTTGTTTTATCCATAATCATCATCAACACCTACACACATGTCAAAGAAAAGGAAAAGGGTTAAAATTCTACCAAAATTACTAAATGTGCAAAGATCATATGAAAATGAATGAAAACATAAACCATGCATATTTGGCATAACTGCAGCTAGATAAAGCATGGGATGGGTGGTTGATATGCATAAAATACTTCTATTAAAGTGTACATAAATTCCACTCATCACTTGTGCATCTTGTTTTGATAGTACACCAGGATTTTGACGGTAGCATTATGAGATGTTCCCTCAAACATAATTCCAATTTTCGTGTTCTCGCATTAGTGTGCAACATCAAGAAAGTCCACCATTATGAAGCAGACCGTGAGGATCGGGCGCTAGACATATCGATGTTCGCATATAGTGGGTGTAAGACATTTATGCACTGCAATACACTATGGTTACAGTTGGCGAGCCAAGCATGTACAGACATGGCCTTGGAACACAGATGACCGAAAGGTTAAGCATGAGTCACATGATGATGTGATCGACACTGTGTTGTCTATCCTAGTAGCTATATCAAAGACCGTGACGATCGGGGATGATATAGTATAAAGGTATCATATAATCACTGAACAAACATTGAGGGATGTTAGTTTAAGTGGGAGTTATTATATTGAACTCATATTATGAACTAAACAGTCTAAGTGAATTTGCATAGAAGTTGTAGTTGGCATCTGTTATAGACTACCATGCGCTTAGCTGTAATTGAGATGATAGAACTATGGTATTTTAGATACTTACTTTATTGACTAGTACCGTATTATTTAAGTGTCAAATTAAAGATAAAAAGTTCTAAAGCAAACTTTCAAGTAAACCTCACTTACTCCATAAGGTTTAATAAGTGTATTAATTCTAGAGTAATTAATTCTGAAATTAGTGTCTAAAAGATCATGTTTGCCCATGATACTTGAAATTAGAAAGAAAGTCTTTTGTATCAAGATTATCTAGGAGCTGAAAGGTTTATTTCAAAAATCATCTTGTGTAAAAGATATTGTGATATCTAAAAAACTATTTGATTGCAATATAATAAAATATAAATTTGTTTGGAAATAGATTCTCATATTGGGTGAGCATTTGCAAATGATGGTGACACTAAGTGTATCTATCACCCAATATGTTTGGGGACTAAAAGTTGTACAAACATTCGTCCTTATAAACTATAGTAGTTTCATCATGAAATTTGTCATGATAGGATGAATAAGAGGTATTGGTAAAATGTTTACTATACAAAAAGATCACTAAAGTAGAACCCGGAAGAAAACCGAATCATGTGATGATAGTTATCCACTTCAAAGTGTAAATTTAAGGGTGTTAGTATTGGACTCATAAACTTGAACCAAGTACCATGTGATTGGTGCCACTATTGATGTTGGTTTTTCCGAAAGAGAGGAAAACGTTGAAAGAGAATCTATAAATATAATTAGCAGAAATTAATGAATTGGAACTGTCCAGCTCAGCTATATACAAGATATACATGTTATGAATGTATTCTTTGCATGTTAAACCAATGTAATTCTTCGGTATTAGATACTATATTGGTTGGTATGAAATGTCATACAAAAGCAACTCAATATAAGAAATACAATGGTTCGAGTAACTAGCAAAATAATATGATAATGATGTTCATAGATAAACAAATAAGATGTTATCATGTTCATCTACATCAAGAACCAAGCCACTAACATTTATTCCAATAATCATTATCTAGTTCCTGTATTGTGAGAACAAGTTATTGTTCAAATAATTACTATATTTCATAGATGATGGATAAACCATTATAAATATTGTTGGTGAAATAACATTCATAAAACTAAATGCTAAAGTATCGTAAGACAAAAATGATTGGAATTTCACTTAAGTGTGAAACCACCATTTAAGTTATATTAGAAAGAAAGACATGAAAAAACTTCATGTTGATGGAATTTTGGAGTCAAGTTGTTTTTTTGGCCTTATGTGCTTCAATCCTGCCGCCGTGACGGTATTTGCTCCGATGTCGTGGTGGGGATTGGATGAGTTATGTAGGTTGCAGCAGGATCGTCGGCGCTATATCCGTTGAGTGCGGGAAGACAAATGATTTGACACCTAAAAGAAGGGTGCAGGTTAAGGCTTCGGGTCCCCTCTTCGACGGTGTCAGATGAGGACAACAGAGCCGCGGTCCGACGAGCGCGAAGAAGATCCTAGGTCAAGAAGCCACAAGGTTTCGGGTCACGCAGCGGCTCGCTTCATCGGCTCCCTAGGCAGCGTTGCTTGCTATGGCGTTTCTTCGGTCCTAGGAAAATAGGTGTCTCTCCTATCTCCGGCGAAGCTTCGGCGTCGTCGCCGTACAATGGTGACAGATGGTTGTTTTGCTTCTAGGCCCTCCCAAGGATCTTTGTGTTATTTTTGTGGGGTCCTTTTTACAAAGTCTTGATCCAAGTATCTTCTGGTTGCAAGTATCTTCTGGTTGCCTCTAGGCTCTAGATAGTGGCTACGTGTGGGTTTGTGCTCTTTCTGATGAATGATTATTATATTTTTGAGAATTTTCTAATGAATGAATGATGTGGTTACATTAGAAAAAACTAAGGCCTCTTTTGGGCCTTCGTTTGGACGTCACGCATGGCACGAGGTAGCACACGCCCGGCGCGCGCGCGGAAGCGAACAAGGGGAGCGGATCAGCAAAACACAGTGGGCGTGAAGCATGCTGCCCGCCCCCCGGGCCCTCCGGGCAGAAAAGAACAAACGTGGTCGCCTTTATACATAACTCAGTCGCCGGTAGTAGCTAGTGTGCAGTCCACCCGCCAGTACAACGTAGGATCGACGACTCCTGCCTGCGCTCTTCTGCAACCCGACGACGGGCGATCATCCAGCAGGTAATAAAAATACTGGTGTTCGTAATGTTCAGGATCAGACTGTACAAGGCGAAAACGAGCAGTTTAGTTTTCATTCCATGATTTACGAATTACGACGATCCCATCCCATCAAAGCGACCTGGTCTTGCTTGATGTTTTGATGATCCTGTGTTGACTCTTTCTTCTTCTTTAATTTTGGCCAATCTCTGTTGCTCGATCTGAGGTTCTGCTTCCAATGGGGATTGCTTCGAGTTTCCAGCTGAAATGTTCGGCAAGAGCACCTGCTGTCTTATTGCGTGCCGGGGAGCAATTTGTCCATCATTTTCCTCTCTTTCTGTGACGTGCTCCCCAGTTATACTTGGTTCCCTCGTGCTGACTTTTTCGTTGGAGTGGAGAGAACACGTTTGGTGACGTGTTTTTTTTAATCTTCCTATCATTATCTACTCTACTCAAGAAAAAAAGGAGTAACACGGAGCATTTTTCTCCTTCCATGACTCGCCGTGTTCATCAAAGTTTCTTCTTTTCTTGCCCCAATGCACTAGCGGCTTTTTCCCAAAGAAAGAGTATAATAACTCCATCTTCTACATCGGTTGATCCATACAGCCTTTTATTTTTATTAAAAGATCATCCACACGAATTCACTTCACTGCTACTGCTAGTACAAGAGTTCACTAGAATTATACTACTGCTCTTTTCAGCTCACAATCGAATTCTGACATGAAAGACTGTCTAATCCACCTCCCCACCTCTCTCTGACGAATCATTTTCTCGAACCTGACGCCGCGAAAATATGTTCCCCCATGACCATGAAGCAGGCCACGGAGGGAGCAGCTCCAGGCCACCGCGGCGCCGCGGGCTCGCCATGGGGCTCTACCAGCAGGACACCGACGGCGGAACCAAAGAGGAGAAAGTCGGGCTCTACGCCGACGACGCCGAGCCCTCGCCCGCGACCGCCCGCGTGCCGCCGTGGTCGGAGCAGCTGACGGCGCGCGGCCTGCTGGTGAGCGCGGCGGTCGGCACCATGTACAGCGTCATAGTCATGAAGCTCAACCTCACCACGGGGCTCAACCCCACCCTCAACGTCTCCGCGGCGCTCATCTCCTTCGTCATGCTCCGCGGCTGGACGCAGGCGCTCGCCCGCCTCGGCGTCGCCGTCCGCCCGCTCACGCGCCAGGAGAACACCGTCGTCCAGACCTGCGCCGTCGCCTGCTACAGCATCGGCTCCGCCGGTCAGCGCCACGCGCCGCCAAACCCTTCTCCTCAACTTGTCCGCCGGAGCGATCGGATTTTGACTTTTTTTTTGCTCTGCTCTCCAGGTGGGTTCGGGTCCTACCTGCTCGGGCTCAACACGAAGACGTACGAGATGGCGGGGACGGACATGGAGGGCAACGTCGGCACGAAAGAACCCGGCCTTGCGTGGATGGTCGGCTTCCTCTTAGCCGTCAGCTTCGTCGGGATCCTCGCGCTCGTCCCTCTCAGGAAGGTCGGTGAGCTCCCCCCACACGATCCTAACGAATTTTGTCATTCGAATCACGGCCACTTCGAATTGCGATTTTGTTGTCGTCCCAAATTTTGTTAATTTGCCAGTGCTGATTGCATAGTGGCCAACTAGTCATCAGCACTTCCTTTTTTTTTATTTTTTTTGCCAGTGCTGGTAGCGTCAGGTGTTGTAGCTAGCCAGGTGCCTTTCGGATTATGTAAGCTCGAACAAACGACAAATTTGCTTCGGTTTTGTTAGGTGTTTGGGTTTGACGTGAACTCTAGCCTTTTCGGAATGTTCTGTTGCCACACCGAATTTAGCTAACTTATCCAAGTGATTGATTATATTCATTACTTAGTCTTGCCCAGTCAAAGCTTTTCTTCAGCTTACCCGCAAAAAAAAAAAAAGCTTTTCTTCAGCTAAAAGTCCAACTACGTTACATTTCAGATTCACTGCGTAAGTTATGCCGCTATGACGTAAGGTCTATAGGTTTGTTTACCTGAAGCCTAAGAATATAATGGGCATGTATGTCAAACTGAGTACTCCCTCCCTCCGTCACCGTTTGGAGGATGTTTTACAAAAGTCATACATTTCCAAAACTCCTCTTCTTTTAGACGCATTCGACTTAATTACAGAATTAATGCTTTTTTTTTTCTCCGCACTTCCTACTCCATGCAGCCAAAGAATTAATTCTTGCATGCAACCCCATCAATGCATGCGTCTAAACTTCTCGTTTTTATTAAGTAATTACGTTTAATAGGGCACCGAAAATGGGCGCATGTTTTTGACACAAATTTAGCTCCAATGAGTACCCACCTAGGTTCCAACAATCTCTTTAAAACACCCTCCAAACTGTGACGGAGGGAGTAAATTACATTTTAGTACCATAATTGGGGATAGGGTAACAATTTAGTACCTCTTAAGCAATTTTTTACGATACGTATTACTTTTGGGCGAACTACTTTTGGACGAACGGTTATAAATAGGATATTTTTTGGGCTAATCGTGTTTTAATAGCAAAACTAACAGAATGAACCCACATATAAGCGGTGACGACGACCTGAGGTCATATGTAAGTCATGAGGTAGATCTAGCCCCATATATCATGCCCGCATATCTCTTCTCCTTCTTCATGTACCTCCTTTCTCTCTCATCAAACAATCAGCATCGCCGACAACCCCTCCCGCTACCTGTCGCCGACAGCACCCCCTCTTCCAACATCTCACCGCCCCCTCCTTCTATCTCCCGTCGGCGCCATGTGATTATCGCGGTCTCAAGGGCATGACAATGTCCAAGGATGTCACAGGAGGGAGGGTGCAGGGCTATGATGGCGGGCGTGTTTGACTCGGGAGTTCAAGAAGAACCAAAAGAGCGCAACACCACTAGTAAAAGGTTACCAGACTTTGCCGGCGATGCAGCCGCTCAGCAAACGATGATGATCGACGACAAGTGACTATGGTGCTCGAACGCGCAAATGGGGAGTACCAAAAGGAGCAGGGTCTCACCGGGAATGCAAGGGGAAGGTCAGCGAGCTCAGGAAAGGTCGGAGGCAACGTCAACGATGGCTACCACGCAAAGGAGAAGGCATGGACGAATGACGATGGTGTCGATTAGGGAAGCTTGGTTTCAGTTCCATCTGCAGGAAAATGTGGGCAATGAGGCGGAGGTCGTCGGCTTAACGACGGAGCTCAGGAAGGTCGAGAGGGGTAGGGAGAGCGGCTGCCAGAGGAAGAAGAAGGATACGAGAGAAGAGAGAGAGAGGAGGGGATAAGATTACAGGGGCGACATGTGGGCCCTAGATCCATGTCATTGCGTAATTGTGGGCATATTTTGTTAGTTTTGCTGTTAAAACACGATCAAGCAAAAATTTGCTCTATTTGTGACAACTCGTCCTAAAAGTGGTAAATATTAGCAAATATTTACAAAAGTGGCACTAAGTTATTACCTAGCCCCAACCGTGATACTAAAATGTAATTTACTCATGTCAAACTTGTTGGCCAACTAACTTGTGCCAAGAAAAATAGAGCCACAGCGTGCGGTACTTCCTTTAAAGGAAATACTAGTAGTAGATACTTTGTCTATGATTGAGGTACATATCTTTAATACTCCCTCTGTCGTAAGTTGGATCGCGAGATTTGTCTAGATTTACATGTATTTATACTCTAAAATGTGTCTAGATACATATGAATTTAGACAAATATGTGAAATTTATGCATTTTGATAAAATAAGGATGTACTTTTACTCGAACCTTGGGTTGCAATTAAACTGCACTAATATGTGCAATTTGTTGGCTTATCATGTTGACATGTTGTGAACTCTTTCAAATTGAACGTGATCCCTCATAGCAGTTGTTTGACATCAGATATAAATGCACAATTCTATCCGAAGCATAAGTTTGTATGGAACTTCGTAAAATTTCAGATTTTGGTGATCGACTACAAATTAACTTACCCAAGCGGAACTGCAACCGCCGTGCTTATAAATGGATTTCATGCGCGTCAGGGAGATGAAGTGGCGAAGTACGTGGTTCTCTAGCACAGCCTATGGCCTGCAGAACAAAATCTAATAACATAATTATCATTTCTTAGGAAAATATTTTAATGCTTTGACTGTTTATGTCAGGATGCAAGTGGATGGATTCACAAAATACTTTGCAATCAGCTTTGTCTGGAGTTTCTTCCAGTGGTTTTACTCTGGTGGAGATAATTGTGGCTTCTCGCAGTTTCCCACTCTTGGACTACGAGCTTGGAAACAATCGTAATACACGTTACTTTGCTTATTAATTATTATACTCCATGCTTCACTGAATCACTACTAACAATTTGACCTAATTTAGATTCTGATATGCTGTCAGGTTCTTCTTTGATTTCAACCTCACATATGTTGGGGCAGGGATGATATGCCCCCATCTTGTCAATATCTCTCTCCTTGTCGGTTCTATTCTCTCTTGGGGTATAATGTGGCCACTGATTGCTGATCTGAAAGGGATCTGGTATCCGGCAGATTTACCAGAAAGCAGCATGAGAAGCCTGCAAGGTTACAAGGTTCATTTCCGAATTTGATTTTGTTGGTTGCATGTGTGATTTGCCATCCTTTGTTCCTTACATGTGTCTCATTCTCAGGCCTTCATCTGCATCTCTCTCATCCTAGGAGACGGCATGTACAATTTTGTAAAGGTTTTTCTGAAGACCATTTGGAGTATACTAGACAAATCAAAAAACAAGAACGCCAAGAAAGGTAAACATCTTAGCACACAACCTTTTGTGATGGAAATATGATGTGGCCTGAGACTCATTATGATTCCAGAGGAAGATAGTCTGAAGCTCGATGACCTTCACCGCAATGAAGTTTTTACAAGAGACAGTCTCCCTAATTGGATAGCCATCTCGGGTTACTTTGTATTATCAGTCATCGCCGTATTTACTATTCCCTTGATGTTCCCTGAGATGAAGTGGTACTATGCTGTCATAGCATACATATTGGCTCCTGCCTTGGGTTTCTCCAATGCTTATGGGTCCGGCCTCACTGACATCAACATGGCCTTCAACTATGGAAAAGTTGCGCTCCTCATTCTTGCAGCTTCTATTGGAAAAGAACACGGCGTAGTTGCTGGGATGGTAGGCTGTGGTATGGTGAAATGTATGACATCGATAGCTGCTGACCTTATGCAGGATTTCAAAACTGGACATCTTACACTAACATCACCTAGATCAATGCTTATTGCTCAGATTATTGGCACCGCCATGGGCTGTGTCATCTCGCCGCTCACATTCTTTGTGTTCTACAATGCCTTTGACATAGGCAACCAGAGTGGGCCATGGAAGGCACCCTATGCTCTAATATACCGAAACATCGCAATTCTTGGTGTCGAGGGCACAACTGCTTTACCCATGCATTGCTTGCAGCTGTGCTATGGATTCTTTGGCTTTGCGCTGGTGGCCAACCTTATGAGGGATTTCCTCCCGCGGAATTATGGCAAATGGATCCCCTTGCCGATGGCAATGGGGTTTCCCTTCCTGGTTGGCGCGAGCTTTGCCATTGACATGTGTGTTGGGAGCCTGATAGTCTATATCTGGCACAAGATTGACAAAAGCAAGGCACTACATATGGTGCCGGCGGTTGCGTCTGGATTTATATGTGGGGATGGACTCTGGATCTTCCCAGCTTCCCTGCTTGCACTGGCCAAGATCACTCCACCAATGTGCATGGCATTTGATCCTACATACTAGATGGATCTCATGATCGGCCGCAAGCTCCATGGATGAGATTTTTCATAGTAGGGTGAATAAGCTGAATGATAAATCCACAAGGCATAAAACTGTAAGAAGTATCTTTCAAGAGTAGCTCATCCAATTGTCAAATATTGGTTTCCAGCTGTTATCTGCAATATTATCATCGGAAATAAACCAATCAAGCATTGTAGTTGATGCATGACATATAAAAAAAGTAGCTAAACGATGTACAGAAATTGATGAGCGTAAGACCAGACATTAAGACAGATGTGCCGGCTCAACAAAACTTCTGCAATGATGAATTACCGTGCCAAACACTGTGGGGTTTTCCTTCCTAGATGGGCATATCAAGCTTAATTATCTTTGTGTGGTGATTATTTTTCAACGAGAAGTGCTTATCTATCCGTGATGTATGTAGCGGACCCTCCAATTTGTGACAGGCTTGCTTGACTGACTCAATCGTTCTCCCATCACTGCCAGACTCACGACTAAGCTTGTGTGCCTGCTCATTTTCCTGTTGGTCCTGCAGCGGGTGTGAAGCAATCCCTCACACAGGTCGGAGTCGGCGGCGGTTATTTCTAGGGTTTATTGGGATCCTCCGGAGCCGCCACGAGAAGCGGTCCAGGAGGAGAAAACGTCGGAGTAACTCTTGAGTGTGAAGCAAACCCTCTCAGTTTATTCACACTGGTGGGAGGGGCAAGGAACGGCCGGCACCACCGGTACAGGCTACATTTGAGAAATGGCCAAAGTACTTCTTTTTGGCTCGACGGGTGGCTTCTTCTTGAGCCCTTAGCTACTGTCTTCTCCTTCATCTTTTCACACCATACTAAACCATATATTTTAGTTTATACGGTTTTGTAGAGCGAGATAGAATCTGATCTTCGTAACAGGCTAAGCTCTTGCCTCTTCGTGTCATGTTGCAAGATGTGCAACTTTCATGTACGGCTGATCATCGGACGATGCTCGGCGGCTCTAGCTTCTCTACTAAGGATGCTTATGCTGCCCTCTCGACTCATCTCCAGAACCACCACCTGGCCAACGTATGAGAGTCCTTCATCCTCAAAAAGGTAAAGATCTTTAGTTGGCTTCTCTCCCTGGACAGACTCAATACGTGAGAGAATCTGCACAAGAAGACTATGTAAGGTTGATCTCCACACGATCGAGCCCAACGGCTCGACCGGACCTTTGACCACGTCCTGATCAGGGACGCCCAACCCCTCTGGTTGGTGGGCCCTTGTCACATGCGCATATATATAAAGAGGTGGGGTCCAGTGGCACTACCAACGAGGTTCGCCGTGCGCCACTCCCCACGCCCTTCCGATCGAGGGCTCGGGCAGAGTGACGGGAAGCACCACCGACGTTGCCTCGCTCACCCAAGCTCACGCCGTCGCCCTCTACCATGGCCACTAGCTCAGTATGTTTCTCTTCCTCACTGATCTCTTCCCTCTCCTCTCAGTTCTTGGACAGGATCTTGCATAGGCAAAAGCAGCTACCGAATCGATCTACCCTAGATGATCCTAAGGCAGATTTAACATTGGTATCAGAGCCTGCTACTTCTAGATCATTTCGGTAGAAAAGAATCAAAAGAAACCCTAGTTCATCCCCTGCAAACCCCGAAAAGAAAATCGAAAAATAAAAATCCCCAAAAGGCTCCCAGAGAGAAATTGGAATCCCTAATCCCCAAATCAAAAGAGGGGGAAAAGGAACTCACCGGCGTTGCTGGCAAAGAGCGCCGCCGTCATGGCCGTGCCTGCCCCTCTCGATCCCGACGCGCACCTATGCAGGGGCATCTGGGAAGAAGGGCACGGGCATGGATGGGGCCACGCCTTCGCCACTGCCGAAAGAGAGAGCCTTTCGGGGCAAAGGCGCGTGCCGCGCAGCTCCAGCCGTCATCGCCGGCGCGAGGAAGCAGGGGGCCGTCGCGTCCTCTTCCAGACCTCGTTTTGGTGGCGGTGGTGGTGGAAAAGGAAGGTAAATAAAAGGGGGAGAGGGAGTGTCGTCGAGCACCGCCGTCGCCGTCGGCGAGACGCCGGCGTAGCGCGCCCGTCTTCTCTCGCGCAGGTCGCCGCCGAGCGGTGCCGCAGTCGCCGGCGGCCGTGGGCCACAGCTGGCCCTCTCTCCACTGTCGCCGCCGCCGCGGGACAGAGACGAGGCAGGGGGAAATGAGGGGCTAGGGTTAGTGGAGGTGGGGTCGGGGGCGTTTTTGATCGGACTGATCGGTCCGGACAACCGTCCGATCGCCATCGAACGGACAGGGCTAGGCGGCGGCTACTGGGGCCTTTGCTCCTGGGCCGTTTTGGGCCGGGCCGAAAGGCCGCAGGGTGACGCACAGGGCAGCACGCTAAGCAGGCTGCAGGCCATGTCGCTGAGCCGCAAAGCAGCGCCCCATGCGGCAAATAGGACGCAGGCCGTGGGCCGGGCCAAGATAGAAAATAAACTTCCCTGTTTATTTTACAGATCACAGTTTTTAGTGTTTTATTGTTCAATTTGTTTTGGCAAATTTCACTCAGTTTTTCTATTCAAAGTTATCCAATGAAAATTTTGTTTAGAAAATAAAAAAGTGATAGAAATCTTTTCTGTAAAGTATTAAAGTTCATGAATTTTTATTCATATTCCGCTGCAAATAGTTAAAGGTAATTGCTTAAATGCAATAAAGTGATAATTAAAATTTTAAAAGGTTGGTGATAAAGTGATATTGAAAGGTGATTATGATTCTGTTATTATATAACCAACGTTATTAATAGCATGATCATGATTTGTTATTTTATGTTAAAAGGAGCATCTATCTATATAAATAGTTAAAAGTGTTTATTAAAGGTTTAAAGTGAATTAAATTTCAAAGAAATATGTTAAAGTGATTATTGAAACAATTATGGTTATGTTATTTTATGACCAACGTTATTAATAACATGATCATGTTTTGTTGCAATAATATGTGCATTTATCTCTATTATCTGCCCAACGATGATATATATTTAATTGCATAAACAGTTGTATATTTTAATTTATATCAACGTTGGATTAATGCATGCAATTATTGTTATGGTTTCACATCATTGTGGTTTAAAGAAGAAAAGATGATGATGTTGCATGGCAGGAAAAGAAAAGGGACCATGCTCTATTGGATATGGCATATACCTTAGAGAACCAAAAGATGTTTAATACCAACAAAAGTTGCATTATTTTTTTATAAAGAACACAATTGAGAACGCTAATGCAGGCTCAATTGCAAAGTGTGCTTCCGCATGGGAGTTTATAGAAAAGATAAAGAGTCAGTTCACTGGTTCTTCAAAAGACATATGCCCCATCTGCTGAAACAACTAGTGACAGAAAGGTATAATGGAGGTGCACATGGCATAAGAGACTCCGGATGAGCAACATGGCAGCTAAGCTTAAGACCATGGATGCTGTTTTGGAGCTAAATGTTGCACTCCTTGTTCACTTGGTGAAGGCTTCACTGCCTCAAAAGTTTGACACATTTGTTGTCAATTATAGCATGTCCCCAGAAAATGGGATATAGAAAAGACTAAAAGCCTTCATTACACAGAAACTTGATAAGTGTATCTCGTGCTTGGACAAAGATTCGTATGAGTGCTATTTTGGACATGGCAAATGTGCCATTTGGTTAAAAGATATTTGTGTGGGTGTTGCTACCCTACACGACAAGCTATATCTATTTCTTTGCATGAGTATTTTCTGTGTGTGATGTGAATGAACAAGTTCCCTTGTCGAACAAAGATCAAAAGAAAAGAAAGCGAACTCTTGACTCATCGAAGTTATGGCACTGTAGATTAGGTCATATTTTGAGGGGAAGAATAGAAAGACTCGTTAAAAATGACATTCTTCCTCCGTTAGAGTTCTCAGACATAGAACAATGCACAGATTGCATTAAAGGAAAGTATGTAAAACAAATTAAAAAGGGTGCAAACCGAAGTATAGCTACACTAGAAATAATCCACACGGATATTTATGGACCATTTCCGTTGAAAAGTGTGGATGGCTATGATTCATTCATAACATTCACGGATGATCACTCCCGATATGGTTATATTTATCCAATTAAAGAAAGATCTGAAGCATTGGATAAATTTAAAATTTTCAAAGCTGAAGTAGAAAATCAGCATGATAAATAAATTAAGATAGTTCAGTCCGATCGTGGGGGGAGTAGTACGGTCGGCATACTTCATATGGTCAAGTACCAGGACCCTTTGCAAGGTTCCTACAGGAAAATGGAATAGTCGCCCAGTATTCTATGTCGGGCGAACCTCAGCAAAACGGAGTAGCTGAAAGGCGTAACCGTACCCTTATGGATATAGTGCGCAGCATGATGAGCTATTCTACCCTCCCATTGGGATTGTGGATGGAGGCGCTTAAAACCGCCATTCATATTCTCAACAGAGTACCAAGTAAGTCGGTGCCCAAAACACCGTATGAATTGTGGACAGGCAAAGTCCCCTCTCTGCACCACTTGAGGGTCTGGGGGAGCCCAGCTGAGGCAAAAGTTTTCAATCCAAACATTGCAAAGTTAGACCCAAAAACAGTATCTTGCCACTTCATTGGCTATCCAGATAAGTCAAAAGGCTATCGTTTCTACTGTCCTGACAGATACACAAAGTTTGTAGAAACGAGACATGCAGTCTTCTTGGAGGACGAATTGATGAGGGGGAGCACGGTAGCTCGGGAAATTGATCTTGAGGAGAAGAGGGTGCATGCACCTAATCCGATGACTCAGGAGCCATTTTTCTCGCTACCTGTTGTGACACCATCTACAACCCCTGAGGTTGTGGTGCCGGCACTTGTTGTGACTCCACACGTGACAACAATGGGCGAAAGTTCGGAACCTGTCTATTAGGAGCCACATGAACCCACTGTTGAGCACGAAAGGGATCCAGAACAGCCTCATATTGTAAATGTGCCTGAACCCGAGGCAAGAAATGAGCAAGAGTCTGATGAACTCAGAAGGTCTAAAAGAGAATGAAGACCAGCCATTTTCAAAGAAATTTACAAAGTCTACAACGTAGTTCATATGGAGGGTGATCCTACCTCATATGAAGAAGCCATGAGTAGTCCTCACTCAGCCAAGTGGGTGGAGGCAATGGAAGATGAAATGAAATCAATGAGTTTCAACAATGTTTGGGACTTAGAGGAAATTCCTAAAGGAGCCAAAACAGTAGGATGCAAATGGGTCTACAAAACAAAGTATGACTCCAATGGGAATGTAGAAAAATACAAAGCTAGACTTGTGGCAAAAGGTTTTACGCATAGAGAAGGCGTAGATTACAATGAGACCTTTTCTCCGGTCTCATGTAAGGACTCCTCCAGAATCATCATGGCACTAGTTGCACATTTTGATTTAGAGCTGCATCAAATGAATGTTAAGACAGCATTTCTAAATGGAGATTTAGAAGAAAATGTTTACATGAAACAATCCAAGGGTTTTTTCATGGAGGGGAAGGAACATATGGGATGCCGCCTAAAGAAATCCATTTATGGGTTAAAGCAAGCCTCTAGGCAGTGGTATTTAAAGTTTAATGATACAATTAAAAGATTTGGATTAAAGGAAAATGTTGAGGACAACTGCATTTATGCGAAGTTCAAAAGTGGGAAATATATTTTCCTAATTCTGTATGTGGATGACATCCTGCTTGCCAGCAGTGATGTTAGTCTACTACTAGAGACAAAGAAGTTCTTGTCATCAAATTTTGACATGAAAGATCTTGGTGAAGCCTCTTATGTTTGGGCATAGAAATTCATCGAGATAGAAAGAATGGAGTATTAGGATTGTCGCAGAAACGTATTGTGAAAAGATTTTAAAGAAGTACAATATGCATGCGAGTAATGCAACACCTGCTCCCATAGTCAAGGGCGATAGTTTTGGGAAATCCCAATGTCCAAAGAATCAATATGAGATCGATCAAATAAAGTCAGTACCATATGCTTCGGCTGTTGGAAGCTTACAGTATGCACAAGTGTGCACTCGCCCTGACTTAGCTTTTATCACCGAGGTATTCGGTAGATATCAAGAGAATCCAGGCATAAAGCACTGGAAGCTGGTAAAGAAAGCTTTGCGTTATGTGCAAGGCACTAAAGGCCTTATGCTAACATATAAAAGATCTGATTCCCTAGAGATAAGAGGGTATTCAGATGCAGACTTTACGGGAGATAAAGACGACAGAAAGTCCACGACAGGATATGTCTTTACTCTCGCAGGAGGTGCTATTTCGTGGAGAACCGCCAAACAGTCGGTAGTTGCATCATCTATGATGTATGCAGAATTTATAGCATGTTATGAGGCCATGGGACAGGCGTTATGGTTAAAGAAAATTTTACCCGACTTGAAAGTGGTTGACTGCATCAGCAGGCCACTAAAGATGTACTGTGACAACGAGCCCGCATTATTCTATGCTCACAACAACAATTCGAGTAATGCTACAAAGTCTATAGATATAAAGTATTATGTTGTGAAGGACAAAGTCCAGGATCAAACTATAAGACTCGAGCATATAAGGACAAAGGATATGCTTGCGGATCCGCTAACGAAAGGCTTACCACCCAATGTGTTTAAGGAACACATAGCCGGCATGGGTTTAATGGAAAGCCTATGATACCTGGACTACAGAGGCCCAAAAGTAACAGGATTTATTTCAAAATAGAAAAGTATATAGTGGCTGTCTGATTTAATCGGCAGTTGAGATGAGACAATGAAGCATGCTCTATGTACCAATCCGTGATGAAACGAGTAAATTACAAAGTTAAAAGTAAAGTTAAGATCAAGGGGGAGAATGTAAGGTTGATCTCCACATGATCGAGCCCAACGGCTCGACCGGACCTTTGACCACGTCCTGATTGGGGACGCCCAACCCCTCTGGTTGGTGGGCCCCTGTCACATGCGCATATATATATAAAGAGGTGGGGTCCGGTGGCACTACCAACGAGGTTCGCCGTGCGCCACTCCCCACGCCCTTCCGATCGAGGGCTCGCGCAGAGTGACGGGAAGCACCACCGACGCTGCCTCGCTCACCCATGCTCACGCCGTCGCCCTCTACCATGGCCACTAGCTCGGTATGTTTGTCTTCCTCGCTGATCTCTTCCCTCTCCTCTCAGTTCTTGGACAGGATCTTGCATAGGCAAAAGCAGCTACCGAATCGATCTACCCTAGATGATCCTAAGGCAGATTTAATAGACTATTATTGCCTAGGTGCGGCCACACCATGGAAAGCCAAGATCACCTCTTCTTCGTTTGCCCTTGCGTAGAGGAGGTATGGAATAAAATCAATGTTGAACCGGCCTTCGAAGATTTCTCCGACTTGTGGACTACTTCGTTGCCTACTGGGCTTCACTCCTCTATTTGACCGTCTATCGCTCTCGTCATTCTGTGAAAAAATTGGGATGCCAGAAATAGTATGATATTTAGAAACGTTGATCAATCCTTTTATGTAACTATTTTCAAAACTGTGGACGAGATCACTCTATGATCTCATCGTTGTAGGAATTTGGCTTAAAAAAAGTCATGCCGGCTTGTGGCGCGACTACCTCTTATCACGACGCTCGTGAAACCTGTTTGTTGATCTTTTGAAGTAATATATTCAGGTGGGGATCCTCTCCCCCCGGTGATTGTTTCAGAAAAAGTTCGAATCTTTTGCACTATATTTTAAATGAAATTTAACATCTATTCAAATTTCTAGGTTTATTATGATGGTATCAAACAAACTTTGATGCATGAGCTATTGGATCGGGATGGACATTTTTTTCTATTCATATCGTTTTTGGAATTCTATTAATCCAAGAACCCGGGATTTTTGCATATGTGCCACACTTTTTAGAGTGCTGGTCTACGGGAGGTCAGTTAACCTTGGTAGAAAATGTTCAATACCCTCTAACGAGCCAGCAACACTGCCCAGAGGGTTACATCACTAGGCCACTAAATTGAGGCGATCATGATCAAGACAATAAAACAACTCCCATGGTACCTTCCAAAAGTTATCTGTTGGTCTAACCGAACAAAAAAGAAGAGGTGCAGCATGGTCCATGCAGCCCACATATTACGCGCAAAGCAACACACAGCAAGCTAACCCGGTTTCAGTAGTACACAGATCTTCTACTTTACGATTGCTTGTGCTTGTGCCCATTGCAATCCGGACCGACGCTGATGCGTGACGACGGCGACGGGGCATCTTGTGTGAACTGCCGGCCTCCACATGAACCGCTCGTCGGTGTGGACCGTCGTCGTTCACTGGTGTCTTCTCCCACCCACTCCAGTACGTAGTACCGAAGATGCCCGGACAGTCCCGGATGCTGGGTGTCGTCTTCCCTGTCTCTCTGATGTCACGGATCAGTCTCGGTGTCCTATCGGTGATGTCCTACTGCAGTACTATATATGGCTTACGCTTCTGTCGCCAAGGAGCGGTGCTCTTGTCACTACTGTTTGATTGGCGAGTCTGTCGTCGCTCATATAAGTCTGTAACTTTGTGTTGGGGTTGGAGTGGCCACGGCTGCCTGGATTCGGCCATGGAAAGCGGCATCTGATGCTCGACATGGACCGTGTTCTCAAGTTCTCTGACCGGACTACTGGATTTGTTCCCGGGATACTTTCCTGGTTCCCCTGAATCCCTGATTCAGCGTGCCAGCAGTTGCAGAGTCTGATTTGAGGTGTTTTTTTATCAAGCTCGTGGGAAGAGATGGATGCCAGGAACAGATTTTCCCAGGAAACCTATGCAATTGTCTCTGCTTTGATCATTTGGTGCAATCACAAAGTCCAACTCCAACAGGCATGCAGAGGACGACTGCGTGAACAATTTATTTTCTTGGTCTGGAATCGCGCAGAAAGTAGAACACTCTAGGGCGAATTAGGAGTTAGAAAACTGCAAGCAAAATTAGTACCAAATAGGTGCTGGAACCCAAAAAAAAACGTTACCAATGGGGAAATGATCCCTTCCTTGACTATATGTTATTAGGTAGGCGAGACTTCCGGTTTATTCAAGTATGCCTCAGCTAGGACTCGATTTTTTGAGTATTGCCGCAGCTGGGACTCGAACCCGGGCCGGTTGGCTTCACATAGGTGCTGGAACCCTAACTAAATAAGATGCATCAAGAATGAGTTAGTGCCGAAAGAAGACGGAAAGGGGATGGATCCTAGCGCCAGCAATGATGGTTTTAGGGCAAACCACGAGTAGCCGTCACGACGCCCCTCCAACATCACGCCACCCCCAAACGACCAAACTGATGCGCCTCTTGGGTTAAGTATGTCGTCAACGATATTTATCGAAATTTTGATAAACTTCTATGGGTGCCAAAATATTTGTAACATTGAAATTTTGGATGAGATTTAAACTAACTTCAAACCAAATTGGAAACATGTGAAAAATCATTGGATTAAGTGAAGTCAACAAATCGTAAAGAATATTCAAAGTTTGTGCAATTTCTAGATTCCACTACCACTTGCTCGCTGATTCCAAAGATGCGTTCATGTGAAAGATGAGGAAGAAAATATACACCCTCTATTCCATAATATAGTGTGTTTTGCAAAACTAAATTAGTACAGTGGCGAGTTAGGCAAAAGTAGTGAAACTGGCTTCCTTAGCGGATCAGTTCCAATGTGTGTGTTGGAGGTGGTCTCAAATGATTGTAAAAATTTGTTTGCCTAATTAATAAAGGTTACGGTTCCTTCAAAAAAAAAATTAGTACAGTGGCGAGTTTCTCCTCACCCCTTACCATGCGTTGGTCATAATATATCCCCTCGAGCGTGACACGAACACTTATATTCAACCACAGCAGATGCCAGTTGAAAAAAATAAACGCCACAGCAGATACAACGTCAGTGGGGAGCACCCACAGCGAGCCATTTTACATTATTTTTTATTATGTCCACTGATAGTGTGATATAAACCGAACCAATGATTTCGAATCTTCACGGCAACTATCAATCATGCGATCAATGCTTTTGGGGGACAACACTCCTGATAGTGAGTAGTGACGTTAATACTGTATTTAACTGCTTCGGTTGACATTATAGGCTAGTGTCAGTGTTAAGGTTGTTTGTTCCCATCCAGTGGCGGAGCTAGCACAGAATTTCAGGGGGGGCAAAACTGAAAAGATGGATGTTTGGAGGGGCCAGATTACTCTATTTCTTCACACCAAAGTCCCTACTAAAAAATTTCTTCGCCCCCCTGACATACACATAGCTCCGCCGCTGTTCCCATCCATTCAGATTTTGTAATCTTTATCAGGCTTATCCAAAAAAAATAGAATTTAATACCTAGAAGTAATATGCAAATTTAGCGTGAGTTATAAATGGGGCCAGTTGCGTCTTTGATCGGGCGGAGATAAGCCCAAGTCGCCCACCTTCCCCACGGTCTGATCTCACTTAAATGTGAGCTCCAGACCGTTCGACTATTACATCATAACCTAACTGATGCAATATTTATTTTATGTGTTTAAAACATCATCAAAACATTTTTTGTCTAGGTGTGTAAAAAATACTCAAAAAATCAAAGCATTTCAAGGACACTCATGAAGTATGAAATTATGTCTATGCAATAAGTCCCCATTTGGCCGGAACAAATCGTCGAGAAGAACCAACACACATATGCAACAAGGAAGCAAACCTATGCAACATCTTCAAAACCCTTATGAACATCATATTTGTAGAAAAAACACTGAGTAATTGCATTATGTCACTCATGTGGTTGTGGCCCAACAAACACAAGCTTGAAACTTGTCAAAATAACACATGTAACACCTATAAGCTCCATTCACTAGTTCTAATCTGAAGCAATGAATCCTTCTTGCAGGAGCACCTTCGTCGTCTTATGTGATGGGCTCAATGCCTTGAAATCATTCCTTCTGCCCCTAACATCTTCCCGAGATCACATCATAGAGGATCTCAAATTAGAGATCCCACTTTTGGGCATCTATGTCGGTATGAAAAGCTCCATCATAGGAGGAATGCATAGCGAAGTCGTGGAGGAAGGGAGATAGAGGAGAAGCATGCAGAGTGGCAGAGGAGGTATTGTTAAAACCACCTTTACAAAGGATCTAGTCTAGATCTAACAGTAGCACTATACTTCACCTTTGTAGATCGAGAACAGAGAGAGAGAGGGAGAAAGAGAACCGAGATGAGCTCTACCTGCTCCCTGGCTCGACAGACACGAGCCATAGGGAATGCCCGAGCTGGTGCCGGAGCTAGAACCTCTGTCATTGGTCATGGGTGGAAAGGGGGTGAGTGTGGCGGCGGTGGAGCTTCCCGTCGGCGCAGCGCTTAGCCTAGATCGGATAGGGTTTGTAGGTGGGGCGGCTAGGGCACGTCTAACCTCGTGAGTCGTGCTGCCGGCTCCCCACCTCTTTATATAGCGCTGGCGACAGGGGCCCACCAACTAGATAGGGTTGGGCACCCCCGATCAGGGCGCAGTTAGGGGGCGTGCTGGGCCGTTGGGCCCAGTCACGTTGAGATCTATCCAACATTCTCTCCCTAGATCTCGACTTTACTTTTAACCTTGTTCTTTACTTATTCCATCACAGAACGATACATAGAGCATGTTTCATCGTCTCAGCTCAATTGCCGATAGAATCAGACAGCCACAATATATCTTTATGTTTTGAAACAAATCCTGTTACTTTTGGGCCTCTATAGTCCAGGAATCATAGGCTTCCCGTTAAACCCATGCCGGCTATGTGTTCCTTGAACACATTGGATGGTAAGCCTTTCGTTAGCGGATCCGCAAGCATATCCTTTGTCCTTATATGCTCGAGTCTTATAGTTTGATCCTGGACTTTATCCTTCACAACATAATAGTTTATATCTATGGACTTTGTAGCATTACTCGACTTGTTGTTGTGAGCATAGAATACTGCGGGCTCGTTGTCACAGTACATTTTTAGTGGCCTGCTGATGCAGTCAACCACTTTCAAGTCGGGTAAGAATTTCTTTAACCATAACGCTTGCCCCATGGCCTCATAACATGCTATGAATTCTGCATACATCATAGATGATGCAACTATCGACTGTTTGGCGCTTCTCCACGAAATAGCACCTCCTGCGAGAGTAAAGACATACCCTGTCGTGGATTTTCGGTCGTCTTTATCTCCCGCAAAATCCGCATCTGAATACCCTTTTATCTCTAGGGCATCAGATCGTCTATATGTTAGCATGAGGCCTTTTGTGCCTTGCACATAACGCAAAGCTTTCTTTACCATCTTCCAGTGCTCTATGCCTGGATTCTCTTGATATCTACCGAGTACCCCGGTGATAAATGCTAAGTTAGGGCGAGTGCACACTTGTGCATACTGTAAGCTTCCAACAGCCGAAGCATATGGTACTGACTTCATTTGATCGATCTCATATTGATTCTTTGGACATTGGTATTTTCCAAAACTATCGCCCTTGACTATGGGAGCAGGTGTTGAATTACTCGCATGCATATTGTATTTCTTTAAAATCTTTTCACAATACGCTTTCTGCGACAGTCCTAACACTCCATTCTTTCTGTCTCGGTGAATTTCTATGCCCAAAACATAAGAGGCTTCACCAAGGTCTTTCATGTCAAATTTAGATGACAAGAACTTCTTTGTCTCTAGTAGTAGACTAACATCACTGCTGGCAAGCAGAATGTCATCCACATACAAAATTAGGAAAATATATTTCCCACTTTTGAACTTTGCATAAATGCAGTTGTCCTCAACATTTTCTTTGAATCCAAATCTTTTAATGGTATCATTAAACTTTAAATACCACTGCCTAGAGGCTTGCTTTAACCCATAAATGGATTTCTTTAGGCGGCATCCCATATGTTCCTTCCCCTCCATGAAAAAACCCTTGGGTTGTTTCATGTAAACATTTTCTTCTAAATATCCATTTAGAAATGCCGTCTTAACATCAATTTGATGTAACTCTAAATCAAAATGTGCAACTAGTGCCATGATGATTCTGAAGGAGTCCTTACATGAGACCGGAGAAAAAGTCTCATTGTAATCTACGCCTTCTCTTTGCGTAAAGCCTTTTGCCACAAGTCTAGCTTTGTACTTTTCTACATTCCCATTGGAGTCATACTTTGTTTTATAGACCCATTTGCATCCTACTGTTTTGGCTCCTTTAGGAATTTCCTCTAAGTCCCAGACATTGTTGGAACTCATCGATTTCATTTCATCTTCCATTGCCTCCACCCACTTGGCTGAGTGAGGGCTACTCATGGCTTCTTCATATGAGGTAGGATCGCCCTCCATATGAACTACATTGTAGACTTTGGAAATTTCTTTGGAAATGGCTGGTCTTCGTTGTCTTTTAGACCTTCTGAGTTCATCAGACTCTTGCTCATTTCTTGCCTCGGGTTCAGGCACATTTACAGTATGTGGCTGTTCTGGCTCCCTTTCGTGCTCAACAGTGGGTTCAGGTGACTCCTGATGGACAGGTTCCGAACTTTCGCCCATTGTTGTCACGTGTGGAGTCACAACAGGTGCCGGCACCACAACCTCAGGGGTTGTAGATGGTGGCACAACAGGTAGCGAGAAAAATGGCTCCTGAGTCATCGGATTAGGTGCATGCACCCTCTTCTCCTCAAGATCAATTTCACGAGCTACCGTGCTCCCCCTCATCAATTCGTCCTCTAAGAAGACTGCATGTCTCGTTTCTACAAACTTTGTGTATCTGTCAGGACAGTAGAAACGATAGCTTTTTGACTTATCTGGATAGCCAATAAAATGGCAAGATACTATTTTGGGGTCTAACTTTGCAATGTTTGGATTGAAAACTTTTGCCTCAGCTGGGCTCCCCCAGACCCTCAAGTGGTGCAGAGAGGGAACTCTGCCTGTCCATAATTCATACGGTGTTTTGGGCACCGACTTACTTGGTACTCTGTTGAGAATGTGAATGGCGGTTTTAAGCGCCTCCATCCACAATCCCAATGGGAGGGTGGAATAGCTCATCATGCTGTGCACCATATCCATAAGGGTACGGTTGCGCCTTTCAGCTACTCCGTTTTGCTGAGGTTCGCCCGGCATAGAATACTGGGCGACTATTCCTTTTTCTTGCAGGAACCTTGCAAAGGGTCCTGGTACTTGACCATATGGAGTATGCCGACCGTAGTACTCCCCCCCACGATCGGACCGAACTATTTTAATTCTTTTATCATGCTGATTTTCTACTTCAGCTTTGAAAGTTTTAAATTTATCCAATGCTTCAGATCTTTCTTTAATTGGATAAATATAACCATACCGGGAGTGATCATCCGTGAATGTTATGAATAAATCATAGCCATCCACACTTTTCACCGAAAACGGTCCACAAATATCCGTGTGGATTATTTCTAGTGTAGCTATGCTTCGGTTTGCACCCTTTTTAATTTGTTTGACATACATTCCTTTAATGCAATCTATGCATTGTTCTATGTCGGAGAACTCTAACGGAGGAAGAATGTCATTTTTAACGAGGATTTCTATTCTTCTCCTCGAAATATGGCCTAGTCTGCAGTGCCATAGTTTCGATGAGTCAAGAGTTCGCTTTCTTTTCTTTTGTTCTTTGTTCGACAAGGGAACCTTTTCATTCACATCACACACAGAAAATACTTTCTCATGCAAGGATAATAAATATAACTTATCATATAAGGTAGCAACACCCACACAAATATCTTTCAACCAAATGGCACACTTGCCATTTCCGAAATAACATTCATAAGAATCTTTGTCCAAACATGAAACACTTATTAAATTTCTATGTATCGAGGGAACAAAAAGAACATCTTTGAGCAAAAGGAAAGAGCCATCAGCCAGCTCCAGAGGGACGTCACCAATGGCCTCCACTTCTGCTTCTATCCCATTCGCCACTTCAATGACTCTTTCTCTTTTTGGCGTGATCCTTGTCGAATGGAACCCCTGTAAAGAGTTGGCAACATGAACAGTTGCACCAGAATCAATCCACCAAGTAGATCTAGTAAACTTTTCATACAGAGATTCATTAACAAAAGAAACTATATCTTTACCATTTTTGGCCATGATGTACTTTAGCCAAACTGGGCAGTCCTTCTTGTAGTGGCCAGGCTTTTTACAGTGATGGCACTGGTATTTCTCCCCAGGGGTGGACTGGTGATGCTGGTACTGGTGCTGCATTGGACCCTTGCCATGTGGCTTGGAGGGTGAGCCACCATGGTTGCCGTTTGTGAAGCTTCTCTTCCTATTGTCCTTCACGAAGTTCAGGAAACCGCCGTGAAGGGACTTCAGCCTTTCCTCCTCTTGGGAGCACATCCCAATGGTCTTTTCTATGTCCCACTTTTCAGGGGAAATATTATAGTTTATTACAAAATTTTCGAAAGGCTGTGGAAGAGAGGCCATCACTAGGTGCACCAAGAGTGCTGGCTTTAGCTCGAGGTCCTCATCCATGGGCTTCAGCTTCGCTGCCATGTTTGACATCCTCAAGATGTGCTCTCTTATTCCATGGGGTCCTCCCGTGTACTTTTCAGTCACCAGCTGCTTTAACAGCTGGGTCGCATACATCTTTGAAGAGCCAGTAAACTAGCTCTTTATCTTGGCGAGATATTCGCCCACGGTGGCACACTCTCCAATTGAGCCTACTATGGCGTTCTCAATTGTGTTCTTTACGAAGGCCAAACACTTCTTGTTGGCGTTCACCCATTTTTGGTTATCAATAGAGTAGGCTAGCTCCAATGGAGCATGGTCCCTCTTCCTTTTCTCAAACTCAGCACTTTCCTCAGCATTTCCCCTGACTGGGTCAGCGGGCTTGACTGGTTGCTTGGCGTCAACCACCCAATCCACTTCGGCGCATACGAACGCCAAATCGACTTTTTTCCTCCATTCGGAGTAGTTGTCCCCCCGCAGCAGCGGGATGTCTTTCAAACAGGCCATGAGGTTGAGACCTCCTGAAAAATCACAAAAGATGTGAGATCACCAAAGAAAATAACTGTATGCATTAATTCAACGTTGGTATAAATTATGCATGCAATTGTTTATGCTATTTAAAATTACATCACCGTTGGGTAAAAAATAAAGTTAAATGCACCTTTAACTCTCAATGGAAACGATCATGGTCATGTTTATTAATAAGGTTGGTCAATTAATAACATGAGACATAATCATCTTTAATTACTTTGTCACATCTTTATAACAAAATTTAAACAACTTTTATTGCATTATTGCAATTTAAACCATACATTTGCAGCGGAAACTTAATAATGACTTTCATGATACTTTGAACTTTATAGAAAAAAGTCTGCCTTTAAATCATTCTCTAGTCAAAATATACTTGCAATAAGATGATTAGAGAAAACTATGCAAAAATTGCTTAAAAAACTCTAAGCAAAACAATTAAAACAACTTCTGTAAAATAAAAACAGAAAAAACTGGTTAAAAACCCGGCCTACTGGGCCTTCCCTGGGCGGCCTGGAGCGGCCCAGCCGGCCTGCCCGCCAGCGGCCGCTCGGCCTGCTCGCCAGCGCCCGCGCGGCATATAGCGGACGCTCCCGCGCCGCCTCAGCCTGCCGCGGCCCAGCAACGGGCCTGCCACCCGCCCGCGGCCCGCTCGCTCGGCCTGCCCAGCAAACCCCGCAGCCGCCCGCGTCGATCCTGGCCGTCCATCTGCCTACCCTAGATCGGACGGCCAGCCGCCCTCTTCGGAGGTATAAAGGGCCCAGGCCGCCGCCCCCCTAAACCTAATTTCATTTCTCCCCACCCCACCCCCCGCGTCCCCCACCGTGGCGGCGCCGCGTCCCACGCGCGGCTGCCCCGCGTCCCACGCGCGGCTGCCCCGCGTGCACCCCGCGCCCTTCACGATGGCTCCGCCGTGTGCGCACCGCGTGAGACCGAGGCGAGGCGGCCGCCTTGCGCGCGCCCCTCCCTCTCCCACTCTGCTCTGGCGGCGCGGGCCCCGCACGAGGGCGAGGCAAGGCGGCTGCGGCATCGCGCCCCTCCCTCTGTCCTTCTGTGTGGCGGCGCATGCGCACGGGTCGGCCGAGGCGAGGCGGCGCGCCCCTCCCCCGGCTCCGGCGGCGAGCTCGCGAGTCGGGCGAGGCGAGGTGGCCGCGTCGGCGCGCCCCTCCCTCTGCCCAGTCTCCGGCGTGGCCCGCCCGAGCACGAGGCGAGGTGGCCGCCTCCGGTGCGCCCCTCCCTCCTTTGCTTGCTCCGAGCCATGCCCCCCCCGCCCTCCTTGCCGGCGGTGCGTCCACCCGAGGGTGGGCGCACCACCATCAAGAGGGGTGGCGGTGGAGCCTTTTCGCTCCCTTTTTTTTGTTACTTGGTCCGTAGTGAAAAATGCCCCCCCTTGCTCCTTGCCGATGTGTGCATCCACCCGAGGGTGGGTGCACCGTCGTCAAGTGGCCGAGGTGTGGGGAAGAAACTTTCCTGGCGATGGCCGGAGTGGACCCTTTTCTTTTGATTGACTTTTCTTTGGGGTTCTATGGGGTTAGAACTTGAGTTCGGGATCTTTTGGGGTTTTAGATCTAGGGTTTTGCTTTGCCCCGAAGGGTGTGTTCTTCTTCTAGATGTCTCCACAATGGATGCCCATCTAGATCGAGAGGAACGGCGCGGCCATAGGGCAGGCGCACTTTGGATCTATTTCTTTTCCTTTTGGACTCTTGCTTTCTACAAATGCACTGAAAAAACTAGCAACTAAAACTTGCTCTGATACCAATGTTAAAACCACCTTTACAAAGGATCTAGTCTAGATCTAACAGTAGCACTATACTTCACCTTTGTAGATCGAGAACAGAGAGAGAGAGGGAGAAAGAGAACCGAGATGAGCTCTACCTGCTCCCTGGCTCGATAGACACGAGCCAGAGGGAATGCCCGAGTTGGTGCCGGAGCCAGAACCTCCGTCATTGGCCATGGGTGGAAAGGGGGTGAGTGTGGCGGCGGTGGAGCTTCCCGTCAGCGCAGCGCTTAGCCTAGATCGGATAGGGTTTGTAGGTGGGGCGGCTAGGGCACGTCTGACCTCGTGAGTCGTGCTGCCGGCTCCGCACCTCTTTATATAGCGCTGGCGACAGGGGCCCACCAACCAGATAGGGTTGGGCGCCCCCGATCAGGGCGCAATTAGGGGGCGTGCTGGGCCGTTGGGCCCAGTCACGTTGAGATCTATCCAACAGGTATTTCAGACAAGCTATGGGTGCAACAAAGTCGTGGAGAGAAAGTGGTGTGATTCTTGTCTGCTGCAACAGGAAACATGAGGTGCGTGAGAGGAACGAGCCGTCCAAACAAATCCATCATTTCTCCTGCTCTTTTAGTGTGTGTTAAATATGTATAATCATTCTTAGTTCGTGGTGATGTCTCTGTTGCAAGTAAATTATGTGCTTTTGGACAATAGACTTGCACTAACTTGAGTGTTACTCCCTCCGTTTTAAAATATAAGATGTTTTAGATTTGTGAAGAAAGTGTATCTAGACTTGTTTTAGTGCATAGGTTCACTCATGTTTGGAATGAACCTACACACTAAAACAAGTCTAGATACATTTTATTCACAAACCTAAAACATCTTATATTTTGAAACGGAGGAAGTAGATAATATTGGTGACCTAGCCTCTTGATCACTTCAGCCATCGGTTTTCGGGAGGAGTTTGCCTCGAGACTTTGGTCTAAAGAAAATGAACTCGAAGGAAGCCGCAGTGTGTATGAGGGAATGGTCGTCAACGTGTCTCCGCTCCCGGTTGTCGCCTTTGAACTCGATGGTGTACCCCTGAAAGGTATTAATCCCCTCTCGTCTTGCACACGGATGTCTGCGCTATGTCTAGGGTTTTGGCCGGGCGATCCGGAGGCGACTCCGCGCCGCCACCAGAACCTGGACGGGAGCGTGCCCGGAAGGGATAGGATTGTGAAGTTTGATGAGTTTGGAGAGTTTGGGAGTAACAAGATGATGGGTAAGGAAGAGCAACGTGGTGATGAAGGACTCCTCGAGTCCGGGAAACCCACGACAGAGCGAAGGAAAACTGATCTCCGTCTCCAACAGGAACGCAAGGAGATGCGATCTGATCCTTGGTCAGGTATAAAAACAAAGGCCGGAGGACAGATCTCAGGACCCGTCAAAGTTTTCGATAGCCAATACGCTGTTTACGACCCAGGTGCGAACTCAAAATCTCGACGTGCACGAACTATGTCGCGAGCTGATGGTGGGGGTGATTATGGGGGCCCCGTTGAGGAGCCTACCCACCCGAAGCCGTCATCTGGCGGCATGCCCGTGCCGACGCAGAAGGAGCATCAGATCGTGATTGTGGGGAAGGAGGAGAACCAGATCGTTCTGTTTGAGCAGGACGATGGGCAGGACGGCAATTGGCACAATCCGGCTACTGAAGGCACGAACGTCGGACCGGAAGCACACGTAGATGGAGAGGTGTACTTTGATGATGAGGCGTGCATGGAGGAGGAACCTGATGAGGGCGTTGATCATGGTAAACCCAAAGTCTGGCGTATGTTTGCAAGGTACTACTCGATCAAGAGAGCAAACTACTATGACATACACAAACACTTCATGAGGGTCTGGGGGATCAGAGCAACCATGCATTTTAAAGCGTTGAAGGACAACTTCTTTATCATCACGTTCACAACAGAGGGAGATTATGTGCATGTGAAGAGTGGAGGACCTTGGATTCATCTTGGGGTGGCTTGCCTCATTGCCCCGTTTGTGGAGGACGCGCAACCTTCGGAGACGACGCTCAATTCCATGCCGATCTGGGTGAAATTCTTTGACGTGCCATGGAATAAGCAAACTAAGGAGTATGGAGAATTAATCGGTTCAAAGCTGGGTAGGTTCCTAGAAGCGGAAGTGGACAAAGATGGGATTGATAAGGAGGATTATCTGCGTGTACGCATCGACCTGCCGCTTAATCGACGCCTGCAAACCAGGTTCAAAACAACAATAAAGGGCTCTTCCATATGCAAAGTGTATCCGCTGAGATATGAAAGGCTGCCCCACTTTTGTTTCCATTGCGGTTTCATTGGCCATGATGAGGAGATTTGTGAGAAAAAGGCTAAGGGAGTGCCGTCTCTGAACTATGACTCTACACTGCGCTGTTCGCCGAAGAGGAAGTTTGAGAAAAGGACCATCAGTGCTACATACAACCCGGCGGCGAAACAAAACCTGAACTTCGCTTCGCCTGTTGGCAGTGTGGGCTCATCGTCTCTGGGCAGACCGAACACTAGTAATTTTGGCTTCCAAAAGCTCAGTAGCAAGGTGGACCTAAATATGCCTGATATAGTTGGGGCGCACGATGGTTTCGAGGAGGCGGAAGGGGCCAAATCTGTTGAGGAGGTGGAGACGGTTTTGGCAAAGGTTGTAAACCAAATGAACTTGCAGGTTGTTCAGGAGAAAGTGGGGCCTAGTTATGTACAGAAGGAGCCAGTGCATGAGGCCCTTCCTGTGCTTACATTGGGCACCAATCTGGACACCAACACTGTACAACTGAAAGTGGCTCCCAACATGCAACAACTCCTACACGTGCCAGGGAAACCGGGGCTTAGTGACATGATTCCGGCGATCCGCAATCTATCTGACGCGACTACCCCCCTTAGCAGTGATGTGCAGATGACGGCTGCGGATTCAGTTTTGGGCAAGCGGGGAGCAGAGGCAAAGGAGGTGCTGCAAGAAGATCTGAACCTTGCACTCTCGCTAAACAGAGAGGAACAGGAAGGCGTACAACAGAAGAAAGGAAGGAGGGCGGGGGTAGAACAAGGGCAGCAGGAAATTGGTGAGAAGATGGGAGGTAACAACAGGAAGAACTTCAAGCAGAAGGCTACAGCCGGACGTGGGGCTTCCAGTACACTGACGAGATCAAATGTTTGGTCTCGTCAGGGACAATGAGTTGCATCGCGTGGAACTGTCGAGGGGCGGGAGGAGCTTCGACAGTTCATGAATTAGTTAACCTCGTTAGGTCGTTGCATGTTAAATTAGTTTTTCTTTCTAAAACTAGGCAGAAAAAGAATAAAGTCAGGCGTCTTAGAACTCGCTTAGGTCTTCGTAGTTTTGATGGTGTTAGTAGTGAGGGTCTTAGTGGTGGTCTGGCCCTGTTTTGGCATGAGAGTCTGCATGTTGAGATTGTGTCCATGAATAAAAATATCATTGATGCTTATATCCGCTTTTCCCCTGATGAACCACTCTGGAGAATCACTTGTGTCTATGGCGAACCTAGAGTAGAAAATAGACATCTCTTTTGGTCACAGTTACAAGACTTAAAAAGCACATCAGATCTACCTTGGTTAGTCATGGGGGATTTTAATGAGGCACTTTGGCAATTTGAGCATTTGTCTAATGTTCCCCGACCTGAAAATCAGATGACGGCCTTTAGGAACACCTTACAAACCTGTGAACTACATGATCTGGGTTTTGTTGGCCTCCCATATACTTATGATAATAAAAGACGAGGTCATAGTAATGTGAAAGTTTGCTTAGATCGAGCAGTGGCGGATAATAAATGGCGGGATATCTTTAATGAAACAGAGGTGAAACACATAATTACTCCTTGTTCTGACCATTTGATGCTGCTTGTGACACTACAACAGGAACAAGCTCTACCGAGGAGGAGGTCCCCAAGACAATATGAGATTCTATGGGAAAGGGCAGGGGAACTTCCGGAAGTCATTGAAACAATGTGGAAGAATGAAGGAGTCAAGCGCGATTTAAATGGGTTGATGTATAAACTGGACATGATGATGAGACATTTGCAAGGGTGGAGCAAGAAGAAATTCGGTAATATACTCCAGCAGCTTGAAAACAGTAGGAAAAAACTAGAACGCCTACTAGAGGTGAATAATGACAAAGATGAGATTAGGAAAACCTCTGATTATATAGATGAACTCCTTTATCAAGAAGAAATGTTATGGTTATAGCGATCACGTATTGCTTGGCTAAAAGAAGGAGATAGAAATACAAAATTCTTTCACCAAAAATCGGTGTGGAGGGCAAGGAAGAATAAAGTGAGAAAATTGAAGGATGCTAATGGAGTTTGGCAAACTGCCCCAACTGATATGGAAAGAATGGCCACTTCTTATTTCAAAGAATTATTCACAAGATATCCGAACCTGAACCCAAACCAAGTATTACATGTGCTAGAAGGGAAAGTAACAGAGGACATGAACAAGATGCTTACTGAAAATTTTACTGATGAAGAAATTTCAACTGCTCTATTTCAGATTGGACCATTGAAGGCCCCAGGACCGGACGGCTTCCCTGCTCGTTTCTACCAGAAAAATTGGAGCTTAATGAAGGAAGAAATCATAGCAGCGGTAAAACTTTTCTTTCATACGGGTCATATGCCTGAGGGAGTAAACGATGCTACTATTGTGTTAATTCCAAAGGTAGATCATCCGACAGAGCTAAAAGATTTTAGACCCATTAGCTTATGTACAGTGCTTTACAAAATAGTGGCAAAGTGTCTAGTGAACCGCATCAGACCGATTCTAGGGGATCTTATCTCGCAAAATCAGAGTGCGTTTGTGCCGGGTCGCCTAATAACGGACAACGCGTTGATTGCCTTCGAATGCCTTCACTATATTGAGCAAAACACAAATACTGACAACAACTTCTGTGCTTACAAATTAGACTTATCCAAGGCATATGACAGAGTGGATTGGGGCTTTTTAAGGAGAGCGATGGGAAGGTTAGGCTTCTCTTACCGATGGATCGAATGGGTGATGGAGTGTGTGACCACGGTAAGATACAGAGTTAAATTTAATGGAGCCTTGCTGGAATCGTTCTCGCCTTCGCGTGGTCTACGCCAAGGTGATCCCCTATCGCCATTCCTCTTTCTTTTTATTGCTGATGGTTTGTCTGCCCTGTTACAAAGAGAAGTACAGGAAAACCAGTTAACTCCGGTGAAGATTTGTAGACGGGCTCCTGGTATATCACATCTCCTTTTTGCTGATGACAGCCTCCTATTTTTCAAAGCTGAGTCGACTCAGGCTAGCAGAGTGGTTCATGTGCTCGAGCAATATAGCATGAGTACAGGACAACTGATCAACCCAACAAAATGTTCAATTTACTTTGGACATGCTTGTGATGCAATAACAAAAGCAGCCGTCATGCAGAATTTACAAGTCACCGAGGAAAAGTTTGAGGCAAAATATTTAGGCCTACCAACCCCGGAAGGAAGAATGACTAAAGGAAAATTTCAAAGTCTGCAAGGTAAGTTATCAAAGAGGATCATGCAAGTGGGTGAAAACCAAATGGCCCAAGGTGGCAGGGAGGTTATGATAAAAGCAGTGGCACAAGCTCTTCCAACCTATGTCATGGGGGTATATAAATCTCCTCTGGGCCTCTGTGATGACCTTACCAAAATAATGAGAGATTTCTGGTGGGGTTCGGAAAAAGGAAAAAGGAAGACACATTGGGTGTCATGGGACATCATGTTGAAACCGAAGAAACAAGGAGGAATGGGGTTCAAAGATATGAGGATGTTTAATCAGGCACTATTAGCTAGACAAGCGTGGCGGTTAATCCAATTTCCAAATTCACTGTGTGCTCAGCTTCTTCGGGCTAAATACTTTCCCAATGGAAACCTGTTAGACACGGTTTTTACAGGGAATGGATCATCTACGTGGCATGCCATTGAATACGGCCTTGAATTACTGAAAAAAGGAGCAATCTGGAGAATTGGTAATGGTGCAAAGGTACGCATATGGAGAGATGCCTGGATTCCAAGAAAACATCAATTGACACCGATCACTCCTAAAAGGCGTTGCAGACTTAAATGGGTATCTGAACTTCTCACTCCTGAGGGTACTTGGAACATGCAGCTACTGCAGAGATGGTTCCTGCCTATAGACATCCAAGCATAACAACGATCAAGCCTTCACAACGTTATGAGGATGATTTTATTGCATGGAATCCGGATACTAAAGGTATTTTCTCGGTTAGCAGTGCTTATCGACTTGGAATGGAAGAAATATTCCGACAACAGGAAACAGGAGCATGTAGTGCATATCCTGACGGCACAAACAAGGAATGGCGCCTCATTTGGCATAGTCAAGCACCCCCAAAGGTAAAAACCTTTGCGTGGAAACTTGCAAAAAATGGCCTCGCCACTAGAGAATGCATGATGAGAAGGAAAATGGTGCCAGATGATATTTGCCCAATCTGCGGGGTGGAGAAGGAGGATACATTCCATGCTATGATCTCTTGTCCACACGCCAAGGGACTCTGGAAAACTATGCAGCAATGTTGGAGCCTACCAAAAATAGACTTGGCACAAAATTCAGGAAGAGATTGGATTCTTCCATTTCTGAGCAAGCTGGATGGTACGACTAGGTTGCTGGTACTGATGGTGTTATGGAGAGTTTGGCATTGCCACAATGAACTGACGCATGAGAAGGAGCCACCGCCATTAGAAGCTTCTAAACGCTTTTTATGCAGCTACGTGAAAACGTTACTTAGTTTCAAACAATGGCCGCAGGCGGATGCTGTTAAAGGAAAGCAGGTGGTGGACTTTCAGGCTAGAGCTCATCGGGCTGTTAATCGAGCTAAACCAAAAACGAAAGTCGCTTGGAACCCACCAGAACAAGGAACTGTGAAACTCAATGTTGATGGAAGTTTTCTGCATCAGAATGGGGAGGCAGGAGCAGGCATGATTTTGCGCGACTACTTAGGAGAGGTAATTTTTGCGGCATGTAGATCCTTACTGAATTGCTCATCTGCCCTAGAAGCTGAACTTGCTGCATGTGAGGAAGGAATTAAACTTGCACTTAACTGGTCATCGGAGCCAATTATTCTGGAGATGGACTGTTCGGTAGCCATTTCAATGATACAATCGCAAACAAAGACAGCTCTAGACTAGTGCATCTGGTGACAAGCATCAGGGAAAGCCTCGTGGAAAGGAATATTGGGGTGGTGAAAATCAATCGCATAGTCATATCCTGGCTAACTTAGGGAGAGGAACCAAGAGAACTAAATTTTGGATTAGACACTGTCCGGAGGAAGTTCAAAACTGTGTAAACAGTGATTGTAATCCTATCGTAATTTAATGAATTTTTCCATCGCAAAAAAAAAAGCCCCTCTCGTCAACATGTTGTGACTGGACCAAGTTACAAAAAAAAAATATAGTGTGCCTGAGTTAGTTTGTGACGCCGGACAACAGGTCCGTCTAACACGTTGATTTACTTTAAACATATTGTCACATACCCACTCTTTATCTTGGTGTTCATATAACACCAAATATACTCACACATGTCCTACCCCACAACAAATTTGCTGCAAATGATGTTCCCCTGCGAATATTTTCTTCTCTTCGAAATGAAACTCACTAAGCTTTCAATATAAGCTGGGCCTTTGGGTTTTGTTTCAAACAAAAAATGAAACTCACTATTGTGGGTAAGCACCAAGAAGTGCAAAGCAGCCACTTAGACCATAGTTGATTGCATTATGATCAGCGACGCTTACTTGTAGGAAAAAACATAAAACACTTAAGTATCAATTAACTAGCACGTCGAATACCCTTGAAAACATTGCTCCTAGTAGTAGATCAACCCAAAACTTAGCAACAAAAGACCCACATTTTTCTCCAACGAAATACAGCACCACTATATTGGAGTGACGTGGGCAGCGAGAGAAACCTCCAAAGGGCAGGAGCATCCATATCCTTTTTCACAGGTCGAGGAAGCCGGTGGTGCGCCACACGGCGTTGCGCATGCGGCGGAGGTCGCGGCCCTTGAGCGTCCGCCCGGCGCCCTCCATCACGGACGCGGCCGCCGCGGCGCGGCGCGCGGCCATCTCGTGCGGCGGCACCACCAGCTCCTCGTCGTCTTCGTCGTCCTCGTTGTCCGCGGCCTCCTGCTCGGCCTCCCGGCGCCGCCTGTCCGCCGTGGCCTTGGACCAGGCAGGCACGGCGACCGGCGCGGACTGGTGGTACGGCTGCGGGTGGCGCTGCTTCTCGCGCCGGGCCGCGGCCGGGATGGCGGCGGTGGGCGAGTGGGTGTCCTCGTCGGCGATGAGCGCGGACAGGCCGGTGGCGGCCGAGGGGAACGCGCGGGAGGAGGAGGAGGAGAGGGGCCAGCGGTTGCCGCTCCCGTACGGGGACGGCGTGGGCGACGGCGAGGAGGCGGTGGAGATGGAGGAGGACGGGGAGTAGGAGGCGGACGGCGACGACGAGGACCAGACCACGTCGCGCTCGTCGAGCTCCAGCTCCTGGACGTCAGCACGATCGGGCTGGGTGAGGAAGCCGAGGAAGCGGAGCGACGGGGACATGGCGGCGGAGCGGCGGTCGCGCATGGACATGGCCGGCGGTGCGAGTCGTGGCTTGGCCAGTGGCCACTGCCCAGCGCGCGTGCCGTGGGTAGAACCAGCGTCCGAGCGCTCGCCTATTATTGGCGGGCCGCGCGGTGTACTGGGTGGTGGAGGCGATCGGTGGGCGGTGTGGGCAGTGAATTATTGGGGGTATGATGATGGCTACGGCCTACTACGGGGCTACTACGCCCTACGAGAGTGGGGGGTCGCCCAGGTGCTGTGTACTGTACTTCGTGTCGTGCGCGCGAGGGGTGGGCGAGTGGCGCTCGTGCCACGGCCGCGCTCCGCCTGAAACCCGAGGATCTGGCACGGTTTGCGCCAGAAACCTGGAACCATTTGGCACACACGGGTCGCTGCCGGTGAAAAAAGATGGCGGAGCGCGACCGCTACAGCATACGACATTCGCCATCTACCCGTCCATAGACGGGCCAACACGTCATCGGACAAAAATGGCCGAGGATCGGGCTGCATCTAAAACAACGGGATCCATCGGATCGGTTTTTCCATTAAGTACACGGCTGTTCACTTGTTGTATGCGTGGATCTGATCCTAAACTATGTCTACGTACGCACGAATCAAGGCCGCGATTGACAGCATACCTACCGGTCGCCGTCGCCATCCCTGTATCTGTATGGCTATTTCACCCGATTTCTTCTATTGGGGCAGGGGGGAGACGGATGGATGAGGAGGAGGAAAACAAAAGGAGACGTCACGCTCTCACGGTCTCGCTTGATAATTTTTGGTCTGGGCCAGGCTTCGGCTTCCCTTTCGAAACTTTGGACTATACGGAATTTCGGAGGTGCATAGCTTACGTCAGGAGTGAGTGCATACAATGCTTGTTCTGCGCCTTCAGATAATCCTATTAAAACGAGGCAGTGATGACAGTGTAAGTGCGACACTAACTTCCCAGGAGAAAATTATGCAATCAGCGACTTTTTCCTAGTTTTACAGTGGTGAAGCCTACTAGAAGCTGGAAAGTATATTTAACTAACCTCCTCGAGTCTCTCAGACTCTCAGCTCAGCTATATCTACTCCTGACCTAGTGTTGGAGACACACTTAATAACCCGACAAGATAACTAAAATGGATAAGATACCCACAAACAAAAACTACTGGTTAAGATACACCACCATAACTACTGGTTTCGGGTGGAGGTTTGACATTGCGGCACATACTCGTGGTAACTCATCCTCCATCTGGGAAAAAAACGTATACACAAAAGCTTTCTAGAGGGGTGTATTTTATCCCATCTTGCTGCTTCATAGGTATCCAGGAAGTCCCAACTCTCTGATGTGAGCTTGTCATGCCGTACTCCGTTCCAAATCGACGACTTCTAGAAGAGCTTCATGTCCTGGTCCCACGTGACATCAGTCCAATCTTGATGCAGTTGTACTTCTCCGTTTTCTTGAGAGAGACACCTATAATACTTCTTCTGCAATCCAGGTCACAGTAGCACCGCAGCGCACAACAAGCGTGGAAGTGAGTGAAAGATGGCGCCATGGCCTCGGCGATCCGCCTCCTCTGCACAGAAGACAAATGGTCGGGCTTGTATCTTTCCGGCTGATAGTTGGAGGAAGGAACGGGGCTTGTATACATGGGTGGCAATGGCGGGAGAAAAGGTGTGTACGACCCTACACATAGACAGTTTAACTCCAAAAACGCTTATTCAGTTGCATCTCTTTCATTTGTTCAGGAAAGATGGTGTGGCCGATTTCGACGCCATCGGCCACATCTGCAAAGGAGACGATGTTGCACCACTTCACCGGCGATGTCGAAAGTGTTGCAGATCGCCGTGCCAGTGGTAGTGGTTGGGTTTGGGTTGGCCTTCGTGATCAAGAGGCTCACAGTGGCCAAAAGGAAATACTAGTAGAAGATTCGATTATGTACTCATTGTACTGTTAGATGTGTACATCCAAGGTACTAGTAATTGCCAGTTTGCTCTATCAAGCTATGTGTGACGCGGCTGTAAATTGTAGCTGCGACACTGCCTGTCTGCTACTACATACCGCAAACAGCAACCTCCGACTGAGCATTGCCCTGCAACCATTTTCACCTATGAATGATCCACACCCTCAAGTTCTGAACTTCTGGTTAAACTACGGTTGGGGTTTCGTTCAGCTATATTATTAGGAATTAAACTACCCTGAAAGGGAGTTGTTTGGCTTTACTAAAGCCATTTAGCAAGCTGTGCACGTTGACAACAGCCAGAACAAAGAAGTTCCAATCATCCAATAAAATTGGTTGTCTGATTAAATTTATGACAAGGCTGCCTTCCAGAAACAAGTGTTTTGGAAGTCTAAAAGAAATAATAGATCCCAAAATGAGGACTGCACCATCTTCGCACAAGCTCGGTACACCGAATGACCAATATGAAGATAAGATGGTACTATGAAATTCTAGTTCCTCTACAAAACAAGTCCAACAGACGAGCAGTATATTAAGGTAGACGCAACTCTAGGCGCAAACCTGCAGAGCCAAGGGATAGAACATGGGTCGCGGGCTAGGCGGGGAATTTGGTTGCGCGCCGATAGCCAACTGGGTTGCGCCAGTTACCTAATTCTAGCTCCTCAACAACAAAGGCATAAACATTCGTGCTGGCAGAGCATCATTTTATTTAGCCCCATGGAATTTAATTAAGGTAGAGCTCACCCCCGCTCCTGAGAGTCTAATTCCTCTACAGGAAAAGCATAAAAAACTTGTGCTTGCAGAGCATCATATTTTTATAACTTAAATTTAGATAGAGCCTCAAGTAATTTCTGCAGTTTGCAACTATTAAGGTTTCTGTAAGGTACACTCAAGATACATTTACAGTACATTGGCCAAACTACTAAGGGACAAACAAAGCAGAATGATGACAGCAATAGCAACAGGCCGACAACTACTGGAACAGCGAATGAAATAAGACGACATGTTCCATCGCTAGAAAGGATGAGACCTCACCACCAAGTAGGAATGTACAATCTAATGCCTATGGCTACCTAAGACGAGGCGTGTGTGTCCTCATTCAAAGTTTTTGGTCCCATACAGGATACGATTTAAGGGGAAAAGATCATTGTGTTAAAATTGTTAGCTGTTACATCTCATGAGTTGTCATAATATTTCACGATATTCCAGAATTTGGCACAAAATAACTCCTGTCTACTAGTCTCAGAACTATTCCATCGAAATAAGCTGGAAGGAGAAATGACAACAACACACAACCTGTAGATATAGGTTCACGTGGAGGGAGTATCATGAAATCTCCATTCTTCTTGCTCAAAATTCCAATCACGCTCAACCGCATTCCTTCCCGAATATATCTACAAGTTTATGCGATCATGTGATTCTGAGAGATCAGTCTACAAAGATATAGACAAAAGGTGTGGATATTCAGGAGTAATTTGATTACCCTTCCTCAAGACGAAGTTCAGCTTCTTCGGAAGAAAGATTTCTTTCTTCTAGCCAACATTTCAAGGTTGTAGATAGTTCAGTGCTTCTGCTTGTTGTAACCAGAACATTTTCATCGATCAGTGGAACTACTTTCATGTGGTACCCAGTTTTCACCAAGGCTCTTTTACCTGATTTTGCATCCGTTATGTAGAAATCAGCAGCAAACCTCTGCCGAACTCCACAGAATATTTAAATGAGCAAAATATCATATGTATCCGCAATATCTCACTATGTACTAAAAATATACAGTAAGGACAGAAGTACCATAGAATTACGAATCTGCAAGACTAGTGAGTCAAGAAGGATATTATGCAAATGAACTGGAGTTCCAAGGAATCAAAATTATTCACAAGCTAATAAGATAAACTCATTATACAACATACCCTTTTAAAACGAATTAGGTACACATATTAAACTATCAGGCAGATTCTCTTCAAATTTGTACGCAGTGGAGAACCGGTTTAGGATTTCTTATAATTATTCTGGAACTGGAATTAAAGTAATGTTGCATCATTAATGGTATTGTGCATGAACTTATAGCATATGTGTATTGTCAGGAATATGCAACTTGTATTCTTATGGGGCCAAAGGCCACAATATATAGTACAGGTATAGGGCTAATATGCAGGAAGCCCCCTAACATATGGGGGAAATACAATATACAAATATATACATCTAACACCCCCCTCAAACTCATGGTGGATCCACAACACTGAGTTTGGAGAGTAAGAAATCATGCTGCGCTCTGGTCTGTGCCTTTGTGAAGAAATCCGCCAACTGCAAATCTGAAGGCACATACTGAAGCGCAACAACCTGAGCCTGCACCTGGACACGTGTATAGAAAACATCAACACCAATATGCTTGATAAGCTCATGCTTGACCGGATCACGTGCAACACTAATAGCACCTGTACTGTCAGACAAAACCAGACTGGGTGTGGTAAGAGAGACCCCAAAATCCGCAAGTAACCACCGTAACCAGGTCACCTCAGCAGTCAACAAGGCCATAGCACGCAACTCAGCCTCAACACTCGAACGGGAAACCGCTGTCTGTTTCTTCGTCTTCCAAGCAATGAGCGAACCACCAAGAAACACACAGTAAGCAGAAAGGGAACAGCGATCCGAAGGATCACTCGCCCACGTAGCGTCCGAATAGCACTGGAGCTGGAGGGAGCTGGAACGAGGAAAGAAAAGGCGACGAGTGATCGTACCACGAAGATAACGAAGAACACGGAGAAGATGACTATAGTGAACAGTGGTAGGAGCAGAAACAAACTGACTCAGAATATGAACAGGATAAGAGATGTCAGGACGAGTGACAGCAAGATAAATAAGACTCCCAACAAGATGACGATAACGCGTCGGATCAGACAGAGGATCACCATCAGTAAGTTGAAGCTTAACATTAAGCTCCATAGGAGTCGCAACAGTGCGCTCATCCCCAAGAGCAGCATGAGCAAGAAGATTCTGAATATACTTTTCCTAAGAGATGTAAAAGCCATCGGAAGTGGAGGAAACCTCAATCCCAAGAAAGTATCGAAGAGGACCAAGATCAGTCATAAGAAACTGATCACGAAGACGAGCCTTAACAAAGGCGATATACTCAGGATCATCACCGGTAATGATCATATCATCAACATAGAGAAGAAGAAGAGTGCGTCCACGAGGAGAAGTATGAACAAACAACGCTGGATCATGAGCACTAGGGGAGAAACCAGCAGCAGTCACTACAGAAGCAAAGCGCTCAAACCAGGCACGAGGGGCCTGTTTGAGGCCATAAAGAGAACGTCGAAGACGACAAACCATCCCCTCGGGAACAGAATACCCAGGAGGAGGCTGCATATAAACCTCCTCACTCAACTCACCATTAAGAAAGGCATTCTGAACATCAAGCTGGGACACAGACCAGTAACGAACAGAAGCAACAGCAAGAAGAGTACGCACAATGGTCATATGAGCCACAGGAGCAAAGGTCTCATCATAGTCACGACCATGCTCCTGCTGAAAACCACGAGCCACAAGACGCGCTTTATAGCGCTCAAGAGATCCATCAGAGCGAGTCTTAATCTTATAGACCCACTTACACGTGATAGGACGAACACCGGGAGGGGGAGAAACAAGATCCCAGGTGCCAGTGCGCTCAAGCGCAGCAATCTCCTCAGCCATGGCCAGCTGCCATTCAGGATGATGCTCAGCATCCCGATAAGAAGTCGGCTCGAAGGTAACAGAAAGACCATACTGACTAGGAGAGTAACGGTTAGGGACACGACGCTGACGAACAGGACGAGTAGAGGGAAGATCATCAGAGGAAGACGACGCAGGAGACGACGATGAAGAAGAGGGAATAGTAGAGGAAGACTCCGGAGAACGAGGAGAACTAGGAGAACTAGACGGAGCAGAGGAGGACGGTGTCGAAGAAGAGACATCAGGGGGAGGAGATCCTGAAGAAGACACAATAGGGGTAGAAGGAGATGTGTCAGGAAAGAGAAGAAAAGAGATATCTTCCACCGAGTAAGTACCAACGGTGGGACGAGGATAGAAAGGACGCGTCTCATCAAAAGTAACATCACGAGAGATACGCATTCGACGACCAACAGGGTCCCAACAGCGATAGCCCTTATGCTCATCACTGTATCCAAGGAAGACACACTCAACAGACTGAGCAGTCAGTTTGGTGCGTTCGCGAGGAGCAAGAAGAACATAACAAACATAACCAAACAAGCGAAGCATGGAGTAGTCTGGAGACTGTCCAGATAGACGCTCAAGAGGGATACCACCCTGCAGAGCAGCAGAAGGCTGAATATTGATGAGGTAAGCCGACGTAGCGACAGCCTCAGCCCAGAAATGCGGCGGAAGAGAAGAAGCAATCATCATGGCACGAGTGGTCTCAAGAAGATGGCGATGCTTACGCTCAGCAACGCCATTTTAGGCATGTGCACCAGGACAGGAGAACTGAGCAAGAGTGCCCTGCTCGGCAATAACATCTCGCAACATCTGGGAGATATACTCACCAGCAGAATCAGCACGAAACACATGAATGGGGGTAGAATATTGAGTACGGACCATGGCCGCAAAACGCTGATATATGGAGAGCACTTCACTGCGAGAGCGCATAAAATACAACCAAGTGTACCGAGAAAAATCATCGATGAATAAAATATAGTAGCGATGGCCCCCTTTCGAAGCGAAAGGAGCCGGACCCCAAACATCGGAATGAACTAAATCAAAAGGTCGCTGAGATACAGACGCGCTAGTAGGATAGGGAAGCTGAATCTGTTTACCCAACCTACAGCCCTGACAATGTAAAGACCCATCTCCTGAGACAGGCCCCAGAAGATCACGATGAACTAATGATGACAGGCGGGAGTCATAAAGGTGACCAAGACAATGATGCCACTGCTGAAAGGAGCTGATAGCAGAGGCGACGACCGAAGAAGAACTGGCAGATGAAGTGGCAGCGGAAGGAACACGAAGCCAGTCTAACTCCCAAAGTCCTGAAGAGTCACGGCTGCGAGGGCCAGCTCCAACCAGGGCCTGTGTGCGACGGTCCTGGACAACACAAGAATCAGCATCAAGAATGACGCGACAACCAGAGTCAGTAAGCTGGATAGCAGAGAACAGATTCATCTTAAAAAGAGGGACATGAGAAATATCAGGAACAGAAAAAGAAGAAGTAGAAAGGGTGCCCCGACTAGAAACAGGAAGAGAAGTACCATCAGCCGTAAAAACACGGACAGGAGAAGGAAGAGAACGAAGAGCGGACAGAAAAGAAGACTCAGAGGTCATATGAAAGGAAGCTCCAGAATCCAGATACCACGGAGACATATCTGACTGTGTAGAAGATGGTGGTCGTGCTGTGCCTGAAGAATCAGTCACAGAACCAGTAGAGCCCGTCGAAGAAGAGTCTGTAGCAGCAAGCAGACCGCGAAGACTCCTGATAATGTCCTGATCAGAGAGAGCAACTGCTGAAGACCCGGAAGGAGCCGACTGCCCACGAGCCTGGTGCTGCTGATGTAAACTGGGGTCCCGTGTATAACAGGTGGCCCAAGTATGGCCATCCCTGTTGCAGTAAGAGCAGTGACGAAGAGAACCACGGCGACCCTGACCATGAGCCTGCTGGTGCTGAATCTGTCCCTGAGACTGGTGGTGCTGACTCTGGCCCTGACCTGGAGGAGTGGGTAGTATCGGCGGTGGCACAGAGGACCGCGGCTAAGGCGAGGGAGCAGACGGCATAGGAGAACCACGGGTAGCGAGCACAGATGGAACCGCAAGAAGACCAGCACCACGGAGACGAGTCTCCTCAGCCCGAAGCTCAGACAACACCTCAGAGAGCGGAACACGACCACGAGCATTCAGCTGAGCACGCCGGGGCTCAAACTCCTGGCGGAGCCGAGACAGAAACTCATAGATGCGGTGAAACTCCAAATCCGAGCGCACAATCTGGCAACACGAGCATGTGCCACAAACAGCAGTACGGAGAGAATCAAGCTGACGCCAGATAGCAGCACTCTGAATATAGAACTCATCAATAGTGGAATCACCCTGCTGAAGAGCATGCTCCTGGCGAACCACAGACAGGTAAAGAGCATCCCCAGACGGCTGATAGCGCTGACGAAGATGTGCCCACTGAGCAGCAACAGTAGGTAGACTCATAAACTCAGCAGCATACTGGGGCAGAATACTGGATGTGAGGACAGCAGCGGCACGAGCATCCTCATCGACCCACTGAGTGTAGGCAGTCAGAGCGTGGCGATAGGTCTCGAGATCAGCAGAGTACTGCTTAAACTTCATGTCATAAGCAGCAACAGCACTATCATCGGCACTCTGAGCAGCATCCTTGGCCTCCTGAGAAGCATCAGCGCCGAGAACAATCGGCGTCGGCGGAAGAGGAGCCACAGGAGCAGGGGGCATGGCGGACAGGAGACCTCGCCGGAGAGCACACCCCAAAGACGGAGACCGCGCATGTGAACACGCATAAAGGCAGCGAAATCAGGATAATTCGCGCCATCGAAGATCACCGGACAGCGAGGAATCGCAACATAGCCCGATGCAGAAGACATTGCTTAATTTTTTTTTTTTACTCGCTCAGATCCGTCGAAAAAAAAAGAAGACGCCGGCAGCAGATCCGATCAGAGCTGATTTCGTCCGCCGTGCAGCGGGCGTGTGACAGCAGCGAGCCAGCTGAGAGAGCCTGCAGCGGGCCAGCAGAGGGCTGGCAGGGAGTTTGAGGAGGTTGCACGTGGGGTCCTTACTAGGGGGTTGCACGTGGGGGAGTGCAGGCCCTTGCTCGTGGAGAGTCACGCGGGTGTACAGCGTCCGCGTGGAGGAGGGTAGCGCTCAAGCGGCAGGGTGTCAGGTAGCCGATTGTGGAGACCGAGGGCGGCGTGGAGACCAAGGGCGGGAGCAGGTGTGTCGATCCCGCGCAGCGCGTGGACACCGACGCGATGTGGAGACCTTGCTCTGATCGATCCCGCGTGGACCTTGCTCGTGGAGACCTTGCTCTGATCGAGAAGAAACAGATCTGAACGAATCTGGATCCGATCTGTAGACTGAGAAGAAACAGATGACGACGACAGACGGCCAGAAACTGGACGTAGACAGGCGGCGACCGGCGGCGGCGACGACGGCAAGGCCGTCGGCGACAGGGACGGTGGCGGCTAGAGCGACGAAGTTGCGAGTAGAAGGAGGCTAACCTAGCTCTGATACCATGTCAGGAATATGCAACTTGTATTCCTCTGGGGCCAAAGGCCACAATATATAGTACAGGTATAGGGCTAATATGCAGGAAGCCCCCTAACATATGGAGGAAATACAATATACAGATATATACATCTAACATGTATAACATTTTCAGTGTGTAGACTATCTTAAGGCACAATAACAGAATATGAGGCATTCCTTCTTTTTTCGCAGGAGATAATATGCAATCATTCCGATCAGATAGATTGCAGGATGAACAGAATGAATGTGCATTTAATAAATGGAAAATGATAAATAAAATCTCTACAAATTACATGCAGATAGGCACAAAGCATTCTTACCTCAGCATGTGTCAACTTCCACCTAGAATGATTGTTTATCGGATTTGCCACCTCAGAACCCCATCTACCACATTTTCTAAGCAGCGTAGATGTGTATACACAATTCTCCACCTTCTCATATGAAGAAATCAACGAAATATCACCACATGAAACCAACTGCATGAAAGAACGAACAATACAACACATATGAGATCAGCGCACCATTCAAAAAACATGGTTAAACCAAAGCAATGGTAGTACTAGAACATTAAATAAATTGGCAAGCTAACAGGAAATATCCTTAGCCTTTACATAGAAGTTATTTCTGCAAGCTTGACAAATAAAATAAAGTAGGTAGCACATTTCCCCTTGCAAGATTATATTATATCCATCAACCGGAGGTTCTATTAACAACAGTCTAATCTAATGGAACTAACTTTGGAGATAAGGTCAACGAGCATACACAGTCCACAACAAGATCGATCCACATTTTCCACACATAAATGGAATTGCCACAAGTTGCGGAATGGCTACGTCCCGTGCATCATACTCCACCCACCTTATATCTTAGAAACTTTTATCAGTAGTCATACCAAAGTTTACTGAAATTACTGCTCTGCTAAATGGCGGCTCAATTCAGAGCAGACAATTGGACTACTACTTCGATTAATTGCATGGCATTCGCGACTAATAAGAGGTAACGCCTATGTGTAACTGTAAAACGTACACCGGTGATCTTGACGAGCTGGCCGTCGGCGGCGACGCGAAGGCTGGAGGCCGGGAGCCCGTCCTCGAACCGCCGCAGCACGCGGCCCGACGCCGCGGCCGCGGCATTCCACAGGAGGAACGCGGAGACGGCCGCCGAGAGCACCATCGCCACCACGAACAGCACGGCGCTGCCCACGACGGCGAGGACGAGGACGCCGAGGCCGATCCCCACCGCGAGCAGCGCCGCGACCGCCCAGGCCGCCGCCCTCGGGAACGGCGCGGGAAGCGGGCCCGCCGCGTCCCCCGCGGTGGCGCAGAGGTCGTTCAGGGAGGCCGCGGTCGCCCCAGACTCGGCGTCGTCGTCGGCGGTGCCGCCTCCCGGAGGCATATCTCTCTACCAGCTGCTCTGCTCGGTTCCGTTGCTGCGGTTTTCCCAGGCTTTTCTTTGACCTTTTTGCTCCTCCTTTTCCCCCTCGGTGGGTTTGGTTTCTGCCGTGCGTTTTAAGGAAAACCAGCGTGGCGCACATCTGGTGCTACACTTTACGATGACAGGTGGGAGCACAAGCAGATTGGTCCCATATGTCTGTGATGTGCACCATGAATTGCTGCTTAGCCGTGGAGCATAGAACTACCCGTGCTTAAAAGCGAACGCACACGTCCTCGTATCGAAATAAACGATGACATGTGGGGCCAGAGATTGCTCCGACTGCAGTGTCAGTGAACGTTGTAGTGCGATGCATTGTGGCTGCGGAGCTGGGACCAGATGATCAGACCGGCCTCGCGTGCTCACTAGTCACGTGAGCTCTCCGCCGCTCAGTGGACTGACCGAGTGACTGACAGTGAAGCAGTCGGGTTCGTAGTTCGTACACTGGCACAATGCCATGATGCAGACATATCAGCCCCCTGACGCGTGGGCCCAGAAGCTTGTGGTTACCTATCTGCCTGTTGGCTGGCTATCTCATGTGTACCGTAATTACGCTCAGAATATGTAATGTTGTACTCCATAGGCCTAGTGGAGTAAGAGCATCTCCACTCCGGACGCCAAAATTACGTCCGGACGTTGAAAATCGGCTCACTCGCGTATCCAGGGATCTCTTTTTGGTCGGATTTAGGCCAACTTTAGTTCGGACTACCCAGGCTAAACCCAGGATCCCGGTTACGCCCTGGGGACGTCGAACGAAGCGAATTCGGCGAGTGGACCAGCCTGTAAGCGACAGAAGCCGACTCGCCGCCATCCTTCCCGCTGTTTTTCTTTTCCCGCCCTCGCCGCTACAACCCTCCCGCCATTCTTCCGACCTATAAAAGCCGTACATCTCGTCGTCTCTCTTCACAGTCTCTCACACTACCACAACTCCAGCGAACTTCGGACGTTCGCACCTTTCTTCCTCCTCCACTTCGTCGAGAAGCCATGGCCGGCCGACGCATGCTGTCGCCGTGGGAAGCCCGGCTGCTCCGCGAGGCGCGCTATACGGCCCCGCCTGAAAGAACATTTCTTAATCCCTAGTGTTTTGCGTGTTAGATAACAATAACAAGGATTATTTAATATGTGTTGAAGTGTTGCAGCTCTCCCTAAGAAAAAGGGAAATGTTTCTGCCTTTGCGGGACGGATATCCGCCCCTCCCTCTTCCCAAGAGTGCGCGAGCCCCAGAGAGGGGGCGGAGTTTGTGGCCGGATTTTACGGCCCGGCCGGACAGTCCGCCCCCTCGAGGATTTCCTTCAAGCCAAGGCATGCGTCGCTCTCTGTATGGGGGGCGGAGTTTCCCTCGGACTGTCCGGTCCTTGGGCGGAGACCCTGGCAGGGGCGGATAATCCGCCCCCCTGGAATTTTCTTCAAGTCAAGGCTGCGTCACTCTCTGTATGGGGGACGGAGTTTTCCCCGGAGTTTCCGTCCTGGGGGCGGATTTTCTCCCCAGGGCGGATAGTCCGCCCCAAAGGGGGGCGGATAATCCGCCCCCAAACTTCTCCAATAGCTTGTTCTGGGCAGGGGGTATTTAAGCCTGTCTTCCTCCTCTGTCCAGAACTCTTGATTGATCCGAAAAATAAAAGACCTGACCTGCAACCTTCATCCAAGAGAACTCCACCTAGATCCACTCAAAGGCTCCGTCCATTGGGGAATCAAAGGAGGAGAACTCGATCATCATCAACTACAATCAAGCGCTTCATCTCTTCTCCATTCATTTGGAGAACCACCGATCTAGTATTTCTTGCAAATATCTAGATCCTTGTTTTTGTTTATATTGATAAACCTTGTTCTTGTGGCAGCTTGTTGTCATCTCGGGAGCCCCCAATTCGGTTGTGGGTGTGTGCCCCGATAGTGTTGTAAAAGGCACCGGTTCCCGCCTCGAAAGGATCCAATAGTGGAGAAGGTGGATCAGGCCTCTCGTGGCGAGATCCATCGGAGAATAGGGTGAGGCCTATTGTGGCGTGGTGGTCTTAGAACCGCCCACCCCTCCAACGCAGATGTACTTCCCTTAACAAGGAAGGAACTGCGGTAAAACAAATCCCTGTGTCTCTGCGTGCTCCACTACGGTTCCTTCGCTCCTCTCTTTACGTGCTTAGTAGTTAGGGTTGCATATAGGGAAATTCTCGTAGTTGCATATCTAGAGAATTTACTTTGTGTCAAGCCTAAAATTGAAAAAGTATTAAAAATGGTTAGCACCTATTCACCCTCCCCTCTAGGTACCCATACGATCCATTTCAATTGGTATCATGTAGGGGTTCGTAGCATGGAAAAATAAAAAAATTCTACCGCATGCAAACAAACAAGCCAAGATCTATCTACTAGATTGTAGCAACGATTCGATAGAGGAACTCACCCTCGAAGATTCCAAAACGGTTAAGAGAACAGATTCTCGTGGGTGATGTAGTCGTACTCTTGCCGATCTCAAGATCGCGTAGACGATCCTTTCGGCGCTGCGTTCCGGCAGCGCTTCCGTAGTCGGTCACACGTTCGGTACTCGATGAAGACCTTCCTCTCTCATGTTCCAGCAGGCAGCGGAGGTTGTAGCACTCTCCCCGTGATTCCAGCAGCACGACGGTGTGGTGTCGGAAGTAGAGGGGAGATCTCGCAGGGCTTCGCCTTAAGCCGGAGCGAGTATGGTGGAGTATGAGAGAGGCCTTGGTGATATAGGGTTTAGAGGGCACCAAGGGGAGGGTGTGGCCGGCGTCTAGGGCTTGGGGAAGCCCCAAGTCGCCGAGTTGGAGGGGAAACCCTAGGCGGCGGCTGCACTTGGAGGTGGAGGCGCGAGAGCTAGGGTTTGAGGTGTGTTGGTAGGGGGCAGCCCTACCCCTCCTTATATAGGTGGAGGGTGGACGGTTGGGAGGAGGGAGTCCTCCTCCAACTCCTCCTCCTTGGCCGGCGGGTGGAGGGAGGGGACTTCCTCCCCAAGTAGGTTTCCTACTCTCCCTCCACCAAGCAAACTTGAAATTTGACTTTTCAAATTGGCATTTGACTTTCAAACTTCGATTTGATTTCTCTCTTTATTTTGCCCAGCCAAGTGACCTAGTACATGATGCAACCATTCCATATTTTTATGACACATTCATGTACCCTTCCTCTTCGGAATGCCGGACCTTCCAGACCCTTCTAGAACATTCCTCGTGAAAACACCGGAATCATTCCCGAACTCCGAAACAGGACTTTCCTTATATGAATCTTATTCTTCGCACTATTATGGATCTCCTCGTGATATCCCGGATCCCATCCGAGACTCCGAACAACATTCGGTCTCTTACGCATCATTCCATAACTACTCAACAACATCGAATCCTTAAGTGTGTCTCCCTACGGTTCGTGAATTATGCGGACATGACCGAGACACTTCTCTGATCAATAACCAATAGAGGAATCTATAAATTCATATGGCTCCCACATATTTCTATGATTACTTTGCGATTGAATGAACCACTTAAATACGATATCAATTTCCCTTTGTCTCACGATAGTTTACTTATCTGAGGTTTTGATCGTCGGTATCTCTGCATACCTAGTTCAACCTCGTTACCGATAAGTACTCTTTTCTCGTTCCCGTGATATGTGATCCCTTGTGAGCCAGTCACATGCTTGCAAGCTAATTGGATGACATTCCACCGAGAGGGCCTAGAGTATATCTATCCGTCATATGGATGGACAAATCCCACTCTTGATCCATGTGCCTCAACCCATACTTTCCAAACACTCAATGCCACCTTTATAACCACCCAGTTACGGTGTAGTGTTTGATGTCATCAAATCATCCTTCCGGTGATGGTGATTAGCATGATCTCATGGTCGAAGGAATTAGGTTACTATGTATCATAAAGCTTATAGCAAATGAACTATTTAAAATGACTTGATCTTTATGCTACGCTTATCTATAGGAGTATGTCCATCACACCATTCTCCTAATGATATGATCTTGTTGTTAACAACATCTCAATGTTCATGATTGGGAAACCACAATCATCTATTAACCAACAAGCTAGTATTATAAAGAGGCTTTACTAGGGACTCTAATTTAGTTTACAAATCACACAAGTATTAATGTTTCCAGTTAATACTATTATAGCATGAATGTAAACATTTGTCATAAATACAAAGATATAATAATAACTACATTTATTATTGCATGTAGGGCATACTTCCAATAGTCTCCCACTTGCACTAGAGTCAACTAATCTAGATTACATGGTAATATACCTAACACCCATCGCAGTTTGGTGTTGGTCATGTTTTGTCCTCGGGAGAGGTTTAGTCAACGGATCCGCCACATTCAGATCTGTGTGTACTTTGCAAATCTTTATGTTACCATCTTGGACATGTTCTCAAATATCGTGAAAACGTAGCTTGATGTGCTTCAGCTTCTTGTGTGACCTTGGTTCTTGCGCATTGGCTATGGCGCCCATGTTATCACAGTAGATAGACATTGGGTCCAGCGCACTTGGAACCACACCGAGCTCTGTAATGAACTCCTTCATCCATATCGCTTCTTGTGAAACCTCCAAAGCAGCTATGTATTCCGATTCAGTTGAAGATCTCGCCATAACACTTTGCTTTGCACTCCTCCAGCTAACTGCTGCACCATTCAAAGTAAATATGTATTCAGATTGAGATTTAGAATCATCCGGATCGGTGTTCCAACTAGCATCGGTGTAACCATTAACAACGAGCTATTCATCACCTCCATAAGAAAGAACCATATCCTTAGTTCTTCTCAAGTACTTAAGGATGTTTTTGACCACTGTCCAATGATCCACTCCTGGATCACTTTGATATCTGCTAGTCAAACTAACAGCATATGCAATGTCGGGTCTAGTACATAGCATGGCATACATTAGAGATCCTATGGCTGAGGCATAGAGAGTCTTACTCATCCTTTCTCTATCTTCTGCCGTTGCAGGACTTTGAGTTTTACTCAAGGTCTTATTGGGCAACATGGGCAAGAACCCTTTCTTGCTATCTTCCATTCCAAACCTCTTTAGAACTTTGTCCAAATATGTACTTTGTGACAATGATATTAGGCGTCTCGATCTATCTCTATAAATCTTTATGCCTAATATGTAAGCTGCTTCGCCAAGATCTTTCATTGAAAAACTATTATTCAAATAATCCTTGACACTATTAAGAAGGTCTACATCATTCCCAATCAACAATATGTGATCTACATATAGTATTAAGAATGTTACAGAGCTCCCACTCACTTTATTGCAAATACAAGCTTCTCCATAAGTTTGTATAAAACCAAAAAAATTAATTACCTTATCAAAACGTTGATTCCAACTTCGGGGTGCTTGCTTTAATCCATATATGGACCGTTGAAGTTTGAATACCTTATTAGCATCTTTAGAATCGACAAAACCTTTGGGTTGCATCATATACAACTCTTCATCAATGTATCCATTGAGGAACGCTGTTTTGACATCCATCTGCCATATCTTATAATCATAATATGCAGCGATTGCTAACATAATCCTCACAGACTTTAGCTTCGCTACTGGTGAGAAAGTCTCATCATAGTCAACTCCTTGAATTTATCGAAACCCTTTTGCGACAAGTCGAGCTTTATAGACAGTAACATTACCATCAGCATCTGTTTTCTTCTTGAAAATCCATTTGTTCTCGACAGCCTTCTGGCCATCCGGTAAGTCCACCAAAGTCCATACTTGGTTTTCGTACATGGATCCAATCTCGGATTTCATGGCTTCTTGCCATTTATTGGAATCTGGGCTCATCGTCGCTTCCTCATATGTCGCAGGGTCATCGGTGTTGTCCACCAACATGACACTCATAACGGGATCATACCAATCAGGAATGGTACGAGTTCTCGTTGACCTGCGAGGTTCTGTAGCAACTTCAATCGAAGTTTCATGATCAACATCATTAGCTTCCTCTCTTATTGGTGTAGGCGCCACAGGAACTACTTCCGGTGCTGCGCTACTCGCAAGTTTGAGAGAAGGTTCAACAACCTCGTCGAATTCTACTTTCCTTCCAACCACTTCTTTCGAGAGAAATTCCTTCTCGAGAAAGGATCCATTCTTGGCAACAAAGATTTTGCCCTCGGATCTATGATAGAAGGTATACCCAATAGTTTTCTTCGGGTATCCTATGAAGACGCATTTTTCTGCTTTGGGTTCAAGCTTGTCCGGCTGTAACTTATTTACATAGGCTTCGCAACCCCAAACTTTAAGGAACAGTAATTTTGGTTTCTTCCCAAACCATAATTCATACGGTGTCGTTTCAACGGATTTAGATGGTGCCCTATTTAAAGTGAATGCGGCTATTTCTAATGCATAACCCCAAAACGATAGCGGTAAATCTGTAAGTGACATCATAGAACGAACCATATCTAAGAGAGTTCGATTACGACGTTCAGACAGACCATTACGTTGTGGTGTTCCCGGCGGTGTCAAGTGTGAAAGTATTCCGCATTTCTTCAAATGCTCGCCAAACTCGTAACTTAGATATTCACCTCCACGATCAGATCGTAGAAATTTAATCTTCTTGTTACGTTGATTCTCTACCTCACTTTGAAATTCCTTAAACTTCTCGAAAGTTTCGGACTTATGTTTCATGAAATAGATATACCCATATCTACTCAAGTCATCCATGAAGGTAAGAACATAACGATAACCACCGCGCGATGCTACACTCATTGGGACACACACATCGGTATGTATGATTTCCAATAAGTCCGTATCTCGCTCCATCATACCAGAAAATGGAGTCTTAGTCATTTTACCCATCAGACATGCTTCGCATCTTTCAAGTGATTCAAGAAGTCCATTGGAATGGAGTTTCTTCTATGTTTCTCTCCAATGTGACCAAGACGATAGTGCCACATATAGGTCGAGTTATCGCTCAATTTCAAACGTTTAGCTTCAATGTTATTAATATGTGTATTTCCACTATCGAGATTCAATAAGAATAGACCATCTATCAAATGTGCATGTGCATAAAACATATTACTCATATAAATCGAACAACCATTATTCTTGGACTTAAACAAGTAACCGTCTCGCAATAAACATGATCCAGATATAATGTTCATGCTCAACGCAGGCACCAAATAACAATTATTTAAGTATAAAACTAATCCCGATGGTAGATGAAGAGGCAGCGTGCCGACCGCGATCACATCAACCTTTGATCCATTTCCAACGCGCATCGTCACCTCATTCTTCGCTAGCTTCCGTTTATTCTGCAGCACCTGTTTCGAGTTACAAATATGAGCAACTGAACCAGTATCAAATACCCAGGCACTACTACGAGTACTAGTGAGATACACGTCAATAACATGTATATCGGATATACCTTTCTTCTTGATGTTGTCATTCTTCAAATCTTCCAAGTACTTTGGGCAATTCCGCTTCTAGTTACCCTCTCCCTTGCAGTAAAAGCACTCAGTATCAGGCTTAGGCCCAGCCTTGGTCTTCTTCGCCGGCGCGGTAACTTTCTTATCGCCCTTCTTGAAGTTTCCCTTTTGCTTAGACTTGCCTTGCTTCTTGAATTTGGTGGTATTATTGACCAACAACACTTGGTGCTCTTTCTTGATCTCCACTTCTGTAGATTTCAACATGGAGAAGAGTTCTAGCAACGTCTTGTCCATGTTTTGCATATTGTAGTTCATCACAAAGTTCTTGTAACTTGGTGGTAGTGATTGGAGGACACGATGAATCCCCAAAGAATTAGGAATCACTATACCCAAACTTTGGAGTTTGTTTGCGTGCCCAAACATCTTAAGCACATGCTCACTGACGGAGCTGCCCTCTTCCATCTTGCAGTTAAAGAACTTTTCAGAAGCCTCATAACTCTCATCTACCGTGTGAGCCTCAAATATCATTTTGAGTTCACGGACAATATCATGTGGGTCATGGTTCTCAAACCTTTTCTGAAGCTCCGATTCTAAACCATACAAGATAGCACACTGAACTATGGAGTACTGATTCTTCCGAGTGAGGTAAACATTCTTTACTTCATCGGTAGCAGTAGCTGCAGGTGGGTCACCCAGCGGTGCATCTAGCACATAGGTAAAATTACCAGCGTTGAGGACAATCCTCAAATTGCGGAACCAATCCGCGAAGTTGCTTCCATTGTTTTTCAACTTTTCTTTCTCTAGGAACGCATTAAAATTGATGGTAGGGGCCGCCATTGATCTACAACATATTTGCAATAGTTTAGACTAAGTTTATGACAAATTGAGTTCTAATAATAGTTAAATTAATCTAGGTGAACTCCCACTTAAAACAATATCCCTCAAATTGTTTTAGTGATCACACGAACCAAATCCACCACATCAAAACCGATCATCACGAGAGTTGATGTAGCCTCAATGGCAAACAATCAACATGTTCATCATATCTACTATATGACTCATGCTTTACCTTTTGGTGATCCGTGTTCCGAGACCATGTCTGTACATGCCAGGCTCGTCAAGATCAAACCTTAGCTTTCGCTTGTGCAAATCTGGCTTGCTCACGTTGTATACACTCGCAGAATCTAACACACCTGATCATCACATGGTGCTTCGAAACAACGAGCTTTAGCAACGGTGCTTACTAAGGATGAACACTTTAAAACTTGAAATTTGTGTGCTTGAGGGATCATCTTATAATGCTACCGTCGCAAACTAATCAATACAAGATGCATAAAGGATTAACATCACATGCAATTCATAATATGTGATATGATATGGCCTTTCTTCTTGTGCTTCCGATCTCCATCTTCAAGCACGAACATGATCTCCATCATCACCGGTATGGCGTCAACGTCAATGGCGCCGCTTCATGGTTGTCATCCACCAGCTTCAACTATTACAACTACTTTGAATAGACACGCGGGTCTTAACGGAATTTAAAGACAACCATATGGCTCCTGCCGGTTTCCAAGACTTACAATAAGGAACATTGCATACATCATATATAATCACAATCATGGCCATATCACATCACAGCACACCCCTGCAAAACAAAGTTAGATGCCTCTAATTTTCTTTGCATATTTTATGTGGTTTGGGGCTTTCAATAAGTGTCGATCTAACTTACGAACAAGAACCACAACGTTGATGTTTGAACTATCAAGTGCCCGTTGTAAATTGAATCTATACTATAATGGGAGAGACAGACACCCGCAAAGCCACTTATGCAATACATGTTGCATGTTGGGCGTGGAGCAAGTCTCATGAACGATGTCATGTAAGGTTACCCGGGCCGCTTCATCCCATCATACCGCAAGATGCAAAGTACACAAAAGGCAATTGATAATAAAAGCACCACCGCCCACAATGACCATTGTGTTCTACTCGTGCAACAGATCTACATATAGACACGGCTCTGATACCACTGCAGGGGTTCGTAGCATGGAAAAACAAAAAAATTCTACCGCATGCAAACAAACAAGCCAAGATCTATCTACTAGATTGTAGCAACGATCGATAGAGGAACTCACCCTCGAAGATTCCAAAGCGGTTAACGAGAACAGATTCTCGTGGGTGATGTAGTCGTACTCTTGCCGATCTCAAGATCGCGTAGACGATCCTTCCGGCGCTGCGTTCTGGCAGCGCTTCCGCAGTCGGTCACACGTTCGGTACTCGATGAAGACCTTCCTCTCCCTTGTTCCAGTAGGCAGCGGAGGTTGTAGCACTCTCCTCGTGATTCCGGCAGCATGACGGCGTGGTGTCGGAAGTAGAGGGGAGATCTCGCAGGGCTTCGCCTTAAGCTGGAGCGAGTATGGTGGAGTATGAGAGAGGCCTTGGTGATCTAGGGTTTAGAGGGCACCAACGGGAGGGTGTGGCCGGCGGCTAGGTCTTGGGGAAGCCCCAAGTCGCCGAGTTAGAGGGGAAACCCTACGCGGCGGCGGCTGCTGCACTTGGAGGTGGAGGCGCCAGAGCTAGGGTTTGAGGTGTGTCGGTAGGGGGCAGCCCTACCCCTCCTTATATAGGTGGAGGGTGGCCGGTTGGGAGGAGGGAGTCCTCCTCAAACTCCTCCTCCTTGGCCGGCGGGTGGAGGGAGGGGACTTCCTTCCCAAGTAGGTTTCCTACTCTCCCTCCACCAAGCAAACTTGAAATTTGACTTTTCAAATTGGCGTTTGACTTTCAAACTTCGATTTGATTTCTCTCTTTATTTTGCCCAGCCAAGTGACCTAGTACATGATGCAACCATTCCATATTTTCATGACACATTCATGTACCCTTCCCCTTCGGAATGCCGGACCTTCCAGACCCTTCTAGAACATTCCTGGTGAAAACACCGGAATCATTCCCGAACTCCAAAACAAGACTTTCCTTATATGAATCTTATTCTCCGGACCATTCCGGATCTCCTTGTGATATCCCGGATCCCATCCGAGACTCCGAACAACATTCGGTCTCTTACTCATCATTCCATAACTACTCAACAACATCGAATCCTTAAGTGTGTCTCCCTACGGTTCGTGAATTATGCGGACATGACCGAGACACTTCTCCGATCAATAACCAATAGAGGAATCTGGAAATTCATATGGCTCCCACATATTTCTATGATTATACGATACCCATTTCCCTTTGTCTCACGATAGTTTACTTATCCGAGGTTTTGATCGTCGGTATCTCTGCATACCTAGTTCAACCTCGTTACCGATAAGTACTCTTTTCTCGTTCCCGTGATATGTGATCCCTTGTGAGCCAGTCACATGCTTGCAAGCTAATTGTATGACATTCCACCGAGAAGGCCCGGAGTATATCTATCTGTCATAAATCCCACTCTTGATCAATGTGCCTCAACCCATACTTTCCAAACACTCAATGCCACCTTTATAACCACCCAGTTACGGTGTAGTGTTTGATGTCATCAAAGCATCCTTCCGGTGATGGTGATTAGCATGATCTCATGGTCGAAGGAATTAGGTTACTATGTATCAGAAAGCTTATAGCAAATGAACTATTTAAAATGACTTGATCTTTATGCTACGCTTATCTATAGGAGTATGTCCATCACACCATTCTCCTAATGATATGATCTTGTTGTTAACAACATCTCAATGTTCATGATTGGGAAACCACAATCATCTATTAACCAACAAGCTAGTATTATAAAGAGGCTTTACTAGGGACTCTAATTTAGTTTACAAATCACACAAGTATTAATGTTTCCGGTTAATACTATTATAGCATGAATGTAAACATTTATCATAAACACAAAGATATAATAATAACTACATTTATTATTGCCTCTAGGGCATATATCCAACATATCAGAGCCCCGGCTCTTATTTCGGGCTTAACCGCCTAAGAGAAGTATGGGTTCCAAGGTAGATGGGAGTGATGCTCCGGAGGTAGTCACCATGAACGATCTCAAGACGTTGGAAACAACCTTGGTGAGTTCAATGGAGTTTAAGATGGAAGAGATGCGTCAATTGATAATGCGTCTCTCCACATCCGCATCATCACCTCCATCTAACTCTGAGGCTACCACTCTGCAATCCAAGGAAATGGGTAAAACTGTTTCCAAAGATAACGAAGTGGTTGGTGATGACACTAGCAAGAGCTCCTCCTCGAAAAAGGATAGCGGCAAGGATGGATACAATGAGGTTTATCATGTGTATTCCCCTGATCCACCTATCCCTCACCCACATATACATAATAGGGGTGATCTACCCAAACTTTCAGCATCTACTTTTACTCAATGGCAATTTTTGATGAAATCCCATGTGTGCAGTTCCTCCATAGAGTTGTGGAAGATCATCGAAAATGGTCTTCATGTTGGAAACCCCAACAATCTTACAAGAAGAGAAGTTGTCGATATCCAACTCAACGCTACAGCTCTACACATGATACAACTTGGTGTGGGTGACAAAGATATGCCACACATTCAGCATCTTAGTACAGCTAAGGAAGCTTGGGATGCTCTCACCGAGCTCTTCATCGGAAATGAAAGTATGAAAAGGAATAGATATGATGTGTTGAGTAAGGAAGCTGAAGGATTCTATATGTTGGATGGAGAATACCATGAAGACATGTATAGGAGGCTTAAGGCAATAGCCACAAATTTCAGAAACCATGGTGCCGCTCATGTTGATGATGCATGGATCAAGCTCAAGTATGTCAGTGCTCTTATGCCATTTGAGCCCACAGATTTGAAAAGTCTCCAAGGTAGGCATAACTATCACCTCATGACATCCAATGAGGTAATGCAAGAAATGGCCGCTTTCAAAGTGGCTGCCAAGAATGCCGAAGATGCTCGTGCTCGAGCTATGGGGATGCAAAAGGGGGTCAACATGGCCTTGAAGACTAGTGTGATTGATCATGATGAATATGCCATAGAAGGTCTGGACTGTCCCGAGGATATAAAAAGGATCCACGAACAATACTTGGCTCTTTATGCTAGAAACTTTTGGAAAGATCCAGCCAAGGCTAAAGCTGAACTAGAACGCAAGAATGGAGCCTATGGAAGAAAAGAAAGGGGTCCCAAGCTGAGAACATGTTTCAACTGTGGTGAGGCTGCACTTTGTAGCCGAGTGTCCATATCAAAGTAGGGAAGATAATGGAGGAAGACTTATTTTCAAGGACAAGTCAAAGGCTCCACGCAAGAAATAGTTTGTAAAGAAGAATGCTCCTTTCAAGAAGCAATCAAAGATTGTTCTAGTGGCTCAAGAAGAATATTCATCGGGAAGTGAATATGAGGATGAGGACGATAGCTCTCAAGAGGTGGCTGCTATAGCCACCACATCTACATCAACATCTCTCTTCGACTCTCCGAATGAAAACATCATCAACAAGAATTCTACTTGTCTCATAGCAAGAAGCTCCGAGGTAACGACTCCTAACTCTTCTTTTTCTAAGGCTATGATTGACATGGATGATCCTACTAGTATTAAGGTTAAAGAAGAGATTATTGCTTTGGATTACTTCTACACTAACTTGCAAGGTGAGCACAAAGTTCGTTTTGAAGCTCTTATGGATCAGCTGGCCCAAAACGAAGCTCTTCTCGAAGAAAAGGGCAGAATTGAAAGGTCATTGCATCCTTAAAAAATTCCCTTGAGGAAGAAGAAGAAGAAGAAGCTCGGGTCTCTCTTGAAGAGAGGCTTGAGTCCATTGAAGAGTCACATGAAGAAATTGTGGCTAAACTTGTTAAGGAACGTGACAATGCAGTCACCAAAGCAAAGAAGTTAAAGAAGGAAAAGATTGACTTTGGGGCAGCTCATGATAGACTCTCCTAGGAATTGGAGAAACTTGACAATGCTCACAAGGCATTGAAAAACGATTTATCCATTCTCAATGAGTCACATGATCAGCTTCAAAGTCGATTGGCCAAATATGATGTTCCTAGCTCATCCAACTCAACATATAGTCACAAGGAAAATGCTAGTGTGGAAAAAGAAGTGGTCAAGGACATCACTTCCAAGGATAAGGGTGTGGTTGATGAAGTTCTTGGCAAGCAAAGGTCAAATCATGGTAAAGAGGGACTTGGGTATGTCACCAAGTCCAAGAAAAAGAAAAACAAGAAGAACAAGACCAAGAATGTGCAATCAAAGACAAGCATTATTGAGAAGAATGTCACAAAAGACAAGACTAACAATATAGGTTTTGCAGGGTCTCACAATCCAAATTATGAACTCTTTTGTGATGATTATGGTGATGTTTATGCTTATTATGTCGGTCCCTTTTATGAATATATTGCTTGGTCTATTTGGGTCCCAAAGACCCTTGTTACTAACATGAAAGGACCCATTGAAAAATGGGTACCTAAAAGCAAGAAGTAATTCTCTTGCAGGGCTATGCTTCCGGTGGGTCGAAATGGGTGCTGGATAGTGGATGCACTAGTCATATGACCGGAAGCAAGGAGATCATCACGGAGATGCGTCCAAATCATGATAATATCACAGTCTCCTATGGTGATAAGTCTAAATCTCAGGTATTGGGTCTTGGCAAGGTTGTGGTTGCCCACGATATCTCACTCGTGGACGTCATGCTTGTTGAGACCCTCGGTTACAACCTTCTTTCTGTTCGTGCCCTTGGCAAGATGGGCTTTGCTGTTTTTATCGATGATGATTTGGTGGTACTCTTGTGGAGCAAGTCTCTAAAGGTCGCTTTCGTTGGATACGTCGAAAATGACCTGTATGTGGTGGACTTTTCGGGGAAAACCACTTCGGGTCCGATGTGTCTATTCGGAAAGGCCGACATGGGTTGGCTATGGCATCGCTGTTTAGCCCATGTCAACATGAGAACTTTGCAAAGTCTCCACAAGGGTGGCCACATCCTTGGACTAAAAGACAATGTCTCCTTTGCCAAAGATCGTGTTTGCAGGGCTTGTGTTAAAGGCAAAATGCACAACTCTCCCCACAAGAGGAATACTATTGTGTCTTCAAAGAGGATCTTGGAATTACTTCATGTGGATTTATTTGGTCCTCCTTCTCATGCAAGTCTTGGTGGGAAGAAATATTGCTTGGTCATTGTTGATGATTACTCAAGATATACATGGGTCTATTTCTTCAAACTAAAGAGTGAGACTCAACAAACTGTCATTGACTTTGCCAATGAAGTTCAACGTCAACACAATGTTCCTATCTTGGCAATAAGGAGTGACAACGGCTCTGAATTCAAAAACTACACCTTGAATGAGTTTCTAAGCGAAGAGGGGATTAGACATCAATATTCCACTGTGTACACCCCTCAACAAAATGGTGTAGTTGAGAGGAAGAACCGGACTTTGATGGATATGGAAAGATCAATGTTGGCTAAATTCAAGTCTCCTTATAACTTTTGGGCTGAAGCCATATCCACTGCTTGTCACTCATCAAACCGGATCTATCTCCACAAGATTTTGGACAAGACTCCTTATGAAATACTTACCGGTAACAAGCCCAACATCTCATACTTCAGGGTATTTGGGTGTAAGTGTTTCTTTCTTATCAAAGGTGTCCGCTTGTCTAAATTTGAGTCCAAGGCTTTAGAAGGTATTTTTGTTGGTTATGGTGTCGAATCCCACACTTATAGAGTCTACAACAAGCTCACTGGGATTGTTGTAGAATCTTGTAGTGTGGAGTTCGATGAAAATAACGGCTCCTTTGTAGGGCAAGTTGATGTTTGTGATGCAGATGTTGAAATACCCCAAGATGCCATAAGAAGAATGGGAGTGGGATTTTTCCGCCCCATTGAGGAACCCCTTGTGGCGGATTGGGAAGGACAATGCTCCACTCAAGTGGAGCCCTCATCTACACAAGATCAACAAGCTCCTACTATTGGAGAAAACTCTGCACCAACACCGCAACCTGCTAAAGATCATCTGTCTCTTGGACAAGTTGGTAGTCCCAGGCCGGACTATCCGCCTCCTCCAACGGGCGGACAATCCGCCCCTGGCACTCCAACTCGTTCCAGGGGATCCGATGGAGAAGACAACTGCCAAGAAACTCCCAGGCCAGATTCTCCGGCCCCCGAGGGCGGATTATCCGGCTCTGGTTCTCCAAGTCCGGTCAGGCATTCTCAGGAAGAAGGCAAAGGTGCTTCACCTCCCAGGCCAGATAGTCTGGCCCCTCCAAGGGGCGGATTATCCGGCCCTGAAGAACAATCTCTGCAGCAACCTCCTGGTGTTAACTCAGATCAAGATCAAGGGCAAGGCAGTGGTCAAGACAAGGATACAAATACTGAATCAACTCCTTCTAGAAACAATAAGGACATTGAGGCTCGTCGCAAGGCTCGTGCTGATCGGAAACTTGAACTAAGGGGTCACACTCTTGACAAGGTTGTTGGTGATCTACGTCGAAGGGTATCTACTAGAAGAGAACTTGCAAGCTTCTGTGATCATCAAGCTCACATTTCCATGGTTGAACCGAAGAAGTTCTTTGATGCTCTTGAATACCCCGATTGGGTTGTTTCAATGCATGAAGAATTAAATAACTTCGAACGCAACAAAGTTTGGTAGCTCGTAGAGAAACCCAAGGACTGCCGCAATGTTATCGGTACCAAGTGGATCTTCAAGAACAAACAAGATGAAAAAGGCATAGTTGTGAGGAATAAAGCAAGACTCGTGGCTCAAGGATTCTCTCAAGTGGAAGGAATTGATTTTGGCGAGACTTATGCTCCTGTGGCTCGTCTTGAGTCCATCCGTATCCTTCTTGCCTATGCTGCCCATCATAACTTTAAATTACAGCAAATGGATGTTAAGAGTGCATTTCTTAATGGTCCTCTCCATGAGTTAGTATACGTCAAGCAGCCCCCGGGTTTTGAGGACCCCAAATTTCCGAACCATGTCTACAAACTCGATAAGGCGCTCTATGGCCTTAAACAAGCCCCACGTGCGTGGTATGAGTACCTTAAAGATCTTTTGCTAGACCGTGGATTCAAAGTTGGGCAAATCGATCCCACTCTTTTTACTAAGAAGGTTAATGGGGAGATTTTTGTATGCCAACTTTATGTAGATGACATTATTTTTGGCTCTACTAACCAAGCTTTTAATGATGAATTTTCAAAGCTTATGACTGACAGGTTTGAGATGTCCATGATGGGTGAGCTGAGGTTCTTTCTTGGATTTGAGATCAAACAACTTAGAGAGGGAACCTTTATTAATCAAGCTAAGTACATCCAAGACATGCTCAAAAGGTTCAAGATGACGGATCTCAATGGTGTGGCTACTCCAATGCAAACAAAGTGTCATCTTGAGCTCAATCCCAAGGGTAAAGACGTGGACCAAAAGGTATACCGATCCATGATCGGCTCTCTCCTTTACCTTTGCGCATCTAGGCCCGATATCGTGTTAAGTGTAGGAGTGTGTGCAAGGTACCAAGTCGCTCCTAAAGAAAGCCACTTAGTGGCTGTCAAACGAATCTTCAGATATTTGGTTCATTCCCCAAATTTTGGGTTATGGTATCCCAAGGGTTCAAGTTTCTCTCTATGTGGTTACACTGATTCAGATTGGGCTGGTGACAAAGATGATAGGAAATCAACCTCTGGTGCATGCCAATTCTTGGGCAGGTCTCTAGTGTGCTGGTCTTCAAAGAAACAAAATTGTATTTCACTCTCAACTGCCAAAGCTGAATATGTTGCTGCTGCAAGTGCTTGTACACAATTGTTATGGATGAGGCAAACTTTAAAGGAATATGGTGTCAATTGTGACAAAGTGCCTCTATTATGTGACAATGAAAGTGCTATCAAAATTGCCTACAATCCTGTGCAGCATACAAGAACAAAACATATAGATATTCACAACCACTTCATTCGGGATCATGTTGATCGTGGTGATATTGCCCTATCCTTTGTGAGCACGAAGAACCAACTTGCTGATATTTTAACGAAGCCCCTTGACGAAGCAAGATTTTGTGTCCTAATTGATTGGGCCAACCCTCCCCCCATAATGCCGAAAGAAGAAAAATCATTTCCCTTAATATCATTTTGTGATATGTGGGTCATGGATGAGCATTGGTTTTGAACTCAAGATACATCTTTGCGGTGTCATGTCATGCGCTCCAACATGGTGGCCTCGGCCAATGCCCTCTTCCTTGTGAAGAGTTGGTTTCTAATGCTTCTCTTTGGATTTTCTTGCATATCATCTTCAGGGGCGTTAGCATCGCTCTTCTTCCTTTTTGGCGTTTCGATGCCAAAGGGGGAGAAGTAGTTCTATTAGGTCTCGTGGATTTGCAAGGGTCGGGCGCAAGCAACTGTATTTCCGTTGTTTTTATTTGCTTGCTTGTGCTCCTTTTATCGTGAACTTATTTGCTATCTGTGCTTGGATTATGTAAGACTATGTCGTGCTCCACTATGTTTGGTATTCATGAAAGTTTGGATTTATCTATTATGGATCTCATGGAATTCTGGATTTATCTATGGAGCATTTTGATGGCATATGGAATCATGGGATTATCTAATGTATGCTTCAATATTGTTGGGATGTGCTTGGAGGCTATCTAGCTAATTATTTTCATTGGCTATAATCACATCCTGGTGGTATGACCTTGTTTCCCAACCCACCTTATTTCAATTATCTTTGCTATGAAAGTCGTGTTCTGTCTAGTGTGTGTATTTGTATTCAAATGCAAAAATTAAATATGCACACATCTAGGGGGAGCGTCTTTAATTTTTAAGGTGGCGTTAGCCGATCTCATTGCAAATCCTAGTATTGTCATCTAACACCAAAAAGGGGGAGATTGAAAGAACATTTCTTAATCCCTAGTGTTTTGCGTGTTAGATAACAATATCAAGGATTATTTAATGTGTGTTGAAGTGTTGCAGCTCTCCCTAAGAAAAAGGGAAATGTTTCTGCCTTTAGGGGGCGGATAATCCGCCCCCACCAGGGGCGGATAATCTGCCCCTCCCTCTTCCCAAGACTGCGCGAGCCCCAGAGAGGGGGCGGAGTTTGTGGCCGGATTTTCTGGCCTGACCGGATAGTCCGCCCCTTGGGGCGGACAGTCCGCCCCCTCGAGGATTTCCTTCAAGCCAAGGCATGCGTCGCTCTCTGTATGAGGGGGCAGAGTTTCCCTCGGACTGTCCGGTCCTTGGGCGGACTTTCTCCCAAGGGCGGATAGTCTACTCCTGGCAGGGGCGGATAATCCGCCCCTCCTGGAATTTTCTTCAAGTCAAGGCTGCGTCACTCTGTGTATGGGGGGCGGAGTTTTCCCCAGAGTTTCCGTCCTAGGGGGCGGATTTTCTCCCCAGGGCAGATAGTCCGGCCCAAAGGGGGGCGGATAATCCTCCCCCAAACTTCTCCAACGGCTTGTTCTGGGCAGGGGTATTTAAGCCTGTCTTCCCCCTCTGTCCAGAACTCTTGATTGATCCGAAAAAGAAAAGACCTGACCTGCAACCTTCATCCAAGAGAACTCCACCTAGATCCACTCAAAGTCTCCGTCCATTGGGGAATCAAAGGAGGAGGACTCGATCATCATCAACTACAATCAAGCGCTTCATCTCCTCTCCATTCATTTGGAGAACCACCGATCTAGTATTTCTTGCAAATACCTAGATCATTGTTTTTGTTTATATTGATAAACTTTGTTCTTGTGGCAGCTTGTTGTCATCTCGGGAGCCCCCAATTTGGTTGTGGGTGTGTGCCCCGATAGTGTTGTAAAAGGCACCGGTTCCCGCCTCGAAGGGATCCAATAGTGGAGAAGGTGGATCAGGCCTTTCGTGGCGAGATCCATCGGAGAATAGGGTGAGGCCTATTGTGGCGTGGTGGTCTTAGAACCGCCCACCCCTCCAACGTAGATGTACTTCCCTCAACAAGGAAGGAACTGCGGTAAAACAAATCCCTGTGTCTTCGCGTGCTCCACTACGGTTCCTTCGCTCCTCTCTTTACGTGCTTAGTAGTTAGGGTTGCATATAGGAAATTCTCGTAGTTGCATATCTAGAGAATTTACTTTGTGTCAAGCCTAAAATTGAAAAGGTATTAAAAAATTGGTTAACACCTATTCACCCCCCTCTAGGTGCCCATACGATCCATTTCACCGCCGGACACTCGTCTCCCCCTAGGCTGGAAACTCAGCGCCGACGGGATCCCCGTTCCGCCGGTGCCGGACGGAGAGGACCTTGCCGGAGAGATCCAGGCGGCTATCACTGCCATGCAAGACCCAGAACTCGCTGGAGAGATCTAGGCCGCTATCGCCGCCATGCAAGACCCGGATCTCGCCGAGGACCAGGACAACCTGGTCTTCTGGAGGCAGTTTTTCGCCGACAGGCACCTCGAGGAACTCGCCCGACACGTTGGACCGCCGGGCTTGCCGCCGCCGCGTAACAATATGGCTTATAGCCGCCGTTGGTGGATAGTTCCAGGCAGACTCTCGCCGGAGTCATGGCACACATCGAGGCCGGCAATAACCCCCGCCTCGGCATGTAGTTGCGGCGTCCGGCATCGACCATGGCGACGTCCTTTTCTAGTTATGAAAACTGATGTACTATGTGCCCCCTTGCCTACTTTAATGAAATTCCGCCTATATTCTCCCATATTTCGCCGAGTTTAAGTGAATTTAGCCGAACTTGGGAACTCGACCTGGGTACGCGAGTGGGAAACTGGGCGTACCCAGGCCGAAAACGCAAGGCCTGGGTACGCCCAACGAGTGGAGATGCTCTAATAGTGGGTGATGAAGTGGGAAGTGTCTAAGAGCATCTCCACTCGCCTACCCAGGACGACCATCCGGACGCCAAAATTAGGTCCGTACGCCGAAAATCGGCCCAGTCATGTACCCAGGGACTTGTTTTCGTCCGGATTTCGGCGTGTTTTGGTCTGGCCTACCCAGGCCGTACCCAGGATCCCGGGTATGCCCTGGGAACGCCTGACTCAGCGAAAACGGGCGTGGGCTAGCTCTGTCGGCGAGAGAAGGCGCCACTCCCGCCACTTTGCCGAGTCCCGCCCTTTTCTTCCTCCTCCCGCCTTTCTTCCCCATTCCCCCACTCCCGCCGCTCCGCCGAGCCCGACGCCCGACATGCCGCCCAAGAGCTTCGTCCAACCCAGATCGATCCTCGGTGAGGGTCCGGTGAAGAAGAAGGCGAGGAAGCCGAGAGCGCCGCCGACGAAGCCGGAGGGCATGCCCTGGACCGAGTGGGAGAAGAGGGAGCACGCCAGGCAGATCTCGTCGGCCGAGCGAAAGGACAGGAAGGAGAGGGCGAAGCTCCGGTAACAGCAGGCGGCGGAAGAGCAGGCAATGGTGAAGGCAGCGGCAGAGGAGCAGGCGAAGCAAGCGGCGGCGACGCGTTCGGCGTTGATGGCGGCACCGTACCCACTACACTGGGGAAGCCAGGTGAGCGTGGGCTCACCCGCCGGATTCTCGTCGATCTCACCGGCAAGCTTCCAGGAGAGCCAGGCGACCGCTCGGCAGAGGTACTCCTTGTCGCCCGAGTTCGACGTCGGGTTCAACCCCAACGTGATCTTCCCTTGCCCGGCACCGTGCCCTCCTTCGGCCTTCGGCATGGACATCAACCTCCCCTACTCCACCTCTCCGACGTACGCAAGCCCCGCTCTGCGTCGCGGACCGCTGCCTTTCGGTGGAAGCTCGACGCCCTTCGGCGAGGCCGACGCGCGCAACCTGTTCGGCGGAATGCCGGTCGCACTTCCGGCCGACATGACGCCCGAGGCATACATGGAGGACTTGATCGCAACAGGCTCGGCCTCCAACCACGCCTCATTCTTCACGGAAGAGCAGACCCGGGCCGACGCCGAGCACGACATCGAGTCCCAGGACCTCGCTGACATCAATGCCGAGGAGACCAAGGCCGAGCAGACGCAACCAGAGGACGCCGAGACTGAGGCGAAAGGCAAGAAGGGAAAGAAGAAGCCAGGCACTTCGGCGGACGCTCGGCTCAAATGGACCGTGGCTGAGGACACCTGCCTCGCTGAAGCTTGGAAGATGGTGAGCATGGATCCGATCACCGGTGGGAACCAAAATTCCGACAATTATTGGTGGCGCGTGAAGGCAGCATTCGACGAGCGTAGCATGTGCAACCCAAAGTATCACAAAATCCACATGGAGTGAGGGGAGAAGGCAATAACCAATCATTGGGCGATCATCCAGACTGCGTGCAGCAAGTGGCACAGCTGCGTGGAATAGGTCGACCGCACACAAGCCAGTGGGGAAAACTGGACAACAAGGTACTCACGAACACTATCTTTGTCGTGCACTCTCTCCATTTTGACAAACTTGACACGCTTTCATTTTGCAGTTGCGTCGTGCACTTGCTCTGTTTCGAGAGGACATGAAGATGGAGTTCAATTTTTATCATGTCTTCGAGCAAATCGAGCATTGCGAGAAGTGGCGGGACACTCGCTTGAGTCTCTCCAAGAGCAAGGAAGGCGTCTAAAACCCCGAGGCCTCGGCCGCTGCTGCCGGCGAAGGAAGACCTGAGCTCGGCCAGAAGAAGGTGAAGATGCTCAAGGCTGCCGGACCTCCCGCCGAGCGTCTGCAGGCTTCGATCGAGAAATGCATCGCCGACACAAGGGCGCAGACCAAGAAGAGGGCTGAGAAAAGCGAGGAGCGCTAGAAGAAACTGATCGAGACACAAGGGGAAAAGTTGGCCCTCATCAAGGCCAACCTCGCCGAGAAGAAGGCCAACTACGCCGCCAAGAAGCACAACACGGACCTCAAGTTCCTGATGGGCGGCGAGGGCACGTCGAAGATGAGCTCGCCGGTCAAGGCCTGGTACATGGCGCAGCGTTAGGCCATCCTGCAGGGTGTGATCACGGCTTCCCCTTCCTCTACGCCGAACGTGCCTGCCTCGAACACTCCCACGCCGAGCTCTGCCTCTGCTTCCTCCAACGCGGCGGACATCAACGGCGAGACGGACGACAACGCCGCGTCGGCCACGCCGCAGGAGCCCATCCTCATCGACGACTAAGAGTCATTTCCCCCATTTTGTAATAAAAGTCAGTCGCCGAATTCGTGGGCGTACCTGTCGAACACCTTGTGGCCGAGCACTCGCCGACGGAAACGATAAAGATTCAAATATATCGCCGTTTTTTAGAGCAACCAGTAGGAGCTCTGCCTTTTCTATTAGAAGAAGAGAATTGGACGGTTTGAAAGGGAAACCGGCCGAAACCCGGTACAAACGTATATACACACGGGTCTGGTTAAAAGGGGAACCAGACCAAAAAAATACCCCAAGCGGCACAGTTTTTAAGGAAAAACTGGCAGAAATCCTCGAGGCCACACTACCTAGCACACAACTAGGTCTGGAGCGCTGCCAAACGACACCAGCACAACGGCAACAGCGGGCGCTACGAAAAGCCTGGTCCACGTCCCCGGAGAGGAAGTCAGAGCCGAAGGAACGGCTAGGCCTCATAGGCTTCATGGCGAGAGGCAGGCTGCAAGGAACTCGCCAGCGGCACTCGCACGCCGACAGGGCCCGAAGACGTTGACTCTCCTAGCAGTACCAGCAACCCCAGGCAAGGCTCACATCACTACGAAAAAATGACGCCTCCAAGAAGGTCACGACGTCCGAGAGGACGCCGCCGTCATCCAATCTGGCGAAGCCAGATTTGGGATTTCACCCCGTAGTGATGGACAGAGGGGTGACCGAGCTCCACAACAACGCCCCCAGGAGGGGAAGCGGCGCCCACAGGCGTCGCCGAAGTCGGCACCGACCAAAGTCGGGCAGGACTTTCGTCCGGAGATCCCTACACCACCTCCAAAGGAGCGACCCGAAGGCGACCCATACCGCCCGGCGAGCACGACCAACTACAAGAGAGATGGCGCCCCCGCCCACACCCCCATGCCCCGCCGCCCGCACGGCCAGGACAAAGAAGCAACACCATCTTATTCTGGAGCCGCCGCTCCGGCCTTCACGCGTAGCAGAGCGAACACCTCACGCCAACTCGCCACCGACCAAGGGATGCGCGAGAGCGTCCCGACCATCAAAAGCAGCGCCGCCACGCCGTCGTCCATCCACCATGGCGCACCTCTGCCATGAGGATGCCAGCAAGGGCCGCCACGCCCCCGCCAACCATACGTTGCGGCCCACCAAAGCCGCCAGGTACCGACGGAACCGGGCATGACCTCCGCGAGACCACCGCGCTAAGGCCCCCGAGACCAGCCGTCCTCCACACAACCGCTGCGACGAGGCAAACCCCTGGCAGCCGACCACCCACAACCGCAGCGTCCCCGGGGCCGCCGCCCCGGCGTCCTCAACTCCGGCGAAAGACGACGGAGAAAGACGGACCGACCACACCTGCCGGCCGCCCGCGGTCGAGGATCGCCGCCCCAACCAGACCCACACCCGAGCCCGCTGGCTCGGCATCCCGCGCTCCTATAGCTCCCCGCGAGCGCCCGCAACCGCAGCAGCCCCGCCGCGGCGCGGCCCGCCAAGCCCATTTGGGCCCCAGGCAGCCCCAGGCCACGACCGCCACCACGGACGGCACCGGCGGCCGCCACCACCAGCAGCAACAGCGACGCCGGCCACCGCAGCAGCAAGCAGCCCCTCGCACCCCCAAACGCCTCCAAGCAGACCCACGCTGAGGGAGACGACTCCGGGGCGCCCGGCCACCTCGCGTCCACCACGGCTCGTCCCAGCCACCTTCGGCGGCGAGGACCGCCGCCACCGCGGCAGCGGCAGGGGAGGGGAGCGGAAGGGATGGGGACCGGCGGCGGCGCGTTGGTCCCCCCGTGCCGCCCAGGAGGACGACGCGAGGGTTGCCTGATGTGGCTTTGTGATGTACTCACATATATCGCCGTTTTGTGTTCGCCTGGGTACTCGGTCTGGGTACACGAGTGGAAAACTGAGCGTATCCATGTCGAAAACTTGCGCCGTCCAGCCAAAAAAAGTCCGAATTTCGGGCTGGATTCGGCCAACGAGTGGAGATGCTCTAAACGGAAGAATTGTGTAGATTGTTTAACTTTTTTGTTGGGTTGTTCAAGTCATAGGTCTAATCTTTCCGATTCTTTCCAGTTTTGAATCCACGCTTGTCCTAGGACACGGATAGGGTGTCAAGGATCCAACTAAGAATTAGGAAGCTCACAAAGTTTAAGCAGCCTTGTGTGGATTGTTTAACTTATTCGTTGGACTGTTCAAGTCACAAGTTTGATCTTTTCGATTCTTTGTTTTGAATCCACACTTGTCCTAGAACACGGATAGGGTGTCAAGTAGGATCTTACCAAGAATTAAGAAGCCGACAAAGTTTAAGCAGCCTTGTGTCGATTGTTTGACTTTTTTGTTGGGTTGTTCAAGTCACAGGTCTGGTCTTTTCAATTCTTTCCAGATTTGAGTCCACACTTGTCCTAGGGCGCAGATAGGGTGTTAAATGTGATCCCATCAAAGTCTCACTACTAGTTTATTTGTTAAATTCTAGTATAATTTTTTCTTAAATTTAAACTAAAAGTTGACAAATAAACTAAAAAGAAGATTTGGTGGAATCCTACCTAACACCTTAGACACGGACACAAAACACAAACACGGGCTTCAGCGAACTGATCCATGACGTAGTGTATGGATGTAGTGATTTACTCTTGTTGTAATAGGGTTGAATATGTATATAGGCTACAGTTGGACTTGGACTATACGATAGGGTTAGAGCATCTTCACTCGTTGGGCGAACCCAGGCCTAAAACCGGCTTTTTTGGCCGGACGAAACAAGTTTTCGGCCTGGGTACGCCGAGTTTCCCACTCGCGTACCCAGGCCGAGTTTCCACATTCGGCTCAATTCCGTTAATGATGGGCAAATTTCATTAAGATAGGCGAATATAGGCGGATTACATCGAATTTAAACTAAAGTAGTACATAATAAACTAAAAAAGACCGGCGCCGTCGCCGTTCTACATGCCGAAGTTATTGTAGAACGCCGTGTAGCCGGAATCGGCCCTGCCATCATCCTCGCCGCCGTCATCGTTGTCGTCGCTCGGAGGATGGTGCTGGTGGGAGCTCCCCTGGCCTGGATCGCCGCACCTCCATGGCTGGTAGGAAGGGTCGTCCTCCTCGTCGTCGTCGAGGACATAGAGCGGGGCGCCCTGGTAGGCGAGCTCGCGCCCGGACATCGCCCTTCTCCGTGCCGCCTGCTCCTCGGCTTACTGCTGCAGGCGGTGGACGCGATGCCGCTCCGCCTCCTCCCAGTCCTTCCTGGACCATTCAAGGATGTCCGGCGACGACGGCTCCAAGAACGGCGGCTGCGACGTCGAGTCACGGAGCGACTGCTCCAGCGCCATCCTCAAGGTGCTGTTGTCGGGCGGCGCCGAGCCTTCAACCTTCGGGCGGCGAAGGCGCAGGTGGCCAGCGGGCAACGCCGTCGCGTGTGGCTCACCGATGACGAGGCTGTGATGGATGCGATGCCGAGTCATGGAGTGACTGCTCCAAAGCCATCCTCAAGGCGCTGTCATTGGGCGGCGCCGAGCCTTCAACCTTCGGGCAACGAAGGCGCAGGTGGCCAGCGGGCGACGCCGTCACGCGTGGCTCGCCGATGACGAGGCTGTGATGGTGCTGACGTGGAGCACTTTGTTGGAAACCCCAAGAGCAAGGTGTGATGAGCACAACAGCAAGTCTTCCCTCAATAGAGACCGAGGTTATTGTTGGAGATATGCCCAAGAGGCAATAATAAAGTGGTTATTATCATATCTTCACACTTATGATAAATGTTTACATACCATGCTATAATTGTATTAATCGGAAACATTAATACTTGTGTGATTTGTAAACTAAAATAAGAGTCCCTAGTATAGCCTCTTGTTAAACTAGCTTGTTGGTTAATATATGATCATGGTTTCCTGATCATGAACATAGAGATGTTATTAACAACAGGATCATATCATTAGGAGAATGATATGGTGGACATACTCCTATAGATAAGCGTAGCATAAAGATCAAGTCATTTCAATAGTTCAAATTGCTATATGCTTTCTGATACATAGTAACCTAATTCCTTCGACCATGAGATCATGCATATCACCTTTACCGGATGGATGCTTTGATGACATCAAACACCACACCGTAACAGGGTGGCTATAAAAGTGGCATTGAGTGTTCGGAAAGTATTGGTTGAAACACATGGATCAAGAGTGGGATTTGTCCATCCATATGACGGATAGATATACTCTGGGCCCTCTCGGTGGAATGTCATCCAATTGGCTTGCAAGCATGTGACTGGGTCACAAGGGATCACATATCACGGGAACGAGAAAAGAGTACTTATCAGTAACGAGGTTGAACTAGGTATGCAGAGATGCCGACGATCATAACCTCGGATAAGTAAACTATCGTGAGACAAAGGGAAATTGGTATCGTATGTAAGTGGTTCATTCGATCGCAAAGTAATCGTAGAAATATGTGGGAGCCATATGAATTTCCAGATTCCTCTATTGGTTATTGTTCGGAGAAGTGTCTCGATCATGTCCGCATAATTCACGAGCCGTAGGGAGACACACTTAAGGATTCGACGTTGTTTGAGTAGTTATGGTATTATGAGAAAGAGACCGAATGTTGTTCGGAGTCTCGGATGGGATCCGGGATATCACGAGGTGATCCGGAATGGTCCGGAGAATAAGATTCATATAAGGAAAGTCCCGTTTCGGAGTTCGGGAATGATTCCGGTGTTTTCATCGGGAATGTTCTAGAAGGGTCCGGATTGTCCGGCACTCCGGGGGGGGAGGGGTACATGAATGTGTCATTACATTTTGGAATGATTGCATCATGTACTAAGTGTTCTTGCTGTCCCAAATAAAGGATTAAATTGAATCCTAAAACAGAAAAGTCAAATGTCCAGTTTGAAAGTCAAACGGCTAAAACAAGAAACCGTGGGAAACAAGCAAGAGGAGTTGGAATCGACTTGGAGGAGGAGTTTCTCTCCTCCAAGCCGGCGGCCAGCCCTAGGCTGAGTTGGGGAGGGACTCCCTCCCTCCCCTGGCGCGCCAAGACCCTCCCATCTATATAAGGAGGGGCAGGGCTCCCCTCCTAGGACACACAAGTTCCTATCTTCTACCTCCGGTTTAGAGCCGTTTTGGTTTAGAGCTTCTAATTGCTTTAGCCAGCGGTTTAGAGCCTTCTAATTGGTTTAGAGCCTTCTAATTGGTGTGTCTAATTACTAGACCACTAATAGCCTCTCTCATAAGCTCCACCATACTCCCACCGGCTTAAGGCGAAGCCCTGCGGGATTTCCCCTCTACTTCCGGTACCACGCCGTTGTGCTGCCGGAATCGCGAGGAGAGTGCTACAACCTCCGCTGCCTGCTGGAACAAGGGAGAGGAAGGTCTTCATCGAGTACCGAACGTGTGACCGACTGCGGGAGCGCTGCCGGAACGTGGCGCCGGAAGGATCGTCTACGCGATCTTGAGATCGGAAAGAGTACGACTACATCACCCACGAGAATCTGCTCTCGTTAACCGCTTTGGAATCTTCGAGGGTAAGTTATTCCATCGACTCGTTGCTACAATCTAGTAGATAGATCTTGGCTTGTTTGTTTGTATGCGATAGAAAATTTTTGTTTTCCATGCTACGAACCCCTACAGTTATCGGACCAGAAGGAGGAAGGAAACGTCTAAAAGGTGTTGCAAGCAACACGGAGACCTGCACAACACAAACTCAAGACTTTGCCCCAACGAATCAGTGAGGTTGTCAAGCTCACCGGTTTGCTATAACAAATGATTAAACGTATGGTATGAAAGGTAATGGTTTGCAGAAAGTAAACAAGTAACAGTGAAAGATGTATCAATGGTAAAGATTGGACCTGAGTCCATAGTTCACTAGAGGTGCTCTCCTTAGATAAACAACATGGCATAAAGGGTTAACAAATTACAGCAGGACAATTGACAGGAACTGAGCAAGGCATAATAATGCAATTACTAGTCAGAAAGATTCTATGAGATTCGATTGGGCAATACAACAAGATACATAGACCGCCATCCAACTACATCTATGACTAGAAGTCCACCTAAGGTTATCATCCGAATCCCCTCAAGTATTAAGTTGCAAGCAACAGACAACTGCTTTAAGCAAAGTATGTAAGGTAAACAGTCCACATGTTCCATGAACAAGAGACCATTGTTTTCTCCCTAGTAGCAACAACACATCTACAACCGAAGAGATTATTGTCACTTTCCTTGGAAACTAGAGGCATAAACCCACTATCGAGCATAAATACCCCACTTGGAGTCACTAGCAACTACTTGGCCAAGATAGTTACTAACAACGGAGAGCATGCAAGATCACATACAACACAGACATGATAGAATCATAAAGACAAAACCATTAATCAAACCAACATAATAATCTCAATATCCACCGGATCCCTGCAAACACAATATGCATGATTACAAATAGATTAGATCTTGATCATGAATGGAGCTCACAAGATCTATACATGAAAGCACAAGGAGGAGATACAACCATGTAGCTACTACATGGACCCATAGTCCAAGGTGGAACTACTCATGCATCATCCCGGAGAGAAGGCCTCCGGGATGATCTCCCCTCCGGCAGGGTGCTGGAAAAACTTTAGATCCACCGATCTAGGGACGATGGTGGCGGAGGCTACAGACGGTTTCGTGGATATTTGAGCGGGTGCTTAAGGTTTCTGCATCGGGGGCTTCTTATAGGCGAAGTGGGAGGCCGAGGAGGCGACCAGGAGGGCCAAACCCTAGCCAGGCGTGGGCCCACCCCTGGCCGCGCCTGGGGGGGTTTGGCTGCCCTGGCCGGCCTCTCTGGCTCCCCTCTGAACTTGTATTTCCCCACGGAAAAAGTAATTGACTTTGACGTTTGTCCCGTCCAATTCTGAGAATATTTCTTTACTAGCTTTTCTGAAACCAAAAATAGCAGAAAACAGGCAACTAGCACTGTGGCAACTTGTTAATAGGTTAGTACCAGAAAATATGTAAAAAGCACCTCAAAGTGTAGACAAGTAAAGCAAAGTAGATACTAAACAAGCATGGAGCATCAAAAATTATAGATACGTTTCCGACGTATCAGCATCCCCAAGCTTAACTCCCGCTCGTCCTCGAGTAGGTAAGTGATAAAAGAAAAAACATTTAGGTGACATGCACCCTCACAATAACGATCCAACCATTTGCAAGCATTGAAAGTTGGGATCAAATAACTCTAAACACGTGCATGAAAGATGGAGTTCTAACAATAGGACATAGTAACTATGCATGCAACATGAAAGGATACAAACAAAGATCATGAATAACATACATTGAAAAATATTTGTTTGTTTCACATACAGAAAATATAGCATAGTGGCAATCAGCTTGTCCCTCGTAGAGTAGCAATATAGATGCATAGGACACCTTCAAAGTTCACAAGGGTGACTAGAAACAAATAGCACAAGAACAAGTAATATCACAATATGCAGCAATCAATAAGCTTTGGAACACTGCACACAGAATGACAACTATGCTCTCTTAATGGTGCCTAAAGGTAGAAGGTGGAGACTCAATTGTGGCGGAAGAAAGGCCTTTTTTGTAAAGGAAGCAGGGATTACAAGTTTCAAAAAGATCTTCCAAAAATTATGGTACTTGTTAGCTTTCAGCTCTCATTGCCCGTATCATAAGCATCTTGAAGTGATTAAGGTTAAAGTGGCAAAGATGGAGTATATGCTTGATGAAGTATAAGTTAGCAATCTCAAGTCCCTTGAATACGAGGGCCACACCTCATGCATACTCAACTTTGGGCTTAGGTAAGTTCTTGTCATTGTAAGTATTTGCATATCATTGAGAACCGCCAACGGGGTACCCCTTGCATATGGTACACGAGTATTCCCATAACCAAAATGACAAGGCAAGCAGGCAATGAGCATCCCAGTGATCTTTTTATTTACTATATGCATAGCTTTTTATTGAGGATGCTTCATAGATAGGTCACTATGGTGATGCTGCAAGTTTCCACCATGATTAGGCATGGCTTAGGCTATCGGCTCAGGCGTTTCTCTAACATAGAATACAAACTCCATGGACTTACAAGTTCCCTCTTTATTTCACACCGGTGACATCCATAGACAAAAGAGCATGATATCAACTAAGTACAAAGTACAAGTGCAATGTTGACAACGTTCCCCATGACAGCACGGTTCTGCTAATTCCAACTTATAAGTGCAAGCATATACAACAAAGTTGTCACAATGGTTCAAGTTTATTAGGGGGCAAGGAATAAAGTGTGCCATCAAGTTCGTGAGGACTTTAATCACTAAGTTTTCACATAACAAAATAGTTTTTAATTGGAAGATAGTTGAAAACAAGAATATACTTGGAATGGTGTAACACACCATGCATATGAGTTTATAGTGGACATTTTTGAATAACTTGGTTTCTTGGGAGTTGGAAGCATATGTAGAACTTACTCATACAAGTGGAGGCTAGCAAAAAGACTGGGAGCAACCAACTAACAGAGCATAATGGCCATAATCATGCAAAGCAACAAAGCATACTAATCAAAGCAAAGAGTGGTACTATAAGTCAAGGACTAAATGATCATAGAGGCTAATGGTGACTTGTCATAGTCATAACATGGTGTAAGCATGTGCCAAGTCAACCCAAGTAAAGCATCAAAGGATAAAACCACAATACTATGCTTTTGCATGCTAAAACAATGCATAATTTCTTCAAGGCATACTAAGCAATCCCAATTGTTTGGAACAAGACATGAGACAACAATAATCACTAAGCATAAGGTCAAAACAATACCTAGCATGTCATGCTAAAGTCTAAGTCATAGTCAATGCAAGCTCCTCTTGCACTTCAAGCAAGAACTTACTACTCCTTTCCAACACCAAGCAACTTATTTGCAAAACAATACATCGAGAACGGGGGTGCAAACTACTTTATTCAAGCAAACTAACAACATAAGAAAAGCAAACAAAAACGAAAACTAAGGCGCTCCAATAACAACACAACTGTGCATGAAACAATAAAAACGAAGTGTTTAGACAGACCTGAGCTTTTTATTGATGAAGAAGGGGATGCCTTGGGCATACCCAAGCTTTGACGCTTGTACCTCTCAGATATTTCTTGGGGCGACACCATGGTGGCATCCCCAAGTTTGAGCTTTTGTCCATTATTCATATCATTACATCATTCTCTCTCTACACCCGAAATTTTTCCTTCACACAATCTTCATTAGTAACATTAGTTTATTCAAAAGATATTAGACCTCTTGGCAAACCTTTGGAACAGCAAGACTTTTTACTAAAAACACAATCTACTATAGCAACTCCTTCAAAAAGCTCAATTCACCTAAAGAGAACTCAAAAAGGAATCAATAAGAAGCAAATACAAATAATGGCAGAAATCTATCAAAACAGACCAATAGGTATAAACCGATTTTTCCCAACATCTTATGTTGCTCAAATCAAAAAGTGTTGAACTAATGGAAGTTAGCTAACATACTGGGTGATTTATTTGTAAATTTTGAGATCAATCCGAGTTACAGAGACTCCTCAAGAATTGTTTTGGTGGAGGACAGAAATCTGTTTTGGGACAACAACTCCCCAAATCTTACTTTCCTCTCATTAGAAGTCATTCTTGGCACAAAAAGCAAACAAAAAGGATAAGAAGATGTCATTACCGATGTGATAACTTCCAAGACTCAAGGAAACTCTTGGGTTATCTCCCAATAAGTACTTTTCTTTAATGCCTTTAAGTTAGGCACAAGAAGCAAGAAGAATCAAGTATTTTCAAATGAAGAAGCATTAACATCCATACTTGCAAAGCCTTCAACTATGAAAGGTATCTCATCCAAATGGGTTTTGGAGGATCCCTTCTCATCTCTCTTTGGTCAACTACTTTCATCAAAAAGATTTTCAGGAGCAATCCAATCAAAATTCTTTTCAAAGGATTCATGCATTCCAACAAGCTTAAAAGGTATGGGTATCTTAACTTCGTCTCTAGGCTTAGTTTTATCAGAAATACCCACAACATCTACACTTGAGACTAGCATATTGAAATGCTCAAAAACCTTTTTGGCCTCCCTAGCAACATCATGAAATTCTTTTGATAAAGTTTCAAGGATGAATTCTCTCTTTTCAGTATTCTTTTATTCTTTTAGTTTTAGGAACAAGAATTGTATGAAGGGTTAAGGCTAACAAACCTAGAATCCAACATATGAACTAAAGAAGCTGCAGCAATCTCATAATTAGGAGCAAGCTCTGCTATAGATTTATCCTCAATATCCTCATGCTTGCTAACATAATTAAAAAATTCTTCAATATTATCTTTCCCAATTATGGAGCCACTACCTATTGCAAGATATTTCAGGGCAAACTTGGGAGCAACATGGTGAGCTAGAGCAAGGTGGAAACTAGGGTAGGAACTAATTTTTTGTGTTTTTGAAAAAAGAAAGCAAACCAAAATAGACTAATTTTTTGGGTTTTTTGGAAAGAGGCAAACAAAACCAAGCAAAGGAAACAAACCAAACTAAAAACAAAGTAAAGAGAAAGGAAGTGAAGGACTCCCCTTGTGAAGATGTCCTTAGCCTCCCCGGCAACGGCGCCAGAAAACTTGTTGATGGTGCTGACGTAGAGCACTTCGTTGAAAACCCCAAGAGCAAGGTGTGATGAGCACAACATCAAGTCTTCCCTCAGTAGAGACCGAGGATATCGAACCAGAAGGAGGAAGGAAATGTCTCAAAGGTGTTGCAAGCAACGCAGAGACCTGCACAACACAAACTCAAGACTTTGCCCCAACGAATCAGTGAGGTTGTCAAGCTCACCGGTTTACTGTAACAAATGATTAAACGTATGGTATGGAAGGTAATGGTTTGCAGCAAGTAAACAAGTAACAGTGGAAGATGTATCAATGGTAAAGATTGGAACTGAGTGCATAGTTCACTAGAGGTGCTCTCCTTAGATAAACAACATGGCATAAAGGGTTAACAAATTACAGTAGGACAATTGACAGGAACTGAGCAAGGCATAATAATCCAATTACTAGTCAGAAAGATTCTATGAGATTCGATTGGGCAATACAACAAGATACATAGACCGCCATCCAACTACATCTATGACTAGAAGTCCACCTTCAGGTTATCATCCGAATCCCCTCCAGTATTAAGTTGCAAGCAACAGACAACTGCTTTAAGCAAAGTGTGTAAGGTAAATAGTCCACATGTTCCATGAACAAGAGACCATTGTTTTCTCCCTAGTAGCAACAACACATCTACAACGGAAGAGATTATTGTCACTTTCCTTGGAAACTAGAGGCATAAACCCACTATCGAGCATAAATACCCCCTCTTGGAGTCACTAGCAACTACTTGGCCAAGATAGCTACTAACAAGGGAGAGCTTGCAAGATCACATACAACACAGACATGATAGAATTATAAAGACAAAACCATTAATCAAACCAACATAATAATCTCAATATCCACCGGATCCCCACAAACACAATATTCATGATTACAAATAGATTAGATCTTGATCATGAACGGAGCTCACAAGATCTATACATGAAAGCACAAGGAGGAGATACAACCATGTAGCTACTACATGGACCCATAGTCCAAGGTGGAACTACTCACGCATCATCCCGGAGAGAAGGCCTCCGGGATGATCTCCCATCCGGTAGGGTGCCGGGAAAAACTTCAGATCCCCCCGATCTAGGGACGATGGTGACGGAGGCTATAGACGGTTTCGTGGATATTTGATTGGGTGCTTAGGGTTTCTGCATCGGGGGCTTCTTATAGGCGAAGGGGGAGGCCGAGGAGGTGACCAGGGGGGTCAAACCCTACCCAGGCGTGGGCCCACCCTGGCCACGCCTAGGGGGTGGCTCCCCTGGCCGGCCTCTCTGGCTCCCCTTTGGACTTCTTGTTCCCCACGAAAAGTAATTGACTTTGACGTTTGTCCCGTCCAATTCTGAGAATATTTCTTTACTAACTTTTCTGAAACCAAAAACAACAGAAAACAGGCATCTGGCACTGTTGCAACTTGTTAATAGGTTAGTACCAGAAAATATGTAAAAAACACCTCAAAGTGTAGACAAGTAAAGCAAAGTAGATACTAAACAAGCATGGAGCATCAAAAATTCTAGATACATTTCTGACGTATCAGGCCACGCGTGCGTGTCCGTGGCGACGAGCGCATAGGCGAGACCGTCTCGCGCTTGACTGGGCGCAGCCCCGACGAAGGCCCAGTCGGCGTAGGCAGAGGCGTGGATCCCGAGGAGTAGGAGACGGAGGCCGAGGAGGAAGTGCTCATGCTGGCCATTCTCCTCGGCATCCAGTTCGCCGGAGGTCGCCGACCCGACCTGGACGCCGACATGGGTGTGCGCGGGTAGCCGAAATGCGGCGTGTTACCGACGTTGATGTGCTCCATCACCGACCTGAGCGTCCGGCCCGACACGCTCCAGAAACGCCGGCGGCCGGTCGAGTTGTGGCGCTTCGGTGGCGACTCGTTCGGCGGCCCCTCGTGGCGGGCGAGCTCCTGGGCACGGCGGTCGGTGAAGAACTCCTCCCAGTAGAGGAGGTTGTCAGGGCTCTCGGCGGCGGAGGGATCATCCATGCCGGAAATGAACTCCTGGTTCTCGTACGGCAGCTCCTCCGGCATTGGCGTCGGCGGGATAGGAATGCCGTCGGCGCTAAGCTTCCACCCCGGCAGAGTCCTCGTATCCGGAGGCGCAATGTAGCCTTCATCGTAGAGCAGGCGCTCCTTCCACGCCTGCAGAGTGCGCCGGCCGAAGCCGTTCGCCGCCGCACCATCGCCGGGGTACCTCTTGGCCATGGCTAAGTAGGCGAGGGAAGGGGAGAGCTGTTTGTTCGCTGGTGAGCTGTGAGATGGTGTGAGAAACTCCGGCGACGAGCCCGGCTTATAAAGGCCGAGTTGGGTGGCGAGGGCGGGAGAGGTGTAGCGGCGAGGGCGGGAAAAGGGGAAATGACGGAAAGTTAGTGACCGCCGGTCCGTCGCAGGAGCCGAGGCGGCGGCGATGGCGCGGCAATTCGGCGACGCGTGGCCAAAGCGACGGGCAGTTATTGCCCGGCGGTCGCCGCGTGGTTCCGAGGATGACGACGACTCGACTTCTCTCGCTGACTCGGCGGGTCCACACGCCATTTCGTTTTTTTACGCCGAGTTGGCTTCGTCCAACGTTCCCAGGGCGTACCCGGGAACCTGGGTTCGGCCTGGATAGGCTGGACCAAAATTCGCCCAAATCCGGACGAAAACAGGTACTCGGTACGCGATGAGGCCGATTTTCGGCGTCCGGACGAAATTTCGGCGTCCGGATCGGCGTCCTGGGTAGGCGAGTGGAGATGCTTTTAGGTGTTTGAGTCGGACACCTGTAACCTGACATATTATATAAAGGCACCGAAGTAGCCAAAATAGACTAGACGCAAGACATGTTAGACATAAGATCGAGTTTCGGGGATGGTCCGGTGCCTGTGGCAGGGGCGCCGTACAGCGTGGCGTTTTGTAGATCTGATGTGTCTATACATCATGACGGGCTTGTCGTCGACGGTACTCTGATTATAGTAATAGGGGAGGAGCGCACGTAAAGCATTGTCCTGTAGATGTAGGCTATGCCAAACTGCGTTACCAAACATCTCTTCTCTGTCTACTTTCTGCAATGATCTAATCGCGTATATTGCTAACAACTCTGTCATTTTATGAATCGTTGTATACTCTTACATGATACGGCGGTCTTTTTTTTTTTTTGCTTTTGACAAATCTGACCCTGACGAAAACTAATGCCACGTCTGATTTTTGGGCAAAACTAAATCTGAACCCTGGAATAATCCTCTTTTGGGGAGAGCTATGTTGTTTCTCTTTTGCTTTTTTTTTTATAGTTTTAAATAATAAAAGCAAAATATGTTTTAAATAGAGCATTCAAATTATGATATTTTTTTTGGTATGTAATCATTATGTCTAAATCTTCAAAACAAGATCTCGTCTTTGTATGATGTGATGAATTATTTTTAACCTTTATGCACCGCCCAATCTGCAATATTTGCACTCAATTCCGTCCAACATTGTACTTCCTAAACTGAACTACTTTATTCAAGTATTATATATGCCTCTATTTTTCTGACATAGTACTCTTTATGTGTATCACACTTGTGCCCCGCATTTATTCAAATAGTAATTAATATGTGTTGTTTTTGTCTCGAATGTGCACTGCTATACATGTTTTTGCACTCCCATAGGTTGCAGTCCAAGTAAAATATAAATACTAAATAAAAAATTAAGCAAAGAAGGAAATGAAGAGATGGTACTCCCTTCGATCCATATTAATTGACTTGGATTTGTCAAAATTTGGATGAACCTATATATTAAATAATGTCTAGATTCATCGAAATCTAGACAAATGTGAGTCAATTAATATGGGTCGGAGAAAGTAGAAGAAAGAATGTTCATTCGTCTCTAAAATTATATGTATACATATTTACCTAAGGTCGAAAAACAAGTAAATTAATTAAAATAAGTATAAATAAACAACTGAAACGCGAAAAGGAAACAAAAAAATTTGAAAATGTAAAAAGGAAGAAGGAAAAAAGCCTAACCTCGTTGGGCCGGTCCACAAGAGAGCAGTGTGTGGGCGCTGCTTCGGTAACCGATGCGATGTGCCTCAAATAGGATCCGTCCAGGGTAGGCCCATCTGAGAACTCCTTGTTGAAGTCTCTTAGAAAGAGGACCTGGCAGAAAGCCCATATATGGCACCGTAGGGACAATGTGCCGGACTAAAATAGGCCACTACAATATTGCAGTCCAGAGCACTCTCACTCCGACCTCAGAGCTTGCCAATCAGATTCTCCTTTTCCTATCCTGAAATCCTAGTTTGCTTTTACTTATCGATTAAAAAGTAATCGATTCAAGCATCATATCCATTGATTGTGTGCCATGTTTCGGTCAAGAGGAAACCGGACAATAGATAACGACTTGCCCGAGTCTCTCCGTGCCACGGTGCACCTCAAAAAAGACGAACACTTTGGCCGGTACATCTGTTCCCGCGCACACCTATGTTGGTATCTTTCCATGAATTCCTGCTTCTAGGTCATCGTACGAACCAGAATTGACACTTACCAACCAAACTCCTCCTCTTTCCGCGCGCACTGCCCCAGCCAAGTAGTAAAAGAAAAGGCTCTCTGCTGCCGAAGGAGAAAACCATCGACGTCGAACGGCATCAGGGCAGGGAAGGGATCACCGGAGCCAAGCATATACGTGGCCGCCGCGGTGCGCCGGCGACGGTGACGTCTTCTTTGCGGGCGGCTGGTGATGCGGTGAGACGCTGTCGACCGGTGGGACGTGGAGTACGTACAAGGAGGAGAATCTTCAGAGGCGATGCGGATGGGACGATCGACGCGTCCGAGGTCGATCGGAGCGGGGCCGGCAGGCACGCAGGTGGCCGGTGCGGCTGGCTCCACCGCAGATAGGAACAGCGACGCCTGGTCGGTCGATCGTGCTGTGCCGTTTTGCATAACTCATCGCCGTCCCGTACGTCGCTGTGCCAGCGTGCCGGTCGATCGAGCTTTTGTCTGGTCTCTGTCAGGCGCCGGGCCAGCTTATTCTGCCGGATCAGTGCGTGCATCAGGCTCTAGGGATGCAGAAGTGGGACAATTAGGACAAGTGAAATATCACTTTTAGACTACTAGACTAAGTCAAAACTAAGTGGGGCAAGTAAGATAAGCTAGATTTGACATATTCTGCTTATCCCACTTATCTCATCTAAATTAGAGTTAGTCTAATATTATAAAAGTGGTATCCCACCTGTCCCAGTTGTCCCACCTCCAGCACGGTGGCACGGAACCCTTAAAAAACCCTTCCTCCCCGCCCCGGCCCCCGGTTGCTATTCCAGGCGCAGCACTGCTGATCCAAACCGTTCCGCCTTTACGGTGTTTCTAGAAGATTCCATGGGTTGCGGCGTTCTAAATACTGTGAGGTTTCAGCTTTCAATTCGGAGCTTTCACTCTCTCCGCCTCCTTTGAGCAAGTCGCTGTCGAGTGGAAAAGCATTTGGAGAGATCACTGATCTAACCCCAAGGGTATGTAAAGTCTCCCCAATTGCATCGAAGCAGCGTAGTACTACATGACTTGTCTCGCTGGAATTGGCTGAACAGGGTAGGAAGATCGTGCAAGCTGCCGTGCCTCTTGCACATATGTGAACCGGAATACTAGAAAACCATGCATTTCAACGTTACTCTGGCTACATATGGACAGGTTCTTTTCCTTCCTCGCGGCAGAGGTTTGGACGTCACATGCATGCGTTGAGATTCCTTGTACCGGCCTTCAATGGCACGAAAACACGATCCAGATCAGGGTATGAGAAAGACCTAGCTAGCTTGTTATCTTGACTGACGCACTTCAAATCAAACCAGGATAAGTAGATTAGTAGCTAAATAATCGGTATCACACTGACCAGCACTCCAACGCACCAATGATCATGTCGATTGGAGAAACACAAACCAGGCAAATGAAGAAAAAAGAGTCACCGCATGCATACATACATGTCTTCACCGTCACCGGTCCCTGTCCCAAATTCATTTCAGACATAAACCGGGCATGACCTGTCCCAATCCAAGATAGTCAGGTCTCCACATGACGCTGATAAAATATGAATAAACAAACAGAGGCATATGTAGATTAGACGATACGCACAAGTCCGTATTAATTCCATGGCAAATGAATGAATCTGTGCTGTCCTATCCTACACGTCCACGAACTGATCCGCGGAGAGGTCTCATTTTCAGAAGCTACATCATTTCAGGTTGCTGTCATGACACGGTCCGGGAGGACCAACATCCACCGCCCATTCGGTCGGCCGGGGCCAGGCGACCAGGCCAGAACTCTCTCGATGCTGCCTCCACTCCGTGGTAGGCAGAGGTCGATCTTGCACAGTCGATGGTGGTTTCACTATCGTTCTCTGCACTGCACAGTGATAAAAACGGCCGTTTTGCAGGCAGCGAACAGAAGGAAAGGAGGTAGGTCGACTTGCCGAGTCGAACTTTTTTTTTTGCTTGCCTCCGAAACTGATAGTTTTGGCACGTATTCAGCTCCTGTGGATTGAATCACGACGAGCCGACGGTGACCTGTCGACCGCTACTCGTGGGACAACGGCGTCTCTTCCTTTGACGTGTACTCCGCCCCAAGCCTTCCGGGCCAGGTCATACGCCTGGTCATCACTGGCGAGGATCCGAACTTCCGAAGAAGTTTGTGAGTAGGCAATAAGTGAATCATTACTGCGTGGTTCTACTAATGACTTGAGGAGACAAGATGGTGCGACGGCGGCGCCGCTCTCTTCTGGATCGCCGCCGGCGAGGTAATTGGGGGAAACGGGAATCTTCTTTTCCGGGAGGCGATGCAGATGGGACGACCGACGCGTCCGAGGTTGATCGGGCCGGGGCCTGCACGCAGGTGGCCGGCTCGGGTGGGGTGACTCCACCGCTGCGCTGCGCTCCATCGCCATCGGAACAGCGACGCCTGGTCGATCGTGCGGCACGTTTCGGCCCAACTCATCGCCGTCCGGCCGGTCGCAGTGCCAGTGTGTCTGGTCCAGCTCTTGTCTTGCCCGATTAGTGCGTACATGCTTCCTCCCGCCCCGGCTTGCTATGCCAGACGCAGTGCTGCTGATCAACAGTGCCTCGCACGTTGGCCTGAGAAGCTTAGTGTCAGAGTGGTCGATCAGTGCGATTTCAGAAGCGAATAGTTGTTCCACGTAACAGTCAGCGCGTGCCATGATTTAACACTGTACGTGATCAAGAAAACATATTCACACAACCTAAAATACAACTAGTCCCTCCCCTCCGTCCTGAAAAACATGCGACATCCTTTTATAGGACGTACAAGAATCAGATCAGGCCATGGACATCAAATCATTAATTGGGCGATTAATTAGCACGGAAGGATACCCTGCTTTCCGTTTCCCCTATGCGGTGTTCTACAAGATTCCACGAGCTGAAGCCTAAAAGTTTAAATTGAGATCTCAGCTTTCGATTCAGAGCTTTCACTCGTATACTCGTTTTGCCTTCTTTGGGCAAGTCGCCGTCAAGGTGTCAAGTAGAAAAGTACTTTGAGAGATCACCGATCTATCCAAGGATAAAAGCCTTCCCAGTAGCGTCAAAGCAGCGTACATGATTTGTTTCGTCGGAATTGGCTGAACAAAGGTATTAAAAAGTAGCTAAGATTGTGCAAGCTGCCGTGGTTCTTGTCCAAATATGGGAGAGGACATAACAGCATTTCTAACATGTAATGTAACATGTGATGCATAAATAGGCCTAATGCCCTAAAAAAAGAGATTTATTGGACTCTTTTGGGACCAAAAATCAGCCTCGTCCTATACCTATTTGCTGATGCAAAATCTTTGGGGCAGCCCCAACTTTTGGCCCCTTGTGCTACAAATATGCAGCACCTTCATTTCACTCTCCCGCAGCGGGCACGGTTTCTCCCCCCACCCACCGCTGCCGGCGACAAACCAAACCGCGCGACAACCGCCGTGCCTTTGCCATCGTCGCACCTTCTCCACTAGCTGCCCCATCCTGCTGCTCTGGATGGTCGCGCACACCTAGATACCAATATGACTTAAGCCTCTCCGTCGCGTGACTGCATGTCGATTTCGGCTATATTCGGCATGACCTTCGCCTGACTATAGCACACTGCGGCCCATCCGTTGATCTGGTAGACGTGGATGTACCGCGACCCTCCTCCCACAACCTGCCAAAGTCCGTCAAAGCAGCTACACACAGCTAGGGTTCTGTAGCGTGCCCGCCGTTCGATTTCGTGCCACTACCATTCGAGGAGCTGCCTCTGACAAAAGAGGTGACCGTCAGACCAATTCCTAGACAACGCAGTGACCACCTCGGCCTCGGCGAGTGCATCCAGCTCGGTGCACACAACGTGTTTGACAAAAAGGGTCGAAGGTAATCGCTCGAATTTTATTTTTTCTAAAAATTGTTGTTGCGATGTAGGATTAGCTTGTGACATAAATTATTATATTTGCAGATGGTTTTGTTCGATGATTTATCATTCGGCGAGGAGTACGATATGGAGGAAGATGAATACTTGGTACGGTATCGTTCTTGCACAAGAATAAGAGGTTGAGGCATGGCAGTTTGGTCTTCGGCCGAGAGGTCATTCGAAGACGGCGAATTGATGCGAAAAACAAATTCATGCTCAACTACTTCGTTCCTACTCCGGCGTATCCCGAGTGATTTTGTCGACACTGGTTCAGGATGTCTATCAGAGTGATTAAAGTTGCATGATCAGTTCATCAAACGGCGGAGGAGTTGCACTAGAGAATTTGGGCATAACACCTTCCAAAAGGCGCATGCCGCATTGTGCATTATTGAAGGGTTTCGTACTATAAAACAAAAAAAATCCTAACAACGAGAATGACATAGCCAAGATCTAACTATGCATATGTAAGATAACAGAGAGATTTAATGTTCATAACCTTAAAGACCGAAAAGCGTTACGTTCCAATGAATGTTGATGATGTAGTCGTACGGCGACACCGACCTCAAGGCCGTGCAAGCGTACAAGCGATGAGTACCACAACTGGCACCGTGTTCAAAGTTCTACATGCTTTCGGTGTAGACGACGTCCCCGGGCTCTGGTCCCGCGAAACAGCGGAAGAAGATTGATCCGGACCGAAGATCCACTAGTGCAACAACGTGCGTATGGTGGAGAAAACTCCCAATCTCCATATACACGTTCCTATTTGGGAACCACACATAAGGGACATAGAGATGGAGAGAGAGACAATTGGATGATTTGCGGGAGGGGGCTCCCCTCTATATATAGGAGGACTGCCAACACCAAGGGGTAGCCGGGGTGGGACTAATCCTACCGTCGACCCTAGGTGGGCTCCACGCAGGGTGGCCGTGGCCTAGCTAGTCGGCTCCCTTCTTGGACCTCCTTGGGGCTTGCGTCCCCTTCATGGGCCTTCCCTCCGGGTGTCCCTAAAATCCATTAAAAAATATTTTAATATATTCATCTAATTAATATTAAATACATATTATATTATTCCACTCACTCTGAAACACCTCTCGGGACTCTCCGATCTCTGATCATCATCGAATATCCTCGAAACCTTTCCGATACCACCCCGGAACTATTCCAGTGTTCTCTCTCTTTTCTCCTATGATCTCGAATCAATCCTTAAGAATCATCTATCCTTAAGCGTGCGAACTATAGGGTCGGGAATGCGCACACATCATCGAGACATCTCTCTGATCAGTGACCAATAGCAGGATCTGGAAACCCATAATGGCCTCCATGCATTCCACGGATTTAACTTGATCGCTTGAAACTTGAACGCTGAGTATCATTCCCTTTACTATACGATACCTGGTTTGTCCAAGACATGATCTTCGGTATCTCTATATCTAGTTCATTCTTGTAACCGACAAACACATTTACTCGTTCTCATGATATTACATCCTCGTGACATAGTCACATGTTTGAAAACCAACATGTAATATCACCGAGTGGCCCCAGGGTACCTATAAGTCATGCATGTCTTACCTAAACCCTAACCCCTAAACAGCCGTCATATCCTATCCTATGGTTTCTTTCAGCAGGGTGTCTCAACTTCCCGTCTTTCTTACGGTCTTCTTTGTGCCATCGCAACAACCTGGCATGCCCTTTGTTTTTGAACATACGTTTCAACCTTGGTATTATAGGAGCATACCACATAACCTTAGCAGGAACCCTCTTCCGGAGGGGCTCTCCCTCAACATCACCAGGGTCATCTCATCTGATCTTATACCACAACGCATTGCATACCGGACATTTATCTAAATTCTCATACTCCTTACCGCGGTAGAGGATGCAGTCATTAATGCATGCATGTATTTGCACATCTAATCCTAGAGGACAGAGAGTCTTCTTTGCTTCGTAGGTACTCTCGGGAAGTTTGTTATGTTTTGGAAACTTCAGCTTCATTATTTTCAGCATCTTTTCAAATGAGGAGTCAGTTAGACCACACTCTGTCTTCCATCGCAACAATTCCAGTGTGGTACCGAGCTTTGTGCTGCCATCTCACAATTTGGGTACAACAATTTCTTGTGATCTTCTAACATACCCTCTAACTTCAACTTCTCATTTTCTATTTCACAGTCTCGCTTTGCATCAGAAATGACCCTACCAAGTTTATCAGCCGGCTCATCTGATGTCCGTTCTTCACCTCTTTCCTCTCCATTGTCTTCCATTGCAGTATCACTGTATTCAGGAAACATATGATGATAGTTGTTATCATCATCTTCTTCTTCACCATCTTCCATCATAACCCCTCTTTCCCCGTGCTTGGTCCAGCAATTATAGTTGGGCATGAAACCTTTCATAATCAGGTGGTCGCGAATGATTTTCGACGAAGAGTACTCCTTGTTGTTCCGACACTGAACACATGGACAACGTATAAAACCATTCTCTTTGTTTGCCGTAGCCACATCGATAAATTTATCCACGCCTTTCATATACCCGGCTACGCGCCGGTCACCGTACATCCATTCCCGACCGTTCATCTGCATCATATAAGTAAGTTTATCAAAAAACAGGACATCATAAATAGTGAAATGACCAATTCACATCGACACATCCATTGTATCAATGACAGAGAAAATATAAGATTGCTAACCTCGATCGAGGGAAATAAAGAGAAGAAAGCTCAAGTACGTCTATGACACCTTCTATATTTTTGTTCTATGAGAAATTGAACGGGATTATTCACTCAAACATTTCATCAAACACCTTGAATGCATGCATAGGAGAGAAAAAACTAGCACACCCCTCACACCTTCCACCAAGAGAAAAAACAGAGTGGAGGTAGAGGGGGCTGGGGCATTGCATTTATAGAGGGCGGGAGCATACGTCCCGGTTGGAGCCATCAACCGGGACTAAAGGTGTGTGCCACGCCACATGGCTGTGGTCAAACCTTTAGTCCCGGTTGGTGGCTCCAACCGGGGCGTATGCCTCCTTACCAATCGGGACGCATGCCTCTTGGCCCCGTGCCCGCTCGAACCGGGACGCGTGCCAGCATTAGTCTCGGTTGGTGGCGCAACCGGGACTAATGCTCTGAAGAAGCGCGAACGGATGGCCTGTTTTCTACTAGTGCTAGTCCCTATCCTAAATTTATTTCGAGCATAAATCGGCATGCCTTGTCCCAATCCAAGCTAGTCAGGTCTCACCATGCATGATACTGATAAATATGAATAAATAAACAAAGGCACACATAAACAAGACGATAAGCACAGGTCCCTATTAATTCCTTGGCCAAAATATCCCAAATAAACCTGTGCTGTCCGATCCTACACGTCCTCGAACTGTCCCGCGGGGAGTTCTCATGAACCGAACACACTCTTAAGCGGCTACATCATTCCAGGTTCCTGTCACAGAGAGCATCTCTTGTAGATACCGTATATCGACCGGTTAGTAAATTTTTGCGCCGATATACGGTATCGAGATGCAAGCCGTTTTCTACAAAACGGCCTATTCGTCTCGCATATATTCGGAACAGGAGGCCTCGGATACGGTATACCGCATCCATTTCCCCTTCCTCCACCGCGTAGAAACCTTCGCCACCGCCCGCCCCCGTCTCCGATTCCAGCCACATCCGTCATCCTAAAACGCATCGCCGCCGCCAACCTCCGTGTCCATTCCCCATCTTGTCATGGCCGGTCAATCGAGCCCCGATTTGGGCGCACGCGGCCTCGCTTCTCTTGGCCGCGGCAGGAGCTCCGGCGTGCAATCTTGCTCGACGCTACCGTCGAAGGAGGAGGGACGTGAGCGCCTCCCCGTGCAGGGAAACGGCCACGGCGCCCGTGGGCGCATCCTCGCAACCCAGCCGCTGCCGGCCGACATTGCCGCGGACGATGCATAGGAGCTCTTGTTGGCAAAATCTGCGCGTTCTCGTCCGTCGTCCGCGAGCCTGCTGCCAACGACGATCAGGAGGAGCTCTTGCTTACCGAGGCCAAGTTCAACTCCGTGTGCACCGTGCTCATGGATATCGTGCAGCGCCAGAAGCGCCGTCGCGACGCGCTCAGGGCGGAGAAGCGCGATCTTCCCCGTGTCGGTCGTCTCTCCCTCCGCGAGCACATGGGATGGCTCGAGGCCCTCGAAGCCGACTTACCCGACAAGTACTTCACCAACGAGGACTACGCCAACAATGCCAACAACACCGACAACAATAATGACACCAACAACGCCGAGGAGTAAGTGCGCGCCGCCGCCGCCGTAGATGATCGGGTGAGTAGATACCGCCGGTGGAGCTACGTAGATTGTAGGTGAAGTCTGAATGCATGAAACTTATGTAGATCTAGATGATCAAGACCTTCTCTATATATTAATCTGGTGTCAATATGTGATGTTTTTTAAATATGTAGTTAGGATTAATATATATGTTCTGTTCTACGTTTTTCATACTGCAAATTAGATTTCCATTTTACCACATCTATATTTTGCAGTACGGTAGGATGTGGTATTGCGAGAGATCAGAGATGCTCTGACAAGGTCAGGAGGACCATCGACCACCCATTCGATCGGCCGGGCCACCAGCCCACAACTCGCTGGACGCTGCCTCTTCTACATGACAGGCAGTGGCCGATCCTGCACAGTCAATGGATCGGACGAAAGTTTCACCCGGGTTCTATGCGCAGTAATAGAACGGAGTATTACGGGGCAGGAACAGAACAGAACGAAAATGAGGTGGACGTGCTGAGTAGAATGTTTTTTTGCTGGCCTCCGAAACTGGAAGTTTTGGCACGTATTCAGCTCCTGTGGATTGAATCGCGACGAGCCGACGGTGACATGCCGTCCGCTACTCGTGGGACAATGGCATTTCTTCCTTTGACGTGTACCCCGCCCCGAGCGTCCCGGGCCAGGTAATCAATTGGCTAGGATCTGAGGAAGTTTAGGTTGTATTTGGTTAAGGTCACGAAGTGGATTGTAATTGAATGATTCTACATCTAATTAAGAGTCATTCTATCATTTCGTTGAGAAATAAAATGAAACAATATGATTTTTTAAAATAGAATATTTTCTCTAAATCCAGAATAAACCGGGCAAGTTCCACACCAGTTCAGTATCGTTTCACCGAAATATTTCCTACTAAAGCGTTTGATTTGTAAGATTGGAATGCTTATAAATTTCTCGTAACGATCTCTCCGTTTGGAGATTCAATGCACATGGACATCAATGATCCCCTTTCTTAAATAAAATAAAATAAAATCATACTTTCGAGTCCAATTTTTTTAAAAATAAATCGAGATGGAGTCAATGATGTACTCCCTCCGTCCCAAAATAGATGTCTCAATTTTTTTTAAATTTGGATGAACCTATATACTAAATAGTGTCTAGATTCATCCAAATTTTGATAAACCTAAGACATCTATTTTGGGACGGATGGAGTATATAAAAACATGCAAAATATCAATTGAAAATAATCTTCGCCTGAGACATTCTCCGGGTGCGAGGATGGCTCACAAGCGGTTTGCAAGCTTTGCATTGACAGTTTTGAGACAATCCACAAATTGGACAAGAAAGGTCTATATACAACTGTTTGTACGGAACACTATCAATATTTGGTCATGGGACCCAATTCTCTTGTAGAGTTGCACAACTCCTCGTCGACCTATGGTGGTATGATATGATCTCTTGTGTCCTAGATACACTGCCAAGTCTTGACAATGGTTCCTTAATAAACATTATCTTATATATATTTGTGGAAAGATATGAATATGTGCACATTTTTAATCGCGTGAGTTATTTACCTTGAGGTCACTACTCGGTCTTCAAGAACACCATCTGGGTGATATGAGTTTTATAGTTTTGTCCGTCGATGTTGTTACCCTATGGGGAATAGTTTGCATGTAGTTTTTTTTCCAAGGATGTGTTTCAGCCAAAAAAAACACATTCATAACTTGTATACTATTTCTAATGGATAGATTTTTTAGTTTCCTATAAAACCTTATAGCTTTCTTAGGGCTGAGGTAGGCGCTCCGCCATTTTTGTGGATAAAAAAGAATGTAATTGGGAAATAAAAAAGAATAATCACTAGCAAATTACAACGACTTCAATCCTAGTAACGGTTGTGCCCTTAGTAATGGATCTCCTAGATCTTGAGAGAAACTTATGTGATTTTAATTAGAAAAAACAACCGTCAAGCATGTCCTGCAGAGCCGGTCCTTCGAATCCGAGTCCATCCTTTGGCCAACTGACATCAACTTAGTTTCCTCACCAACATTTCAAGGTCAGACAACTAATCTTAAAAGTTGAAACTCCATTAAGCTTTATATCCATGATCCTAATATTTAGGCATGATAATTTATTATCATTTGTCAATCTATCTTACTTCCAAAACATCATCAAAATTCAAATTCAAAGCCAAAACATACAAAACAACTGATGCAAACTCTACCAATGATCTCTAATTGATAAAGAATTAGCCCATCGAATAATCAATCCCATTGTCTAGCTTTGCCAGTGTAGGTTGTCGCTAGATTTTTCAAACTAGTCTATATTTTGGAATTCATCAATTTTTGGACTTCCTAGGTTCTGCCCATCTTAATACGCAATGGTTTGACTCTATATATCCACTTGTTGTGGAGTAATAAAGTGGAACACTCGGTGAGCTCAGCTTACCTTGTCCAGTTCCAAAGTCTTGTAGAATAAGCTCTTCGCAATAGTGCTCCCTAATCGAATCTTCACACGCGACATGCTCCAGGTGTGAGAATGTCCAGACAACCACATTTGTGAGCTTTGTTGTGCCTGTTCTAATATGTCAATCAACTTGTGCAAGGAGTGCCCATATACTATTGTAGTGTGGAACTTGATCGATCTTTGGTCAAGGGACTCCGCCTCCTTTGTGACATAGTCACACAAACTCATCACAGACCTATGGTGGTGTGATATGATACCTTGTGTCCCCAAACACACCGCCGAATCTTAATGGTGTTTGCTTAATTAATATTATCTGGAATGTGTGGAAAGAAATGAATAAGCACACACCTTCAATTGGCCTAATCTATCTAGAGATCACCTGTATGCCCCCCTCCCCCCAAGACACATGTTAGGTCATAGGAGTTTTAGTATATTCTTGTAGGCTGATGTTCTACCCTATGAGTAGTCTCCATGTGGCAGATTTTTTTCCTGGAAGTGTTTCACCCAAAAACACTTTGGTAGCTCTTCTTAAACAATTGTCGAGTTTCCATAGAAACACATGCTTCTTAGGACCAATGCAAGTGCTCTGTCATACGTCTCTCGAAACAGGCTTTCGCCCAGCTTTATAAATAAAGCACACATGTGAGAACGCTGCTGGGCCAGACAGCACAACGCCCAAAGACAAAGACACAACACGATACACGGTGCTGAAGCAGCAGCACACACACACGCCCAAACACAAACACGGAAAAAACAGAAAGGAAGGAAACATAGACGGATCGACAAGACGAAGAAGATCGCCACCGGTGCGCCCTGCGAAGAATGCCCACCACGCTCCTAGCCCTGACTCGTTAAGCACCAAGCAACACCCTCAATAGGAAAAGTGACCGCTGCTGCCCCGACTCTGTCATCTGTCTTGGTAAAAAAGAGTGTATTTGAGAAAACAAAAATAAAATAAAAAGGGAAAAACCCTAGCAAACTACACCACCATCAACCCAGCGGCGGTTGTGCCCTTGATAACGATTCTCTTGGGCCCTAAAAGAAATAATAACATTTTAATTAGAGAAAATAACCCCTCAAACACATCATGGGGCCTTGAATCCAAGTTCAGCATCTAGTCGACGTACTGAGTGATGATATCAATTAACATGCCAATGACAACTTATCTTGGAAGCTGAAATAACTCCTACTAAATTATAACCATGATCCTAGGTTTAGACACGATAGTCAGCCTATCGTGCTTCCAAAATATATTGTCCAAAGAGGATTTTAAATTCATATCCAGAACAAGCAGAACAGCTGATGCAAACTCTACGAATGATCTGTAATTGACACCATCTTTTAGCAGCATCCGAATCACCAATCCCATTGGCTAGCTGCCTCCGAGGTTTCATCAGTTGAATTCCTTGATTTCATCTCTTATCTTACACGGACCCACCTGTCATTCCCGCATACCCATTCGCCTCTATCCCAAACAGAATGCGAGATTAAGCACAAGATGCACGTACGTGCGTCAACCTACAAACACAAGCCTACGTGTACCACCAGTACTACTAGCTCGATGGACCGTTTCAGGCCACCGCATTCCACTCGACAGGCGGCCACGGCCACGGTTCCCACAGCTCCGGCGTGGCGCAGAAGGGGTCGGCCGGGAAGCCCGCCCCGTCGTAGCAGAGGTGGTCGTCGCAATCGGACTCCACAGACACGTCCGCCGGCGTGGTCCCGCCGAGTACGCAGCTCTCGAGCGGCTCGACGTCCACGCTCCCGGGGACGACGACGTTCCTCTTGTCGTCGCCCAGCTCTTCGCCGCCTGCGTTGTTGCAGCTGCTGCTGCTGGCGGTGGCGGTCGTCGCGCCGCCGCTGCCGTCCCGCTCCCTCAGCCTTTCGCTTAGCTCGTGCAACTGCGCAGATGATCCAGCACACGTAAGTAACAAATTAGCACCTGCTGCTGGGTGAAGGACAAAAACGTAGTACATGGTGCGTGTGAAGGATGGTCATTTAATTACCTGCCCGGCGAGGGTGAGGTTTTCTTGCTTGAGGGAGTCGACGCGGGAGTGGAGGGCGTCGTACTTGGCGCGGAGGGCGGCGAAGTCGTGCTCGAGCTGCTTGGAGCGCCACCGCGCGCGCTTGTTCTGGAACCAGATGGCCACCTGGCGCGGCTGCAGGCCCAGCTCCCTCGCCAGCTCCGCCTTCTCCCGGGGCTCCAGCTTGGCGTGGTGCGCGTGGAACGTGGACTCCAGCGACCGTATCTGCTCCTCCGTGAACCGCCGCTTCCGCTCCGCCCTCCCGCCGACCATCCCCGCCGAGAACTGCTGCTCGTCCATGTCGTCCATCATCGTCGGCACGCACATCTGCTGCTGCTGCGGCTGCACCGGCACGGGCGGGGGCATCAGGTACGGGTGATGCTGCTGGCGCTGGTGGTAGTCAGCTCGATCCATATCGATCCAGTGGGCCACTCGCTGCTCCGACCGGTCCTGGCTGTGCTAGCTGTCCTCTGTCCCTTCTTCTTCCTCTCTCTCGGCTCCGGCCCGGGAGTCCCCATTTTATACCGGCGGACGGCGTTACGTGTCTGGCGTTCCGGGACGCGAACTTGTGTCTGTGTGTGGGTGGTCTTCGCGATCGCGGGTAAAGAAAGCCGAGCGGGCCCCACGCAGCGTGACACCGCGCAAAGCCGCTTTCGCTTCCCGGACAAGTGTCGGGCATCCGTCGGCGGCCCAAAGCTGCGCCCACCACGGCTCCCGATGTCTATCCGCCCGCCTCGAGATCGGCACTCGAAACGTGGCCGGGACGAAGAGCACGAGTGCAAGGCTCGCTTCTCCTGTTCAGGACTTCAGGTCTTCCTTCCTTCCGGCCTACTACCAATTGCGGCGCGCCCCACCGACCGACTTATTTTCCATTATCTGTCCAGCTCTTGCATTTGCATGTAGTACGAGTCGATCGGTCGAAAATATCAGTACTGCTACTAGTATAAAGGTATTGTACTATACTGTAGAAGAAAATATCAGTACTAGTACGACTACAAAGGTATTGTACTGTATCATTCGCGCGTGTACCAGCTGGAGGCCTGGCGACCAATGGGCGGCGGAAAGGTGTGCGCCTCGGTGTGCCGGAGAGGGACGGAGACGGGCGCGACTGGAAGAAGCTGTGTAGCCTGTAGGTAGTAGCTAGGAGCCTAGGACCAATGGACGCCCGTGTCTTGTGCGGGCTAGTTCCATCGCGGGGCAGCACGCGTCGCCGTCACGGCGCCAAGTGTGCGGGGCGCCGGCTTCTCCCGGAAGGGTCGTCCGTCGAGGTGGCGCGCCGCGCTTGTCCAGTTGCGCGGCGCACGCGACCCAGGGCCGGTCACTAGCGCGTTGCGCCGCGTTGGCTCTCGAGTCTTGTCCCCCGTTGTCGCCTAGCTCGCGCGCGCGTTTCACTTTCTTTATTTTACTACTAGCGAGAATGGTAATTTGAGGATAGATACGGTGGTGAACGTGATAAGCATTTTGGATGTGCGTTAGTGCGGGGAGCAGCAGCTTATCCCGACGGATTTTGTTCCACCCGGGGACAGGTGATTTGTTGTTACCGGCTGACTTCCGATCCGGACGTGTTAGAGCAGATCAGGTAAGTTGAAAGTGGTGACCCGATGCGGTGAAACCACCTTTATTTATGCATCTGTGGATTTGTAATGTCGTTCGAGTAGTGGTTGTCTGATGTTGTTTTTCAAGCCGCGATGACGGCGGCCGGGATCACTTCAGATCAGGCCATTACGGTCACGGCGCGCTCGTGATTAACCATTCAAACTGTGGTACTACTGTAGTTCGTTTCGGGGTGCCGCGCGCACGCGAGCCTGCCCGTCCGTGGCGCCGAAGAGGTGCCAGGGCGCTCGATCGGCACGGGCACGTCAGTAGCTGTCCCCGGTGACCACCGCGATTAATCGTGAGCGTGGCGGCAGCAAGCAGGACAGGAGGGAGAGGTGTGCAAGGTACAACGTCGAAGCAACAGTTATTCCGCGGAGATTAATCAGGCGACCGGGCCCGTGCGGGACCAGGAGGTAGAGGCGGAGAAGGAGGGGCCGGGGCCGCGCGCGCGGCGGCGGGGCCACCGGGGACGTCGACGGCTGGCCGGGCGGAGGAGGCCACGCGGCGAGGAGGCACACGCGGCGCCGCGCGAGTGGCGGGTCAGCGTCGCTTGGTACACTCGTGGCTGGCGCGCGCGTCGGCGTCGGCGTCGACGGGTTTGTTTGTGGAGAGATCAAAAGAGGCTTCCATGACCGGCCGTGGCCGCGTGGCCACAATTTCTTTCTGCGTCACCCGACGTGCACTGCACCCTCCCTGAGCTCGTGGGGTTTCACGGTGCCATCTGGGCTGAGATCTTAATTCCGGTGGTCCTGCAAGAGATCATACGGATCCGTTTGCGTCCTTGCATGGTACTGTGCAATGTGCATTGCATCTCACGCTGTCTAGTACAGATCGGTCACGCCAACGATCCTATCCGTAGGCGATTCAAGTCTGAAACCTACATGTGTGTGTGCCTATGGTATTGCTGGCTGCTACAGTACTTGTCATCAGCCAGTACCTGAGATGTCTCATCTCGATCCTGATAAATCACATGAACAAATCAATTGCTCAATTTGCCCCAACTACGTCGCTATACCGATACACCATTTTTCTTTCTTAGCTGGCAAGATAGTCCAACCAAACCGGAGAAGGAACGCACCTTCGCTAAGTACCTAGTTAATTAGGCTAAGTTATTCTGTGCAAAGCGATGCCTCTTTGCGTCGCGCTAAATCGCACTGACAAACTAAGTTTTATGGATTTAATATCTGGTAGTAGTTGATTTGTAGGCCCTACCAGATTGCTTGTGGGGGCACTCCCCCTCTTATTCCATCGTTTAAGTTTGACCTCGGACTAATGCCGCACCTTCTCCAATCAGGGAGCCGTTGCGTATATTAGAGAAACATATCTACAACAACACGAGTTTGCTGTCAAGCGTATAAAAAACCATCACAGTTTTACACGTAAGTTGGATGAATGAATATTCTTTGGCTTATGTTACTTGGTTTCCCACCCACATTTCTTCAGAATCCAAGCTGCCAATGACAGGCTATAAATTAGATGTATTAACAAAGGCTATAAATTAGATGTATTAACAATGGTACATTACCAGGACTAAAATCTGAACCAAGGATGATTCGGGCACTCTGAATCTCAACACTTCTTCAGGTTTTCTAGTGTTGAAATATATAAAAAGAAATGGGTTGATCCCAGCAGCAATTCCTAGGCTATGATCAACCAAATCCTCTACCCTGGTGGAAGAGGAAACTGCAGGTTAAGCAAATTGACAGAAAAAAAAAGCAATATCAACAAAAACAACGGAGATATCCCTCTATTATCACTCAAATATACAGAAAACATCACAACATTGTCTTCCCAGTCCCAACTCTCCAGGAACAACGCCGTTCTGCACCCCTCACACACACACACCCTCATTAGCAAGTAAACGATATATATAGACAACTCAAAATCAATTGTTACAAGTGACAACACATCATCATACAGCGCCTCAAAAACTCCGTGAAGCTCAACAGATTTACAGTGTGCTTAGATTGGTTGTTTACACTGCCGGCCAATAAGTCTGCATTGCTCCGGCAGCAGGGAGCAGACCACCTGTCCCTTGACACGGCAAAGCTCGCCGTCTATTCCGCAGCCATTGTGGGTGTTTGCGCCAGGTTTAACCTTGACCGATTTCACCTGTCAATGTCGGATCAGCAGTTAGGACCGAGTCATTGTTCTTACTAGAAGGAAATTATTATATTGTGCAAAAGGAAGTAATATTTCTGTAGAAAAAAAAGGACCCAGGCTTGCTTTGATGAACTGGAATCTTATTGTTCAGGAGACTTCAGTCATCCATGACCAGAGCTAGGCTGAATGCATAAAATGCAGAAACAACTACTCATACCAAATGCAAGACCATGTTGTTTTCTGTCTGACAAACTGATTCCTACAATACTATGGAAATGAAAAAATATATAGTATGTATGAACCACACTGCAGCTTCCAGGAAGAGAGATCTCAAATTAAAAGATGAAAACAGGTGATAAACATACATATTGAGATTTTTGTAACCTGCAAACAAACTTTTATAAACCAAGAATAACAAAGAAGAAACCCAAGATGAAACAGAAATCACCAAATCAGAATAGTTTTATCGAGACAAGTGAACATATGATAGTATCTTCCCCAGGAAAAGACGATCATAAAGATATTAGAAGAGATGCATTATCAGAGTTCATTTGAACATGCACAAGGTGATGCAAAGGATGTAGTATCTGCCATTAATGTAAGACCATGTTTTTCAGAACCTCAAAGAAGCAGATGACCACAAATGAAGTGCATTTTAGATATTAGATTTGCTGCACATAGTGAAATGAAAGCTCCATGAAAAGCGCAAACTGGGCAGGCAGAAAGAAAAACTTGGCAAAGACAGAAGTTGCATGATACCTTTACATATTCCACATAGGGTAAAGAAAGATGACGGCCAAATTGTAGTAGTATGAAAAATCTCAACAGCTTCCATCTCCCCCTTCCGCCAACTAAGAGCAAGTCTAAACTGTTGTCATCATGGCTTGCATTTGGCGCAACAATCTGTGAACTTTGAACCGTTTTGCACGAGTGGTTACATACTAGGACACCAAGAAAGTGCCCCTTCCTGACAACCCATTTCTCATCCAAATTTGGCACAAGTTCCTTTGATACTGCAAAATCTTCTGGTGGTCCAGGAAGTTCGATTGGGTGATCAGGCTCCCAAGTTGGCTCTGTGTCCCATCTTGGCCCAGTATCCCACTTCGGTTCATTATCCCAAATAGGTCCTGGGTCTGATATTGTCGAGGAAATGTCCTCCTTGTCATGCATTGATTGGGATTGCCAGGATGTCCGTGTATCATTAGCAACCGTGGCACCAACTGAATTTCTGTCGGTCCTTGCTTTGGACCTCGTTCTTGGCCAGTATGATGCATGATGTGGTTGAGGGCGCAGGACTTCTTCTGGTTCTGAAACAATGTTGCTTCTGCCCAGAGACAACCGTTTTGCTCTTGGATCAAGAGCACGAACATACTCTGATGGTTCACTGCTTGCCGCTGTACCTCCTGATGTATCAAAGTCCCCTAGTGACATCCTACTTGGAGTCATGATAGAGTCAATACTTGAAAAACTGGAAGCTCGCGTAATTCCTTCTCTTTTTGATCGGCTGCGCATTACATCTGTATAGACATCAGACAATTCAACCTTGTCTTGTTTTGTACCATTTCCATGCCCAGACATCTCCTTTGACATAGGAAGATATTCTAACTCATAGAAATAGCTTGGTAGACACAAAAATTTGTGTACTCCAGCCACAAAATATCGAAGAGGGCCAAATTTCTTCTGGTATTTGTCGGAAAGTTCCAGGACTGCAGCAAAGTTATAATAGTTTTCAGCTTATTAATCTTTTCAAGTTTTCAGTGCTATGCTAGTTAATTTACAGTCATTAAACCATACCCAGATCTAGAAAAACATTGAGAATATACTTATGAGAAATAAAGTAGCTACACCATTTGCTCAGAGAGGTTTAGATCTAATACAGAAGTAAAAAAAGAAACAGCTTAACAAGTACTGTATGTTGCACCATTAGCTTTTGCAGTTGCATGCTAGTAGAAAACAATTATGTCATGAAAATAGTTTTCATGGCAATTCTAATGCTGCTATTTTCACCTTACCAATCTAACTGTTTCTGTATCTATAAGTACTAAAATACAAAAGTTTGTTGCATGTTTCTAGTTCTAGGAAGTCATTTATTCACGACCGGAGGAAATATGGCATACAGATACAGTATTACTCTTGCCGTTTTACACCTAGCTAATATCTATTGTAATACTGTATAAAACCCAACAAAACTATATATCATGATAGTAACAATCAAGACAAAGTAGTCTGATTTTCTAAATTCGACTTGGCTAAAGTCTAAAACGAAAAGTTTGAGGGAACTGGAGGAGTACATCAGATTAAACAGGATTTAAGTAGTGGAACAAAGTAAATGTAATAACTCATTTGAAATTACCATCACTAACAAAACCATAGTATGAAACAGTTGTGCCGAACTGTATTAGCCCTGATTGGAGCCACTCAACAGCCAATACGTCTAGTGTTGTAAAGCCACCCTGTTACAAAGGGATAGTTCTCGTGAGAAAAGTTTAAAAGTGATAATCTAATTTCGGATAAGGAAAAGGTGAGAATATAATAATAATTCTAAGATTCTTCTCAACATGCAAGAGAATGGTAAATTTAGCATACCTTAACAATTAATAATGACGCGGAAACAGGATCTTTAACACCCAGAACAGTCCAAATAAGTGAATTGTCAGATCCTGCAGGGATTATTCCAACTGGAATTGATACAGCTTCTGTTCTATCACTTCTGCTGAGAAGACCGTTGAACACCTGCAGAATTATAAGAGCTGAGCTAACGTATAAATTACTCTGTCATATTATTGTGATATGAACAAGATGTGCAAACCTCATTCACAATTCCATCACCGCCCACACACACAATCCCTACAATATAGAACAAAAATCAAGGTATTAATAAGACCAGCTGAAATGTTTGCCTCTATCTTGGGGCCTAGATAAACTATAGCTGCATGTGCAAAGTTTATACCATCAGGGAACGCGTAGAAATCAAATGAAGACGCGAGCGATTTTGCATGACCAGCATGAGTAGTTTTAACCACTTCCATGTGGAAACCTGCAAGCTACACCACATCACAGATCACATGGGATTAGTTGCTGGTAGTAAACAATACAGAACCAATACGTTTAAGCATAAGAGTGTGAAGTGTTTATATTGGATAGTAAATCAAACTCAGTACGCCAAAAATTGCCAACCTCTTGTCGTAAGAGGAGCTTAGAAATCTCAGCTTATGAAACAATCTTCTAAATAATCTACAGGAGAACAAGATTCGCAGCAACAGACTTAGTTCATTTCAAAGTGAGCTCATGTGAATTCTACAAGACTACAACAGCCAATTTCAGCCATGCTGCAAGGGGAGATGAATTAAAACGCTAATCATCTTGCTAAAATTGTTTACATGTGGAATTTAACACAGCTATTCAGTGATTCGGTCCAGTTCAATTGCTGCATTCCATTTTTTCAACCTTTACTATTACAGGTAGAAATTAATGAGAAGCTGTAATACCCCCTCCTTTTTTCAGTGTTAATTCAGAATATGTCTGCTCTGTGCTCACACTTAACCAACAATATTTTTAAGAGTACCTAGATTATCCAAATTAAAATTACATCAGTAGATTTGATGTTAAAAGTACTTTTGTGCTAATTATAATTTATATTAATATTACATAAACTACTGAAAAGTAAGGGTCAAGTTACACACCAAATATGCTAAAAGGCGAATAATATAAATTAAGAAATAACATAGTTTCTTCATAAGGTTTCCATAAGGCTAAAAACCAAATGGTCAAAACGATGCTTCTCGAAGAAAGTTTATCGCCAAACAGATACATACAGCTATTTACAATATCTCTTATAAATGTGGTGCAAATGGTTGAAGTTTGGCAGTTAAAGCATCAAAAGTTACCTTAAATATAGGTTCTGCTTTTTCATGGAAAACTTTGCTTGATCTACCATGTCCAGATCGAGGGTTCAGTATAACAAGTACTCTCTGCAGAGTTCTAGATTTGATGGGCGGATAATCAAATAAAACCCCACCAAGGGGGGCATCTGCGTCTTGCTCTGCTGAAGGATGTGGTAGTACATTAATGTATATGTTATGTTCAGCAAAGCATGTTACCCACAAAATGGCCTCATCTAGTGTAGAGGCTATAAACCGGAAGTCCTTCCGAACTCTATGTGTCTTTCCGAATAAAGAGCTCTTAGCAGGATATGCATGCAAAGTAAAATGTTGGGCGCCAGAATTATAAGACACCTGTGAACATATAAACACGGCACACAAAATCACTGGATTGTCAAGCTAGGCCAAACTACAATTGAAGTGCATCTTGGTCACTGAAACTTACAGAGATGACGTCCTCAAGGCTGAGTACAGTGGAACCCCAAATCAGGGCTTTACTTGTGAGCCTTGCATCCGTTGCATCAGCTTTCCTGTGATCATCCACTACTTTACTTTTGTTTTTCCTGTCGAAAAACAGTTTCCCAGCATAGACTTCAAAACCTACAAAATTGGACATCTCATCCACCACGTCGGGTCTAAGCTCATGGTTTTTACCCCTTTTGCCATCTTTACTGTCAACAGCCGCATGCTTCTGCCTCAAAGATCTAGATTTGCCCCTTTTCTCTGGAAATACAGTGGGGGAAGACTGTTGTCCGGCTGACTTCTGAGAACGCCGACTGCTAGAACGGCGGCTGGACTTCTGAGATGGGTTTCTGGAAGTTGGATTCTCTAGCTCAGTTCCTTCCATCTCTTTTGTTTTAACCAGGACCTTAAGAACATCGGAATGGGTGAAGACTTTGATACAGCTTAATAAGTGAATGGCACATCATGGCACCAATGCCGTGTGAAATGGTTGGTATGATTAAATAACCTGCAACGAAAGAAAAACGGAACAAATATAACAGGGATATAGGTGGGAAGTGCGCATTGCTTGTCATCAGGGGTGGATCTAGATGGCGTGCCGGGTGCGCAGCGGCACACCCAGAAGTCGTGAACGCCAGTGGGATTTAACTAATCGCTGGATCAGAAGAAACTCACCGGAGACTTGAGGCCGAGGTGGAGACAGCAGGATCTCGAATGTCCCGACGAGGAAAAACAGGAACGGCGGTGGCGGCGACGCGCGAGAGGCGGGGATGTTCGGAGCCGGGGGTGGGGGGCCGTGGGGCGTGGGATTGGGGCGTCGGCGGTGACGACTGTACGGTACAGCAGCGCGGCGGCTGTAGGTTGGAACTCGGGGGGAAGAGAGAAGAAAAGGAGAGAAGTTCTGGTACTACGAACGGGACGGAGACAGCAGGACGCGATGAGGCAGGAACCCGACAGAAGACGACGGCGACGCGCGTCAGCGGCGGGGCTGTTGGGGGAGCACGGCGATGGTGGACTATACTAGGAGAGATTGGGTAGGGCAGAGCATGAGAGCAGCGTGGGCGAGGAAGGGATCGGGGAGGAAGAGGAAAGGTACGGGAGGGTAGAAAGGAAAAGTCTAGCTGCGGAGGAGTGAGGAGCTTTCGATGGTTCAAATCGTTGGCTGGCACGACTGCTGGTAGACGGAGGGTGGAGATTTTGACTGTCACTGTACCAAAAGAAACATTGTGTCAGTGTCTCGAAGCAAAGTGGAAAGACTGCAGTAGTTTGTAGTGACGCATCGTAGATTCACATATAAGTAGAAAGATTGATTTTGTGGCAATGATCTCTTTGTCCTACACTACACCATAAAAGTTTAGAAATAATACGACGTTTTAGCTTTGTGAATCATATCTATACGATCTTTTAGTGTCTATAGATGTCTTTTAGTGTATATAGTGGAGGGAGTATTATGGTGCATTGTGTATAGCGACTTGGACAGAACTCGTTTTGTCGTGAATAGTTTTCTCGTGCCTAACAGCTGTTCGTTGCAATTGGTTTGGTGTTACAGTTTGTTGCCACATAATTGTCACTTTCCTATTATTGCCTGTCATCCTTTTTTTTATTTTGGCACGCTATCTATCCGTCAAAACTTATATTGTTACCATAGTTTGTGTTGACTGCATCAACCTTAAGATCCGTCGGCTTAGTCCTTCGAGGTGCTTATAGGTGTAGGATGTGCATGTGTGCGTTCATAGAGGTGAGTGTACGTGTATATTTGCAAATCGTTTGTGTTGTATACCCTGTTCTAGAAAAAAGATAGAAAGAAGCAAACAAGAGTAAAAGAGATTCCAGCGATAAAAGGGTATACCTTTTGATGTATAATTATCAATATGCAATTATGTAGAGTGGACTCCCACTTTTGCTTTTTTTCTATTATTCAATAGTTAAATGGACTAAGTGTATGCTGACACAATTTTAAAGAGTATAAGGCTAGATTGGGCGCGTATATTTTTGGTAAATATAAGTGATTCAAAGTTTGTTACAGGACCTCCATCCATGGACTGTTCATCCTAACCACTATAGAAGAGTGCAATAGCCCAAGGCTTTTTGCAAATCATGTTTTCTTAACCGAGTACACGTGAAACAACTACACGAAAACTTACCACTATTTTACCCGCAAAAAAAAAGCTTACCACTATTTGAATAAATCTAATAGACCGATTATTCATCTAGGTAACTTTGCAACAAATTTCTTTCTGCTATTTATTTATGTAATTATCTTATTCAAGCAACCATTACTTACTCTCTTTTGTGCAAGTCAAGTAAAACTACTTCGGATAACCGTTGTTTTAGAAGGTTGTTTGCTACCAAGATAACTTCAATGTGAGTGGTCATCTCTTACTCGTCTTCTGATCGAGATCTTCTCATGAAAACATTGATGTTTAGAACTCATACATTTTCTAGCATTATTAGCTTAAAAAATTGTTACTCCCTTTGGTCCATACTAATGGTCTCAACTCTGTCTAGATACGAATGCATCTACTCCAAATACTTAATTAGATGCGTACTAATCTATATAAAGTTGATGCCATTAATATGAACAGGAGGGAGTTGCACGATGGATCAAATAAAAACTTATTTATTCATGCAACTATTTCATTCCACGCAGATAACCATAATTGAGTTCTGAAAGGTTGTTTGCTAACAAGATTACCTGTTGAGAGTGGCTATCCGTCTTTCGATCAAGATCTTCTCATGGCAAACCTATTTTGTTCCACGCAGATAACCATAATTGAGTTCTAAAAGATTGTTTGCTAACAAGACTACCTGTTGAGAGTGACTATCCGTCTTTTGTTGGAGATATGCCCTAGAGGCAATAATAAAAGTAGTTATTAGTATATCTTTGTAAATGATTACATTCATGCTATAATAGTATTAACTAGGAAACATTAATACTTGTGTGATTTGTAAACTTAATTTGAAGTCCCTAGTAAAGCCTCTATATAATACTAGCTTGTTGGTTAATAGATGATTGTGGTTTCCCTATCATGAACATTGAGATGTTATTAACAACAAGATCATATTGTTAGGAGAATGATATGATGGACATACTCCTATAGATAAGCATAGCATAAAGATCAAGTCATTTTAATAGTTCAATTGCTATATGCTTTCTGATACATAGTAATCTGATTCCTTCGACCATGAGATCATGCATATCACCTTTACCGGATGGATGCTTTGATGACATCAAACACCACACCGTAACTGGGTGGCTATAAAGGTGGCATTGAGTGTTCGAAAAGTATTGGTTGAAACACATGGATCAAGAGTGGGATTTGTCCATCCATATGACGGATAGATATACTCTGGGCCCTCTCGGTGAAATGTCATCCAATTAGCTTGCAAGCATGTGACTGGCTCATAAGGGATCACATATCACGGGAACGAGAAAAGAGTACTTATCGGTAACGAGGTTGAACTAGGTATGTAGAGATACCGATGATCATAACCTCGGATAAGTAAACTATCGTGAGATAAAGGGAAATTGATATCGTATGTAAGTGGTTCATTCGATCACAAAGTAATCGTAGAAATATGTGGGAGCCATATGAATTTCCAGATTCCTCTATTGGTTATTGTTCGGAGAAGTGTCTCGATCATGTCCGCATAATTCACGAACCGTAGGGAGACACACTTAAGGATTCGGCGTTGTTTGAGTAGTTATGGAATGATGAGAAGGAGACCGAATGTTGTTCGGAGTCTCGAATGGGATTCGGGATATCACGAGGAGATCTGGAATGGTCCGGAGAATAAGATTCATATAAGGAAAGTCCCGTTTCGGAGTTGGGGAATGGTTCCGGTGTTTTCATCGGGAATGTTCTAGAATGTTCCGGAATGTCCGGCACTCCGGAGGGGAAGGGTACATGAATATGTTGTATCAAGTTGGTATGATTGCATCATGTACTAAGTGTCATCGCTGAACCAAATAAAGGATTAATTCAAATCCTAGTTTGAAAAGTCAAATAGCAAGTTTGAAAAGTCAAACGGCTAAATTTGGAAAGAGGAAAAGAGGAGGAAGGGGAAACCGAGTTGGGGAGGAGTTCCCTCCTCCAACCGGCGGCGCCCACCCAAGCCGAGTTGGGGAGGGACTCCTCTCCCTCCCCTTGGCCGGCCGGCCCCTCCACCTATATAAGGAGGGGCAGGGCTCCCTCCTAGACACACAAGATCCTCTCCTCCAAACCCTAGCCGCCGGTGCCGCCACCTCCACTGCCACCGCCGCCGACCTAGGTCAAGCCGCCGCCGCCTAGCAACCCTAGCCGCCGGCCAAGCTTCCTCCTCGGCGTGTCTAAATCCTAGAACACCGAGGGACTCTCTCATACTCCACCATACTCGCTCCGGCTTAAGGCGAAGCCCTGCGAGATCTCCCCTCTACTTCCGGTACCACGCCGTTATGCTGCCGGAATCGCGAGGAGAGTGCTACAACCTCCGCTGCCTGCTGGAACAAGGGAGAGGAAGGTCTTCGTCGAGTACCGAACGTGTGACCGACTGCGGGAGCGCTGCCGGAACGCAGCGCCGGAAGGATCGTCTACGCGATCTTGAGATCAGAAAGAGTACGACTACATCACCCACGAGAATCCGCTCTCGTTAAACACTTTGGAATCTTCGAGGGTGAGTTATTCTATCGACTCGTTGCTACAATCTAGTAGATAGATCTTGGCTTGTTTGTTTGTATGCGGTAGAAATTTTTTGTTTTCCATGCTACGAAACCCTATAGTGGTATCAGAGCCGTGTCTATATGTAGATCTGTTGCACGAGTAGAACACAATGGTCATTGTGGGCGTTGATGATTTTATTGTCGATTGCTTCTTGTGTACTTTGCATCTTGCGGTATGTTGGGATGAAGCGGCCCGGGCTAACCTTACATGACATCGTTCATGAGACTTGCTCCACGCTTGACATGCAACTTGTATTGCATAAGTGGCTTTGCGGGTGCCTGTTTCTCCTAGCATAGTTAAGATCCAATTTACAACGCGTGATTAACAATACTAGTATCAATGTTGTGGTTCATGTTCGTAAGTTAGAACGACACTTATTGAAAGCCCCAAACCACGTAAAACATGCAAAGAAAGTAGAGGCGTCTAACTTTGTTTTGCAGGGGTGTGCTGTGATGTGATATGGCCATGATTGTGATTATATTTGATGTATGCAATGTTCCTTATTGTAAGTTGGCAACCGGCAGGAGCCATATGGTTGTCTTTAATTTATGTTAAGACCCGCGTGTCTATTCAAAGTAGTTGTAATAGTTGAAGCCGGTGGACGACAACCATGAAGAAGCGTCATTGACCTTGATGCAATGCCGGTGATGATGGAGATCATGTTCGTGCTAGAAGATGGAGATCGGAAGCACATAGAAGAAAGGCCATATCATATCACATATTATGAATTGCATGTGATGTTAATCCTTTATGCATCTTGTATTGCTTAGTAGACAACGGTAGCATTATAAGATGATCCCTCATGCACATGAATTTCAAGTCATAAAGTGTTCACCCTTAGTTAGCACCGTTGCTAAAGCTTGTTGTTTCGAAGCACCACGTGATGATCGGGTGTGTTAGATTCCGCAAGTGTATACAACGTGAGCAAGCTAGATTTGCTCATGCGGAAACTAAGGTTTGATCTTGACGAGCCTAGCATGTACAGACATGGTCTCGGAACACGAATCACCGAAAGGTAAAGCATGAATCATATAGTAGATATGATGAACATGTCGATTGTTCGCCATTGAAACTATATCAACTCTCGTGATGATCGGTGTTGATGTGGTGGATTTGGTTCGTGTGATCACTAAAACAATGTGAGGGATATTGTTTTGAGTGGGAGTTCACCTAGATTAATTTTATTATTAATTTGAACTCAATTTGTCATAAACTTAGTCTAAAACTATTGCAAATATGTTGTAGATCAATGGCAGCCCCTACCATCAATTTTAGTGCGTTCCTAGAGAAAGAAAAGTTGAAAAACAATGGAAGCAACTTCGCGGATTGGTTCCGCAATTTGAGGATTGTCCTCACAGCTGGTAATTTGACCTATGTGCTGGATGCACCGCTGGGTGACCCACCTGCAGCTACTGCTTCTGATGAAGTAAAGAATGTTTACCTCACTCGGAAGACTCAGTACTCCACAGTTCAGTGTGCTATCTTGTATGGTTTAGAATCAGAGCTTCATAAAAGGTTTGAGAATTCAGACCCATATGATATTGTCGAGGATCTCAAATTGATCTTTGAGACTCATGCGGCAATTGAAAGCTATGAGGCTTCTGAAAAGTTCTTTAACTGCAAGATGGAAGAGGGCAGCTCCGTCAGCGAGCATGTGCTTAAGATGTCTGGGCACGCAAACAAACTTCAAAGCTTGGGTATTGTGATTCCTAATGCTTTGGGGATTTACCGTGTTCTCCAATCACTGCCACCAAGTTACAAGAACTTTGTGATGAACTACACCATGCAAAACATGAACAAGACGTTGCCAGAACTCTTTGCCATGTTGAAATCTGCAGAAGTGGATATCAATAAAGAGCACCAAGTGTTGTTGGTCAATAAGACCACCAAATTCAAGAAAGGCAAGTCTAAGCAGAAGGGACACTTCAAGAAGGGTGGTAAGAAAGTTGCCACGCCTACGAAGAAGACCAAGGCTGGACCTAAGCCTGATACTGAGTGCTTTTACTGCAAGGGAGAAGGTCACTAGAAGCGGAATTGCCCAAAGTACTTGGCGGATTTGAAGAACGGCAACATCAAGAAGAAAGGTATATCTGATATACATGTTATTGATGTGTATCTCACTAGTACTCGTAGTAGTGCCTGGGTATTTGATACTGGTTCAGTTGCTCATATTTGTAACTCAAAACAGGTGCTGCAGAATAAACGGAAGCTAGCGAAGAACGAGGTGACGATGCGCGTTGGAAACGGATCAAAGGTTGATGTGATCGCGGTCGGCACGCTACCCCTTCATCTACCATCGGGATTAGTTTTATACTTAAATAATTGTTATTTGGTGCCTGCGTTAAGCATGAACATTATATCGGGATCTTGTTTATTGCGAGACGGTTACTTGTTTAAGTCTTAGAATAATGGTTTTTCGATTTATATGAGTAATATGTTTTATGCACATGCACCTTTGATAGATGGTATATTCTTATTGAATCTCGATAGTGGAAATACACATATTAATAACATTGAGGCTAAACGTTTGAAATCGAGCGATAACTCGACCTATATGTGGCACTGTCGTCTTGGTCACATTGGAGTGAAGCGTATGAAGAAACTCCATTCCGATGGACTTCTTGAATCACTTGATTTCGAATCACTTGATAGATGCGAAGCATGTCTGATGGGCAAAATGACTAAGACTCCATTTTCTGGTATGATGGAGCGAGCTACGGACTTATTGGAAATCATACATACCGATGTGTGTGGTCCAATGAGTGTAGCATAGCGTGGTGGTTATCGTTATGTTCTTACCTTCACGGATGACTTGAGTAGATATGGGTATATCTATTTCATGAAACATAAGTCCGAAACTTTCGAGAAGTTTAAGGAATTTCAAAGTGAGGTAGAGAATCAACGTAACAAGAAGATTAAATTTCTACGTTTTGATCGTGGAGGTGAATATCTAAGTTACGAGTTTGGCGAGCATTTGAAGAAATGCGGAATACTTTCGCAGTTGACACCGCCGGGAACACCACAGCGTAATGGTGTGTCCGAACGTCGTAATCGAACTCTCTTAGATATGGTTCGTTCTATGATGTCACTTACAGATTTACCGCTATCATTTTGGGGTTATGCATTAGAAACAGCCGCATTCACTTTAAATAGGGCACCGTCTAAATCCGTTGAAACGACACCGTATGAATTATGGTTTGGGAAGAAACCTAGATTGTCGTTCCTTAAAGTTTGGGGGTGCGAAGCCTATGTAAAGAAGTTACAGCCGGACAAACTTGAACCCAAAGCGGAAAAATGCGTCTTCATAGGATACCCGAAGGAAACTATTGGGTATACCTTCTATCATAGATCCGAAATCAAAATCTTCGTTCCCAAGAATGGATCCTTTCTAGAGAAGGAATTTCTCTCGAAAGAAGTGACTGGAAGGAAAGTAGAACTTGACGAGGTTGTTGAACCTTCTCTCGAAATTGCGAGTAGCGCAGCACCGGAAGAAGTTCCTGTGGTGCCTGCACCAATAAGAGAGGAAGCTAATGATGATGATCATGAAACTTCGGTTAAAGTTGCTACAGAGCCTCGCAGGTCAACGAGAACTCGTACCACTCCAGATTGGTATGATCCCGTTATGAGTGTCATGTTGGTGGACAACACCGATGACCCTGAGACATATGAGGAAGCGATGATGAGCTCAGATTCCAATAAATGGCAAGAAGCCATGAAATCCGAGATTGGATCCATGTACGAAAACCAAGTATGGACTTTGGTGGACTTACCGGATGACCGGAAGGCTGTCGAGAACAAATGGATCTTCAAAAAGAAAACATATGCTGATGGTAATGTTACTGTCTATAAAGCTCGACTTGTCGCAAAAGGGTTTCGACAAATTCAAGGAGTTGACTACGATGAGACTTTCTCACCAGTAGCGAAGCTAAAGTCTGTGAGGATTATGTTAGCAATCGCTGCATATTACGATTATGAGATATGGCAGATGGATGTCAAAACAGCATTCCTCAATGGAGACATTGATGAAGAGTTGTATATGATGCAACCCAAAGGTTTTGTTGATCCTAAAGATGCTAACAAGGTATGCAAACTTCAACGGTCCATCTATGGATTGAAGCAAGCATCCCGAAGTTGGAATCAACATTTTGATAAGGTGATCAAAAGTTTTGGTTTTATACAAACTTATGGAGAAGCTTGTATTTACAAGAAAGTGAGTGGGAGCTCTGTAGCATTCTTAATACTATATGTGGATGACATATTATTGATTGGGAATGATGTAGACCTTCTTAATAGTGTCAAGGAATATTTGAATAATAGTTTTTCAATGAAGGATCTTGGCGAAGCAGCTTACATATTAGGCATAAAGATTTATAGAGATAGATCGAAACACCAAATATCATTGTCACAAAGTACATATTTGGACAAAGTTCTAAAGAGGTTTGGAATGGAAGATAGCAAGAAAGGGTTCTTGCCCATGTTGCCCAATACGACCTTGAGTAAAATTCAAAGTCCGACATCGGCAGAAGATAGAGAAAGGATGAGTAAGACTCCCTATGCCTCAGCCATAGGATCTCTAATGTATGCCATGCTATGTACTAGACCCGACATTGCATATGCTGTTAGTTTAACTAGCAGATATCAAAGTGATCCAGGAATGGATCATTGGACAGCGGTCAAAAACATCCTTAAGTACTTGAGAAGAACTAAGGATATGGTTCTTTCTTATGGAGGTGATGAACAGCTCGTTGTTAATGGTTACACCGATGCTAGTTGGAACACCGATCTGGATGATTCTAAATCACAATCTGAATACGTATTTATTTTGAATGGTGCAGCAGTTAGCTGGAAGAGTGCAAAGCAAAGCGTTGTGGCGAGATCTTCAACTGAATCGGAATACATGGCTGCTTCGGAGGCTTCACAAGAAGCGATATGGATGAAAGAGTTCATTACAGAGCTAGGTGTGGTTCCTAGTGCGCTGGACCCAATGTCTATCTACTGTGATAACATGGGCGCCATAGCCAATGCGCAAGAACCAAGGTCACACAAGAAGCTGAAGCATATCAAGCTACGTTTTCACGCTATTCGAGAACATGTCCAAGATGGGGATATAAAGATTTGCAAAGTACACACAGATCTGAATGTGTCGGATCCGTTGACTAAACCTCTCCCGAGGGCAAAACATGACCAGCACCAAACTGCCATGGGTGTTCGGTATATTACCATGTAATCTAGATTAGATGACTCTAGTGCAAGTGGGAGACTGTTGGAGATATGCCCTAGAGGCAATAATAAAAGTAGTTATTATTATATCTTTGTGTTTATGATAAATGATTACATTCATGCTATAATAGTATTAATTAGGAAACATTAATACTTATGTGATTTGTAAACTTAATTTGAAGTCCCTAGTAAAGCCTCTATATAATACTAGCTTGTTGGTTAATAGATGATTGTGGTTTCCCTATCATGAACATTGAGATGTTATTAACAACAAGATCATATTGTTAGGAGAATGATATGATGGACATACTCCTATAGATAAGCATAGCATAAAGATCAAGTCATTTTAATAGTTCAATTGCTATATGCTTTTTGATACATAGTAATCTGATTCCTTCGACCATGAGATCATGCATATCACCTTTACCGGATGGATGCTTTGATGACATCAAACAGCACACCGTAACTGGGTGGCTATAAAGGTGGCATTGAGTGTTCGGAAAGTATTGGTTGAAACACATGGATCAAGAGTGGGATTTGTCCATCCATATGACGGATAGATATACTCTGGGCCCTCTCGGTGAAATGTCATCCAATTAGCTTGCAAGCATGTGACTTGCTCACAAGGGATCACATATCACGGGAACGAGAAAAGAGTACTTATCGGTAACGAGGTTGAACTAGGTATGCAGAGATACCGACGATCATAACCTCGGATAAGTAAACTATCGTGAGATAAAGGGAAATTGATATCGTATGTAAGTGGTTCATTCGATCGCAAAGTAATCGTAGAAATATGTGGGAGCCATATGAATTTCCAGATTCCTCTATTGGTTATTGTTCGGAGAAGTGTCTCGATCATGTCCGCATAATTCACGAACCGTAGGGAGACACACTTAAGGATTCGACGTTGTTTGAGTAGTTATGGAATGATGAGAAGGAGACCGAATGTTGTTCGGAGTCTCGAATGGGATTCGGGATATCACGAGGAGATCCGGAATGGTCCGGAGAATAAGATTCATATAAGGAAAGTCCCGTTTCGGAGTTGGGGAATGGTTCCGGTGTTTTCATCGGGAATGTTCTAGAATGTTCCGGAATGTCCGGCACTCCGGAGGGGAAGGGTACATGAATGTGTTGTATCAAGTTGGTATGATTGCATCATGTACTAAGTGTCATCACTGAACCAAATAAAGGATTAATTCAAATCCTAGTTTGAAAAGTCAAATAGCAAGTTTGAAAAGTCAAACGGCTAAATTTGGAAAGAGGAAAAGAGGAGGAAGGGGAAACCGAGTTGGGGAGGAGTTCCCTCCTCCAACCGGCGGCGCCCACCCAAGCCGAGTTGGGTAGGGACTCCTCTCCCTCCCCTTGGCCGGCCGGCCCCTCCACCTATATAAGGAGGGGCAGGGATCCCTCCTAGACACACAAGATCCTCTCCTCCAAACCCTATCCGTCGGCGCCGCCACCTCCACTGCCGCCGCCGACGACCTAGGTCAAGCCGCCGCCGCCTAGCAACCCTAGCCGCCGGCCAAGCTTCCTCCTCGGCGTGTCTAAACCCTAGAACACCGAGGGACTCTCTCATACTCCACCATACTCGCTCCGGCTTAAGGCGAAGCTCTGCGAGATCTCCCCTCTACTTCCGGTACCACGCCGTTGTGCTGCCGGAATCGCGAGGAGAGTGCTACAACCTCCGCTGCCTACTGGAACAAGGGAGAGGAAGGTCTTCGTCGAGTACCGAACGTGTGACCGACTGCGGGAGCGCTGCCGGAACGCAGCGCCGGAAGGATCGTCTACGTGATCTTGAGATCGGAAAGAGTACGACTACATCACCCACGAGAATCCGCTCTCGTTAAACACTTTGGAATCTTCGAGGGTGAGTTATTCTATCGACTCGTTGCTACAATCTAGTAGATAGATCTTGGCTTGTTTGTTTGTATGCGGTAGAAATTTTTTGTTTTCCATGCTACGAAACCCTACATCTTTCAATCAAGATCTTCTCATGACAAACCTTGATCTTTAGATCTTAGAAACATCACTCAGTTTGTTGTTGAATCGTGTAAGGTGTGCTTATCATAGGATGGTGTGGGTTCTCTTTTTAATATGTTTGAATAATGGTTGTACTTTTAGTTTAATATTTGTAAGTACCGCAACACAATGATATGTTTATGTGTAAATTGGTTAAAATAAGCAAATAAACAAACCATGACCAAAGGAAGCTTTACTGGCCATGAAATTTTAGCTAGGCTACAAAACTACCTTTTCTAAAGAATATCATATTTTATTGATTAAATAACCATGTTACGAGTATAGCCTTGATGTACTCCGGGTAACACCAACAGAAATATTACAAAAGTACCGTACCTGAGGCAAAGGTTCAACACCTGTCTTACTTGCATTCAGTCCAACTTGGATAGTTTAGTTTTAGTCTAACAAGGTGTTCGCCATGTCGTTTTTGGACGTTGGCACATGGGACGTGTCCTTGAATAGTTAGACCATGTGAAGCGGAAGGCAGGGGCCAGGGGAAGTGCGCCTCATTTCAAAATTGGAATGCATTAAACAATGGTGAGCACTGAACAACTTTTTTTTTCTCGCCTGGTGAGCACCCTGCCAGCTATATCTTGCTGTGGATATCACCAATAAAGTCGTTCCGATTTTGTTTAGTGTGTACTGTATACAGTTTGGTACACCGATGGGGAGGATACGAGTATCTATGGGGAGGATACGAGTATCTACGTGCTTTAGCGATCGTTGTAAACAAAGGCAAATGATGGCTTTCTTTGCATCGTGACGAGGATAACACAATTGCTTATATTTCTCCGGAACAATCTCTAGTGCAGGATTTGATATTTCCAAGCAACCGGGGGAGCGTCCAGTAGTTGGATCAATTACTAAGAAATTCCTCTTAGATTTAACTGTAATATATACTTTATCTACATATTTTCTGACAAACTATCTAATTCTGTGACAAGCTAATTCTGAACTAGTACGTAGACTCCAGGAGACGAGACGATCGGGAGGCGCTTTTAAAAACCTATTTAGCGTATTATAGTAATAATTTTTCCCTAGTGAAATAATTATGGTTTGGATATCATCTGGCGGCGCCTTGTTGCTACCTTGACTTTTGACGGAAGATCGTGTAGTCGTGGTGGGGGCTTCGTCCAATAGAGCCTCTCGATCGTCTCTTGCTGCAAGGATGATGTCCCTCGAGAAAAAACAAATGATAAGGTGGGGGAAGGGAGAGCCAAGCGCGGCCTAGGGTGAGAAGAAGGAAGAGATTCAAGATCTTTTAGATTGGTTGCATCGCATGAGGATGAAATTGGATTTTATTTCTTGGAAGATGAAGCAACTAAACATGAGATTAAGGCAATGTGGTTGGAAATTGCTAAGGTTCACACTTCAAAACTAGGGTTTAGCCAGAGTGCTCTGTTCGCGGACATGAGATCCTCGTGGAATTCGGCAAAATAGGTGACATGGCGGAGAGTGGATGAGAACTTGTTCACAATACAGTTCAACTGCATAGCAAATTCAAACAAGGCTATGCATCAAGGTCCTTGGTTGTTTTGGGACCAAGCTGTGATCATGGAGGAGTATGAAGGGTTTACAAACCTGAGATCGTGAAGCTAGATAAAGTGGCAATGTGGGCTCAAGTACATCAACTTCCAAACAATTACCTAAATGAACAAATAATCAAAGGTATGTATCGTAATGTTGGGGAAATTAAGGACTCGTCGGGTTTTGTGGGAGAATTTGTTCTCATAAAATTGAACTGGATGTTAGTAAGAAACTCAGTAATTTTAGTTCAATCACGGAAGACAAAAAGAAAGAGTTATATCACGTGAAGTATGATAAGATGCCTACTTTCTATAGAAATTGTGGGATAATTGGCCAGCTGTATGAGGAGTGTGGTACTAGTGAGCATGATATTATAAAACTGGAGTTAGGCGATTCCATTTTTGCAGATGAAGGTCGTGGAAGAGCCTTTGGACGTGGCCGAGGTGGTGGAGGAAGAGATGGTGGTCTGTGGGACCGAGGTATGGGAAGGGGATACTCAAACTAGTATTATTGAGCCTCATGATTGATGTATTATTGAGCCTCATGGACGAGTATATATAGGCGTACAGGGTATCATCTTGAAGTACAAGTCAAGTTAGGATTGTACGTAAACAGATCCTAACTCTATCTAAACTATCATAACAACCGTATATGCTAATACTCTAACACTCCCCCGCAGACGTAGCGGTAGTGTCGTGAACAACAAGAATGTCTTGGACGGTCAAACCGGAGAGAAACCGAAGTAGAATCCAGTAGGCTGATATCCCCCCATAGTAGCAGCAGGACTTCGTAGATGGCATGTCGCGGCGCGAATGCTTGGACGGTAGAGGAAGCTGATGATGCTCAAGCGAGGTGATAGCCCTTGTGCCGATGCCGAGGGAGCCGTGAGCGTGAGGCCGTTGCGAGGGGTTGTCGTGGTCGATGTCGTGGTCGGGGATGCCGGTGTCGAGGTAGCCGCACGTGAAGCCGCCTGCGCATAGTGCGCGAGGAGGAGGATAGAGACGCGTCGAGGGTCCGCAGAGGCTTGCCGAGGGTCCGCGGAGGCTTACCGAGGATGCTTGCTGAGGGTCCGCGAAGGCTTGTCGAGGATCGATGCAGTCCGAGCCGTCAAGAACGAGGTGCAGCCATAGTTTTGCCAGAACTAGGCGCAACGCACACTCCAGTTTTGCTAGAACCGAGTATGCAAAGAAGAACTTGTCGGTGACGCGTTCGAGGCAGTTGTAGAGGAAGGTGTCAATGCCTAAGAAGACTTTGTTGAGGCCAACAAATACGAAGCATCGATCCGAGATTGCCAGGCTCGGGGACACGTCGGGGATGAAGGCACGCACTGGTGTTTCCAATACCGGGCACTCAAGGGCAGGGACGAAGACGTAGAAGGCGGAAAAACCAACGGCGGCCTGGAGTGGTCATGTTGGACGCCTGGATTGGTGTGGCGGCGGTACTCAAAGTTGGCGAAGAAGAATCCGGCGTGACGAAAACCATGCGTAGACGACGGTGATCCGCGTCGTAGGAGATGGCGCGGTGGAAATCCAAGGACGTCGGTGCACGGGGACGGCAAAGTAGACTATGTGCAGTGACACTATGACCCGAGGGGGCGGCATAGCTGCAGGGCGCAGGTCGGTGCAGCGGCTAGGAGACCACCAGCTATGTACATACCAAAGAAGGCACATTGGAAGCCGGTAGTGACATGGATCTCCTTATAGCTCGCAGGGGCATCACCCAGCAAGGCTTCCACTAGGGAGTCGACATCGTCAAGGGCGATGCCCTTCGGGTTGATCTCCTTGTAGAAGCGGTCAAGGACCTCCTTGGCCTTGCCTAGCGACTCCACAACAGAGCTGCAACGATCTTTGATCGTTGCAACGGCATCCGCCATGGGATCCCCTGAAGGGTTTCGCGGCATAGTAAATCAAAATTTTCTACGGATGTGAACAGAGGGAAGCCAAGATCTAATCTAGGAGATGCAAACAACGAGAGAGATTGGATTAGATCTTCATACCCTTGAAGATTCGCACAGCGGAACGTTCGTCGGAACATGGATGATGTAGTTGTACTCGCTTCTCCTTCTCGCGATCCGATCCGATCTAGCACCACAAGTGGTGATGCCTCCGTGAGATGCACATGTGCAGCACCTCGACGTCTCCTCCTTCCTTGGTCCAGCAAGTAAGGTGGAGAGATGGGTTGGATCTACAACGCGACGGCGCGGTGCAATTGGTGGAGAATTTCTGCAGCAGGGCTTCGCCTACAAGCAGTCGGGAGGGAGAGAGGAGGGCAGCAGGGCGGCTAGGGTTGGAGGGGAAGGTGTAGGGGGTTGGTGCGCCACCAGCCCTCTATATATAGAGGGGTGGGCGCAGCCCTAGCCCCTCCCCCAAGCCAAGGCCGGCGGCCCCAAGGAGGAAGAGTGGGGGGCAAGGAAACCCCCCTTCTAGAAGCTCTATCTAGAGTTTAAACCTCTCTTGGCCGGCTGGGCCCTATGGGGCCTTGTGACCCTGGCCCAATGCGACCAGGGCACTCCCTCATAGGCCCATGCCCCCTCCCGGAATGTGGGGCCACGTTGGTCCCCTTCCGGAAGGTTCTAGAAGCTTCCGGTACAATAACGATTAACCCGGAACAATTCCGAACTCCAAAAACTACACTGCCTTATATGAATCTTATTCTCCGGACCACTCCAGAACCTCTCGTGATGTCCCGGATCCCATCCGAGACTCTGAACAAAAACTCATAAACCAATTATCCAATCTATCCTAGCGTCGAGACACGTTAAGTGTGTGACCCTGCGGGTTCGAGAATATGCAGACATGATCTTCTATCAATAATCAACAGCGGGGTCTGGAAACCCATATTGACTCCCACACATTCATCGATGATCATATCGGATGAACCACGATGCCAGGATTCAATCAATCCCATATATATATATTCCCTTTGTCTCGCGATATTTTACTTGCCCGAGATTCGATCGTCGGTACCGTCATACCTAGTTCAATCTCGTTCACAGCAAGTACTTTACTCGTTCCGTAATCCGATATCACTTTGTGATTAACTCCTTAACCACATGCTTGCAAGCGGTGTTGATATCGATTACCGAGTGGGCCCAAAGTATATCTCTCCGACTTGGGAGGGACAAATCCCATCTCGATACATACAACCCAACAGATACTTTCCGATCACCTGAGAGACACCTTTATGATCACCCTCTCATAGGATGACGTTTGATGACCTCAAAGCTTTCTTCCGATACCAGGGAGTTGTATTATCTCATGGTCTAAGGAATACAATATTTGACATAAGTAAAGCTTTGCAAAGACGAACACGATGACACGACCTAATTGCTTCGCTTAGTTTGGGTCTGTCCATCATATCATTCTCCCAATGATATGATCTCATTATCAATTGACAACTCATGTCTATGATTAGGAAACCTTAACCATCATTGATCAATGAGCTAGTCCATAGAGGCGTACTAGGGACACGGTGTTGTTCACAAACCACACAAGTATTAAAGTTTCCGCTTAATACAATTCTAGCATGGAATATAAACATTATCATGAACAAGAATTATAATAATAACATCTTTATTATTGCCTCTAGGGCATAATTCCAACAGTCTCCCACTTGCACTAGAGTCAATAATCTAGTTTACATCTGGCAACAATCTCACACCCATGGCACTGAGGTGCTGATCATGTTTTACACGTGGAAGAGGTTTAGTCAATGGATCTGCAACATTCAGATCTGTATGTACTTTGCTAATCTTCAGATCTCCATCTGCTATATAATCTCGGATTATATGAAACTTGCGGTTGATATGCTTGGTCTTTGGATGATATCTTGGTTCCTTAGCGAGTGTTATGGCGCCAGTGTTGTCACACAATATCTCCAGTGGGTCCAATGCACTTGGAACCACGCCAAGCTCAGTGATGAAGTTTCTGATCCAAACTCCTTCACTTGACTCTTCTGCAGTAGCCATGTATTCCGCTTCTACTGTAGATCCCGCGATCACGCTTTGCTTGCAGCTTCTCCAGCTCACAGCTCCTCCATTCAAAATATAAACGTATCCTGTCTGAGATTTGGAATCATCCTTGTCGGTGTCGAAACTAGCGTCGACGTAACCTTTTACGACGAGCTGTTCATCACCCCCATAGACTAAGAACATTTCTTTAGTCCTATTTAGGTACTTTAGGATGTTCTTCACGGCTGTCCAGTGTTCCACTCCTGGATCACTTTGATACCTGCTCGTCAAACTAAGAGCATTGGACACATCCGGTCTAGTACATAGCATGGCATACATGATTGAACCTATGGCCGAGGCATAAGGCACTTTGCTCATAGCTTCCCTATCATTTACAGTAGCTGGACACTGAGCCTTGCTCAATATCTTACCTGACAACATAGGCACTGAACCTTTCTTTGCCTTATCCATTCTGAACCTTTTCAGAACTTTGTCTAGGTATGTACTCTGGCTTAAAGCTATCAGGCGTCTTTGTCTATCTCTATAGATTTTGATGCCCAATATATAAGCAGCTTCACCTAGGTATTTCATTGAAAAACACTTGTTCAAATAACTCTTCACATCGTTAAGCATGTTAATGTCATTTCCAATAATCAATATGTCATCCACATATAGTACCAGAAATGTCACCGAGCTCCCACTCACTTTCTTGTAGATACAAGCTTCGTAGCAATTTGGAACAAATCGAAAGCTCTTGATCACTTGATCAAAACGAAGGTTCCAACTCCGAGATGCTTGCTTTAGTCCATAAATGGAACGCTCAAGCTTGCATACTTTATCAGCATCCTTAGGATCGACAAAACCTTCGGGTTGCATCATATACAACTCTTCATCAATGTTGCCATTGAGGAACGCAGTCTTGACATCCATCTGCCATATTTCATAATCATGAAACGCAGCAATTGCTAATAAAATCCGAATGGACTTAAACATCGCTACGGGAGAGAAAGTCTCATCGTAGTCAACACCTTGAACTTGTCGAAAACCTTTCGCGACAAGCCGTGCTTTATAGACGGTAACATTACCATCCGCGTTCGTTTTCTTCTTGAAGATACATTTGCACTCAACGGCCTTTCGGTTGCTAGGAGGGTCCACCAAAGTCCATACTTGGTTTTCGCTCATGGATCCCAATTTGGATTTCATGGCTTCTAGCCATTTCTCAGAGTATGGGCTCATCATCGCTTCCTCATAGTTCGTAGGTTCACTGTCTTCTACCAACAAGACAGTCAAGACAGGGTTGCCGTACCACTCAGGAGGGGCACGCGACCTTGTCGACCTGTGACGTTCAGTAGCAGCATCGTCCGAAGCTTCATGATCCTTATCATTAGCTTCCTCTATTATTGGTGCAGGCGGCACTGGAACAATTTCAGATGCTGCGCTACTCTCCAACTCAAGAGAAGGTTCAACAACCTCGTCTAGCTCTACTTTCCTCCCACTCACTTCTTTCGAGAGAAACTCCTTCTCAAGAAAGGAACCGTTCTTTGCGACAAACACTTTGCCTTCGGTTCTGTGATAGAAGGTATACCCAATAGTTTCCTTAGGGTATCCTATGAAGACGTATTTCTCCGCTTTGGGTTCGAGCTTGTCCGGCATCAACTTCTTGACGTAAGCTTCGCATCCCCAAACTTTAAGAAACGACAACTTAGGTTTAGCACCAAACCACAGTTCATATGGTGTCGTCTCAACGGATTTAGATGGAGCCCTATTTAAAGTGAATGCAGCGGTTTCTAATGCATAACCCCAAAATGATAACGGCAAATCAGTAAGAGACATCATTGATCGGACCATATCTAATAGGGTTCGATTCCGGTGTTCAGACACACCATTGCGCTGTGGTGTTCCGGGTGGCGTGAGTTGCGAAACAATTCCGCTTGCTTTAAGATGCGTGAGAAAATCATAACTCAAATATTCACCTCCACGATCGGATTGTAGAAACTTAATCTTTCTGTTACGATGGTTCTCCACTTCATTCTGAAATTCTTTGAACTTTTCAAACGTTTCAGATTTATGTTTCATTAAATAGATATACCCATATCTACTTAAGTCATCGGTAAAAGTGAGAAAATAGCGATATCCACCGCGCGTCGAAACACTCATCGGTCCGCATACATCGGTATGTATGATTTCCAACAAGTCCGTTGCTCGCTTCGTCATACCGGAGAACGGGGTTTTGATCATCTTTCCCATGAGGCATGGTTCGCATGTGTCAAATGATTCAAAATCAAGAGACTCCAAAAGTCCATCAGAATGGAGTTTCTTCATGCGCTTTACACCAATATGACCTAGACGACAGTGCCACAAATAAGTAGTATTATCACTATCTACTTTGCATCTCTTAGCCTCAATGTTATGGATGTGTGTTTCATCCCTTTCGAGATTTAGAAGAAATAAACCATTCACAATAGGTGCATGACCATAAAATATGTTACTCATATAAATAGAACAACCATTATTCTCTGATTTAAATGAATAACCGTCTTGCAATAAACAAGATCCAGAAATAATGTTCATGCTCAACGCAGGCACATAATAACACTTATTAAGGTTTAAAACTAATCCCGAAGGTAAAACTAAGGAGAGCGTGCCGACGACCATCACATCAACTCTTGATCCGTTGCCAACGCGCATCGTCACCTCATCCCTCGCAAGCCGCCGTCTATTCCGTAGCTCCTGTTTCGAGTTACAAATATTAGCAACTGAACCGGTATCAAATACCCAGGCAATACAACGAGGGCTAGTAAGGAAAACATCAATAACATGTATATCAAATATACCTTTGATGGTGCCAGCCTTCTTGTCCGCTAAGTACTTCGGACAGTTGCGCTTCCAGTGACCCTTGTCCTTGCAATAGAAGCACTCAGTGTCCGGTTTAGGACCAGACTTGAGCTTCTTCTCAGCAGGGGCAACGCGCTTGCCGCCGCCTTTCTTGAAGGGCTTCCTTGCACCCTTACCTTTCTTGAAGGTGGGGGGCTTGTTGACCATCAACACATGATTATTCTTTTTGATGTTCACCTCCGCTACTTTCATCTTAGCAAAGAGCTCAGTGATCATATCAGTGGAACCAATCTGATTGTGATCAACTACAAAACTTTTGTAGGTAGGAGTGTCAATCTTGAGCTCCTCTGGAATCTTGCAGTCCAGTTGCTCAAGGCGTTGAGTGTAGCCCGTCATCTCAATGGCGTGCTCACTAACGGAACTCCCTTCCTCCATCTTGTAGTTAAAGAATTTCTTAGAGATCTCATATCTCTCAGAACGGGCTTGAGTCTGAAACATGTTTTTCAGCTCCTCGAGAATCTCAAAGGGCCCAGCGAACTCCTCAAAACTATTTTGAAGATCCGATTCCATAGCATACAACATGGCGATCTTAATCAAATCATAATCATCCTTGCACGACTGATAAACAACTTTTTCATCAGCCGGCGCATCTATAGCAGGGGCGTCACCTAGCGCTTTCTCAAGGACATAGTCCTTTTGTCTGCCAGCGAGAATGATTCTCAGAATGCGGAACCATTTGGTGAAGTTAGACCCATTGTTTCTAAGCTTTTCTATCTCAACAAAAACGTTGAAGTTGAAGTTGGACTTGGCCATGTGATCTACAGTATTTGCATGTACAATTTAGACTATGTTCATGATAAATAGTTCAACTTAATCAAATTACTAGATGAACTCCCACTAAATTCAACATCCCTCAAGTTGTTTAGTGAACACGATCCAAATTCACCACACCTAATCCGATCATCACGAGAAGAGATGTGGTTTCAATGGTGGACAACGAAGTGTCGATCATATCATTCATATGACTCATGCTTAACCTTTCGGTTCTTGTGTTCCGAGGCCATGTCTGTACATGCTAGGCTCGTCAAGTTAGACCCAAGTATTTCCGCGTGTGCAAAACTGCTTGCACCCGTTGTATGTGAGCGTAGAGTCTATAGCACCCGATCATCACGTGATGCTTGGACACGACGAACTTTCGCAACGGTGCATACTTGGGGAGAACACAGTTTTTATCTTGATCTTTAAGTGAGGAATCATCTTATAATGCTACCGTCGCGATCTAAGCATAATAAGATACATAAAAGGATAAACATCACATGCATATAACTTTAATGTGACATGGTATAGCCAATCTTCGCGCAATGATCTCCATCTTGTGCGTTCCGGCATGATCTCCATCACTCCACCATGATTGCATCCACCATGAATAGCAACTACAACTATTGCTAACTACTTAGCGATAAAGTAAAGCTATTACATGGCGTATAAGAAGTTGACTCGCAGGTCATACACAATTATAAAGACAACCATATGGCTCCTGCCGGTTGTGTACTCATCGACATGCAAGTCGTGAAACATTACAAAACATGATCATCGCATACAATATACACATCACATCTTGGGCCATACCATATCACAGAAAACACTCCCTGCAAAAACAAGTTAGACGCCTCTACTTTGTTGTTGCATGTTTTACGTGGCTTATGGGAGTAGATGCTAAGAACGATTCTTACCTACGGAAAGCCACAACGGTGATATTATGGTTGCCAAACTCCGGTGTTAATCCCATGACAACTATAGTGAGAGAAACTGACATCCACCAGCCGCATGTGTGGAACAAGCCACACGTCAAGTGCGGAGCCGGTCTCGCGAACGACGTCGCGTAAGGTTGGCCTGGACCGCTTCAATCTCACTATACCGCGTCATAAGAAGAACACAAACAAGAGGCTTGCAACAGAAAACATCAACGCCCGCAACAACCATGTTGCGTTCTACTCGTGAAACACATCTACGCATAGATCTAGCTCTGATACCACTGAAGGGTTTCGCGGCATAGTAAATCAAAATTTTCTACGGATGCGAACAGAGGGAAGCCAAGATCTAATCTAGGAGATGCAAACAACGAGAGAGATTGGATTAGATCTTCATACCCTTGAAGATTCGCACAGCGGAACGTTCGTCGGAACGTGGGTGATGTAGTCGTACTCGCTTCTCCTCCTCGCGATCCGATCCGATCTAGCACCACAAGTGGCGATGCCTCCGTGAGATGCACGAGTGCGGAACCTCGACGTCTCCTCCTTCCTTGGTCCAGCAAGTAAGGTGGAGATATGGGTTGGATCTACAACGCGACGGCGCGGTGCAATTGGTGGAGAATTTCTGCAGCAGGGCTTCGCCTACAAGCAGTCGGGAGGGAGAGAGGAGGGCAGCAGGGCGGCTAGGGTTGGAGGGGAAGGTGTAGGGGGTTGGTGTGCCCCCAACCCTCTATATATAGAGGGGTGAGCGCAGCCCTAGCCCCTTCCCCAAGCCAAGGCCGGCGGCCCCAAGGAGGAAGAGTGGGGGGCAAGGAAACCCCCCTTCTAGAAGCTCTATCTAGAGTTTAAACCTCTCTTGGCCGGCTGGGCCCTATGGGGCCATGTGCCCCTGGCCCAATGTGACCAGGGCACTATCTCATAGGCCAATGTTCCCTCCCGAAAGGTGGGGCCACGTTGGTCCCCTTCCGGAAGGTTCTAGAAGCTTCCGGTACAATACCGATTAACCCGGAACAATTCCGAACTCCAAAAACTGCACTGCCTTATATGAATCTTATTCTTCGAACCACTCCGGAACCTCTCGTGATGTCCCGGATCCCATCCGAGACTCCGAACAAAAACTCATAAACCAATTATCCAATCTATCCTAGCGTCGAGACACGTTAAGTGTGTGACCCTACGGGTTCGAGAATATGCAGACATGATCTTCTATCAATAATCAACAGCGAGGTCTGGAAACCCATATTGACTCCCACACATTCATCGATGATCATATCGGATGAACCACGATGCCAGGATTCAATCAATCCCATATATATATTCCCTTCGTCTCGCGATATTTTACTTGCCCGAGATTCGATCGTCGGTACCGTCATACCTAGTTCAATCTCGTTCACATCAAGTACTTTACTCGTTCCGTAATCCGATATCACTTTGTGATTAACTCCTTAACCACATGCTTGCAAGCGGTGTTGATATCGATTACCGAGTGGGCCCGAAGTATATCTCTCCGACTTGGGAGGGACAAATCCCATCTCGATACATACAACCCAACAGATACTTTCCGATCACCTGAGAGACACCTTTATGATCACCCTCTCATAGGATGACGTTTGATGACCTCAAAGCTTTCTTCCGATACCAGGGAGTTGTATTATCTCATGGTCTAAGGAATACAATATTTGACATAAGAAAAGCTTCGCAAAGACGAACACGATGACACGACCTAATTGCTTCGCTTAGTTTGGGTCTGTCCATCATATCATTCTCCCAATGATATGATCTCATTATCAATTGACAACTCATGTCTATGGTTAGGAAACCTTAACCATCATTGATCAATGAGCTAGTCCATAGAGGCGTACTAGGGACACGGTGTTGTTCACAAACCACACAAGTATTAAAGTTTCCGCTTAATACAATTCTAGCATGGAATATAAACATTATCATGAACAAGAATTATAATAATAACATCTTTATTATTGCCTCTAGGGCATAATTCCAACATCCCCATGCTCCAGAACACTGTGATCAAACGCAACGCCAGTAGCATCTACAGGATGTGGCAAAATTCGAGTGAGACAAAGGAATCACACCCAAAAAAAAACAAGCTCATGAAAATGTCCATCGGAGAACAAGGGAGGCGTCTAGTGGCGTTGGTGGTTTGAAACCATCCCCCTCTCCAAATGCAGACGTACTTCCCCTCAAAAGGAAGGAACCGCGGAAAACAAATCATTGTGTCTCCGCGTGCTCCACTTTGGTTACTTCTATCCTTTACCGCATTTTATTTATCTTGTTCTTGCTTAGTGTTTGATGATGGCCCCGAGCACTGTCGTGGAACGCTTCGTTGAAAACCCCAAGAGCAAGGTGTGATGAGAACAGCAGCAAGTTTTCCCTCAATAAGAAACCGAGGTTATCAAACCAGTAGGAGGAAGGAAATGTGACACCCCCGGGATCAGGGCTAAACAAATCCTAGACCACCATCTGACATAAGTTTAACCTTGAGCTCAGGGATATCCAGTGATGAATCAGTAACACAGCAGTGACCCTATGACACAAAAATTTATTACAGCAAGCTCATAACTGAGCAAAGAACCAAATTATTATAAGCAGAGGTCACTGACCACAAACATCAAACAACGGAAGGCAAATTATGCTATTAAGTATAGTAAACTTAACAAATGGCCTAGAGGCCTGAAGCATAATGATGACGTCCCAGCCCATAGATTCCAGGCTGCCGGCCGGGAAACCCAGGCTACTCGTCAATGTCGATGTAGTACGGAACTCATCTTCAAGGGAACACTTACTCTGCCAAAAGTATCAACAAACCAAGGGTGAGTACATGATGTACTCCACAAGACTTATGGCTGGTGGAGTTGTTTTGCATAAAGCCACTTTTTATAAAACAAGAGGAGGATAAGAAGCTCGTCTAGTCAGAGTATTTTAAAAGGGGATAAGAGAGCGACATCTCTGAAATATTGATCATCATCTTCTGATATCCACCAAATCATCATAATCTACCAACTAGGATCACCCCCTCGTACCCATGAGGAAGCATCCTTAAGCACACGTTGATCTGCCAATTTTACGATTAGGTTATAGTTCTATATGAACTTAGAATTTGGTCACCAAGCGTTCATAACCGTGAACACGGCTTTTCGAAAAGATTTAACCTTGTAGGGGTGTATAACTTTACCCACACATACTAACCATCTCTTAATGCCACTAGTAATAGCCCTCTTCCTTGGAAGGCCGACAAGGGTGGTTAGACACGACCTTTACCTTGCTTTCGCCGAGACCATGAGTCACGCAATAAGTATGGTTTCGCCGTAACAGGTCAAATCCCTAAGCCTGTACTTAAATATGTGAGGCGAGGTTGGTTTACCAGGGGCTCCATCGACCCCAAGCAACCCGGTCCACGCTTCCCTACATGTATTAATGAACCTCCTTCACCTCCTCTTTCAAAAATGTTTTCAATGCGTATGTCGAATGGAACGCCCGAACTATGTGACTCATGGAATCTACTAGGCAAGTTAGTTGCTCGTGAGGTTTTCCAGGCCCCGTGTGGTTATACGCTCGTCTCGGTTCCAAAGGCAAGAACTCAGTTCCTAGTGGTGGCGAGCATGGGACTAGAAAAACCACATCGCACCGAGAGACATTTTCCAACATAAAGGGTCTAGAGGATCGACCGAGAGAAATTTAGCAACACTACTTTAAATGTTCTCCTTGATGTTCAAGAAATCAAACATCAAGTAAAGGTAAGACTTCGGGTACAAAGGAAACCATAAGAACAACTCATATGATAAATCATAGAAGATGCCTCATGAAGAGTGGTTGTTATTGCTGAATCAAGAGAATATGACGAGAGGTCTTTCCGGCTAAGTGTGTCAACCATTGCATCATTCTTGACAGATTTACAAATAGACCTATGTCAAAACCTTGAGGAACACCAACCATCATATCTGCTTGAGATTCAGATTTGGTTAGGTGGTATGATATTTCAGACTCAGCATGTCCGAATAGAAAGTTTGCAACATTTACCACAAAGGTAAAGTTACTAGATTCTCAAGATATGGACTACGGTGTAAAGCTCCCCAAAGATGAGCTAGATTGCTAGACCCATGTATTAGCAACTTGTCGAAAGACAACTGCACACACATAAAGTACCAACAATAAAACACACATGTGTACTTAAGGAACGGAGTTAACTCTACTCGAATCCACAACGACATCTTTCAACATTCGCACATGAAACGGAGGAGGTTACTTCTAACATCCAGAACACATACTTCGAGATGACTCAAAGATGGTTCTCGAAATTTTCCAACATCAATGCCAAATGTTCCAACGAATCTAATCTATCATGGAGGGGATAAGGATGTCATTGATGGGCTCAACAACAAACTTATCAGGCCACTCCAAGAAGATGGACTCATATGTCATATGAACAAAGCAAGAATATTGGTCAGACCAAAGGACATGAAAATGTACTCAAGTGAAACATCACAAGTAGAAACACCTTCAAGATAGTCCTTGGAACTGAGTTTGATTTGATGATAACCCAAATCAAATCAAAGGTGGGGAAAGATAACATGTCCACAAAGGAGATATTATCATTCTTCAACACGAATAAAACTAGACAACCCTTTTAAGGAGGAACTGGGTTGGATAGAACTTTTGTCTTACAACTCTCCAAGTTGTTATTTAAGCTCAACCAACTTGTTCAGGGGTATCCAGTACAGATCCTTGGAGAAAAGAGAAGTTCAGAGAACTTGCTTGATCAAAAACTTGATAACACGGTCATGTGGCAACATGGCAATACTTCTAGTAGACATCCAGAATATCACGAACCACCGATATGTTACTTAGTTCGAGAGGAAACTTGCTTGGTAAGGCAAGCAGACATAGTCTTAGAGCTTCGGCATGAGCCTAACTCTTTGATTGAAGAGAGTGCACCAGAATAACGAACTTGGTAGCACAATCATCCTTTGCTTAGTGATAGGTTTAACCAATCACGCTAAGAATGACACAATTGTCCTAAAAGTTCAAAACAATAATAATTGCTAGAATATCAGATGGCCACATTATTACGCACACGCATCATTCACGAGCACGAAATCTCGAGGAAGGGTGGGTAAAGATGTGTGAAAGCATCACTTCATTAAGGGGTTATAAAAATCAGCATGACCTCTTAGTATAAAAGAGTGTGATACTTTAAGGTAGAACAGATAGAAGCTAATCACCACTTCTTGATCTGCGGATTACAACACTTTAACCTGGTCCTAGATATGACGAGGTGCTGGAGTTTGTTTCTCCTGACATTCCAAAATGGTTTGTCATGACGGACCACAAGAGTATCTTACATCGGAGAACACCGATGCACATTTACTACTTGGCTACCAACTAGTACACAAAGGTCGAAAAACAACAAGGGGAAAAGGAACATGCTCAGGATAGAATCCCGAGATTTGGATGCATAGATTTTCAATCTTCTGAAAACCAATGCAAGAAGGGGAAAGGTGTGGCAGAGTCATGAGTATCGATGAGAGCCTCACGAGGAGTACTCTTGTCGTGATCTACTTGGTTCCATTAAAGAACATCTGCCATAGCATGTGGTAGGGGAAGTCCTTTATTGTCACAATTCAATTGCGACGAAGACCACAAGCTTGAAGGCTAGAATCATAATATCAGCCATCCTGAGGTAATGTGTGAACATTGACGACAGGGGTCAAAGGTCTGGATCTTGGATTAAAGATCAGCGTCATGTACAAGATTCACGGCACTAGAATCCAGCACAATCCAGGATCTTAGGTTCAAGTACAAGGGTTAAAACCCGAGAAAGGAATACCACTACTCGAGTGACACAACGTACACTACAAGATAGTAACCACAAGGTAGCTTCCGAAAGAAGGAACACCTTCTGAAGTACCCGAACAAATAAAAAGGAGGCACACGAGGCGAAAGGAAACCTCGAAGCCTAGAACAAAACACTGTGGATCCAGCAATATAATATTGTGGTTCCAAAAGTTAGAGAGATCATGATAGAACAGAATCTCTCATATGAACAAGAACAAAGGAAACAAGGAGTGCACAACACACACGACTCTAGAGAACTCAACACTAGGTCAACTGGCTGAAAAACGACATGCCAAGAAGGCACCTAAGTTTTGAAAGACTAGAAAAGATATCAAAATTTTTCCAAAATCAACACCAGATAAGATAACCCAAAGTTAGAGCGAAACTGGATAAGGAGTAAAAGAGGCATACTAGAGTTTTCGCAAATACTTTTTAGCTTTTAAAATAGTTTTCTCAAACACTAAACTCAACATCGACCAATAACAAGGTTTTCCTACGGTCGGTACTACTCTCATACCAAGACCTGTGACACCCCCGGGATCAGGGCTAAACAAATCCCAGACCACCGTCTGACATAAGTTTAACCTTGAGCTCGAGGATATCCAGTGATGAATCGGTAACACAGCAGTGACCCTACGACACAAAAATTTATTACAGCAAGCTCATAACTAAGCAAAGAACCAAATTATTACAAGCAGAGGTGACTGACCACAAACATCAAACAACGGAAGGCAAATTATGCTATTAAGTATAGCAAACTTAACAAATGGCCTAGAGGCCTGAAGCATAACGATGACATCCCAGCCCATAGATTCTAGGCTACCGGCCAGGAACCCCAAGCTACTCGTTGATGTCGATGTAGTATGGAACCCATCTTCAAGGGAACACTTACTCTGCCAAAAGTATCAACAAATCAAGGGTGAGTACAGGGTGTACTCCGCAAGACTTATGGTTGGTGGAGTTGTTTTGCATAAAGCCACTTTTGTTTATAAAACAAGAGGAAGGAGAAGAAGCTCGTCTAGTCAGAGTATTTTAAAAGGGGATAAGAGAGTGACATCTCTGAAATATTGATCATCATCTTTTGATATCCACCAAATCATCGTCATCTACCAACTAGGATCACCCCCTCGTACCCATGAGGAAGCATCCTTAAGCACATGTTGATCTGCCAATTTTATGATTAGGTTATAGTTCTCTATGATCTTAGAATCTAGTCACCAAGCGTTCATAACTGTGAACACGGATTTTCGAAAATATTTAACCCTACAGGGGTGTACAACTTTACCCACACGTACTAACCTTCTCTTAATGCCACTAGTAATAGCCCTCTTCCTTGGAAGGCCGACAGAGGGTGGTTAGACACGACCTTTACCTTACTTTTGCCAAGACCATGAGTCACGCAATAATTATGGTTCCGCTGTAACGGGTCAAATCCCGAAGTCGGTACTTAAAGATGTGAGGCGAGGTTGGTTTACCAGGGGCTCCATCGACGCCAAGCAACCCGGTCCATGCTTCCCTACCTGTATGAATGCACCTCCTCTTTCGAAAACATTTTCAATGCGTATGTCGAATGGAACGCCCGAACTATGTGACTCATGGAATCTACTAAGCAAGTTAGTTGCTCGTGAGGTTTTCCAGGCCCCGTGTGGTTGTACGCTCATCTCGGTTCCAAAGGCAAGAACTCAGTTCCTAGTGGTGGCGAGCATGGGACTAGAAAAAACACATCCCACCGTGGCCTCCCATACAAGCCTTAGCATGTTTAACTAATATCAACTCTAATATCATCTCACCACGATCTCCTATCATACTAGATTCTCTGCATCTGATACATCATCTAGATGGACCAGACTCAACAGCTATGCATGGCTAAGCAGGACATACACATAAGCTCTAGCAGTGCACACAAGCCAAACCTAGTTATGCTAGGATCAGTGGAACAGGTAATATAAGCTCAAAGGGAGTAATGCAATAGATAGGATACTTTATCTATCGGTAAAAGACCACAGTAGAATCCTATGCATCATGGCAGGAATTGAAGTACTTTCGAAAACATAGGATTGTGTCATGGTGGGGCTATGCTTGCCTTTGCCTGTTGATAACCAATAAGCAGATCTTTGGGAATCTTGTACTTGACTTGGTTACAGTTGGTCAAGTATCATTCTCCGATCTTCGATCTTTGATGGTGTTGTCCTCGGGCTTCGATCTCGATATCGATATCGTATTCTACCGAGAAGAAGCAACACCAGAAAGAGAGGGAAACAATCAACACATGGCATCAATGCAATGCTTAATCAAGTATGATGATATGACAAGTTTAAATTATATTGAGTTGAAACCCTAAAACATGCTTGACCAATTAAACGGGGTTCTGAGGGGTACAAACCCCAACTCGGAGAAACTCCGGAACATATGAGAGGGGTTAATTTTGTTTTCTAATTAAACTTGTCATATAAGTTGATTAACAATGCATTATTATAGCTTAAAGAGATAGCTCTCATTTTTCTGAGCATTTTGATATATTATACACATTTTTCTGACTTATAAATTAAAAGATATTGAATTTACAAGTTTATAATAATTCCTGAAATTATTAAAACATTTATTACATCATTATGACATCAGCTGGGGGGGTTATTCTTTTTACACCGATACTGGACCTAGCCGATGTGGCTGACGGAGGGGCCCGGAGCCACCTCAGCAGCCACACAAGCAAAGGGGGACCCACCCGAGGTTTGACTGCTTTGACCCCGCGCGCTGACGTCCTGGTGACGCAGGCGTAACGTCACCACCGAGGTTGCTCTCAGATCGGCGATGGGGACGATGTTCGGGGGCGAGCGGGGATGCGTGAGTAGGCAGGCTAGACGTAGCGCGACGCGGGCCTCCTATTGATGGCGGCGGCGCCCTTTTTGGGTCATCGGTGACACGGCGTACGACGGCGAGCGACGGCGGCGCTCGGCGAGCTACGGTAGGGGTCAAACCATAGGGGGAAGAAGAGGTTGGAGAGGTCCACTAGGACCGTTAGCTCACCAGGAGAGAGCAGGGCTCGATGGCGAGGCTTGGGGTGGCCGGAATCATCGGGGACGGCGGCGGCCGGAGTCGGGGAAGGAGGTGGCGATTGGGGCATCTGGGGCCACCTCGGCTTGCTCCGCTTGGTAGGAAGAAAAAATCCACCACGGCGGTCTCAACGGTGGCCATGGCTCGGGAGAGGGCGGTCGGAAACGACGGGGATCGTCGGAGCCCGAACGGCTAGGGTTCTTGGTTCCAGAGAGAAGAGGAAGATGGAGCCAGGGGAAGGGAATGGAGAGGCATAGGGGAAGAGGGACACATCGCAACTAGGTCTTATCCCATCCTCCAGGTCGACGGACGGCGGCAATCAAGCAACGCTGATCAACGGAGGCGGCAGCGACACCGAGCAGTGTGCCAGGAGGAGGAAGACGATGGGGGAGGAGAGAAGCGGTACGGGCCAGAGTGGGCCGGTGCTGGGCCGCGAGGTGCTACTGGCTGCGCAGTTGAGCGACAGATAGTGAGAAGAAGGAGATGGGCTAGGTTGGCTGGCTGGTTTGCTCTCTTTTTTAAATCTGAAAACCTTTTTCCAATGTTTTGCATTTCCTGTTTGTATTTTCATTTCAAATCTGTTTTGGATGTTTCAAAAATACTAGAGGGTTTGTAAAATGTCTAAAATACCATGGAGCCCTTTTAGTCCATTTGGGCTTCAGTAATTTTGGTAACTTTTCAAAATATGAAAACCATTTGAATGCATTTCAAAGAGAGGGGGAAAGATTAGGGTTTAGGGTTTTTACTTTATTTCTTCAATGCAAATTTTAAGGCATGATGCTCATGATGCACAAAACAAACCCTAATATAGATTAACTAAAACTGGGGTGTTACAGCTCTATCCCCCTTATGAGAATCTCGACCCGAGATTCCAAAGGCAGGAAAAGAGACAGAATGTCTCTGTTTCGGCACCCTGCCGGGACGGGGAAGTGCCCCAGATCCATCTCCATCGATCTCCATCGCCATCTTCATCACCGTTGCTAATTCCCATGATGAGGAGGGAGTAGTTCTTCCTCGAGGCTAAGGTCTCTACCGGTACCTATGTGTTCATCTCTCTCTCTATGCATGATCTTGTTGTGGTCATGAGCTTTGTAATCAAGTAGATCTACCTTGCTACTCAAGTGTTTTATTAGATCTCTGCTCTCCCCATGTGTGTGAAAGTGACAACATGCACGCCATGGTGGCACTTAGGCTTGAGTCTACATAAATACTCATCGTGCTTTAATAGATCTATGATTTTCCCCACGTGTGTGAAAGTGATAGCGTGCACACCGTGTGTGGCACTTAAGCTAGGTTACATATATATTTGTTATGAGTTATATTTGGAGTTGGATGTCTCTATGAAATTGTGGTGTTTGTTGGAACCATCTAGCGCTCAAGGTGACAGTGTGGGGTTATTTAGATTGGTAAAGGTAGACTTTGAGGTGTGCTGTTACAGCCCTATCGTGGATTAGAGTGTCCAACCGGAGAGTAGTTAAGAGTTGTATCATGAATAGAGGATATTTATATGAGAGAGTTTTCACTAGTGAAAGTATGATCCCTAGGCCTTGTTTCTAAACATTGAAACACCGTTTGCTACTAGATCTGTTGCATGTTTGCTTGCTTCCTTCTTGTTGCCTTTAGTCTTTACATCGCCGTCAAGCTATTTTCTGGCACCATTACCACTTGTATTTCACTATCTCTTCGCCGAACTAGTGCACCTATACACCTGACAAGTGTATTGGGTGTGTTGGGGACACAAGAGACTTCTTGTATCTTGATTACAGGGTTGCTTGAGAGGGAATACCTTTGACCACTTCCTCCCTGAGTTCGATAAACCTTGGGTAATCCACTTAAGGGAAACTTGTTGCTGTTCTACAAACCTTTGCACTTGGAGGCCCAACAACTGTCTACAAGAATAGAAGTGTGTAGACATCAAGCTATTTTCTGGCATCGTTGCCGGGGAGGTAAGGTAAAAGGTACTCACATCCTCCGGTGTGATAGCTCGAAGTTATTTACTTTAGATTCTGCAATTTTGTCTTTTTGTTTATTGTTTTCACTAGTTAGGCTTAATGGAAAACAACAAAAAAATAGAGAGCTTTTTAGTATTTTTCCTAAGTTAGAACTTGAGTGGTTTGAAAAGAAAATCAAAAAAAGTATGGAACCTTCTTTGCATGCTAATAGCAATGTTATTAGTATGAATTTTTTGAACACCATTGTCCCTAATGCTATGTAAATGTCTAAGCTTAGGGAAGCTTGTTTTTATGAAAAAGATCTTTTTAGTTCCCCAACTTTAAGGAAGAAAGTTTGTTCTTATGATACTCTATCTACCATATGTGGTAATTCTAATGATACTTGTGATATTTTAAATCCACATACTGAAAGTGTCCCTTTTAAAATACCTATTGAAATTGTTGAACGTGTTATGAATAACTGCTATTTTGGAGATGGAACTGTCCATCCTAGTGATCATTTACTCTTTATACATGAATTATGCTAGTTGTTCAAGTGTGCAGGTATTTCAATGGACCAAGTTAAGAGGAAGCTATTCCCTTTCTCACTTAGGGACAAATCAAGGGAGTGGTATGAGCTACTAGATGATCCTCATCATTTGGAGTGGAAGGAACTTGAATCTCTCTTTTACTCTAAGTTTTATCCTCCTCATGAAATTCATAAAGATAGGAATTATATTTATAATTTTCATCCTCATGAGGGAGAAAGTATTGCCCAAGATTGGGGGAGATTGAAGTCACTAATGCTCAAATATCCCATTCATGTAATGTTGTTATCAATAATTTTTATGCAAGGCTTTCAGGACATTACAAGGACTATCTGGATACCTGTTTAGAGGGATCCTTCACAAGTAAGGAGGTCAAGGCTAAGTGGGATATTATTGAAACAATTCAAAGCAATATTGAAGGTTGGGATAACGACAAAGGTAAAAAACCAGGTATAAACTATGAGTATGATTGCATTAAGTCTTTCGCTGAAACTGCTAATTTTCAAGAGCTTAGTGCTAGATATGGTATTGATCCTCAAATTCTTGTTAAATATTATAGAGCCTTTGCTTCCCATATTAATTCTCCTAAATAAAAGTGGGACATGTATCATGAACCTTTTAAAGACACTTGCATGGAAAATGAAAATGTTATTAATGATTGCAATAAACATGCTCAAACTTCTAAAAGTACTATTTCTTATAAGCATGTTAATTTTTGTGGTATGTATAGAACTTGTGAGAAGAATCAAATAGAATAAGAATATTGTATCACACACTGGAATGAAAGAACCAGAACGTGGTGTAAGGCTCTAAATAGTCTTGGTAAAAAAACTGTGCCCTCTATCCTTTTATTTGTGAACTCTGCTATGAAGTGGGTCATTTCAATTTTCAATGATCAAGCCATACTAATGACCTTTATAATCCAATGAGTATTGCAAGCTTGTATTGTGATAACACGATCACTGATAATCAACATGATGAGATTACATTGTTTTGGGGGTGTGAAGAGTTGTCAAGAAAAATTTCTTTGGTAGACATGAGTGATTTTGGTATGAATTGTGTCCTGCATGGTGTCATCTTTATTGTGTTGATAATTGTCACGCGAATACTTACATACAAAATATTATAAAAGGTGATATTTTACCAAAATATGACAGGACTGATATGAGTTTTGTTCTTATTAATGAAAAGGAGGAATCCTCCAAAGTTTCTTCTCTTGTCTCTAACAATAAACCAGGGTATGTGGAGAAGCTTCCTTTCAAGCCTCTCCCTCCTAAAGAGGAGTAGAAGGAGAGAGAAAACAATATCTTCTCCTAAGCATGTTGCTCCTATCATAGTTTTTGTTGATGAGTCCGAACTAGATGATGTTCCTATGCCTGTTACCTATATTAGTGGTCATGATTGGGAAAAGCACACTACTTTTGATATTGAAAATCTCTTTGGCACCAATTCTGAAAATGATAATATTAATAATTGTTGTTCTATTAGTGCTATACATGTTCCTTCCAATGATTATATGTTTCCAAATGAACACACTTGGGAAGATAGCTATTTTGTTGAATTTGCTCCCACTACAATTAATAAGAATGACCATTCTTATGTGGAGAGTAATAATCATTTTATGCATGTGGCTCATGATAAGAATGTTTTATGTGATAGTTATATTGTTAATTTTGTTCATGTTACTACTGAAAGTTATTATGAGAGAGGGAAACATGGTTTTATGCATCTCAATAATATTAAGTTTCCCCTATTTATGTTGAAAGTCTTGAAGTTGCACTTGTTTTGCTTTCCTATGCTTGGTGCTTTGTGCTTTCATGACTTGTTTCTTTACAAGATTCCTATGAATAGGAAGTGGGTTAGACTTAAATGTGTTTTGAATTTGCTTCTTGATGCTCTCTTTTACTTCAATTCATATTTCTTATGTGAGCATCTTCTCAAACTATCAAGCCTAACTTAAAGGCGTTAAAGAAAAGTACTTGTTGGGAGATAACCCAAGAGTTTTATTGAGTCTTGGAAGTTATTACTTCTGTAATGACCTCTCCTTATCCTTTTTGTTTGCTTTTTGTGCCAAGAATGACCTCTAATGAGAGGGAAGTAAGATTTGGGGAGTTGTTGTCTCGAAACAGATTTCTGTCCTCCACCATAAAAATTCATGAGGAGTCTCTGTAAGTCGGATTGAGCTGAAAATTTACGAATAAATATCCCAATATGTTAGCTAACTTTTTTCAGTTCAACACTTTTTGATTTGAGCAACAAAATGTCTTCAAAAAAAATCTGTTTCTACCTGCTGGTCTGTTTTGACAGATTTCTGCCATTTTTTGCATTTGCTTCTTATTGATTCCTTTTTGGGAAATTGAGCTTTTTGAAGGAGTCGCTACAGTAGCTTGTGTCTTTAGTGAAAGTTTTTCTGTTTTGAAACTAATCCCAAAGGTCTATTATCTTTTGAATACACTAATGTTGCTAATGAAGATTGTGTGAAGTTTTGTATGAAGGAAAATTTGCAGGTGTAGAGAAAGAATGATGTAATGAGATGAAGAATGGACAAAATATAAAGCTTGGGGATGCCACCCCGTGTCACCACAAGAAATATTCAAGAGTTACAAGCATCAAAGCTTGAGGATGCCTAAGGCATCCCCTTCTTCATCAATAAAAATCTCAGGTCTTTCTAGACACTTCGTTTTTATTGTTTCATGCATTGTGGTGTTGTTCTTGGAGAGTCTTAGTTTTTGTTTTTGGTTTTCATTTGCTTAGTTTGCTTGAGTAAGTTGGTTGGTTATACCACACTTCTTTTGGAGAGAGAGAGACACTCTGTTTCTATTGCCTAGAACACTCTAGTTTTCACTCTTATTGTTTTGTGAGTGTTCACTTTTGCTAGCACTGCGTTCGACCTTAGTTTTCTTGTGCTTTCAGCTTAGAACTTTTTAATTCTTCTTTGTGGATTTGTGAGACAAGCTCACTGATCTTTATTGATTATTATCTTTGTGAGTTGTTTCAAATAAGTTGTTTGGTGTTGGAAAAGAGTAGAAAGTTTCATGCTTATAGTGGTACAAAAGGGAGCTTGTTTTGAATGTGGCTTAGACTTTATCATGTCATGCTAGATCTTGTTTTGACCTTATGCTTAGTGATTATTATTTTAGCATGACTTGTTCCAAACAATTAGGATCGCTTAATGTGCCTTAAAGGAATCATGCTTTGTTTTAGCATACAAAAGCATAGTATTGCGGTATTCTCCTTTGATGCTTTGTTTGGGTTGACTTGGCACATGCTCACACCATGTCATGACTATGACAAGTCACCATAGCCTCTACGATCATTTAGTCCTTGACTTGTAGTACTACTCTATGCTTTGATTAGTAAAGTTTTGTTGCTCTGCATGATTATGGCCATTATTGCTCTCTTAGTTGGTTGCTCCCAGTCTTTTGCTAGCCTCCACTTGTATGAGTAAGCTCTACTCATGAGAAACCAAGTTATTCGAAAGTGTCCACTATAAACTCCTATGCATGGTGTGTTACACCATTCCAAGTATATTCTTGTTTTCATCTATCTTCGAATTGAAAAGTATTTTTTATGTGAAAATTTAGTGATTAAAGCTCTCACGAACTTGACGGCACACTTTATATTCTTTGCCCCTAATAAACTTGAACCATTGTGTCATCTATGTTGTATATTCTTGCACTTATACGTTGGAATTAGAAGAACCATGTTGTCATGTGGAACGTTTTCAACATTGCACTTGTACTTTGTACACAGTTGATATAATGCTCTTTTGTCTATGGATGTCACCGGTGTGAAATAAAGAGGGAGCCTGTAAGTCCTTGGAGTTATGTATTTTGTGTTAGAGAAACGCCTGGGCCGCTAGCCTAAACCATGCCTAATCATGGTGGAAACTTGCAGCATCACCATAATGAGCTATCTGTGAAGCATCCTCAATAAAAAGCTATGCACATAGTAAATTAAAAGATCGCTGAGATGCTCATTGTCTGCTTGCCTTGTCATTTTGGTTATGGGATAGCTCATGTACCATGTGCAAGGGGTACCCCGTTGGCGGTTCTCTATGATACACATATACTTACTATGACAAGAACTTACAGGTGACTGAAGTTGAGTAGCATGAGGTGTGTCCCCCGTATTCAAGGGACTTGAGATTGCCAACTTATACTTTGTCAAGCATATACTCCATTGTTTGTTCATTTTAAACTTAATCACTTCAAGATGCTTATGATAGGGGCAATGAGGGTTGAAAGCTAACAAGTACCATAATTTTTGGAAGCTCTTTTTAAAACTTGAAATCTCTGCTTCCCTTCGTGAAGGGCCTTTATTCCACTATTATATTAAGTCTCCACCTTCTACCTTTAGGCACCATTAAGAGAGCATAGTTGCCATTCTATGTGCAGTGTCCGAAAACTTATTGATTGATTCATATTGTGATATTGCTTGTTCTTGTGTTATTTGTATCTAGTCACTCTTATGAGCTTTGAAGGTGTCCTATGCATCTATTTGCTACTCCATGAGGGACAAGCTGAATGCCACTATGCCATGTTTTCTATATGAGAAACAAACAAACGTTTTTCAATGCATGTTATTCATGATCTTTGTTTGTAGCCTGTCATGTTGCATGCATAGTTACTTTGTCTTATTGTTAGAACTCCATCTTTCATGCTCATGTTTAGAGTACTTTGATCCCAGCTTTCAATGCTTGCAAATGGTTTGATCTTGATATTGATGGTGCATGTCACCTCAAAAATTATTCTTTTTATCACTTACCTACTCGAGGACGAGCAGGAGTTAATCTTGGGGATGCTTGATACGTCGTAAACGTATCTATAATTTTTGATGCTTCATGCTTGTTTTGTATCAACTTTGCTATGTTTTGTCTACGACTTTGGGGTATTTTTATACACTTTCTGGAACTAACCTATTGACAAGATGCCACAGTGCTAGTTGCCAGTTTTCTTCTGTTTTTGGTTATCAATATTCTCGGAATTGGACGGGACAAAAGCCAAAGTCAATATTTTTCCCGGAGCAACACGGAACCACAAAGCAGAGTTGGAGTAGGGCACCAGGGTGGCCGCACCCCCCAGGCGCGGGCAAGCCCTAGTTGCGCCTACAGGGGTTGTGGCCCCCTGGCCCTCCATCGACCTTGCCTCCTTTGCCTATAAGAAGCCCCCGGGGAGAAAACCCTAAATCATCCATCATACTTCCAGAAAAAGTTCCGCAGCGCCGCCGCCACCGAAGGGGACATTCGAGGGACAGAAAGTCTCTGTTTCGGCACCCTGCCGAGACGGGGAAGTGCCCTCGGATCCATATCCATCGATCTCCATCGCCATCTTCAGCACTGTTGCTAATTCCCATGACAAGGAGGGAGTAGTTCTTCCTCGAGACTAAGGGCTCTACCGGTAGCTATGTATTCATCTCTCTCTATGCATGATCTTGTTGTAGTCATGAGCTTTGTAATCAAGTAGATCTACCTTGCTACTCAAGTGCTTCATTAGATCTTTGCTCTCTCCATGTGTGTGAAAGTGACAGCGTGCACGCCATGGTGGCACTTAGGCTTGAGTCTACATAAATACTCATCGTGATTTAATAGATATATGCTTTTCCCCACGTGTGTGAAAGTGACAGCATGAACACCGTGTGTGGCACTTAAGCTAGGTTACATATATATTTGTTATGAGTTATATTTGGAGTTGGATGTCTCTATGAAATTGTGGTGTTTGTTGGAACCATCTAGCGCTCAAGGTGATAGTGTGGGGTTATCTAGATTGGGAAAGGTATACTTTGAGGTGTGAGGTTATAGCCCTACCGTGGATTAGAGTGTCCAACTAGAGAGTAGTTAAAAGTAGTATCATGAATAGAGCATATTTATATGAGAGAGTGTTCACTAGTGAAAGTATGATCCCTAGGCCTTGTTTCTAAACAATGAAACACCGTTTGTTACTAGATCTGTTGCATATTTGCTTGCTTCCTTCTTGTTGCCTTTAGTCTTTACCTCACCGTCAAGCTATTTTCTGGCACCGTTACCGCTTGTATTTCACTATCTCTTCGCCGAACTAGTGCACCTATACACCTGACAAGTGTATTGAGTGTGTTGGGGACACAAGAGACTTCTTGTATCTTGATTGCAGGGTTGCTTGAGAGGGAATACCTTTGATCACTTCCTCCCTGAGTTCGATAAAACTTGGGTAATCCACTTAAGGGAAACTTGCTGCTGTTCTACAAACCTCTGCACTTGGAGGCCCAACAACTATCTACAAGAATAGAAGTGCGTAGACATCAGGCCACCAGGGGGGGCTCACCCTACCCAGGCGTGGGGTGGGCCCACCCGTTCCTAGGGGGTTTGGCCGCCCTGTGCTGCCTCTCCGTCTCGTCTTCTGGCTTTGTGTCACCCACGGTAAAATATTGACTTTGGCTTTTGTCCCGTCCAATTCCGAGAATATTGATTTTCTGCCTTTCTGGAACCAAAAAACAGAAGATAACAAGCAAATGGCACTGTGGCAACTTGTTAATAGGTTAGTTCCAAAAAAGATATAAAAACACCTCAAAGTGTAAACAAAGCAAAGCAAAGTAGATACTAAACAAGCATGGATCATCAAAAATTATAGATACGTTTCCGACGTATCAAGCATCCCCAAGCTTAACTCCTGCTCGTCCTCGAGTAGGTAAGTGATAAAATAATAATTTTTGAGGTGACATGCACCGTCAAAACCAAGATCAAACCATTTGCAATCATTGAAAGCTAGGATCAAAGAACTCTAAACATATGCATGAAAGATGGAGTTCTAACAATAAGACAAAGTAACTATGCACACAACATGAAAGGCTACAAACAAAGATCATGAATAACATGCATTCAAAAACGTTTGTTTGTTTCACATACAGAAAATATGGCATACTGGCATTCAGCTTGTCCCTCATAGAGTAGCAAATAGATGCATATGACACCTTCAAAGTTCATAAGAGTGACTAGATACAAGTAGCACAAGAGCAAGTAATATCACAATATGCATCAATCAATAAGTTTTGGGACACTGCACACGGAATGGCAACTATGCTCTCTTAATGGTGCCTAAAGGTAGAAGGTGGAGACTCAAATAATAGTGGGAGAAAGGCCCTTCATAAAGGGAAGCAGGGATTTCAAGTTTCAAAAAGATCTTCCAAAAATTATGGTACTTGTTAGCTTTCAGCCCTCATTGCCCCTATCATAAGCATCTTGAAGTGATTAAGGTTAAAGTGAACAAAGATGGAGTATATGCTTGACAAAGTATAAGTTGGCAATCTCAAGTCCCTTGAATATGAGGGCCACACCTCATGCTACTCAACTTCAGTCACTTGTAAGTTCTTGTCATAGTAAGTACATGCGTATCATAGAGAACCGCCAACGGGTACCCCTTGCACATGATACAAGAGCTATCCCATAACCAAAATTACAAGGCAACCAGACAATAAGCATCTCAGCGATCTTTTTATTTACTATGTGCATAGCTTTTTATTTAGGATGCTTCATAGATAGCTCATTATGATGATGCTGCAAGTTTCCACCATGATTAGGCATGGCTTAGGCTAGTGGCCCAGGCATTTCTCTAACACAAAATACATAACTCCATGGACTTACAAGTTCGCTCTTTATTTCACACCGGTGAAATCCATAGACAAAAGAGCATGATATCAACTATGTACAAAGTACAATTGCATTGTTGAAAACGTTCCCCGTGACAGCACGGTTCTGCTAATTCCAACGTATAAGTGCAAGCATATACAACATAGAAAATGGTTCAATTTTATTAGGGGCAAAGAATATAAAGTGTGCCATCAAGTTTGTGAGGGCTTTAATCACTAAGTTTTCACATAACAAAATACTTTTTAATTAGAAGATAGCTGAAAACAAGAATATACTTGGAATGGTGTAACACACCATGCATAGGAGTTTATAGTGGACACTTTGGAATAACTTGGTTTCTTGGGAGTTGGAAGCATAAGTAGAGCTTACTCATACAAATGGAGGCTAGTAAAAGACTGGGAGCAACCAACTAAGAGAGCAATAATGACCATAATCATGTAGAGCAACAAAACATTACTAATCAAAGCATAGAGTGGTACTACAAGTCAAGGACTAAATGATCATAGAGGCTAAGGTGACTTGTTCATAGTCATAACATGGTGTGAGCATGTGCCAAGTCAACCCAAACAAAGCATCAAAGGAGAATACCACAATACTATGCTTTTGTATGCTAAAACAACGCATAATTCTTTCAAGGCACACTAAGCAATCCCAATTGTTTGGAACAAGACATGCTACATCAATAATCACTAAGCATAAGGTCAAAAAAACACCTAAAATGTCATGCTAAAGTCTAAGTCACAGTCAATACAAGCTCCTCTTGAACTTATCAAGCAAGAACTTTCTACTCCTTTCAACACCAAACAACTTATTTGAAACAACACAACGAGAACGGGGGTCCAAACTACTTTATTCAAGCAAACTAAACAAACTAAGCAAACCAAACGAAAACTAAGACGCTCCAAGAACAACATAACAGTGCATGAAACAATAAAAACGAAGTGTCTCGAAAAACCTGAGATTTTTATTGATGAAGAAGGGGATGCCCCCCAAGCTTTGACACTTGTACCTCTTGGATATTTCTTGGGGTGACACCGGGATGGCATCCCCAAGCTTGAGATTTTGTCCATTCTTCATCTCATTACATCATTCTCTCTCTACACCTGAAATTTTTCCTTCATACAAAACTTCACACAATCTTCATTAGCAACATTAGTGTATTCAAAAGATAATAGACCCTTGGGTTTAGCTTTGGAATAACAAAAAATTTCACTAAAAAACAAGCTACTGTATAAAATCCTTAAAAAATTTCAATTCCCCAAAAGAGAACTCAAAAAGGAATCAATAAGAAGCAAATGCAAATAATGGCAGAAATTTGTCAAAACAGACCAGCATGTAAAAATCGATTTTTTAGAAAATCTTATGTTGCTCAAATAAAAAAGTGTTGAACTAACGAAAGTTAGCTAACATACTGGGGGTTTTATTAGTAAATTTTCAGCTCAATCCTACTTACATAAACTCCTCACGATTTTTTATGGTGGAGGACAGAAATCTTTTTCGGGACAGCAACTCCCCAAATCTTACTTCCCTCTCATTAGAGGTCATTCTTGGCACAAAAAGCAAACAAAAAGGATAAGGAGAGGTCATTACTGAAGTAATAACTTCCAAGACTCAAGAAAACACTTGGGTTATCTCCCAACAAGTACTTTTTTAATGCCTTTAAGTTAGGCACAAGAAGCAATAAATCAAGTATTTTCAAATGAGGAAGCATTAACATCAAACCTTGCTTTTAAAGGATGAGCAAAAAGCAACTTCTCTCTATTCATAGGGAAGTGTTAAATACCTTTCTTGAATGGAAATTGATATTTAATGGTGCCTTATTTCATATCAATGATGGCACCAACAGTTCTAAGAAAAGGTCTTCCCAAAGTAATAGGACAAGAAGCATTGTATTTAACATCCAAAACATAGAAATCAATAGGGACATAAGCATAATACTCCCCATTAGTTTCTTCTTAGCATTATCATCAAGTGGAACATCCAAATCACAATCTTCCAAAGGTGGCAAATCAAGCATTTCATAAATCTTCCTAGGCACAATAGAGACACTAGAACCAAGATCACATGAAGCTTTGAGATCAAAGTCATTCACTTGCATATTAATAATGGGTTCCCAACTATCTTCTACTTTCCTAGGAATAGAAGCTTTGTGTTTTAACTTCTCTTCCTTAATATTAACAAGAGCATCTGTAATGTGTTTGGTGAAAGCAACATGCATATCACTAGCATCAGGACTTCTAGCAAGCTTTTGCAAGAACAGAATCACTTCAGAAATATTGCAACCATCTATATCAAAATCAAGCTTAGCATCACTAGTAGTAGACTCATTAGGTTTAGGCACAGTAGGAGGAGAAATAATGACTTCTTGTGATTTAGTGGTATCCATTCTAGTGATGGTGCACACACTATTATTTCTATCAATTTCAGCTTCCCTTTCCCACTTAGCATGAAGTTGAGCTAACAGCCTAACATTTTCATCAATAGTAACTTGTATGGCATGAGTACCAGCAAAAGTATTTTCCATGGTTTCAGGTTTATCAGCCATTTTATTAATCAAGGAGGACTGTGCTTTAGACAAACAGGAAATATTCTTCTCAACACTTAAAATTTTTGACTGTAAATTAGGAATTTCTCTATTCAGATTCTCAAGCTGATGACTAATGTTTTTCAAGATAACAGATTGTTGTTCCATAGTTTTAGTGAATATCTTGTTTTGCTCATATTGCATCTGCATAAAGTTTTTAGTGGATCTTTCAACCTCTAGAATCCTATCTTCACTAGGCATTCCAGATCTACCATGGTAAGCATTTTCATTATTAGGAGGATAAGTCCTATAATTGTTGCTACCACCAAAATTATTCCTATAGGCATTGTTGTTGAAATTGTTGTTTCTAATAAAGTTCACATCAACTTGCTCTTCTTGAGCAACCAAAGAGGCTAAGGGAACGTTGTTTGGATCTAAAGGGGCTTTCCTATTAACAAGCATGGACATAATAACATCAATCTTATCACTCAAAGAGGAGGTTTCTTCAACATAATTTACCTTCTTACCATGTGGAGCTCTCTCAGTGTTCCATTCAGAGTAATTAACCATCATATTATCGAGGAGTTTTGTTGCAGCACCCAAAGTGATGCCCATAAAGGTACCTCCAGCAGCTGAATCCAACAGGTTTCTTGAAGAGAAGTTCAAACCTGCATAAAAAGTCTGGATAATCATCCAAGCAGTGAGTCCATGAGTGGGACAATTCTTAACCAAAGACTTTATTCTTTCCCAAGCTTGAGAAACATGTTCATTATCAAGTTGTTTAAATTTAATAATGTCACTTCTCATAGATATAATCTTAGCAGGAGGATAGTACTTTCCAATAAAATCATCTTTGCACTTAGTCCAAGAATCAATACTATTTATAGGCAAGGATAGGAACCACTCTTTAGCTTTCCCCCTCAAGGAGAAAGGAAACAACTTGAGCTTAATAATATCTCCATCTACATCCTTATACTTTTGCATCTCACAAAGTTCAACATAGTTATTGAGATGGGCAGCAACATCATCAGAACTAGCACCAGAAAATTGCTCTCTCATCACAAGATTCAACAAAGTAGGCTTAATTTCATAAAAGGTAGCATCAGGAGCAGGTGGAGCAATAGGAGTGCTAAGGAAATCATTGTTGTTTGTGCTAGTGAAGTCACACAACTTGGTGTTCTAAGCAGAGTTCATTTTGGCAAAAGTGGTGCAAGCCAAAAACAGTAGTAGAAGTAGAGCAGGAACTAATTTTTTTGTGTTTTTGAATAAAGAAAGCAAACCAAACTAAACTATTTTTTTTGAGTTTTTGATAAAAAGAGGAAAAAAAAACCAAGCAAAAGAAACTAAGCAAACTAAAAACAAAGTAAAGAGAAAGGTTGAGGAGGACTCCCCTTGTGAAGACGTCCTTAGCCTCCCTGGCAATGGCGCCAGAAAAGCTTGATGATGGCGCCTAGCATTGTCATGGAACGCTTTGTTGGAAACCCCAAGAGCAAGGTGTGATGAGCACAGCAGCAAGTTTCCCTCAGTAGAGACTGAGGTTATCGAACCAGAAGTAGGAAGGAAACGTCACACAGGTGTTGCAAACAACGTGGAGACCTACACAACACAAACTCAAGACTTTGTCCCAACGAATCAGTGAGGTTGTCAAGCTCACCGGTTTGCAGTAACAAAGGATTAACCGTATGGTGTGGAAGGTAATGGTGGTTTGCAGCAAGTAAACAGTAACAATGGAAGATGTATCAATGGTAAAGATTGGACCGGGGTCCATAGTTCACTAGAGGTGCTCTCCTTAGATAAACAACATGGCATGAAGGGTAAACAAATTACAGCAGGGCAATTGACAGGAACTTAGCAAGGCATAACAATGCAATACTAGACAAAAAGATCCTATGAGATTCGATTGGGCAATACAACAATATACATAGACCGCTGAAAGGATCATATGGGCACCTAGAGGGGGGGGTGAATATGTGCTACTTCAGATTTTACTCTTTTTCAAATTAGTGTTTGACAAGAAAGGTAAATTCTCTAGAATATTCACCTATGGTGAATTTACCTATATGTCAAACAAGCACAAACTAACACAACACTAAGCAAGAACAAGTAAGTAAAGTGCAGTAAAGGATAGAAGTAACCAAGGGAGTGGACGCGGAGACACAAGGATTTGTTTCCCGTAGTTCCTTCCTTTTGAGGGGAAGTACGTCTACGTTTGGAGAGGGAGTGGTTTCAAACCACCAACGCCACGAGAGGCCTCCCTTGTTCTTCGATGAACCTCACCCCAACGGGCTCGATTCACCTTCCACTATATCGGCAACCTTTAAGGTGGAAGCCGGCACCTTTACAACAAGTTCGGGGCACACATCCACAACTGAATTGGAGGCTCCCAAATACAAGCAAGCTGTCAAGACAAATCAAAGACAAGCTTGTAAGAACCAAATCAAAGTTAGGGTTTCCAAAGAAACACTAGATCTTGGGGGCCCTCAAGTGAATGAGGGGGAAATGAAGATCTCTCTTGGTGAAGATGTAAATCAAGGACTCCTCCTTCGATTCTCCAAAGAACAATGACTTTGGATGGTTGGATGAAGAGATCGTGTAGATTTGGTGGCTCTAATGGGGTTGGTGTTCTTGAGCAGCTCCAGCAGCTGGAGGAAGAAGATAAGGGTCCCTTTTTATAGGCAGCCCCCTCCACGAATCGTTTTCTGATCGTTGTAGAAAAGTCAGGCTGGAGACTCCGGTCTGGAGACCGGAGACTCCGGTCTACACCGGAGACTCCGACCAATCTCCGGACCAGTCTCTGACTGACCCAGGCCAATTCTGCACCAGCAACACCGGAGACTCCGGCCTTCCAACACCGGAGACTTCGGACTGACTAAGGTCCGAAGACTCTGGAGTAACCTCTGGTGCAGCCTCCGGACCACTAGTTAGACTGTCCCAGCCAGGTCCTGGGAAGCACCACCGGAGCCAGAACCGGAAACTCCGGACCACACCAGAGACTCCGGTCTTGGCAGACCGGAGACTCTGGTCTGGAGTTTCTAGATCAGTGACAAATGAATGTGGTCTTTTCCCAAGAATATGTGTGTAGTTTATCAATGATAATACCAACCTATGGACAATAACAAACAGTAAAATGATCTACTTGTTGTTAACGAACACCAAAAGTGATTATGACAATAAATGCCCTTTCAATCTCCCCCTTTTTGGTGTTCGATGACAACAAGTGATTTGCATGGAATAACATATAAATGTGGCTCCCCCTGACTATGTGCAGCAAGATAATGAAGTAAATCATGTAAGGAATGTTGGAGATATTCCCTAGAGGAAATAATAAATGTACTTATTATTATATCTTTGTGTTTATGATAAATGTTTACATTCATGCTATAACAGTATTAACAAGGAAACATTAATACTTGTGTGATTTGTAAACTAAATTAGAGTCCCTAGTAAAGCCTCTTTATAATACTAGCTTGTTGGTTAATAAATGATTGTGGTTTCCCTATCATGAACATTGAGATGTTATTAACAACAAGATCATATCGTTAGGAGAATGGTATGATGGACATACTCCTATAGATAAGCGTAGCATAAAGATCAAGTCATTTTAATAGTTCAATTGCTATATGCTTTTTGATACATAGTAACCTAATTCCTTAGACCATGAGATCATGCTTATCACCATCACCGGAAGGATGCTTTGATGACATCAAACACCACACCGTAACTGGGTGGCTATAAAGGTGGCATTGAGTGTTCAGAAAGTATGGGTTGAGACACATGGATCAAGAGTGGGATTTGTCCATCCACATGACGGATAGATATACTCTGGGCCCTCTCGGTGGAATGTCATCCAATTGGCTTGCAAGCATGTGACTGGCTCACAAGGGATCACATATCATGGGAACGAGAAAAGAGTACTTATCAGTAATGAGGTTGAACTAGGTATGCAGAGATACCGACGATCAAAACCTCTGATAAGTAAACTATCGTGAGACAAAGGGAAATTGGTATCATATGTAAGTGGTTCATTCGATCGCAAAGTAATCGTACAAATATATGGGAGCCATATGAATTTCTAGATTCCTCTATTGGTTATTGATCGGAGAAGTGTCTCGATCATGTCCGCATAATTCACGAACCGTAGGGAGACACACTTAAGGATTCGATGTTGTTGAGTAGTTATGGAATGATGAGTAAGAGACCGAATGTTGTTCGGAGTCTTGGATGGAACCGGGATATCACGAGGAGATCCGGAATAGTCCAGAGAATAAGATTCATATAAGGAAAGTCCTGTTTCGGGGTTAGCGAATGATTCCGGTGTTTTCATCGGGAATGTTCTAGAAGGGTCTAGAAGGTCCGGCACTCCAGAGGGGAAGGGTACGTGAATGTGTCATAACAAGTTGGAATGGTTGCATCATGTACTAGGTGTCATCGCTGAGCAAAATAAAGGGATAAATGAAATCCTAGTTTGAAAAGTCAAACGCCAATTTGAAAAGTCAAACGGCAAGTTTGCTTGGTGGAGGGAGAGTAGGAAACCTACTTGGGGAGGAGTTCCTCTCCCTCCACCGCCGGCCAAGGAGGACGAGTTGGGGGAGGACTCCCTCCCCCTTGGCCGCGCCCTCCCACCTATAAAAGGAGGGGCAGGGCTGCCCCTCTAGACCTACACCTTGCCCCACTAAAACCCTAGCCCTAGCCGCCGGCCCCTCTTGCAGTCGCCGCCGCCCTAGGGCAAACCCTAGCCATCAACTTGGGGCTCTCCCCTTGCCCTAGCCGCCGGCCTAGTCCTCTCTCCTTGGTGCCTCTAAACCCTAGATCGCCAAGGCCTCTCTCATAGTCCACCATACTCGCTTCGGCTTAAGGAGAAGCCCTGCGAGATCTCCCCTCTACTTCCGGTACCACGCTGTCGTGCTGCCGGAATCGCGAGGAGAGTGCTACAACCTCCGCTGCCTACTAGAACAAGGGAGAGGAAGGTCTTCATCAAGTACCGAATGTGTGACCGACTGCGGAAGCGCTGCCGGAACGCAGCGCCGGAAGGATCGTCTACACGATCTTGAGATCGGCAAGAGTACGACTACATCACCCACGAGAATCCGCTCTCGTTAAACACTTTGGAATCTTCGAGGGTGAGTTATTCTATCGACTCGTTGCTACAATCTAATAGATAGATCTTGGCTTGTTTGTTTGTATGCGGTAGAAATTTTTTGTTTTCCATGCTACGAACCCCTACAAGGAAAGTAATATCAACGATAGCACACATAGATCTCACATGAGTTACAATAGGTGTTGCATACAAGCACATAGTCATAAACACACATAAGAAAGATAACACACATAAAGTTCAAGTTCGAATATCCAAATAAAAGGCAAATAAAGGCAGATAGTCGCAAATCCCAAGTCCCATGCAAAGCGATGAGAATGTCTTCTCCCCCTTTGGCATCGAAACGCCGAAAAGGGGAAAAGACCTATACTAGCGCCCCAATAACTCAGTAGTCATCGTCATCCTCGGCATCCTCATCCTCATCCTGGTCATCCTCATCCTGGTCACCCTCATCCTGGTCATAGTCATCATCATCATCCTCGGGAACAGCAGGCCCTTTGCCATGAGGGCGAGAAGAGGACGTACCCTGGTATCCAAACCCTGAGGTTACATCAGCAAACGTCTTCCAGTCCACCAGACTATCCTGTTGGGCATTCCATGCCCCAAATGAGAGAGTGTGATCAGACTCTGTGGACTGCTGAGCCCCATGCTCATCATTGTATTCATCTTCACCTTCCTCAGTATCCGTAGCACCCTGTTCCTTGATCTCTTTGAGAAGCTTCTCAATGCGGTGGTTGCTTTGGTAGGATGCATGCTGCTGCTTGCGAATGTCGACATTCATGCAACAAAGGGTCCTTTCCCAAAAGCTGGCCTTCTTGACCCTCTCATGCACATAGTCTCGAGTCATAGTAGGCATAGGGGCATTGTAGGCATTCTTCATCCAAACTCTAGGTGGAGAGGGAGCCCTATCCGTCTCAATCTCCTCATCATCATCATCATTCCCATAGTGACGCCTTGGAGCAGGCCCCATGTGCCCCTTCTTCTACAGAGAGACCAGAGTGTGCACAGTGAGGTGTGGTGGTATGCCATGTGGAGAATCATGCTCCTGGGAGTTGATGAGCCTCATAACCAAGGGTGCATATGGAGGAGATTTCTTGTAAAGAATGGCATGAAACATCTCCTCGAAAATGAAGTCCATCACATCAATGGGTGCAGCATCAGCCTCTGGTCCAGCATTGAAGGTCCGGTGAGTATGGTACAGGAGGTTGACAAGCCCACCCCTGATAGCATCATCATTCCCAGCACTTGGAGCAATAGTGTGACGGAAAATCCTCAGCATAAGGTTGTAGAGGGTCTTGAGTCCCTTGGAGCCCCCCACAACACCACCATCATACAGAGGTGCCAGCTTTAACTTGTTCTCACCCAAAGCTGCTGAGTGCATGCGCTATCCCACAGGGGTGGATACTCCGTGAAAGGTCTCAAAGATGACATTGGCAAAGTCATGAAAGGTAGTAGTGCAGCGAGTAGTGCCAGTCATCCACACCATGGTCCTGTCAAGATCAGACCCAAACACCACTGTGGCATAAAACTGCTGAACAAGGTGCACACTGTAGTCTTCGCGCAACTCCATCAAGTTGTAGAGACCCAGCTTCTCACAGATCCACAGGGCACCATTGAAGTAAGGGCTCTGGCGCATTTGCTCAATATTCATGAAATTCTGAGGGCAGACAGGTGATTTGGTGAGTACACCATACACATCATTCATGAACACAGCCTGTTCTTTCCTCCAGAAATGAGGGTCATCACTGGTACGAGGCAGTGCATAGAAATCTGTCTTCCTCAGCTCACGATACTCCTCTTTAGACATCTTGGCTAGGGACTGGAGGTTGTCATACTTGGCTCTCTTTGCACGTTCCTCCCGTTCAGCCCTCTCCTGATCCCTCTTCATGTAAGCTGCATCCATGCCCGCTGTTTCCGGTTGGACGGAGGCACGATAAACTGACCCTGGGCTTCATCATAGCGAGGATTGCCCCTTTGGGACTTGGCCTTGGTACGACAAGGACGACTAGAACCATCACCTGTGAACAACAGTGAGGGAGATAGCATGGAGATGAGTATATATGTCCCAAAGATACAGTACAAGAACTTTGATTCACCCAACACCGGAGTCTCCGCACCTTATACCGGAGTCTCCGGTCCTGGGGACCGGAGTCTCTAGCCTGGACCGGAGTCTCCGGACCTCAGTCCGGAATCTCCGGTCAGGAGGCTCGGGTATGCGATGGGGAGATGCTGGTGAGGGTGAATCTAGTAGATCAGGCAATGCAACAAGGCTAAAGTACTAGAGTGCATGCAAAAAATTGATTCCAATGGACAAATCAGCAACAATCCTCAAAAACACATCTAGGGATGAACCCTAGGAGAAAAAGGAGAGGAGAGGTACCAGATCTGTCCATGGGATCAATTCCTCCGGTGGGAATGACCCAATGGAGGAGAGGGGAGGATTGGCCGGCTACACGGCGGATCCCGGGGGCTTCTTGACCTCCGGGGAGGATTTTTGGAGGAGGAGGCGGCGGGTTGGGAGGTAGGGGACGGGGTGAAGAATGAGGAACTGCTGTTCCAGTTCACCCCGTGCCCCCTTCTTTAAGTGACAGAAACCGTCCAGACCGGAGACTCCGGTCTACACCGAAGACTCCGACCTACAACGGAGACTCCGGTGTTTGTATACCGGAGACTCCGGTGTCTGTACACCGGAGACTCCGGTCCTCCTCGACCAAAAGTTCCAGGAAAGGTGTTTGGGGACATATATGAGAGATAGATGGTTTTTAAGATAGGGAAAAGGCTTGGGTTGAGACATCAAACTGTGAAAAACCAACAAGAGCCATAGGGATTCAAAAAATGTTCAGAAAAGCTTTAGGAGACTAGAATCAAGCAAATGACAAACATGAGTAAATGCCAACCTCTCAAATGAGAGAGGGCGGTGGCCTAGGCCACCATATTTGAGTATACTTGGCTTGGCACCACGAAGATATATCTTGGGTCCATTACCAAAACTCAACATTAAGCTCACATATCACTAAATGATATTAAGAGGAATGATTTTGATTGCTTTGGGCATAATGGGGGGAGGGATGGTCCAATCAATTAGGACTGCACTCCCCCTATATTCATGCCTACACCTAAACCAAATATGAGATGAAACATAGGTGAGGGTGCAAGAATATCAAGTCAAGCTCCTTGAATCTATGATATTTAGTTCATTCCTCAAGTAGCAAAACCTTGCTTCATCAAGTGGCTTCGTGAAGATATCAGCAAGTTGATCCTTGGTTGATACACATGATAGATCAATATCACCTCGAGCAACATGATCTCTAATAAAGTGATGGCGAATCTCAATATGCTTTGTCCTTGTGTGATCCACCGGGTTGTAGGCAATCTTTATGGCACTTTCATTGTCACAAAGAAGAGGCACTTTGTCGCAATGGACACCGTATTCCTTTAATGTTTGCCTCATCCATAGCAATTGAGTGCAAGCACTAGCAGCTGCCACATACTCGGCTTCGGCGGTGGAGAGAGATATACAATTTTGCTTCTTGGAAGACCAACATACCAAGGACCTACCAAGGAATTGGCAAGCCCCGGATGTTGATTTTCGATCATCCTTGTCACCCGCCCAATCCGAATCCGTGTATCCACAAAGAGCAAATGTTGAGCCTTGAGGATACCAAAGACCATAAAATGGGGTATGAACCAAATATCGAAAGATTATCTTGACCGCCATTAAATGGCTTTGTTTAGGAGCCGCTTGATATCTTGCACACACACCTACACTCAACACAATATCGGGTCTAGATGCACAAAGGTAAAGCAAAGAACCAATCATAGACCGGTATACCTTTTGATCCACATCTTTACCATTTGGATTTTGTTCAAGACGAGTCTTTGTAGCCATGGGAGTAGGAGCTCCATTTAAATCTTGCATTTTGAATCTCTTGAGCATGTCTTGAGTATACTTGGCTTGATTGAAGAATGTCCCTCCTCTAACTTGCTTGATCTCAAAGCCAAGAAATACTCTCAACTCCCCCATCAAGGACATCCGAAACCTACTAGTCATAAGCTTTGAGAATTCATCATTAAAAGCTTTGTTAGATGAGACAAAGATAATATCATCAACATATATTTGGCATACAAAAAGCTCCCCATTGACCCTCTTAGTAAAAAGAGTGGGATCGATTTTCCCAACCTCAAAGCCACGGTCAAACAATAACTCTCTAAGGTGCTCATACCACGTGCGTGGGGCTTGCTTGAGCCCATAGAGCGCCTTATCAAGTTTGTAGACATGGTTTGGGAAGTTGGGGTACTCAAATCCCGGGGGTTGCTTAACATATACCAATTCATTTAAAGGACCATAAAGGAATGCACTTTCTACATCCATTTGTTGCAACTTAAAGTTATGATGTGCCGCATAAGCAAGAAGGATACAGATGGACTCAAGGCGAGCCACGGGTGCATAAGTCTCTCCATAATCAATGCCTTCAATTTGAGAATACCCTTGTGCAACCAATCTAGCCTTGTTCCTTACTATAATTCCATGCTCATCTTGCTTGTTCTTGAATATCCACTTTGTTCCAATAACATTGCGGCAATCCTTTGGCTTCTCAACTAACTTCCACACTTTGTTTCTCTCAAAGTTGTTGAGATCTTTGTGCATAGCTTCTAACCAATCCGAATCTTCAAGAGCTTCCCACACCTTCTTTGGTTCAATCATGGAGATGTGTGCTTGGTGTTCACTGAACCTCTTCAATTGTGCTCTTGTGGAAATACCTTTCCTTAGATCTCCAACAACATTTTGGAGAGTGTGATCTCTTAGTTCCAACATTCTTTCCTTTCTAGCTTCACGACGAGCGTGGATCTCTGTGTTGTTTCTTGGAGGACCCTCTTCATCATTTTGATCCTCGTCTTGACCATCAACTTGACCTTGATCATCATTGGAGTCATCCTCTACATTGGGAGGCAAGGATTGACCTTGGTCTTGATCAAGTGCTATTCTAGCATCAATTTGAGCTTGTCTCAAAACAGTTTGGATGGATCTTCCTTGACAAATTTACTTGGATCCACTTGACAACCCATCGAATGGACCAAGCTCCCTTTGACTAGAGTTCACACATTGATCACTATGTTGAGGGTCCACATCTTGTCTTTGGCTTGAGTCAATGTCCTCTTCGGTAGATGGAGCATGTTGAGGTTGTGAAGATGAGGGCTCCACTCGAGTGGAGCATAGTTCTTCTCGATCCGCCATAAGGGGTTCCTCAACGGGGCGGATATATCCCACACCCATTCTTCCTATGGCATCCTGAGGCATTTCATCATCTGCATCACAAGCATCAACACGCCCCCCTTGGGGACCATCATATTATTCGAAGGTCACACTACAAGATTCTATGACGGCTCCGGAGAGCTTGTCATAGATTCTATAAGTGTGAGATTCGAGACCATAGCAAACAAAAATACCCTCTAATGCTTTACACTCGAATTTAGACAAACGAACACCTTTGATGAGATAGAAACACTTACAACCGAACACCCGGAAATAAGATATGTTGGGCTTGTTACCGGTAAGTATCTCATATGGAGTCTTGTTGATTTTCTTGCGGAGGTAGAGTCGGTTTGAAGCATGGCAAGCGGTGGAGATGGCTTCGGCCCAAAATTTGTATGGAGATTTAAACTCCGCCAACATGGTCCTAGCCATCTCAATAAGAGTCCGGTTCTTCCTTTCGGCCACTCCATTTTGTTGAGGGGTGTATGCAGCGGAATATTGATGTTTAATTCCCTCATCACTAAGGAAATCATTCAAGGTGTAGTTCTTGAACTCGGTGTCATTGTCACTTCTTATAATCAACACGGGAACATTGTGTTGTCGTTGAACCAAGTTGATGAAGTCAATAAAAGTCTTTTAAGTTTCACTCTTCAACTTGAAGAAATAAACCCAAGAGTATCTTGAAAAGTCGTCAACAATCACAAAACAATATTTCTTCCCTCCAAGACTTGCATGAGATGGAGGACCAAATAGGTCCACATGGAGGAGTTCCAAGATCTTGTTAGACTTGATTTGGTTCATGGGCTTATGAGGAGCGTCATGCATCTTCCCAAGAACACATGCCCTGCAAACACGATCTTTGGCAAAGGAAACATTTTCTTTTAGTCCAACTATATGGCCATCTTTATGGAGACTTTGCAAAGTTCTCATATTGACATGGGCTAGTCGGCGATGACATAACCAACCCACATCAGCCTTTCCTAATAAGCACATCGGACCTGTAGTGGTTTGCTCCGAGAAGTCCACCACATACAAGTCATGTTCGACGTGCCCAACGAAAGCGACCTTGAGAGACTTGCTCCACAAGAGGACCACAATATCTACATCAATGAAGACGGCAAAGCCCATCTTACCAAGAGCAAGGACAGAAAGTAAATTGTATCCAAGGGTCTCAACAAGCATGACGTTCACGAGTGTAATGTCGTGAGCAACCACAACCTTGCCGAAACCCATTACCTTAGACTTTGACTTGTCGGCATATGTCACAGTGATTAGATCATCATTAGGCTTTAAGTCCTTGACAATAGACGAGCTTCCGGTCATATGACTTGTGCAACCACTATCAAGCACCCACTTTGACCCTCCGGAAGCATAAGTCTCCGTTCCTCTTGCCATAAGGCAAGGGACGTTCTTGTTGGGAGAGTTCTCATTTGGAGAATCAAAGAGTGAGAATGTCGGAGTAGAGGTGGTGGCTAGAGCAGCCACACCATGTGAAGTTTCCTCTTCCCCATCTTCATCATCTTCATTGTCGGAGGAGTATTCTTCATGAGTGATCAAGACAATTTCTCCCGACTTCTTGTTGATGGGATTCTTATTGATGAAAGGTTTCTTGTAAGGTGCCTTGAGAGTCTTCTTCAACACAAGCTTACCCCCATGATCTTCTCTCTTTTCATAGGGACAACTTGCTACAAAGTGATAGCGGTCACCGCAATTGAAGCAAGTTCTCAATCTCGTTTTATTTTCTCTTTTCCCATTTGGGTTGCTCTTTCTTTGCATTTCCATCTTGGCCTTGGCGGGGTTCTTCCAAAAGTTCTTTGCATAGAAAGCCATATATTGACTATGAGCAATCTTGACTTCATCGGGGTGGTCCATGGAAGGCCCTTCGTCACTATCATCTTCATCCCCATGGTCCACAAATTTGGCCTTTAATGCAACATTGAAAACATTGATCATACCAAGGGCACGAGCACGGGCATCTTTGGCATTCTTGGCGGCAACCTTGAAAGCGGCCATCTCTTGCATAACTTCATTTGAGGTCATGAGATGGTAGTTGTGTCTTCCTTGTAGACTCTTCAAGTCGGTGGGCTCAAAAGGCATGAGTGCACTCACATATTTCCTTTTTATCCATGCATCATCCACATGTGAGGCACCCACATTTCTAAAGGCAGTGGCAGTGGTCTTGAGCCTTCGGTACATGTCTTCATGATCTTCACCTTCTTTCATGTAGAAGCCTTCGGCTTCATTGCTTAGAGCATCATATCGGTTCCTCCTCATACTCTCATTTCCAACAAACAACACAGCGAGAGCATCCCAAGCTTCCTTGGAAATGCTAAAGTGCTCAATATGTGGGTAATCCTTTGTTCCCAATCCTTGTTGAATCATATGCAAAGCAGTGGCATTGAGTTTACTATTGACAACCTCTCTTCTTGTCAAGTTGTTTGGATCCCCAATAAAGAGTCCATGCTCGATGATGTTCCATAGTTCAATGCAAGAGCTGCGCATATGAGTCCTCATTAGTGATTGCCATTGAGCAAAAGTAGAAGATTCTTCAAGCTTAGGTGGGTCACCTCTATTGTATACATGAGGGTGAGGGATTGGAGGGTCGGGGGAGTACCATGAGTCACGGTGCTCACCCTTCCCACCATCATTGTGTGTGGAGGAATTAACGTTGTCAAGTTTACCCCCACCACCATACCCTCGGGGGATACCAATGTATTCCCTTTAGGTAAAATGGATGGTTGATCCTCTTGAGGAGATGGAGGTGATGAGCTTTCTTTGTCTTTAAGAAGTTGCTCGAGCATCTTCTTGACTTTGTTGACCAAGGAAGATCTCAATCTTGTTTCCAAGTTTTTGAGATCTTCCATGGTCACCGGTGTCGACTCACTACCACTCTCCCCTTCGTTTCTACCCATATTCTCTTAGGCGGTAAAACCCGAATAAAGAGCCGATGCTCTAATACCAATTGAAAGGATCATATGGGAACCTAGAGGGGGGGTGAATAGGTGCTACTTCAAATTTTACTCTTTTTCAAATTAGGGTTTGACAAGAAAGGTAAATTCTCTAGAATATGCACCTATGGTGAATTTACCTATATGTCAAACAAGCACAAACTAACACAACACTAAGCAAGAAAAAGTAAGTAAAGTGCGGTAAAGGATAGAAGTAACCAAGGGAGTGGACGCGTAGACACAAGGATTTGTTTCCCGTAGTTCCTTCCTTTTGAGGGGAAGTACGTCTACGTTTGGAGAGGGGGTGGTTTCAAACCACCAACGCCACGAGAGGCCTCCCTTGTTCTCCGATGAACCTCACCCCAACGGGCTCGATTCACCTTCCACTATATCGGCGACCTTCGAGGTGGAAGCCGGCACATTTACAACAAGTTCGGGGCACACATCCACAACTGAATTGGAGGCTCCCAAATACAAGCAAGCTGTCAAGACAAATAAAAGACAAGCTTGTAAGAACCAAATCAAAGTTAGGGTTTCCAAAGAAACACTAGAGCTTGGGGGCCCTCAAGTGAATGAGGGGGAAATGAAGATCTCTCTTGGTGAAGATGTAAATCAAGGCCTCCTCCTTCGATTCTCCAAAGATCAATGACTTTGGATGGTTGGATGAAGAGATCATGTAAATTTGGTGGCTCTAATGGGGTTGGTGTTCTTGAGCAGCTCCAGCAGTTGGAGGAAGAAGATAAGGGTCCCTTTTTATAGGCAGCCCCCTCCACGAACCGTTTTCTGATCGTTGTAGAAAAGTCAGACTGCAGACTCCGGTCTGGAGACCGGAGAGTCCGGTCTACACCGGAGACTCCGACCAATCTCCGGACCAGTCTCCGGACTGCCCTTCTGACTGACCCAGGCCAATTCTGCACCAGCAACACCGGAGACTCCGGCCTTCCAACACCGGAGACTCCGGACTGACCAAGGTCCGAAGACTCTGGAGTAACCTCTGGTGCAGCCTTCGAACCACTAGTCAGACTGTCCCAGCCAGGTCCTGGGAAGCACCACCGGAGCCAGAACCGGAAACTCCGGACCACACCGGAGACTCCGGTCTTGGCAGACCGGAGACTCCGGTCTAGAGTTTCCAGATCAGTGACAAATGAATGTGGTCTTTTCCCAAGAATATGTGTGCAGTTTATCAATGATAATACCAACCTGTGGACAATAACAAACAGTAAAATGATCTACTTGTTGTTAACAAACACCAAAAGTGATTATGACAATAAATGCCCTTTCAACCGCCATCCAACTGCATCTATGACTAGAAGTCCACCTTCAGGTTATCATACGAAACCCCTCCAGTATTAAGTTGCAAGCAACAGACAACTGCTTTAAGCAAAGTGTGTAAGGTAAACAATCCACTTGTTCCATGAACAAGAGACCGTTGTTTTCTCCCTAGTGGCAACAACACATCTACAACGAAGAGATTTCTGTCACTTCCCTTGGAAACTAGAGGCATGAACCCACTATCGAGCATAAATACCCCCTCTTGGAGTCACTAGCAACTACTTGGCCAAGATAGCTACTAACAATAGAGAGCATGCAAGATCACAAACAAAATAGACATGATAGAATCAAATAGACAAAACCAGTAATCAATCTGACATAGTAATCTCAATATCCATCGGATCCCCGCAAACACAACATGCATGATTATAAATAGATTAGATCTTGATCATGAACGGAGCTCACAAGATCTATACATGAAAGCACAAGGAGGAGATACAACCATCTAGCTACTACATGGACCCGTAGTCCAAGGTGGAACTACTCGCGCTTCATACCGAAGAAGAAGGCCTCCGAGATGATCTCCCCTTTGGCAGGGTGCCGGGAAGAACTTCAGATCCCCCGATCTAGGGATGATGGTGGCGGCGGCTACAGAAGGTTTCGTGGAGTTTTGATCGGGTGCCTAGGGTTTCTGCATCAGGGGCTTCTTATAGGCGAAGGGGCAAGCCAGGAGGGCCACCAGGGGGGCCTCACCCTACCCAGGCGCGGGGTGGGCCCACCCGTGCAAAGGGGGGTTTGGACTCCCTGTGCCGCCTCTCCGTCTCGTCTTTTGGCTTCATGTCGCCCACTGTAAAATATTAACTTTGGCTTTTGTCTCGTTCAATTCCGAGAATATTGATTTTCTGCCTTTCTGGAACCAAAAACAGAAGAAAACTGGCAATTGGCACTGTGGCAACTTGTTAATAGGTTAGTTCCAGAAAATATATAAAAACACCTCAAAGTATACACAAAGCAAAGCAAAGTAGATACTAAACAAGCATGGAACATCAAAAATTATAGATACGTTTCCGACGTATCAATGTTGTGCTTTTTTTTGGAAAAAGTATATATTAATATCACAGAGACACCAATTATATCCAACCTCTGCAACAACGCATGCCCTAGCGGCCCTACGAATGCACACAATCCATAAAAAAGAAAGAAGAATTACAAAAATGAAAAGTCCCGCTATAGGGAACTAATCCTCAAAGCAACAACACTGACACCATCAGAACAACACCAGTAGTCCTACACTCCAATAACAACGCCTTCAAGAAGGAAACAGTGCCCAAGCGTCGTCATTGCCCGATCAAAGATCATAGGTTTTCACCCTGAAGAAAGTCCTCGCTCACAAAACAATGTCTTCAACAAGGTCATTGCCAGACACAACCAGTTATGGCCAGACCTTGGATTTTCACCCTGCAAGGTATGACTGAGAACTCCTCTTGTGTTGTCTTTCCGCACCAACAGTCGCTGCAACGAGTCCCAGATCACACAGCCAGTTCTCCGTCGCCACAAGAACTAAAATCACCATCGCTACCCTCATATTTCTGCTTTCTTGACATTCTCCCCATCTGACTTCACCATGGCTCTAAGAATGGCACTTCGTGGGAACAAACATTAGAGCTTCGCAACGCTCCCGCTGAAACCAAACGGCTAGAAAAACAAGGTACGCATGACCAAATACCTTTTGATCCAGCAATCTCCAGACATGATACGCCCGTGGGAGTTCGCTGGCGGAGCCTTCCGGAACACGCCTCTCCAGACCAGATCAACAAGGGCAGACATCAAGCGGATCTTCGTATTCGTGGAAAGAAACCAAAGGACCACCTCCTTTATTAGATCCAACACAGCGTTCCCCACACCGCCGGCCGGTTTCTGGAGAACGGATCGAGCAGGCCGACCATCGGTGCCAATGAGCACGTAGGCTTAGCACCGCCACTAAGGGCGCGCTATCGCCTCCATCCTGTAGCACCACGTCCGCTGCTTCCCCCAGATCCCGGCCAACGACGCCCACGTCCCTCGTCGCCCCGGTACAGCAGCCGCCGGCCCCGAGCACGAAACCACCGCTCCACGCAGCCCTCCCCCCACAGCAGGGTGACGCCACCACGCCACCTAGCCGGACGCCGCCGCGCCCCGTGCACGCGCGCCGCCGCCAATCGTCGATCTTGGCCCGCTCCTAGACCTGTCTAGGATGCATACGGACAACTAATCACGCCCTTAGAGCATCTCTAGACGAAGCCCTATAGTTTAGATGAGCAAAAGTCTTCCTATCTCTTAATTTCTCTTGTTCGCTCATCTAAAGAAAAGTTGTTCTTAGCCGATCCCCTAAACTTAACTTATTAATTTGTTTGTTGCAAACCAAATCATTTGATCCAAACATAACACTTACAAACTGAATTAATAAATTTAATAAACCAAATTATTCAACATTACACACTAAAATAATAAATGTGATAAATCAAATTGTTTGAAATAAAATGAATGCTAGAAGCACAACTAAGAATTGTTGTAGATACGCCAGCGATGTTCAGCAAGATCATCTTGTTGCTGAGTATGCATCTCCTCGTTCTCGATGGTTTGATGCTCAACAAGCCATACTCGGTTGAATAAGAAATGGAAAACACAAAAAATCTCAGCTAGTGAATTCATCGAACACCTCGTGGGCAAACGAGGTGAGAACGCGGCCAGCGGAGTAGAGCCGATGAGTAGGGTGAGATCACCGCCAAGGTTGCGCGATGGCTGGTCGATGTAGTGGTCACAGAATAGCAGGCTAGACGACCGCCGATCGAGTACACGAAGTCGCCGTGGCCAGGAATTGCTCGTCGGAAAAGAGGTTGGGGCCCTCGGTTCTCGCCAAGTCTAGCTCCACGGCGGTCGATCTACGACTGCCCCATCCTACGGCGGCTCTGTTTTCGAATGAACCAAGATTGCCGCGGCCAAAAACGACCTTGAATCAGTGGTCAGGTCAAAAAGAATGTGGCGTTTCTCCCGCCCAATTCTAGCGACGACAGCGGGCAAGCGAGGCGGAGTCAGGGAGGAGGGTGGAGGAAGTTACAGGGTCTCGATAGAAGAAATAGGTGGTCGCCAGAGAGAACACAGACGGGAATGGCGGTGCAGGGCTATACACGCGAATATAGGAGGGAATATTTTATTCACCGGGGGCAGAGCCTCGTATCTTTACAAGTCGACTGGAGACCAACTCCTAATTTTTTGGGCCCTACTACGCGTCCCCCGGGATATTTCCCTCAAATCCCCCGGGTCCTCCTGCTGACACGTGTCCACCCAAATTCTATTTTTGCTACACTTAGACCCGCTTTTGCTACATAATGCCCCGCTTTTGCTACACTGTAGCAGAAAACGGTTGGCCTAAAAATAGAAAAACAGACTGGACCTCGTCAGAGATTTCGTCGGAAACCTCGCCGGAGACCGTGTAGCAAGAAAGTTGGGCTAACGTAGCATATTCGCCCTCGCCGGAGACTCGCCGGAGGCTTTCGCCGGTAGACCTCATCGGAGACCGTGTAGCAAAAAACTTTATACTATTGTAGCAAAATCACAAAACGTATGTAGCAAATAAAATTTTCTATTGTAGCGAATTCGATCTCGTCGGAGACCTCGTCAGAGATCTTGCCAGAGATTTTGTAGCAAACCATACATACCATTATAGCAAATCATACATACTATTGTAGAATTTTTTTTTTAGAAAAAATCGACGCTACGCACAACACCGTCGAAGGTCTGGTAGCTCCACCGCCGCCCGCACGTAGCAAACAAAAATGAGTATGTAGCAAGAAAAATATACAAATATAGCAACCGCCGCCGACGGTCATAGCAAACACCATTGCCCGTCGTACTACTTGCCGTCGTCCGTGGTAGCAACTAACGTCGCTCGTCGTATCAATCTCGTGCACCCATGGTAGCATCTTCCGTATCCCTTCCCAACAGCGACCCCAAGTTGTGAGCAACGCCGCCCCGCTAGCAGCATCTTCTGCAGCACCATGCTCTTGCCCATCCATCAAGTTGGATTGGCTCTGTATTTCGTAGCAGCATGAGGTTCAACGCGTGGACGCGGCCGGCGCTGGAAGGAGTCGGGTGGGTGTTCGTGGCGCCTGACGTGGTGTACCTCGTCGGGTGGGTGTCCGCGGAGGGCGGCGCAGTGGATGGAGGCCATGACGGTGTGGAGGTAGGCCGACGCGGCCTGCTGGACGAGGAACAAGCGGGTGGCCGGCGGCGGAGCGAGCTCGAGGCCGGCAGAAGGGCAGCGACAGCTATGGCAGCAGGAGGAGTGTCAGCGGCGTGCGGTGGTGTACGGGCGTGGTGTGCTCACGAACCACGATAGGGATAAGAACAGGTAGAGGATGAAGGGGATAAGGTGCGTGGTGTATAGGCGTGATCGTTCGAGCCGGGGGATAGTTTGATTTAATCTCTCGGGGGAACAGTATCATTTTCCTAATTTTTTGGTCATCTAACGACTTTGCAAGTTCGGCTAGTTGAGGCATAGAAGAGTAAACAAAAATATTTTACCAATCCAAAGGTTTTTAAGACTTCGGTTAGAGATGCACCTAGTGTACCATGGCAGCCAAAGCTCAAAATAGGAGAACTTACCAAGCTCATCCCGACAGACTTCACTCATGGCCCCATCCACGTTAATCTTTGCTGCATTATGCTACATAGGAAGGTGCTAACACGACACACACGGTGTACTCGCATGACGACCTCTGACAACTTGAGGTAGTTAAGGATTTTTTTTAACAAGTTAAGGACTTTTTTTTGGAGCTTGATCTCTTGTGGGCAGGCGGGCCTAGGTTTCCTATGCCACCTCGCTCCTGAAAAACGCCCCAACCCCGCGATGCTCCCCGCGAGCGCCACGGGGGAAACCCTAGCGCCGCCTCTCCGCTCGCCTTCTCCCCTTCCCTCCCCTCCCTCGCCGCCGCCGGAGGGCGCGGCCGGGCGAAGCCCGCGCAGCGTCGGCGGCGGCGAGGTTTCTCCTCCTTCCCGCATGGACTAGGGGCGGCGCGGGCGGCCCCCATGGCTGGGTCGCGAGCTCCGCGATGGGCGCCGACGGCGGGGACGAGCGGGGCTGGCGGTGACGCCGTCGCAGGGAGGTGGTGGTGCGGTGGTGCGGTGCTGCGACGACAGCGTCTGGACGGCGGCGATGATCTGCAGTGGCCCTGATGGCGGGCGGCGCGAGCTTGGTTTCCCGGTGCGCGGATGGCTGGCAGCAGCAGCGGCGTACAGGCGTCCTCCGGGCTGCGGGACGGTTCTCTCGACAGGCGGGGCGGGGCTGCAGGGACTCCCGGTGGCGGCTCTTGCAGGGCCCAATCTGGGCCAGATTGGGCCGGATCTGGGCCATGCGGGCGCTGGCCAGGGCCCTTGGTCACCGGAAGGGCATGTGCTCCTCCTGGTTGCGGTGCGACCGGGACATCAGATCTGGGCCGGGCGGGCTTAGATCCGGTGGTCGCCCCACAAACCTGCTCGGTGTGACACATGGGCGGCAAGTAGGTGCCGTGTTCACCATGCTCGTCCCTATTCGCTCGTGCGGGACCAAGTGATGTTCCTCAGACCGGCGGCGGTCCGGTAGTCCCGGGTGGTCACGATGGCGATGGCACTGTTGCTTGGCGGCGGGGATCTGCGGTGGCAGCGGATCTACTGGGAACAGAGGAGTAGGGACTCACGCTAAGGTTGGCGGCGTCGGAAACCCCCTTGTTGCAGTGTGGCGGCAGGGCTTCACGAGCCTAGTTGGGCTCGGCCGGGCCAGAGAGGGCCTGGTCTGCCCTTGCTGCTACATCTGGTCGGCTATCGCCCTTCGGCGGTGGAGGTAGTTCCCTCCCGCAGGTTACTGTACCATCGACCCCGCCGCAGTTTCTCCTCTTCGGTCGTACCAGCCTCCCACTGTGGGTCACAGTGAGACGGCGATGGTGACTGCAATACCGTGATGGCGTGTGCTGGTGGGTGGTGACTTTGGTGGAGCAATTCGAAGCGTCCGGGTGTGTGGTTTTTTGAGGGGTCGGGAGAAATCCTTGTCGTCTTGACACCGACGTGGTCATGCCTGCGGGTGCAGCCTTCCTTTCAGAAGGGCGCCGGTGAATCTCTTCCCCACCTCCCGTAGCGTATCGGGGGAAACCCTAGGACCAGTCCGGGCAGTAGCGTCGTTGTCGTCGTTTTCCTTCCTGGAGGTGCTGCTTGATACGCGATGCTTTGGAGCGCTAGGAGCGTGGTAGTATTTCTTCGGAGGGCGCAGCGGTTGCGGGTCATCGTCGTTTTTTTCAAGCCACTGTTGTCGGCTTTGTTTTCTCTGCTTTTTCTTTTTTTATTTTCTCTCTTGTTTCTTTGGGTTGTGCTGTTTGACCCAACAGCTATCTCAACTGTTGCTATATTAATATAGTCGGACGTATGCCTGTTTTGAGAATTTTTTTTTTAAATCAGTTAAGGAATTTGTTGATAAAACAGATTGCACCGGGATGTCCTATACACCGACTGGTGCGGCCGGTGCACCCAGGAGGGCCTGTTAGGCCAGGTACACTTCCTTTTTTATTTCGGTTTTGCTAAGTCACAGATAGCTGTGACATATCTTAGGTCACAGTCAGTTCGTAGACCGTTTGATTTGCTGTTCGCATCAAGATTGGTGCCAGCCTTTTTTTGCCCACGTTGCTTGGAGCTGTGGCCGTCGTGCACGTTATTGGGCTGCTCCATGCATGTCGGGCCATGTGGGCTGTCACACGACTCTGTTTTTTCCTTTTTGTTATAATAACTTTTGTCTGTTGTTTGTTTATTTTATTTTGCTCATGCCTATTATTTGGTGCTCCTGTTTGTTAGGATCTTGTGTCGAGCTCAGCTTGCTTTATTAGTGCCAAGATAGGACTACTATATATTGGTTGCCTACAAAAAATTATATAGATATGATAATCTTTTTGAATTGTTTTTAGCGCGAAAACATTTTTCTTTGTAGTTGATTTTTTTCTTCTTTCATTTTTGCATGTTGTTTATACACTTCACCTTTTTAGGATTATTAGCTTAGGGTTCGTTCAATCTGCCCCATGCGTTGTAGTTGGTGCTTGCGTACAGTCTGTATTCCGGTATGTGTAGTCTGTATTCCGGTATGTTGTCATATGCGCCCCCCTCACGGCCGCGCCGCGCCTTGTTGTCCCGTGTGCACTCTGGCTTCGTGTCACTGCCTTTTGTCTGGCTGTTTTTGTTTGTATCATATACTTGCCCACCGTGATCTTTCTTTTACTTGTTTGTCTTTTGCGTCTGGCTCTTATTTTTGTCTTTTATTGTTGTGTAGTTGTGAGTTTGATCCGGTGGTAAATGACTGTAGACAAGACGTCTAGAGTTTTTTTTTTTTTTAAATTATCTAGTGTAATTGTTCCTACAATTGTATTTTTTGCTGCCATTCATTTTTACATGTTATTTTTATGAAACTATTCTTGCACGTTAAAATCTATGTTTTGCCTAGTTTGAGTTTGTTTTGTCCCGCAAAGGTTGTATGGTCCAGACTTTTTATCATTGTGGGCCGTTGAATGGGTCTTAAGCCTATTTTTCCTCCCGCGTGTTCTCTCCCCGATATTGACATCTTTTATTCGGAGAGGCCTAGAGTGGCCGAGATCGGCTGAGAGCGATCGAGGCAGGTGCAGGGGCGGGTCATTGATTTGACAAGCGGATCTTTTTCCACCGCCGGAGCTTTGTTGATTAGTGTCAACATCGGTTATTCTCCGTTGACTATGGTATGAGTTGTCTTTTTCATAGGTACGAGTTGCAATTGAACTCGCAACTGGTCCATGTTTTATATAAGTTGCGATCGGACTCGCAACTGACTTGTCTTTTTCATAGGTATGAGTTGTAATCGAACTCGCAACCGATTCAGAGTTCTCTATGAGTTACAATAACACTCGCAACTGTCTTTGTCTTTTTCATAGGTATGAGTTGCAATTGAACTTCAAACTGGTCCATGTTTCATATGACTTGCAATCAGACCCGTAACTGACTTGTCTCTTTTATAGATGTGAGTTGCAATTGGACTCGCAACTGACCCATATTTCATATGAGTTGCAATCAGACTCGCAACTGACTTGTCTTTTTTATAGGTATGAATTGCAATCAGACTTAAAATTGATTCAAAGTTCCCTATGAGAATAACACTCGCAACTGACTTTGTGTTTTTCATAGTTATGAGTTGCAATTGAACTCGCAACTGGTTCATGTTTTATATGAGTTGCAATCAGATTCACAACTGACTCGTCTTTTTCATGAATCATGGTTTTTTCGTGTTTCCTATAAGTTGCAATTAGATTTGCAACCGGTTTATGCTTTCGTGCTCCCTAAAAGTTGTAATTGGACGTATAACTGGTTTATATCTCTTTCCAGTTATAACTAGAATTGTAACCAAGACTTTTTGAATTTTATATCATATCCTATTGAGAAATATGATTTTTCTACTTCTATAAGTTGCAATCAGACTTGCAACTTGAATTGCAGCTGAGCTTTTTTAAATTTTATATCATATTTTTTCAAATCGTTATTTTTCGTGTTGTCTTACGAGTGATTATCGGACTTGATACAGGTTTATACTTTCGTGCTCCCTATAAGTTTAAATTGGACTTGCAACTACTTTATATTTTTACACAATCGCAAGTAGAATTGCAATCAAGATTTTTTGAATTATATATCCTATTTTTCCAAATCGATTTTGTGATTCCCTATTAGTTGTAATTGGACTTGCAACTGAGATTTTTGTTGTTACAAGTCAGGTTGCAATTGTTTTTTTCCTCGTAGTCACATTATTTTTGTTGCAATTAGGGTAATAACTGGATTTTTTTGGAGTCGCAAGTGGAATTGTAACTATGATTTTTGTTGTTACAAGTGAGGTTGTAAATAAAATTATTTTCTAGCTGCAAATTGGGTTATACCTGAGGTTGTTTTTCCAAGTCGCAAGTGGGTTTGTAACAAAATAAATAAAATAGTTTTTTTATGTATTTCATTTTGCAAGTGTGTATCGTTTTAGTTGTTACAGTAAAAATCACTGAATACTATGGTGTGTAATAGGGGAATCAAAAGGTGATTTGTAAGAGTTAAAGAAAATAATTTAACGGCATAAAATATGGTGACATCAACTGACGTTACTAGACAATAATGCGTGACTGCTCACGTTACATGCAAAATGATCCTAATGGTCAAGGAGCCAGCTTAACTGCACGTACGTGACTACTAGATACGTGACGCCGTCAGACGCATCAAATTCTAGCACGCATATAAGCTTTTTTCTTACTATTGGACCAATCAAAGAGGAAAAAGTGGAAAAAAATTGCTGACATCATTTGACTTGACGTATCTTATGTCACAGTCGACTGTAACTTAGAGATTCCCTTTTTATTTATTTTATTTTATTTTTTTACTTTTGTTTGTATCGTTTATTTTCTATTTTGTTTTTTGTTTTTTGAATCTGACTATTTAAACAAAATCTGAACACTTTTCTAAACAATAGTTTCTAGATTTTGAGAAACTTCGAAAACCTGAACATTTTAAAATTTGTATATTATTTAATTTGAACATTTTCAAATCTGAATACTATTCAAATATTTTTCAAAATCTAAACGAATTTTGAAATATAAACATTTTTCAAAATCCAAACCTTTCCAAATTTGAACATTATTCAAAACCAAACAAATTTTAAATCTAAACATTTTCAAAACTATTTTTTTATCAAATCTGAACTTTATTAAAAAAATAAAAAGTAGAGTAAAAAACCAAAAAGAAACAGAAAAGGCAAATTGGGCCAGGCCGTACGGCGCGGTACGCGCCGACCTAGCCGGCATATAGGAATCTCCGACTGCACAGCCATATTTTAGGACGATCTAGGATTTATTTTCCAAAAGAACCGGGCTGAAATGATCTGCTTCAAATTGCAACCAGGCCCAGCCAGCGTTTATTCGGCCTTGCTTACTGCCATCTTTCCTTTTAAAATATCGACCCAATAGTAAGACACAGTCCAACAAGGCGCAGGGCCCGTCACTGGCAGTAGCATTGGTTTTTTTTTTTTTGACATGAGTAGCATTGGGTTATCCTTGATGGAATCTCGGTATAGGTCCGTTTCAATCAAGCCTCCCTTTCTGTACCGGGCCATGGTTTCAGCAGATGTGGAGTCTTGACGCCCCAAAACGGGATTCTTCTTGTGTCAGAAGCCTTCCAAAAGCGTGCGCGACGAAGGATAATATGCGTCGCACACTGATCTGCTTCTTGTCTGTCCCCCTTCCTTTTTCTCCAGCTTTGCTACTAGTAGCTTTACAGTACAAAGGCATTGCGATCTTTCTGTCAGACCTCAGGAAAGCAGAAGCTACCTTCTTTCGGAGGTACGTAGTTGGTACCCTAACTACTATAACGACGCAGTATGCTTTACTACTACAATCTCTTCATCAGTTACCACGACAAAGAATCAGCTGCTTCTCTGCAGTAGAAGTACACTTACATTAGTTCTTGCCCGTGTGATGAGCTCTGAAGTCTGAACTGAATTGTTTCCATGCCAGAACAATCCTCGGAAGCCACGAAAGCCCAATCGCTTTGCTACCACCGACAACGATGTGTCTGTGTGTGCTTAGTGTATTCCTGGTCACATTATGAGTACTTGCCATTTTGCTAGTACCACTGATTAAGTACGCTTCCAGCAGTAGGTGTGGTGTATGAATCACGGGTTGTCGTTGTCTTTCGGCTAAAGTATTTGCGAGTAGGAGTCACACTGCTATACTTTGATTCCGCCTATTGATCAATGGAGCCAGGAAAAGCGGAGATTCTCTTTGGAGATATCAGGCACGCTTTGGCGGGCATCATTTGAGTTGGATCTCCTGCAGTTCCATCGTCCGCGCAACAACACAAGCAGCAACGAAAAATATGGCACGGGGTGCCCTTTTGCCACAAACATTCTGGAAGTGACGCGAGAACATGCGGTCCACTGGAAGCGCGCGGTGCCGGACCCTGCCCTAGCTCGCACAGCACCAGCCGGCCAGCAGCCGCGTCATGGAAGATTTTCCTATTGAGATGGTTAGAATAGATTAGGCCGAGGGAGCAATCATGGTACGGTCGAGTATAGTACTACTGATATAGCAAGAGCCAGCAAAGTACACTTGTTTCAGGGATCTCTGCAGGCGGGCAGGCTGCCGCAAAGGCCTGCAGCCGGCGGCCGCTGCATGAGGTCGATCATGGTGGAATCATGGGACCTTTTTTTTTATTTTTATCATCTCCGATCCGGGTGATCCACCACCGAGATCGACCGATCGATCGATCGATCGATCTGCAGTTAAGTTAGCTGCAACGGTTGCGAGCCGCATCATGCATGTGGTGCTCAGTGCTCAGGCAGGATAATAGATGTGGAGAACATTTTTTTTTTACTCTAATGCAAGTTGTTGCTCCGCGCTTTGATTTCATCTGGAGGATGGGATGGGGCCAGCTGCTGCTGCTGCCGCGAGGATCGAATCGAGCGGGAAGCCGCCCGTCCCACGCGGCGAACGTGGACGAGGTGCCAGATCGGGCAGGCAGTTAGATTGAGATTCACTTGCTGCGAGGCAGGCCTGCTCTGTCTGTCTGTCTGTCAGATCTGGATGCAGAGGGGAGCGAGCTAGCCGGTGATTGGATCTAATCTCTCGCAGCTAGTGGTGGTGGTGAATTAGTGTTGTGTCGCGGTACAACCACATTCACGCACGCGGCCGAAGCCGTGGCCTCGCCCAGCTGCTGCCTTGTGATCATCACAGGCAAGGGGTAATGGGGGCGTGTGAAGTGACCATGCGTTCGTGCCACACGCGAGCAGCAGCAACTAGCGTGAGAGATCAGATCAATGGACGACCAATCAATCTCCGCGCGCGAGGCCGTCCGGTCGGCCGGCCGGCAGACCCGCACGGCGGGGCCGTAAATGCCGTGCACATAGCCGCAGGCCGCAGCAGCGATAGACGGGCTGCGCGTGCTGAATTCGGGCGGGAGTACGTTCACGTGCCTGCGTGTGCCTGCCTGCCGTGCGCTTGTAGATCGAGTAGACCAGGCGGGGCAAAAATTGCTAATTTGACCTAATTAACGAATGATCTCACAAATTGATCTATTTTTCAAAGATATCCTGATTTGACCTGTTTTCATGGCGCTTACCAGAGGGCGCCATGGTCAGTATCACGACGCTCCCTGCAAAAGCGCCATGCATCTATGGCGCTCTTTACGAAAACGCTGAAATGGATCGTATGAACACCTAGAAGGGGGGGGGTTGTGTGAATAGGTGCTATCCAATTTTTAGTACTTTTTTAATTTTAGGCTTGACACAAAGTAAATTCTCTAGATATGTAACTACGAGAATTTTCCTATATGCAAACCTAGCTACTAAGCACGTAAAGAGAGGAGCGAGGGAACCGCAGTGGAGCACGCGGAGACACATGGATTTGTTTTACCGCAGTTCCTTCCTTGTTAAGGGAAGTACATCTGCGTTGGAGGGGTGGACGGTTCTAAGACCACCACGCCACAATAGGCCTCACCCTATTCTACGATGGATCTCGCCACGAGAGGCCTGATCCACCTTCTCCACTATCGGTACCTTTCGAGGCGGGAACCGGTGCCTTTTACAACGTTACCGGGGCACACACCCACAACTGAATTGGGGGCTCCTGAGATGACAACAAGCTGTCACAAAACAAGGTTTATCAATATAAACAAAACAAGGATCTAGGTATTTGCAAGAAATACTAGATCAGTGATTCTCCAAATGGGTGGAGAGGAGATGAAGCGCTTGATTGCTGATGATGAAGATCGAGTTCTCCTCCTTCGATTCCCCAAGGGACGGGGCCTTTGGGTGGATCTAGGTGGAGCTCTCTTGGATGAAGGTTGCAGATCAGATCTTGACTTTTTCGAATAAACCAAGAGATCTGGCAGGAGGGGAAAGGCTGGCTTAAATACCCCCTGCCTAGATCTGGCCGTTGAACAAGTTTGGGGGCGTATTATCCGCCCCCATTAGGGACGGACTATCCGCCCCCTGGGAAAACTCCGCCCCCAGTGCGGATATTTCGGGGAGAAAATCCGCCCCCTCTCTAGGGCTGGCGCCTACAAAACTTGATGAAGACCTTAGGGGGGCGGATTATCCGGCCCCCTCCAGGGGCGGATTATCCGGCGTGGCCGGAAAGTCCGGCCGGAACTCTGCCCCCTCTCTAGGGCTCGCGCCTTGGCAGTGAACATGAGGGGCGGATTATCCGCCCCCCTGAGGGGCGGATTATCTGGCGGGGCCGGAAAATCCGGCCGAAACTCCGCCCCCCTTCTGGGGCTTGAGCCTATTTGGGAAAAAGGTGGGGCGGATTATCCTCCCCCCAAAGGCAGATTCCTTTTCCTTTTATCCTTAGAGAGAGCTGCAACACTTCAACACACATTAAATAATCCTTGATATTGTTATCTAACACATAAAACACTAGGGATTATGAAATGTTCTTTCAATCTCCCCCTTTTTGATGTTAGATGACAATACTAGGATTTGCAATGAAACCGGCAAACACCACCTTAATAAAAATGAAAGAAGCTCCCCTTAGAAGTGTGCATATTTACAATTTGCATTTGAATACAAATACACACCCTAGAGAGAAGACAACTTTCATAGCAAAGATAATTGAAACAAGGTGGGTTGGGAAACAAGGTCATACCACCGGGATGTGATTATAGCCAAAGAAAATAATGAGATTGTTAGACTCCAAGCACATCCCACAATATTGATGCATACACTAGATAATCCCATGATTCCATATGCCATCAAACAGAATCCATAGATAAATCCAGAATTCCATGAGAGTAGACCCACAATATAAATCCGGAATTCCAGAAAACCAAACAGAGTAGAGCACAACATAGTCTTACATAATCCAAGAACAAATAGCAAATAAGTTTACCCTAAAAAGAGCACAAGAAAGCAAATAAAACGACGGAAAGACAAGTGCTTGCGCCCGAACATTGCAAATCCACGAGACCCAATAGAACTACTTCTCCCTCTTTGGCATCGAAACGCCAAAAAGGAAGAAGAGCGATGCTAACGCCCCTGAAGATCACGCATACTCATCATCATCGTCATCAGCTGGAGGAGTGGGTGCCCTCGGAGGTGGAGGAAAGAGGCAACTCTCGAGCTCACCATAGTTGATCCCTGAAGTGTTCCACTGAGCATATGGTTCCGGAGCAGTGGGAGGAGATGGATGGCCAGTGGCACCTGAGACATGGTGAAGAATAAGCTGCTGAGTGTGATCCCTCTCATGATCCCTCCAGTACGCCTCATACTGGCCCTTGTGAGTGTCAATTCCCATGCAAAGTATGTGCCGCTGGAACCAAGTGAGCTGTTTAACCTCGCGTGCCATTGGGGACACCGTGGAACGACGACCACTAGCCCGTGCATCACGCATGAAGGACTCAGGGGAAGTGGAAGGGTGATGGGTCTTCTGAGCCTTGTTGTAGATTTTCTTAGGCTTGTGAACCCCATCCAAAGCAGTGCCAAAGTCCTCATGAGGCAACATATGCTTTATGAGCATCATAATGAAAGGAGCATATGGAATAGAGAGCCTGTTGATCATAGCATCCGTCATCTCATGATATATGTAGTCCATGACATCCGATTTATAACCTGTAGCTGAACCAGAGTTGGTGGCACACTCGTGAGCAAAAGCAAGGAGAGGAACTAGATGGCCATGGATCTTGTCATTGTTGCCACCACTCGGAGATATGCAATCCCTAAATATGCCAACAAGGGAGGCATACAAGGGAGAGAGTCCAGCGAAAGTACCAGCAATACCATCAGGAGAAAGGCAAGGAGCGAGCACACTATCCTTGGATGGCTTCAGTGGAGAAATGATACGGTGGCCAGAAGGGGTGTCACGGCCATGGAAGGCATATCCAAGAACCTGCCCAAAAATACGGAAGTCCGACTGAATCATTGTTATCCCGGTCATCCACTTCATAGTACGGCGCTCATCACCGCAAATCACAAGTGTCGAGAAAAACTGCCTCACCACGGAGGAATCATAGTTGCATTGGATAGTCATAAGGTGGTGAAGCCCCATCTTGTTGGTCACATCCAATGCCTCAAGGAGCCTTGCCTTGGATTGAGCCTCAGTCAAATTGATGGGGTGCATGGGGCGAAGCTTGAGAGTGGCATACACATCATCGTGAATAGCCCGAAAGTGGGAATTCCAAAACATGGAGTCCTCTGGGGGACCATCACTGTCTGCCTCATCATAGTAATCAGTCTGGCGAATGGAGGCATACTGAAGACTGTCCATAGCCTTGTAGTTGGGCCGAGACTGTTTTCCCTTGCGAGATACGGTCCTCTTTGGTTTCTTTCCTGCCTCTGCCATCCGTTCAGCCTCTCTTGCTGCTCTGCTAACTTCGGTTTCGTCAATGAACGTCCCTTCTGCAGTGGGCTTGAGATAACGGGCACGGGGACGACGAGAGAAGGTCTTGGTAGGCTTGGAACCACCTGTGAAAAGCATGAGAGGGATAGCATGGAGATAAGCACACACACAAGTCCAGGAGAAATGGTAGAAATAGTAGAAAAACAATCCATAAGCCAAAGATCTGCATTGCAGGAATCAGGACCAAACCAGACCAGATGAAAATCTCCAGGCCGGATTATCCGGCCCTGGCAGGGGCGGATAATCCGCCCCCAGCAGAAAATTTCTGGAATAGCCCAGATTTACCATAGCAAAACAGATCGGGCACTAGGGTTGCAATTGTTGGAATTATGCCCTAGAGGCAATAATAAAGATGTTATTGTTATAATTCTTGTTCATGATAAAGTTTATATTCCATGCTAGAATTGTATTAAGCGGAAACTTTGATACTTGTGTGGTTTATGAACAACACCGTGTCCCTAGTACGCCTCTATGGACTAGCTCATTGATTACTGATGGTTAAGGTTTCCTAACCATAGACATGAGTTGTCGATTAATAATGAGATCATGTCATTGGGAGAATGATATGATGGACAGACCCAAATTAAGCAGAGCAATTAGATCGTGTCATCGTGTTCATCTTTGCGAAGCTTTTTCTTATGTCAAATATTGTATTCCTTAGACCATGAGATAATGCAACTCCCTGGTATCGGAAGAAAGCTTTGAGGTCATCAAACGTCATCCTATGAGAGGGTGATCATAAAGGTGTCTCTCAGGTGATCGGAAAGTACTTGTTGGGTTGTATGTATCGAGATGGGATTGGTCCCTCCCAAGTCGGAGAGATATACTTCGGGCCCACTCGGTAATCGATATCAACACCGCTTGCAAGCACGTGGTTAAGGAGTTAATCACAAAGTGATATCGGATTACGGAATGAGTAAAGTACTTGCTGTGAACGAGATTGAACTAGGTATGCTGATACCAACGATCGAATCTCGGGCAAGTAAAATATCGCGTGATGAAGGGAATATAAATATGGGATTAATTAAATCCTGGCATCGTGGTTCATCCAATATGATCATCGATGAATATGTGGGAGTCAATATGGGTTTCCAGATCCCGCTGTTGATTATTGATAGAAGATCATGTCTGCATATTCTCGAACCCGTAGGGTCACACACTTAACGTGCCTCGACGCTAGGATAGAATGGATAAATGGTTTATGAGTTTTGTGTTCGGAGTCTCGGATGGGATCCAGGACATCAAGAGAGGTTCCGAAATGGTCCGGAGAATAAGATTCATATAAAGGAAAGCAATTTTTGGATTTCGGAATTGTTTCGGAATGTTCGGTATTGTACCAGAAGGTTCTAGAAGCTTCCGGAGTGGGACCAACGTGGCCCCACTTGTCGGAGGGGGCGTGGGCCTACGAGGGAGTGCCCTGGCTGCATTGGGACAGGGGCACAAGGCCCCATAGGCCCAGACGGCCAAAACCCTAGGGGAAACCCTAGGGGACCTTCTAGAAGGGAGGGGGAAACTTGCCCCCCACTCCAACCCTTGGGGCCGCCGCCCTAAGGCTTGGAGGAGGGGCAAGGGGGCCGGCCAGCCCTCTATATAAAGAGGACAGGGGCGCACCCTCCTCCCCCTACTCCTTCAACCCTAGCCGCCATACTGCAGCCCTCCCTCTCTCTCTCTCCCGACTGCGCGTAGGCGAAGCCCTGCCGCAGAAACTCTCCACCATAGCACCACGCCGTCGTGTTGTAGATCCAATCTATCTCTCCACCCCACTTGCTGGACTGATGAAGGAGGAGACGTCGTGGTGCCGTATGTGTGCATCTCTCGGAGCCATGGCCACTTGCGGCGTTGGATCGGATCAGATCGCGAGGAGGAGAAGGCTAGTACGACTACATCAACCACGTTCTGTTGAATGTTTTGTTGTGCGATTTCTTCAAGGGTATGAAGATCTCATCTATCCCTCTCATTGATTGCATCTCCTAGATTAGATCTTGGCTTTCTGTTCGCATCCGTAGATTTTTTTTGATTTACTATGCCGCGAAACCCTTCAGCAATACTACTGATTCTAGCAAGCAAGGGAAACACCAAGAATCTTCTACAATGAGATTTCCACTAAAAATGCATCCCATACAAAAGGAGAGAGATGAGGGAGTTACCCTCACTCATTGGAGGAAAATCCCGGAGGAGAAGATACCCGGAGGCGAGGTGAAGAAGATCCGGGGAGGGCTTGGAGAATCCGGTGGTCAAATCAACTCCGGGAGGGGCGGAGGCTCCGACGGCGGCTGGGGGCTGAGCTTGGGTTGGGGGATGGCTGGCTGCTCTGTTTGAGCCTGGCCTCCCCGACCCAGCCTTTAAGAGGCAAAAATCGCCCGGGGCGGATAATTCGCCCCCCACTTAGGGCGAATAGTCCGCCCCCCTCTGAATTTTCTGTTAAGAATAGATTCAGGCCAGAACACCCTTGCAAAACCCCTCGCTGGTGTATAGAGGACTTGTGTGCAAGAATAACTGGTTCAAGAAGGGAAAGAAGTCTTGGGTTTAGAGCAACAAACTGAGATGGTACTACACACCCAAATTTGCAAGAACCAAATCAAACAAAAACCAAAGTTGAGTGTGTTTTCCATAAGAACAAGAAATATGCAAGAAAATCCAAAGAGAGCCATTAGAAACCAACTCTTCTCAAGGAAGAGGGCAGTGGCCGAAGCCACCATGTTGGAGCGCATGGCATGACACCGCGAAGATGTATCTTGAGTTCAAAACCAATGCTCATCGATGACCCACATATCACAAAATGATATTAAGGGAAATGATTTTTCTTGCTTTCAACATTATGGGAGGAGGGTTAGCCCAATCAATTAGGACCACACTCCCCCTATGTCTATGCCCGCATCTAAACCAAATACATGAATAAGAGCAAGTGAGTGTGCAAGGGTAGTCAAGCCAAACTCCTTGAATCTATGATATTTAGCTCATTCCTCAAATAACAAAATTTTGCTTCATCAAGGGGCTTCGTGAAAATATCAGCAAGTTGGTTCTTCGTGCGACAAAGGATAGGGCAATATCGCCATGAGCAACATGATCCCGAATGAAATGGTTGCGAATCTCAATATGTTTTGTTCTTGTATGCTGCACGGGATTGTAAGCAATTTTGATAGCACTTTCATTGTCACATAATATAGGCACTTTGTCACAATTGACACCATATTCCTTTAAAGTTTGCCTCATCCATAATAACTGTGTACAAGCACTTGCAGCAGCAACATATTCAGCTTCGGCGGTTGAGAGTGAAATACAATTCTATTTCTTTGAAGAGCAACACTAGAGACCTGCCCAATAATTGACATGCACCAGAAGTTGATTTTCTATCATCTTTGTCACCAGCCCAATCTGAATCAGTGTAACCACATAGAGAGAAACTTGAACCCTTGGGATAGCATAACCCAAAATTTTGGGAATGAACCAAATATCTGAAGATTCGTTTGACCACCACTAAGTGGCTTTCTTTAGGAGCGGCTTGGTACCTTGCACACACTCCTACACTTAACACGATATCGGGCCTATGGATCGGTATACCTTTTGGTCCACGTCTTTACCCTTAGGATTGAGCTCAAGATGACACTTTGTTTGCATTGGAGTAGCAACGCCATTGAGATCCATCATCTTGAACCTTTTGAGCATGTCTTGGATGTACTTAGCTTGATTAATAAAGGTTCCCTCTCTAAGTTGTTTGATCTCGAATCCAAGAAAGAACCTCAACTCACCCATCATCGACATCTCAAACCTGTCAGTCATAAGCTTTGAAAATTCATCGTTAAAGGCTTGGTTAGTGGAGCCAAAAATAATATCATCTACATAAAGTTGGCATACAAAAAGCTCCCCATTGATCTTCTTAGTAAAAAGAGTGGGATCGATTTGCCCAACTTCGAATCCACGGTCTAATAAAAGCTCTTTAAGGTGCTCATACCACGCACGTGGGGCTTGTTTAAGGCCATAGATTGCCTTATCGAGTTTGTAGACATGGTTTAGAAATTTGGGGTCCTCAAAACCCGGGGGCTGCTTGACGTATACCAACTCATGTAGTGGACCATTAAGAAACAAACTCTTAACATCCATTTGCTGTAATTTAAAATTATGATGGGCGTCATAGGCAAGAAGGATACAGATGGACTCAAGACGAGCCACAAGAGCATAAGTCTCGCCAAAATCAATTCCTTTCACTTGAGAGAATCCTTGAGCCACGAGTCTTGCTTTATTCCTCACAACAATGCCATTTTCATCTTGTTTGTTCTTGAAAATCCACTTGGTGCCGATAACATTGCGGCAATCCTTGGGTTTCTCTACGAGCTTCCAAACTTTGTTGCGCTCGAAGTTATTTAATTCTTCATGCATTGCAACAACCCAATCAGGATCTTCAAGAGCATCAAAAACCTTCTTCGGTTCAACTATGGAAATGTGAGCTTGATGATCATAGAAGCTTGCAAGTTCTCTTCTAGTGTACACCCTTCTTCATAGATCACCTACAACCTTGTCAAGAGTGTGACCCCTTAGTTCAAGGTTCCGATCAGCACGAGCCTTGCGACGAGCCTCAATGTCCTTATTGTTTCTAGAAGGAGTTGATTCAATATTTGTATCCTTGTCTTGTCCACTACCTTGCCCTTGATATTGATTTGAGTTGACAACAACAGCTTGCTGCTGAACTTGTTCTTCAGGGCTGGATAATCCGTCCCTTGGTGGGGCCGGACTATCCGCCCTGGGAGATGAGGCACCAGTTTCCTATTCCTGAGAATGCATGACAGAGCTGGGAGATCCAGAGCCGGATAATCCGCCCTCGGGGGCCGAAAAATCCGGCCCGGAGTCTTCTTGGATGTTGTCTTCTTCTTCGGATCCCCTGGGACAAGTTGGAGTGCCAGGGGCGGATTGTCCGCCCCTTGGAGGGGGCGGATAGTCCGGCCTGGGACTACCATTTTGTCCAGGAGATAGATGTTCTTCAGTAGGTTGTGGTGTCGGTGCAGAGTTTTATCCCACAGTAGGATCTTGTTGATCTTGTGTAGATGAGGGCTCAAATTGAGTGGAGCATTGTCCTTCCCGATCTGCCACAAGGGGTTCCTCAATGGGGCAGAAAATCCCACGCCCATTCTTATTATGGCATCTTGGGGTATTTCAACATCTGCATCACAAACATCAACTTGCCCTACATAGGAGCCGTTATTTGCATTGAACTCCACACTACAAGATTCTACAATAATCCTAGTGAGCTTGTTGTAGACTCTATAAGTGTGGGATTCGACACCGTAACCAACAAAAATACCTTCTAAAGCCTTGGACTCAAATTTAGACAAGCGGACACCTTTAATAAGAAAGAAACACTTACACCCGAATACCCTGAAGTATGAGATGTTGGGCTTGTTACCCATAAGTATTTCATATGGAGTCTTGTCCAAAATCTTTCGGAGGTAGAGCCGGTTCGATGAGTGACAAGCAGTGGATATGGCTTCAGCCCAAAAATTATAAGGAGACTTGAATTCAGACAACATTGATCTTGCCATATCCATCAAATTCCGGTTCTTCCTCTCGGCTACACCATTTTTTTGAGGGGTGTACGCAGCGAAATATTGATGTCTAATCCCCTCTTCGCTAAGAAACTCATTCAAAGTGTAGTTCTTGAATTCGGAGCCGTTGTCACTTCTTATTGCCAGTATAGGAACATTGTGTTGACGTTGAACTTCATTGGCAAAGTCAATGATTGTTTGTTGAGTCTCACTCTTTAGCTTGAAGAAATAGACCCATGTATATCTTGAGTAATCATCGACAATGACCAAGCAATATTTCTTCCCACCAAGACTTGCATGAGAAGGAGGACCAAATAAATCCACATGAAGTAATTCCAAGATCCTCTTTGAAGACACAATAGTCTTCCTCTTATGGGGAGAGTCATGCATTTTGCCTTCAACACAAGCCCTGCAAACACGATCTTTGGCAAAGGAGACATTGTCTTTTAGTCCAAGGATGTGGCCACCCTTCTGGAGACTTTGCAAAGTTCTCATGTTGACATGGGATAAACGGCGATGCCATAACCAGGCCACGTCGTCCTTTCCGAAAAGGCACATCGGACCCGAAGTGGTTTTCCCGGAAAAGTCCACAATATACAGGTCATTTTCGACGTACCCAACAAAAGTGACCTTTAGAGACTTGCTCCACAAGAGTACCACCAAATCATCATCGATAAAAACAGCAAAACCCATCTTGCCAAGGGCACGAACAGAAAGAAGGTTGTAATCGAGGGTCTCAATAAGCATGACGTCCACGAGAGAGATATCATGGGCAACAACAACCTTGCCAAGACCCAATACCTGAGATTTAGACTTATCACCATAGGAGACTGTAATATTATCATGATTTGGGCGCATCTCTGTGATGATCTCATTGCTTCCGGTCATATGACTAGTGCATACACTATCCAGCACCCATTTCGACCCACCAGAAGCATAGCCCTGCAAGAGAATTACTTCTTGGTTTTAGGTACCCATTTTTCAATGGGTCCTTTCATGTTAGTAACAAGGGTCTTTGGAACCCAAATAGACCAAGCAATATATTCATCAAAGGTACCGACATAATAAGCATAAATATCGCCATAATCATCACAAAAGAGTTCATAATTTGGATTGTGAGACCCTGCACAACCAATATTGTTAGTTTTGTCTTTAGTGACATTCTTCTCAGCGGTGCTTGTCTTTGATTGAACATTCTTGGTCTTGTTTTTCCTTTTCTTGGACTTGGTGACATATCCAAGTCCCTCTTTTCCATGATTTGACCTTTGCTTGCCAATAACTTCATCAATAACACCCTTATCCTTGGGAGTGATGTCCTTGACCAATTCTTCTTCCACAATAGCATTTTCCTTGTGACTATATGTTGAACTGGAAGTGCTAGGAACATCATACTTGGCCAATCGAATTTGGAGCTGATCATGTGACTCAATGAGAGTGGAGAAGTCGCTTTTCAACGCCTTGTGAGCGTTGTCAAGTTTCTCCAATTCCTCGGAGAGTCTATCATGAGTAGCCCCAAAGTCAATCTTTTCCTTCTTTAGCTTCTTTGCTTTGGTATCTTCATTGTCACGTTCCTTAACAAGTTTGGCCACTATTTCTTCATGTGACTCCTCAAGGGACTCAAGCCTCTCTTCAAGAGAGACCCGAGCCTCTTCTTATTCTTCTTATTCTTCTTCAAGAGCATTTTTAAGGATGCAATTTCCATTGCATCCTCCCTTTCAATTCTGCCCTTTTCTTCGAGGAGAGCTTCATTTTGAGCAAGCTGGTCCATAAGAGCTTCAAAACGTATTTTGTGCTCACCTTGCAAGTTAGTGAAGAAATAGTCCAAAGCAATAATCTCTTCTTTAACCTTAAGACTAGTAGGATCATCCATGTCAATCATAGCCTTAGGAAAAGAAGAGTTAGAAGAAGTTACCTCGGAGCTTCTTGCCATGAGACAAGTAGCATTCTTGTTGATGATGTTTTCGTTCGGAGAGTCGAAGAGGGATGCTGATGTAGATGTGGTGGCTATAGCAGCCACCTCTTGAGAGCTATCATCCTCGTCCTCATCTTCACTTCCCGAAGAATATTATTCTTGAGCTACTAGAACAATCTTTGGTTGCTTCTTGAAGAGAGCATTCTTCTTTACAAACTATTTCTTGCATGGAGCCTTTGACTTGTCTTCGAAAATAAGTCTTCCTCCATTATCTTCCCTACTTTGATATGGACACTCAGCTACAAAGTGCAGCCGGTCACCACAGTTGAAACATGTTCTCGGCTTGGGACCATTTTCCTTTCTTCCATAGGCTCCACTCTTGCGTTCTAGTTCAGCTTTAGCCTTGGCCGGATCTTTCCAAAAGTTTCTAGCATAAAGAGCCAGGTATTGTCCATGGATCCTTTTTATATCCTCGGGACAGTCCATACCTTCTATGGCATATTCATCATGATCAATCACACTTATCTTCAAGGCCATGTTGACCCTCTTTTGCATCCCCATAGCTCCTACACGAGCATCTTCGGCATTCTTGGCAGCCAATTTCAAAGCGGCCATTTATTGCATTACCTCATTGGATGTCATAAGGTGGTAGTTATTCCTGTTGGAATTATGCCCTAGAGGCAATAATAAAGATGTTATTATTATAATTCTTGTTCATGATAAAGTTTATATTCCATGCTAGAATTGTATTAAGCGGAAACTTTAATACTTGTGTGGTTTATGAACAACACCGTGTCCCTAGTATGCCTATATGGACTAGCTCATTGATTAATGATGGTTAAGGTTTCCTAAACATAGACATGAGTTGTCGATTAATAATGAGATCATATCATTGGGAGAATGATATGATGGACAGACCCAAACTAAGCGGAGCAATTAGATCGTGTCATCGTGTTCATCTTTGCGAAGCTTTTCTTATGTCAAATATTATATTCCTTAGACCATGAGATAATGCAACTCCCTGGTATCGGAAGAAAGCTTTGAGGTCATCAAACGTCATCCTATGAGAGGGTGATCATAAAGGTGTCTATCAGGTGATCGGAAAGTACCTGTTGGTTTGTATGTATCGAGATGGGATTTGTCCCTCCCAAATCGGAGAGATATACTTCGGGCCCACTCAGTAATCAATATTAACACCGCTTGCAAGCATGTGATTAAGGAGTTACTCACAAAGTGATATCGGATTACGGAACGAGTAAAGTACTTGCTATGAACGAGATTGAACTAGGTATGACGGTACCGACGATCAAATCTTGGGCAAGTAAAATATCGCGAGACGAAGGGAATATATATATGGGATTGATTGAATCCTGGCATCATGGTTCATCCGATATGATCATCGATGAATGTGTGGGAGTCAATATGGGTTTCCAGACCCCGCTGTTGATTATTGATATATTCTCGAACCCGAAGGGTCACACACTTAACGTGTCTCGACGCTAGGATAGATTGGATAATTGGTTTATGAGTTTTTGTTCGGAGTCTCGGATGGGATCCGAGACATCACGAGAGGTTCCGGAATGGTCCAGAGAATAAGATTCATATAAGGCAATGCAGTTTTTGGAGTTCGGAATTGTTTCGGGATAATCGGTATTGTACCGGAAGCTTCTAGAACCTTCCGGAGGGGGACCAACGTGGCCCCACCTGCCGGGAGGGGCATGGGCCTATGAGGGAGTGCCCTGGCCGCATTGGGCCAGGGGCACAAGGCCCCATAGGGCCCAGCCGGCCAACCTAGGGCAAAACCCTAGGGGAGCTTCTAGAAGGGGCGGGGGAAACTTGCCCCCCACTCCTCCCTCCTTGGCCGCCGGCCCTAGGGCTTGGGGGAGGGGAAAGGGCTGGCCGTCCACCCCTCTATATAAACAGGGCTGGGGGCGCACCCCTCCCACACCTCCTCCTCAAGCCCTAGCCGCCCTGCTGCCCTCCTCTCTCTCTCCCTCCCGACTGCACGTAGGCGAAGCCCTGCTGCAGAAACTCTCCACCACTTGCACCGTGCCGTCGCGTTGTAGATCCAATCCGTCTCTCCACCATACTTGCTGGACCGAGGAAGGAGGAGACGTTGAGGTGCTGCACGTGTACATCTCTCGGAGGCATCGCCACTTGAGGTGTTATATCGGATCGGATCGCGAGGAGGAGGAGCGAGTACGACTACATCACCCACGTTCCGTCGAACGTTCCGCTGTGCGAATCTTCAAGGGTATGAATATATCATCTATTTACCCTCGTTGTTTGCATCTCCTAGATTAGATCTTGGCTTTCCTGTTCGCATCCGTAGAATTTTTTTGATTTACTATGCTGTGAAACCCTTCAGTGGTATCAGAGCTAGATCTATGCGTAGATGTGTTTCACGAGTAGAACGCAACATGGTTGTTGCGGGCGTTGATGTTTTCTGTTGCAAGCCTCTTGTTTGTGTTCTTCTTATGATGCGGGATAGTGAGATCGAAGCGGTCCAGGCCAACCTTACGCGACCTCGTTCGCGAGACCGGCTCCGCACTTAACGTGTGGCTTGTTCCACACATGCGGCTGGTGGATGCTAGTTTCTCTCACTATAGTTGTCATGGGATTTACACCGGAGTTTGGCAACCATAATATCACCGTTGTGGCTTTCCGTAGGTAAGAATCGTTCTTAGCTTGCTACTCCCATAAGCCACGTAAAAACATGCAACAATAAAGTAGAGGCATCTAACTTGTTTTTGCAGGGAGTGTTTTCTTTGATATGGTATGGCCCAAGATGTGATGTGTATGTTGTATGCAATGATCATGTTTTGTAATGTTTCACGACTTGCAGGAGCCATATGGTTGTCTTTATAATTGTGTATGACCTGTGTGTCAACTTCTTATACGCCATGTAATAGCTTTGCTTTATCGCTAAGTAGTTAGCAATAGTTGTAGTTGCTATTCGTGGTGGAGGAAATCATGGTGGAGTGATGGAGATCATGCCGGCACGCACAAGATGGAGATCATTGCGCGAAGATTGGCTATACCATGTCACATAAAGTTATATGCATGTGATGTTTATCCTTTTATGTATCTTATTATGCTTAGATCGCGACGGTAGCATTATAAGATGATTCCTCACTTAAAGATCAAGATAAAACTGTTCTCCCCATGTATGCACTGTTGTGAAAGTTCGTCGTGTCCAAGCATCACGTGATGATCGGGTGCTATAGACTCTACGTTCACATACAATGGGTGCAAGCCAGTTTTGCACACGCGGAAATACTTGGGTCTGACTTGACGAGCCTAGCATGTACAGACATGGCCTCGGAACACAAGAACCGAAAGGTTAAGCATAAGTCATATGAATGATATGATCGACACTTTGTTGTCCACCATTGAAACCACATCTCTTCTCGTGAAGATCGGATTAGGTGTGATGAATTTGGATCATGTTCACTAAACAACTTGAGGGATGTTGAATTTAGTGGGAGTTCATCTAGTAATTTGATTAAAAGTTGAACTAGTTATCATGAACATAATCTAATTTGTACTTGCAAACATTGTAGATCAAATGGCTAAGTCCAACTTCAACTTCAATGTTTTTGCTGAGAAGGAAAAGCTTAGAAACAATGGGTCTAACTTCACCAATTGGTTCCGCAATCTGAGAATCATTCTCTCTGGCGGTCAAAAGGACTATGTCCTTGAAAATACGCTAGGTGACGCCCCTGCTATAGATGCGCCGGCTGATGAGAAAGCTGTCTATCAGTCGCGCAAAGATGATTATGGTGTGATTAAGAGAACCATGTTGTTTTCTATGGAATCGGACCTTCAAAATCGTTTTGAAGACTATCCCGGGCCCTTTGAGATTCTTGAGGAGCTGAAAACTATGTTTCAGACTCAGGCCCGTTTTGAGAGATATGAGATCTCTGAGAAATTCTTTAACTGCAAGATGGAGGAAGGGAGTTCCGTTAGTGAGCACGCCATAAAGATGTCGGGCTACACTCAACGCCTTGAGCAACTGGACTGCAAGATTCCATAGGAGCTCAAGATTGACAGGGTTCTGCAATCACTCCCTCGCAGGTACAAAAGTTTTGTAGTAACTCATAATCAGATTGGTTCCACTGATACGATCACCGAGCTCTTCGCAAAGCTGAAGGCTGCGGAGGTGGACATCAAAAATCATAATCATGTGTTGGTGGTCAACAAGCCCCCCACCTTCAAGAAAGGTAAGGGTGCAAAGAAGCCCTTCAAGAAAGGCGGCGGCAAGCGCGTTGCCCCTGCTAAGAAGAAGCTCAAGTCTGGACCCAAGCCGGACACTGAGTGCTTCTATTGCAAGGACAAGGGTCACTGGAAGCGCAACTTTCCGAAGTACTTAGCGGACAAGAAGGTTGGCACCATCAAAGGTATATTTGATATACATGTGATTGATGTTTTCCTTACTAGCCCTCGTTGTAGTGCCTGGGTATTTGATACTGGTTCAGTTGCTAATATTTGTAACTCGAAACAGGAGATATGGAATAGACGGCGGCTTGCGAGGGATGAGGTGACGATGCGCGTTGGCAACGGATCAAGAGTTGATGTGATGGCCGTCGGCACGCTCTCCTTAGTTTTACCTTCGAGATTAGTTTTAAACCTCAATAAATGTTATTATGTGCCTGTGTTGAGCATGAACATCATTTCTGGATCATGTTTATTGCAAGACGGTTATTCATTTAAATCTGAGAATAATGGTTGTTCTATTTATATGAGTAACATCTTTTATGGTCATGCACCCGCTGTGAATGGTTTATTTCTTCTGAATCTCGAAAGGGATGAAACACACATCCATAACATTGAGGCTAAGAGATGCAAAGTAGATAGTGATAATACTACTTATTTGTGGCACTGTCGTCTAGGTCATATTGGTGTAAAACGCATGAAGAAACTCCATTCTGATGGACTTTTGGAGTCTCTTGTTTTTGAATCATTTGACACATGCGAACCATGCCTCATGGGCAAGATGATCAAAACCCCGTTCTCCGGAATGATGGAGCGAGCAACAGACTTGTTGGAAATCATACATACCGATGTATGAGTGTTTCGACGCGCGGTGGATATCGCTATTTTCTCAGTTTTACCGATGACTTAAGTAGATATGGGTATATCTATTTAATGAAACATAAATCTAAAACATTTGAAAAGTTCAAGGAATTACAGAATGAAGTGGAGAACCATCGTAATAGAAAGATTAAGTTTCTACGATCCGATCGTGGAGGTGAATATTTGAGTTATGATTTTCTCACGCATCTTAAAGCAAGCGGAATCGTTTCGCAACTCACGCCACCCGGAACACCATAGCGCAATGGTGTGTCTGAACGCCGGAATCAAACCCTATTAGATATGGTCTGATCGATGATGTCTCTTAATGATTTGCCGTTATCATTTTGGGGTTATGCATTAGAAACCGCTGCATTCACTTTAAATAGGGAACCATCTAAATCCGTTGAGACGACACCGTATGAACTGTGGTTTGGTGCTAAACCCAAGTTGTCGTTTCTTAAAGTTTGGGGATGCGAAGCTTACGTCAAGAAGTTGATGCCGGAAAAGCTCGAACCCAAAGCGGAGAAATGCGTCTTCATAGGATACCCTAAGGAAACTATTGGGTATACCTTCTATCACAGAACCGAATGCAAAGTGTTTGTCGCAAAGAACAGATCCTTTCTTGAGAAGGAGTTTCTCTCGAAAGAAGTGAGTGGGAGGAAAGTAGAGCTAGACGAGGTTGTTGAACCTTCTCTTGAGTTGGAGAGTAGCGCAGCTCCTGAAATTGTTCCAGTGCCGCCTGCACCAACAATAGAGGAAGCTAATGACAAGGATCATGAAGTTTCGGACGATGCTGCTACTGAACGTCGCAGGTCGACAAGGTCGCGTGCCCCTCCTGAGTGGTACGCCAACCCTGTCTTGACTGTCTTGTTGGTAGAAGACAGTGAACCTACGAACTATGAGGAAGCGATGATGAGCCCAGACTCTGAGAAATGGCTAGAGGCCATGAAATCCGAATTGGGATCTATGAGCGAAAACCAAGTATGGACTTTGGTGGACCCTCCTAGCAACCGAAAGGCCATTGAGTGCAAATGGATTTTCAAGAAGAAAATGGACGCGGATGGTAATGTTCCCGTCTATAAAGCACGGCTTGTGGCGAAAGGGTTTTCGACAAGTTCAAGGTGTTGACTACGATGAGACTTTCTCTCCCGTAGCAATGTTTAAGTCCATTCAGATTTTATTAGCAATTGCTGTGTTTCATGATTATGAAATATGGCAGATGGATGTCAAGACTGCGTTCCTCAATGGCAACATTGATGAAGAGTTGTATATGATGCAACCCGAAGGTTTTGTCGATCCTAAGGATGCCGATAAAGTGTGCAAACTTCAGCGTTCCATTTATGGACTGAAGCAAGCATCTCGGAGTTGGAACCTTCGTTTTGATCAAGTGATCAAGAGCTTTGGATTTGTTCCAAATTGCTACGAAGCTTGTATCTACAAGAAAGTGAGTGGGAGCTCAGTGACATTTCTGGTACTATATGTGGATGACATATTGATTATTGGAAATGACATTAACATGCTTAACGATGTCAAGAGTTATTTCAACAAGTGTTTTTAAATGAAAGACCTAGGTGAAGCTTCTTATATATTGGGCATCAATATCTATAGAGATAGACAAAGACGCCTGATAGCTTTAAGCCAGAGTACATACCTAGACAAAGTTCTGAAAAGGTTCAGAATGGATAAGGCAAAGAAAGGTTCAGTGCCTATGTTGTCAGGTAAGATATTGAGCAAGGCTCAGTGTCCAGCTACGGTAAATGATAGAGAAGCTATGAGCAAAGTGCCTTATGCCTTGGCCATAGGTTCTATCATGTATGCCATGCTGTGTACTAGACCGGATGTGTCCAATGCTCTTAGTTTGACGAGCAGATATCAAAGTGATCCTGGAGTGGAACACTAGATAGCCGTGAAGAACATCCTAAAGTACTTGAAGAACATCCTGGAGCTGGAGAAGCTACAAGCAAAGCGTGATCGCGGGATCTACAGTAGAAGCGGAATACATGGCTGCTGCAGAAGCGTCAAGTGAAGGAGTTTGGATCAGGAACTTCATCACTGAGCTTGGCGTGGTTCCAAGTGCCTTGGACCCACTAGAGATATTGTGTGACAACACTGGCGCCATATCACTCGCTAAGGAACCAAGATATCATCCAAAGACCAAGCATATCAACCGCAAGTTTCATATAATCCGAGATTATATAGCAGATGGAGATTTGAAGATTAGCAAAGTACATACAGATCTGAATGTCGCAGATCCATTGACTAAACCTCTTCCACATGCAAAACATGATCAGCACCTTAGTGCCATGGGTGTTAGATTGTTGCCAAATGCCAAATGTAAACTAGATTATTGACTCTAGTGCAAGTGGGAGTCTGTTGGAATTATGCCCTAGAGGCAATAATAAAGATGTTATTATTATAATTCTTGTTCATGATAAAGTTTATATTCCATGCTAGAATTGTATTAAGCGGAAACTTTAATACTTGTGTGGTTTATGAACAACACCGTGTCCCTAGTATGCCTCTATGGACTAGCTCATTGATTAATGATGGTTAAGGTTTCCTAACCATAGACATGAGTTGTCGATTAATAATGAGATCATATCATTGGGAGAATGATATGATGGACAGATCCAAACTAAGCGGAGCAATTAGATCGTGTCATCGTGTTCATCTTTGCGAAGCTTTTCTTATGTCAAATATTGTATTCCTTAGACCATGAGATAATACAACTCCCTGGTATCGGAAGAAAGCTTTGAGGTCATCAAACGTCATCCTATGAGAGGGTGATCATAAAGGTGTCTCTCAGGTGATCGGAAAGTACCCGTTGGGTTGTATGTATCGAGATGGGATTTGTCCCTCCCAAGTCAGAGAGATATACTTCGGGCCCACTCGGTAATCGATATCAACACCGCTTGCAAGCATGTGATTAAGGAGTTACTCACAAAGTGATATCGGATTACGAAACGAGTAAAGTACTTGCTGTGAACGAGATTGAACTAGGTATGACGGTACCGACGATCAAATCTCGGGCAAGTAAAATATCGCGAGACGAAGGGAATATATATATGGGATTGATTGAATCCTGGCATCGTGGTTCATCTGATATGATCATCGATGAATGTGTGGGATTCAATATGGGTTTCCAGACCCCGCTGTTGATTATTGATATAAGATCATGTCTGCATATTCTCGAACCCGAAGGGTCACACACTTAACGTGTCTCGACGCTAGGATAGATTGGATAATTGGTTTATGAGTTTTTGTTCAGAGTCTCAGATGGGATCCGGGACATCACGAGAGGTTCCGGAATGGTCAGAGAATAAGATTCATATAAGGCAATGCAGTTTTTGGAGTTCGGAATTGTTTCAGGTTAATCGGTATTATACCGGAAGCTTCTAGAACCTTTCGGAGGGGGACCAACGTGGCCCCACCTGCTGGGAGGGGGAATGGGCCTATGAGGGAGTGCTCTGGCCGCATTGGGCCAAGGGCACAAGGCCCCATAGGGCCCAGCCGGCCAACCTAGGGCAAAACCCTAGGGGAGCTTCTAGAAGGGAGGGGGAAACTTGCCCCCCACTCCTCCCTCCTTGGCCGCCGGCCCTAGGGCTTGGGTGAGGGGCAAGGGCTGGCCGCCCACCCCTCTATATAAAGAGGGCTGGGGGCGCACCCCTCCCACACTTCCTCCTCAAGCCCTAGCCGCCCTGCCGCCCTCCTCTCTCTCCCCTCCCGACTGCACGTAGGCGAAGCCCTGCTGCAGAAACTCTCCACCACTTGCACTGTGCCATCGTGTTGTAGATCCAATCCGTCTCTCCACCATACTTGCTGGACCGAGGAAGGAGGAGACGTTGAGGTGCTGCACGTGTACATCTCTCGGAGGCATCGCCACTTGCGGTGTTAGATCGGATCGGATCGCGAGGAGGAGAAGCGAGTACGACTACATCACCCACGTTCCGTCGAACGTTCCGCTGTGCGAATATTCAAGGGTGTGAAGATCTCATCTATTTCCCCTCGTTGTTTGCATCCGTAGAATTTTTTGATTTACTATGCTGCAAAACCCTTCAATTACTACCTTGGAGACTTTTCAAATCTGTGGGCTCAAATGGCATAAGAGCACTGACATACTTGCGCTTGATCCATGCATCATCAACATGAGCGGCACCATGGTTTCTGAAAGTTGTGGCTATTTCCTTGAGCCTCCTATACATGTCCTCGTGGTTTTCTCCATCCAACATATAGAATCCTTTAGCTTCGGTGCTCAAAGCATCATATCTATTCCTTCTCATACATTCATTTCCGATGAAGAGCTTGGTGAGAGCATCCCAAGCTTCCTTAGATGTACTAAGATGCTGATTGTGTGGCATATCTTTGTCACCCACACCAAGCTGTATCATGTGTAGAGCTGTAGCATTGAGTTGGCTATCGACAACTTCTCTTCTTGTGAGATTGTTGGGGTTTCCAACATGAAGACCATTTTCGATGATTTTCCACAACTCAATGGAGGAACTGCACACATGAGACTTCATCAAAAATTGCCATTGAGTAAAAGTAGATGCTGAAAGTTTGGGTGGATCACCCCTATTATGTATATGTGGGTGAGGGATAGGTGGATCAGGAGAATACACATGAGAAACCTCATTGTATCCATCCTTACCACTATCCTTTTTCGAGGAGGAGCTCTTGCTAGTGTCATCACCAACCACTTCGTTATATTTGGAATCGGTTTAACCCGTTTCCTTAGATTGCGGAGTGGTAGCCTCAGAGTTAGATGGAGGTGATGCCGCGGATGTGGAGAGACGCATTATCAATTGACGCATCTCTTCCATATTAGCCTCCATTGAACTCACCAAGGTTGTTTCCAACATCTTGAGATCGTTCATGGTGACTACCTCCGGAGCATCACTCTCATCTACCTTGGAACCCATACTTCTCTTAGGCGGTTAAGCCCAAAATAAGAGTCGGAGCTCTGATACCAATTGAAATGGATCGTATGGGCACCTAGAGGGGGGTGAATAGGTGCTACCCAATTTTTAGTACTTTTTCAAGTTTAGGCTTGACACAAAGTAAATTCTCCAGATATGTAACTATGAGAATTTCCCTATATGCAAACCTAGCTACTAAGCACGTAAAGAGAGGAGCGAGGGAACCATAGTGGAGCATGTGGAGACACATGGATTTGTTTTACCGCAGTTCCTTCCTTGTTAAGGGAAGTACATCTGCGTTGGAGGGGTGGGCGGTTCTAAGACCACCACACCACAATAGGCCTCACCCTATTCTCCGATGGATCTCGCCACGAGAGGCCTGATCCACCTTCTCCACTATTGGTACCCTTTGAGGCGGGAACCGGTGCCTTTTACAACGCTACCGGGGCACACACCCATAACTGAAATGGGGGCTCCCGAGATGATAGCAAGCTGTCACAATAAAAAGGTTTATCAATATAAACAAAACAAGGATCTAGGTATTTGAAAGAAATACTAGATCAGTGATTCTCCAAATGAATGGAGATGAAGCACTTGATTGCTGATGATGAAGATCGAGTTCTCCTCCTTCGATTCCCCAAGGGACGGGGCCTTTGGGTGGATCTAGGTGGAGCTCTCATGGATGAAGGTTGCAGATCAGATCTTGACTTTTTCGAATAAACCAAGAGATCTGGCAGGAGGGGGAAGGCTGGCTTAAATACCCCCTGCCCAGATCTGGTCGTTGAACAAGTTTGGGGGCGGATTATCCGCCCCCCACTAGGGGCGGACTATCCCCCCCCTGGGAAAACTCCGCCCCCAGGGTGGATATTCCGGGGAGAAAATCTGCCCCCTCTTTGGGGCTGGCGCCTGCAGAACTTGATGAAGACCTTGGGAGGGATTATCTAGCCCCCCTCCAGGGGCAGATTATCCGGCATGGCCGGAAAGTCCGGCCGAAACTCCGCCCCCTCTCTGGGGCTTGCGCCTTGGCAGTGAACATGAGGGGCGGATTATGCGGCGGGGCCGGAAAATCCGGCCGTAACTCCGCCCCCTTCTGGGGCTTGCGCCTATTTGGGAAAAGGGTGGGGCGGATTATCCGCCCCTGGTGGGGGGCGGATTATCCGCCCCCCAAATGCAGATTCCTTTTCCTTTTATCCTTAGAGAGAGCTGCAACACTTCAACACACATTAAATAATCCTTGATATTGTTATCTAACACACAAAACACTAGGGATTATGAAATGTTCTTTCAAATGCCATGGTCCCGTCTGATGTGGTGGCCTCCGTGGCACACGCAGGCCCGTTTTAATGTTTGGCGCTTTTCGCGGGGGCGCCATGCTACTACGCACGACGCTTTTGCGAAAAGCGCCATGGTCCTTAACCCTAGATAATACGGGGCGCCCTCCCAGCGCCATACCTTTTCGTCCCTCCCAGCTCCTCTCTCTCTCTCTCGCCCCAAGCTCTTCCCCTACTCGAATCCCTTCAAATCGGTTGCTTTTCTCCGTGGATTTGCACTTCCCCTTGCTTCAAGAGGTAATCTCCCCCGAACCCCTTCGTTTTTTCCAAATAGATTTGTGAAATTTGGTTCTATTTTGGCAAAGAATCTATAACCCTAACCCTAGCTATATCTTGGCTTTGGAGTGAACTCTAGGCTTGATGTTGTTGCTTTTAGTTATTAGATTTGTAGCTTATGGCTAGGATTTGTATGTTAGAATTAGCAAAGTGGCATGACTTGTTTTAGTTGGTAGCTATGGTTGGTGGTGGTAATATAGTTGTCTTTCATGTGTAATGGTTGGTGTCATTATTTTTTAGATGGCAAGAATCGTTAATGTTCATCATGTGGACAAGGCCGCATTCTTGAAATGCAATACCGAGTGTGACCCGGAGGAGGTAGTCATGGTGTTTGGCACAAGTCCTACATATGCCGAGGTTGTGGAAAGAGTGAGGAATGATTTGAAATGGATGGACCCAAGTGATGTGTATGAGTTGGTTGGAAGGTATAACGCCGGGTTTGGCCATCACAATAGATTGAAGATAATGCCTATCAACTCCGAGTTGAATTGGAGTGCATATAAGGAGATGGTGGCAGAATCTGAACATAAGTCCCTCGAGATATTTGCCACAAGAAAGGTTGCGGCTCGGTTGCACGTTGACTTGAACCGGCATGCTTCCATGAGCCCGGCTCGAGGTGAGCCACATGTGTATGACACAACAATGAGCCAACCTCCATTGAGCCCGGTCCGCGTAGAGCCAACCTACGATGACACAACAACGAGGCAACCTTCCATGAGCCCTGTTTGCAATGACAACTATGAAGCACCTCAAATGGAGGATGATGACTTTGAGGGTGATGAGGTTGAGTATGGGCTTCGTGACAATGAAGTAGGAGATGTGGAGGCCAATTTCGACGAGGAGGACATGGACCATGATCTCCCTTATTTGAGGTGTCATGCATCGGGCTCCGAGGATGAAGGACTGGATGAAGATGTGGATGAGGATGTTCTAACGGTTAAATTTGCCAAAGCTCACAAAAAAGTAGTAGGTCAGGATCATCGACCTTCATTGTTCCATGATGTTAGCCTTGCGGATGAGGCCCTAGTTGACGGTGGAATTAGTCGAGTGCTCGAGGCACGAGCACCTTCTAAAAAGGACTTGAAGCCGAAAAAGTATAGGGCTATCATCTGGTAGGCATATCCCCATCATCGAGGCACGAGCACCTTCTAAAAAGGACTTGGCGGTGGAATCGTCCGCCTCCTTGTCCCACTATAAGGTGGGGTTTTTGAGCATCAGGCGGTATAGGGGCATCGCCTTTTTGCCCAATCGAGGGATGAAGCGACTGAGAGCCGCGACTCGCCCGACCAGCTTCTGGACATCGCACAGGCACTCGGGTTTGCCGAGCCGAGCGATCGTGTCGATCTTGGTGGGATTCGCCTCGATCCCGCGCTTGGAAACAACGTATCCCAGTAGCTGCCCTGCTGGTACACCGAAGGTGCATTTGCCTGGGTTTAGCTTTATCTTGTATTTCCGCAGGTTGGCGAATGTCTCCGCCAGGTCGGCGAGTAGGTCGCCCTGGCGAGCGGACTTTACTACCACTTCGTCGATGTAGACATGGATATTGTGGCCAATTTGGCTCGCAAGGCACTCCTGCATACACCGCTGGTAGGTCGCCCCGGCGTTCTTGAGGCCGAAGGTCATGGCGGTGTAGCAGAAGGCTCCGAATGGCGTGATGAACGCCGTCTTCTCTTCGTCCTCGATGGCCATTTTGATCTGGTTGTATCCAGAGTAGGCGTCGAGTAAGCATAATGACTCTGAGCCCGCGGTGGAATCGATTATTTGGTCGATCCGCGGGAGGACGAATTGTTCCTTTGGGCAGGCGCTGTTTAAGTTTGTGTAGTCGATACACATCCTCCAGGTCCCATTTTTCTTCTCGACCAGGACTGGGTTTGCCAGCCACTTGGAGTATTTGATTGGCCGGATGAAGCCTGCAGCGAGTAGACGCTGCACCTCCTCGGCGATGGCTCGGCGGCGCTCTTCATTGAAGGGCCGTAGCGACTGCTTGACGGGTCACACTTTGGGGTCGGCATGGAGTTTGTGCTCAGCGAGTTCCCTAGGGACACCAGGCATGTCGGAGGGCTTCCATGCGAAGATGTCCCTGTTCTCACGGAGGAACTCGATGAGCGCACCTTCCTATGCTGGGATCATGCCCGTCTCGATCGTTACCATTTGGCTGGAGTCATCTGGGACCAGCTCGACGGTGCGCGTATGCGTCGTTGCCTCGAAAGCTGAGGTGTTGCCACCCTCCGAGTTGGGCTTCTTGAGTATAGTGGGGTTGTCGTTGTTGACCCCGCTCGCGTATTTGGCGAGCTCGTTGGCGTGGTTGGCCTCTGCCGCGATGACGGCGTTGGCGAGTTCGGCTCCTTTGGCCTCGCACTCGGAGGCCATGTCGGGGTCGCCGTGGATGGTGATGACGCCACGCGGTCCGGGGAGCTTCATCGCGTTGTACGCGTAGTGGGGTGCCGCCATGAACTTGGCGAACGCCTGGCGCCCCAGGACGCAGTGGTAGGGGCTGTCGAAGGGCACCAGCTCGAAGACGATCCGCTCGGTGCGGAAGTTTGTCGGTGTGCCAAAGGTGACTGGCAGCGTGACCTTGCCGATCGGGTACGCCTTCCAACCGGGGACGATGCCGTGGAATGTGGTGTAGGTCGTCTCGACCATCGACTGCGGGAGCCGCAGTCGCCTGAAGGTGTCCAGGTACAGGATGTTGATGGAGCTGCCACCGTCCATCAATGTCTTGGGGAGCCAGTAGTCTCCCACCTTGGGCTTGACTACCAGGGCGACTCGGCCTGGGTACTCGATGCGTGGCGAGTGGTCCCGGCGGCTCCAGGTGATGGGTTGCTCCGACCAGTTGAGGAACTGGGGAACGTCCACCTGGGCCACCGCATTGATGGCAACGGCGCGGGCAATGACCTTCTTCTCGCACTTCGTGTTGAAGCCTGTGAAGGTGTGGAGCGAGCCAGCCACGCTGCCGAATTTTCCGCCGTTTGGCGGGTTGTTGTCGGGGTCTTCCCACGCTCGCCGTGCCTTCTCGATCTCCTTGAGAGAGTGGCAGTGGACGGTCGTGTGCGTGGCGAGCTTTCCTTCCCTGCTGTGAAATGCACAAGGTTGGTTAAGGAGGGCCGCGGGGTCGAACCTTGGTTTCGCCTTGTAGTTGACGCCGTCGCGGCGTTGCCCCCCGTCGCGGCGGAAGCTCTTGGGCTGCGCGTGCCCAGCGTTGGTGACGAAGTTGACTCGCCCGTCACTGCGGCGCTTGTCGGTGAGGCGAGTGTTGCTGCAGCGTAGATCAGATCGTTGTCCGTTGTCGTTGCCGCTCACGTGGCGTTGCCCTCCCGACTCGTCGTCGGTTTCTTGGTTTGGGTCCTCCTCCGCGTACCTTTTTGCGATCTCAAGGAGGTCCGGTATGTTGTCGAGTGTGCGATATGCTCGTTTGAGCTTGGCAACCAGGGGCTCGTAGCGGGACGAGGTCTTGAAGCAGTGGATTGCGGTGTCTGGGTGGATACCGACCGCGCTGTACCACAGTTCTTGCCATCGTTGGACCCAGCTGCAGGTCGACTCGTGAGGTCCCTGGACGCATCGTTCCAGGTCCTCGATGGTGGTGGCGCGGGTGTATGAACCCTCGAAGTGTCTGACGAAGGCGTCGCGCATCTCTTCCCAGGAGTCGATGCTATCCGCGGGGAGAGTGTTGATCCACTGCCTGCACGCCCCTCCATCATCAGGGGGAGGTAGCGGGCGGCGAGTAGATCGGTGTGGCCGGCGATCCCCATTGCCATGAGGTAAGTGTCCAGCCACACGGAGGGATCGTACGTGGGGTCGTACTTCTCTATTTCCTTCGGCGCTTTAAAGTTCGCCGAGTATCTTTCGCCTCGGATCATTGGTACGAAGCACCGGGGCCCGAGTCGGCTTAGCGACCCCCTCGGCTCGCCGTCGCGGCGGTTGGTTAGGGTATGTCGCAAGTCATCGGGCTGGTGTGCGCGCCAGCTCTGGTTGTTGATGATGTGGGTGCGGGCGTCGACGGGCTGACCATTGGCGGCGACAAAGTTGGTCGCTGGCCTGGGGTCATTGGTGGAGAGTGCTGCGTTCGCGGGTCGGTGTTGGAGCTTCAGTGGTTCGGGTGGTGGGCAGTTGAGGGTGTTTGCCGCCAATGGACGGCCGCTTGAGGCCGCTCTGCTGCCCGATGAACGCGAGTACATCCGACCCTGTGAGTCGACGCCTGCGTTTTGTTGCTCGACCTTTTTGCGAGCAAGGCCTTGACGTACTGGATTTGTAGGGCGCCGTCACCGGTGGCCGTGATGTTGTCGGCCGCTGCTCGGCCCGCCACGGGGTTGTCCATCGGGGTGGAGAACAGTGGTAGGCCGTTCACGTCTCGCTCCCGTGAGGAGACCACGATCCGCGGCTGGTCCCTTTGGGGTGCGCGGTTGGGTGGAGGTGGGGCGCCATTCGCCGTCGACCCTGGTGGGGGCCGGGCACTTCCTCCTGGTGGCGTGTTCTCGCAGATCGCGCGCTCGGCCACGCGTGCCGGGTCGTTCTCATCGTCGATGTCGTGGTGGTGGCACGACAGATGCCATGGGTAGGCTAAAGTATGGGGCCAATGGATGCTAGTGGGATCTGGGGAGGGAAGATGTAGTTGATTCTACACATAGGAAGCTAAGGCAAAGATCTTTATTTCTCCTTCTTTGGGCTACAAGTACTCCTTGAGCTGTATTCAAGAAGGAAGAACTTTACCAGCCTAACGGTACTATGAATGAGCCGATGCCCTCCTCAGGGTCCAAGCCTCTCATAAAGGAGAGCCTTGGGTTCCTCTAGGGCTGATGTGGCAAGCATATTCGAGGAATATGCTTGTCCCAATATAGTAGTTCGGCGCCTCCCTTTCCCTGTCGCTCCCCTAATGACGGCAAGGTTTCAGAGGGCCCCTCCTGTGCGCCTCGGGCTTCTGGACTGTCACCTCCGTGACCTCCTTCTGCCTCTCTGTCGCTCTGCGCCTTTGTCCCTAGCGCTTGGCACCGCTCAGATTCTCCCTAGCTTGCGGCTAGAGTTTGACTTTAGGCTTCTACTTCTCCTGCAAGCTTCGTATCATTCGGCCCTTCCTCGCGTAACTCGGCTTGTCCTTCACCTGCATCAAGATTACTCGGGCTAACCCGGCCGACTTACGCAGTATCTCGGCCGGGTAATGCCTCGCCATCATTATAAGGGTCTCGCCCTTTCATATCTCATCCGACTCCTACAGGATTCGGCCGACCCAGACTGTAACTCGGAAACTAGACGGGGGACATCCTTTCGTCTTTCCCCGTCTTAACCCTATCCAGGGTTACCTCCCCAACATTAGTCCCCGAAGCTGGTGTGGCCCCGCCGATAACCTCGGCCGGGCCGTATCAGTTTCATGGCATTCTTTCCGCATTGTTTCCGAGTTATTTCTTTCTCGTTCGAGGTATCATCGTATCTTCTCGCGTACGCCTTGTCCTACGTGTCATCCCCATCATTGTTCCTCTAGTTTTTTGTTCCTCTACAGTATTTACTGACAGGCTACAGTTAATACTGTGCCTGTCGCACCGGCGCTGCGACGCCTCGTGTGCCGCTTCCCTTGGGGATCGCGACCTTCTTTGCTACCGTGTGGCCCTCGGTGCGGTTCCGCTCAATGACATGCGGTCGTGCCGCACACACGATCTACACGGTCAACCGCCACACCCACGATCCCACTACCTCGCTTGTGGCTCGATTATAAAGAGGGGCGTGGCGCTGGGGAATTCACTTTCCCCTTTTCGCTCGCCCGCGCCCTTCTTCTTCCTCTCGCTTCTGTGTCCGTTCGCAGCTCCGCTGCCGCGCGTTCATCTGAACCTCCGACGGTGAGGACTACGCCGTGTCGCTCCGTCGGCCTCGTCCTTGTTTGCTAGCTCCGGCGTCGTCGCCGGTGAGTTCTTTCCGGTCCCGTCGCCTAGGCTTTCCTCTAGATCCCTCTCTTTCCCTTTAATTTTCACGCGGTGGTTCCTTTGCTGCTCCGCCGCCGTTTCTGTGTAGAATCACGACGGGGCCCCGTAGTTCTAAACTTTCCTCCGCCGCTAGCTCTTCCTCCGCTGCTTTCTTCGGCGAGCCCATGTCTAGCTCCTTCAGCGGCGCCCTGGTAGAGGATGACGATGCTGGCTCTGGGCCCGAGCGAGGTTCGTGGCAGGGCTCCTCCGTTACTCGCCACGAGATTGAGTGGCTTATTCGGACTCGGAGGATTCCCGCCGAGGTCTCCTGTCGTTTACCCGGCAGCGAGTCCTCTCCGGATCTTAGGGAGGGCGAGTATGTAGTTTTCATGTCGCATTTCTCACGCGGCTTTGGTCTCCCTCTTAGTGACTTTGCTAGGGAATTTCTCGACTACTTCGGCCTTCAGCCGCATCACCTTCCTGCAAATGCCATCGCCTCTCTCTCTGCTTTTATCTCTGCCTCGGAGGGATACTTCGGCCTATGGTCGTCCGTGCATGTTTGGTCGAAGTTCTTCCAGATTCGTTCTAACGTTGTCCCTGGCAAGTCTCTGCACCCTTCCGAGAAACTGCTTACTCAATGTGGTGCCGCGTCCATTACACCTCGGAGGAAATCCGTCTTTCCTCGTGTTACCGGGCTAGAGTCCTGCAAGAAGTGGCACAAGTCCTTCTTCTATGTCAAGAACACGGGCACGGATGACAAGATTTGGCTCCCTGCATTCTCCATTGGTACGCCCTCCAAGGTGAATTGGACTTATAATCCCAGGAAGAGTCACGCCTTGGCAGAGGCTTTTGAGATTCGGCTTAAAGAGCTGATCCGCGCCGGGTTACGCGGCGAAGATCTGATGGCTACCTTTATCAGTAGCCGAATCTGCCCATTCCAGAAACGGACGCACAAACTCTGCTACATGAGCGGTCCTCTCGACCCCAACCGAGTCTTGACCGTGGAGCTGGACAACTATCTCATCTATAAGCGTGTTCGAGCTATCTTCAAGACGGAGATGCCTGAGGATTGGGCTTGGGGATTGAAGCCGTTCACCCACGAGCGTCCCCCTCCCGAAGTAAGCTTAACTACTAACGCTTTGTTTTCCAACCGTTTTCGTAACTATTTTCGCTAATTTTCCTCTTTCTTGTCTTATAGAGGTTCACAGAACAGAAGGGCGAAGATGCCGAGGTTCTGTCACTTCCGTGGCCTGCGGACCGGAATACCCCGGACGTTTGGGAGCCGGACTCAGAAGAGTTCGTCCCCAAGTCGGATCTCGCCCCGGCTCGTGCTCGTGGCAAGACCTCAGCCCACGAGGAGGAAGGTGATTCGGACGAGGTCCAAGTTCTTGAGGTAGTTGCCGCAATGCCCATTTCTTATGCATTTCCGGCTTCTACTTTCCCAGCTAACCCGGCCGGTCAGGTTCACGACGCCGAGCCTATTGCTTCCCGGCCCCCCTGTTACCTCGGGGAAACGTGGGGCTCCTCCTAGTACCTCAGAGGCGGCCCCCAAGAAACGAATGAAGAAATCCGCTCCGAATCCTCCTAGGCGCAAGACCATGCCTGGAGTCGTAGGGTAAGTTCCTTTTGCTCGTATTTCTTGTTTCTCTCTTTCTGCTTTTCATCCCGACGCCCTTCTTTCTTTCTTATTTTTGCAGTGCTCCACTTTCTGTTAAGCCCGGCGGTCCTAGCATGACTAGCCGCGTGACTCGGCAGCCGTCTCCTCCGCCCGCTGAAGATACCAGGATTCCTAGTCCTGCTCGTGCTGCATCTCCTTCAGCTCCGAATCAGTCGCCCCTCGTCACGACGTGCCTGAGACTCCTTTCGTTGACATCGATTACACTCGGCCCTCCGAGATTTCCACCGAACCAGTTGCCCCCTCTATGGATCCGAGCGTCTCTACCGAGCCTCTTTCTACCCCTGCAGTTTCTATAGTAACTCCAGCCCCGACCGAGGACGTCATTATCTCGGTGCCCTTTGCGACCGTGACCCCTCTGGCTCCTAAAGGCACCGTTCCCATTGCCGAGGTATCGGCTCCCGCTGATGCCTCCTCTAAAGCAAGAAAAGCTATTGCCACCAAGGCTTCCACTTCCCAGAAAGGTCTTGTCGGCTCTTCTCAGCTGAGTATTGCCGATGTGCTACGCAAAGGAACTGCGCCCACCAAAGCCTCCGTTACTCCGGCCACCGGTACCCAGCTTGCTCTTCATAAAAGCCCTGCGGCCGTGGTGGTTACACAGCACGTCCGGGGTAAAGTCCTAACTCGGACGGCTAGTGGGAACAACCTCGTCTCGTTGGTGGAATATGCCAATAATTGGAATGCTGCCGATCAGTTTGAGGGTAATCCAATCAGTCAGCCATTTCAGCTTTCCGACATTAGCGGCCGCATGGATCAAGCTGCCAAGATCATCCTTGATACTAACAAGATGAATGAGGTAATTGCTGTTTTGCGGAGTTTTGATTAATTCTCCAGATGCTACTATATACTCTAGTCCCCGAAACTTGCAAGGAAATAACTTGTTATTCGCTTGGAAGTTTAATAATGCTCTACTTAATTTAATTTTAACTTTAGGGTTCGAATCTATATCCGACTAGATCTGCCTTAAACCTTGCTTGACTTTCGTTTAGTTGATCTTGGAATATCCAGCCACCTAGATCCGGGTTTAGTCTTGCTTGACTCGGATCTGTTTTAGCTTTGAATATCCAGTCACCTAGATCCGGGTTAAGTTTCGCTTGACTCGGATATGTTTTAGCTTCGAATATCCAGCCACCTAGATCTGGGTTAAGTTTCGCTTGACTCAGATCTGTTTTAGCTTCGAATATCTAGCCACCTAGATCCGGGTTAAGTTTCGCTTAACTCGGATCTGTTTTAGCTTCGAATATCCAGCCACCTAGATCCGGGTTAAGTTTCGCTTAACTCGGATCTGTTTTGGCTTCGAATATCCAGCCACCTAGATCCGAGTTAAGTTTTGCTTAACTCGGATCTGTTTTAGGTTCGAATATCCATTCATCGTTTGCTCCATTGTTCAGGTTGCACATGACCGGCGGACTGCCGAATTTCAAAGATTGCTTTTTTCGCACCAAAAATTGGAAGAAAAATATGAGAAAGTCATTCCTGTGGTGAAAAAGGCTGGTAAGTCGATAATCCTTTTCGTCATTTTCGACATTCTTATTGTTTTGTACGCGAGATGTCGGCTCACTTTTTTGGTGAACAGGTAATATCAATAATCTCAACATCCGTCTTGAGAAGAAAGTCAAGAGCCTGGAAGGTTAGTTTCCCTTTTACCTTACACCTTTCCCTCTTTAAAATGTGCGCTAAGCTTCTTTTATTTCGTTTGGCTTTGGTAAAGACGAGTTACAAACCTTTGCAGCATCTCACCAAGATTGCACGCCTATGCCTGACGTGATGCTGCATTTTTTTAGAACAAACCGCTACTCATTCGGTGCAGCTAAAAGAAAAGGATGATGAAATAGCTCACCTGCGCGCCGAGGTGGAGGCCCTTAAGCTCTCTCAGAAATCCGAACTAGAAAAAGTCGATCAGGAATTCTCCGAGGAGAAAAATCGGCTAGCTCTGCAACTGCAGAAGAATAAAGAGCTCCTCGAGGCTGCCGAACTGAAAACTCGGGGAATGAGTGAGGAGATCGCTCGCTTTGAGAAGAGCAAGATTGACTGGGCTAAAGACCTTCAGATAATGATGAGTTATATTCATCGTAAGCTTCTTAGCACGGCCGGATTATCTTTTCATTTTTGTTCCTGCGGCCTCCTGACGCATTCGTTTTTTGCGCAGATCATTTTCTAGAAGCTAAGCCCGTGAGTTCTAAAGCGGTTCTTGCTGCTCGTGTGCGCCGAGGTGTCCCTGTTGACGCGGACTCGGAGTACTCGATGGAAGATTTCCTGGTTGCTGTCGGCGCTGTAGTTGGTCCGATGAAGATTATGGGGAGGGATTTGGTGCAGGCAGCTATCCGAGCCTACCATGTTCTCTGTCCGAATACTTCTGGGACTCCTGATATCAATGAGGTCGAATTGCTGGTGAAAAGATTGATGGCATCTGAGAAGCAACTAAGTCTTTGGAGGGAATCAACCGGACGAGCTGGCGCTGATATGGCTCTCACTGTTATCATGTCATGGTATGAAGACATTTCTCTTGATATCCTGAGAAATTTGCGCACTGGTTCCCGTTGGGTTGAGGACCCCACCTTCGTCGCTCTTCGGCAAGCTCGCACCTTCCAGCTTGTTGAGTATGCCGACGTGCACACCTGGAGTGAAGGTCCGAGTTTCCTTCCAAACCCGGACGACGAGGTCGTAGTCGAGGATGCATCGGATAACGATTCAGCTGAGCAAGGGGAAGATGAGGATGACTCGGCTACTTCTGGTGACTCCAGTTCAAGCTCGGATGGCAACGGCGACGCGCGATCCTCCTCCAAAGGTACTGGGCATTCAACTGCGCAAACCGATGCTCCTCAGCAGCCTCGGGCTTCCACCGAAGTCACACCTGGGTCTATGGAGGGCGAGGCAACCTTGGCCGAAGCTCCTCCTACCTCGGAGTGCCCAGCCCCTGACCAAGTTGTTGCCTCTCCAGCTAAAAACGTTTAAGTCATTTCTTATCCCTGGTATGCCGGGCGTATGATGTACGTGAAACATTTGTCCGTCTTCTGTATGGCATGAATTTCTTTTGCCGTGTGCTGCTGAGACACACATGTTTGTAATTGTTATCACTTTGTCTAAGTGGTCTTGTTTGTCCGGATCCTTGCTGTGTTGGCCTGCGATTTCTTAATTTTGGGCTGTATCTTTACCTTTGTACTCCCGTGGTTTAGCCAGTTAATCTAGGTGTGAGCTCCGAATATCATACGAGTTTGAGCTGTTCTTACTTTGAATGTCGAAGTTTGATACCTTCTTTGTATCAAAGGCTAACCACAACTTCAGAACAATATATGGCAGTCCCCGAGTTACTGCCTATGGCACCGAAGTCTAGTGTGTAAACCAAACTTCGGAAATAATATAAAACGGTTGGCGAGTCGCTGCTCAAGGTGCCGAGGTTTAGTACACTAAAATTGAAATATCATATGGCAGTCCCCGAGTTACTGCTCTGGACGCCGAGGTTTAATACATAAGATGAAATTAAAATAACGTATGGCAGTCCTCGAGTTACTGCTCTGGATGCCGAGGTTTAATACATAACCCAAAATTGGAATAACACATGGCAGTCACCGAGTCACTGCTCTGGATGCCGAGGTTTAATACGTAAGATGAAATTGAAATAACATATGGCAGTCTCCGAGTCACTGCTCTGGATGCCGAGGTTTAATACATAAGATGAAATTGAAATAACATATGGCAGTCCCCGAGTCATTGCTCTGGATGCCGAGGTTTAGTACATAATTGATGCTTGATCTTGAGATAGCACACTACGAGTAAAATGGACGAAGTAAAGCTACATTCCATGGTCTTTTCGTTTCTTCGCCAGCTTTGTCTGCTCTGTTCTTTCCAGGGGACTGAGCATCGATTAGGTAATAGGCATCATTGTGCAATGCTTTGCTCACGACGAATGGTCCTTCCCATGGAGGTAATAGCTTGTGCATGCCAGCCGTACGTTGCACCAGTCGGAGAACTAAATCCCCTTCTTTGAACACTCTTGGATTCACCTTCTTGCTATGATATCGTCGCAAGTTCTGCTGATAAATAGCTGACCGTGATAGCGCCAGCTCTCTGGCTTCTTCTAGCAAGTCAACAGTATCTTGCCGAGCTACTTCATTTACCTCTGAAGTTGTATATTGAGTAACTCTTGGCGAGTCATGTATTATGTCGGCTGGAAGCACGACCTCTGCCCCATATACCAGAAAGAATGGTGTATAACCTGTTGATCTGTTCGGAGTAGTCCCGAGGCTCCATAATACTGCTGGTAATTCCTCAATCCAACATCCTGCCGACCTTTGCAATGGTTCGACTAGTCGTGGTTTTATTCCTGACAATACTAGTCCATTAGACCTTTCCACTTGCCCATTAGATGCTGGGTGAGCCACAGAGGCAACATCTAATCTTATGTGTTTCTCTTGGCAGAACCTAGCGAAAGCTCCTTCTGCAAAGTTTGTGCCGTTATCTGTAATAACACTATGTGGGTACCCATATCTTAAAATAATATCTTTGAGGAATTTCACTGCCGTGGGCCCATCGCATTTTTTATTGGTTTCACTTCAATCCATTTTGTGAACTTGTCCACCATAACCAATATGTGGGTCATCCCCCCTCGGGCCGGCTTAAATGGTCCCACCATATCTAAGCACCACACAGAAAATGGCCAAGTAATGGGTATCGTTTTTAACTCGGACGATGGCGTGTGTATCTTGGTTGCATATCTCTGACAACCATTGCATTTTTCAACCAACTCTTTGGCTTCTTTAAACGCTGTTGGCCAATAAAACCCATGCCTGAATGCTTTGGCTACCAAGGCATGAGATGAGGCATGGTGTCCACATTCTCCTTGATGTATATCTAGGAGGATCTCCTGGCCTTCTGCCGAACTCACACACCTTTGCAATACACTTGTGACGCTTATTTTATATAGCTCATTGTTTATGATTGTATAAGCTTTTGCTCTCCTTACAGTCTGTCTTGCTAACACTTCATTATTCGGAAACATCGCATCTTTAAGGAAAGAGAATATGGGTTGCGCCCACACCGGTGTGATTTTTTCTGGTGTGGTCTCACTGTCTATTTCCATGTTTTCCGCCGACATAACTACCTCGGCCTTCTCCATAATTATGCTTACCTCTCCTGTCCTTCTCTTGGGGAGTTCCGAATTATATTGCTGGTCTACTTCCATCGGCACATTATCTTCTGCTGAATTTGCCGAAATAAAGATAGATTCGGATTCTGGTGATGGGGTTATTGATGGTTTTCTGAGGTGTTCCAGGGCAATACCCGGGGGAATTGACTGCCTGGTTGATCCTAGTTTTGACAACGTGTCTACGGCATCATTTTCTGCCCGAGGTATGTGGTGAAATTCACACCCTTCAAAGTATCCACTGATCTTTTGCACATGAAATCTATACAAAGCCATATTATCATCTAATGCATCCCAATTGCCTGAGACTTGCTGTACTACTAAATCCGAGTCCCCATAGCATAAGATTCGGCGTATGCCAATCTCTTTGGCTACTTTCAATCCATGGACCAGTGCTTCGTATTCGGCTACGTTGTTTGATGCGGCAAAATGTATTTGTAGCACATACTTCAGCTGATCTCTTTTGGGCGAGGTTAACACTATTCCTGCCCCCAAACCATTTCTTAGTTTGGAACCATCGAAATGCATCGTCCAATAATTTGGGTCTGGTAATGGTGGCTCATACTGCACCTCGGCCCAATCTACGAAGAAGTCGGCGATCGCCTGAGATTTGATTGCATCTCTCCTTATCGAATTGTGGAGCGTACGGTGACAACTCGATTGCCCATTTTGCTATTCGGCCACTTGCATCTTTGTTGCTCAATATGTCGGCTATGGGCGCTTCACAGATCACTTTGATGGGATGCTCTTCGAAGTAATGTTTAAGCTTCTTTGCCGACATGTACACTCCATAAGCCATCTTCTGATAATGTGGGTAATTCTGCTTTGAAGCGGATAACACCTCGCTCAAATAATACACCGGCCTCTGTACTGACTTATCATCTTCGAGTCGTTCTACGACGACTACAGCAATCACCACTCTGTTGGTAGCCGCTATATAGAGTAACATAGGCTCTTTTGATAATGGAGAAGCCAAAATGGGTGCTGTGACCAACATCTTTTTCAACTCATGAAATGCACTGTCTGCTTGTGGAGTCCAAATGAACTTATCTGATTTCTTCATTAGTTGATAGAGTGGTAGTGCCTTCTCTCCCAGCCGACATACAAACCGGCTGAGCGAGGCTAGACATCCCGTGAACTTTTGTACATCATTTAGACATCTTGGCAACTCCATTCTTTTTACTGCCTTTATCTTTGTTGGGTTGGCCTCTATACCTCGGCTAGATACAAGAAAGCCGAGTAATTTTCCTGCCGGCACGCCAAATGTGCATTTTTCCGGATTAAGCTTCATTCGGAACCTTCTCAGGTTCGCGAAAGTCTGCCGTATATCATCCAGTAGCGTTTTGCTTTCCTTGGTTTTGATGACCACGTCATCTACATATACTTGTACATTTTTTCCTATCTGGTCGTGTAGACATTTTTGCATGCATCTCTGATACGTTGCTCTTGTGTTTCGTAGGCCGAATGGCATTGTGCGATAGCAATAAGCCCCATACGGGGTAATAAACGCAGTATTTATTTGATCGGCCGGATTCAACGGTATCTGGTGAAAACCAGAATACGCGTCTACAAATGACAATAACTCACAACCAGCGGTCAAATCAATGACTTGGTCTATTCTAGGTAATGGAAAAGGATCTTTTGGACACGCCTTGTTCAGGTTCGTGTAATCGATACACATTCGCCATACAATGGCTACATTCGGATCATCTTTCTTCTTTTCTACTAGCACCGGGTTTGACAACCAATCCGGATACAGCACCTCCATGATGAACCCGGCTGCGAGGAGCCGAGCTATTTCATCCCCTATTATTTTTCTCCTGTCTTTGGCGAAGCGGCGGAGAGGTTGCTTCACCGGCCTTGCTCCTGGCCTCACATTTAGAGAGTGCTCAGCCAACTCCCTCGGAACACCTTGCAGATCCTGAGTTGACCATGCAAAGATGTCCCGATTCTCACGGAGGAAGTTGGTGAGCTCGCTTTCCTATTTAGCATCTAGGCCTGCACCAATAGTAACGGTGCGTTCTGGGAATTGCTCGTCTATCTGAAACTTCTTCTTTTCTTTAGTCGACTAAAAGGAGACACTTCCATGTGGATTGGCCAGTGCCGGCATATTCAGCTGTGCCGACTGAGCGAGGGCTGCTACCTCCTGAATCCTTCTTTTTTCTCTTGCTATAACCAATGATTCGGCCAAATTTGACCCGGCTGAAGCACATTCCATTGACTTCTTGTAATCCCCTGCTACTGTTATCACTCCTTGTGGTCCGGGTAGCTTCATTTTCAGATAACTTACATGACAGCTGCCCATGAATTTGGCCAGCGCAGGTCGTCCGAGTAAAGCATGATAACAACTCTCTAGATCCACCACTTCAAACTCTAAGTTTTCTGCTCTGCAGTTATCTCTTGTGCCGAATAACACATCCACTCGGACTTTACCAATGGGTTCGCATGAAAGTCCTGGCACTATCCCATGGAAAGTGGTCCTCGTGGACTGCAGCATGTTCTGCGATATTCCGAGTTTATGCATGGTGTCTTTGTACATGATTTTGATACTGCTTCCATTGTCAATGAGTACTTTTGAAAATTTCACATTGATGCTTGGTCCAACAAATGTTGGATCCAACACGAGTGCATACGACCCCGGATTCGGCATTATCTTGGGGTGATCCTTTATGCTCCAAGTTACCTCCTGATCTGACCAAGGCACATATCTTGGCACTGCCGGCATAACTGCATTTACTTCCATATGCCGGCGCTGCACACTCTGCTTGTCTTGCTGTTCCGTTGTGAACACGCAATAAGACTGATGATGTTCTCTGTAATCATTGCGTCCAGTATTCGCTGGATTTGTCCTTCCATCCTGGACTTGGTTCATCACTTGATGTACCGCATCTCTCCGGTCCGAGTTATCGTATCTCGGGGGAGGAGGTGGTAGCATCAGTTGCTGTGCATTTGCTCCAGTCAACTGTGGTTGATGCTGTTGATGTACTTGATGGGGCGCTGCCTGAATGCCTGCGGGGTTTCCCATTGCATTTTTCATCCATGCACATTGGCGGGTCGTATAATTGGCTGGCCTGGATGGGTTTGACGTGTGAAATTTACACGGCTGATCTAACATAGATTCGAACGTGTACTTCGGCCTCTCCTGCCACTGCTTCTTTTGTTCTAGGGTCCACTGTCTTTTTCCCTCATTCCTTGGTGTCCACTGCTGAGGACCATTCTTCTGTCGTTGAGTCGCTCCGTGACTCGGCTGATCCTGCGCTACCGCTGCCACTTGGGCCGAATTATATCTATAATCCGGATTTTCTTCTCTTCTTCTTCCTCTGAAGTCACTGCGCCTGGATGACCCGGCTAGATCTCTTGCATATTGGTCTTGTTGCTCCCGATGATCTGCCGACATTAATTCTGGTTGCGTTGGATCCCCTAATGCATAGGAGTCCGCTATTCTGATAGTTTCTGCCAATGTGGTCGGCATATCTCTTTGCAGACGTTGCCAAAATACACTGGCATAACGACATCCTTGAGCGAACCAATCTATTGCTTGCGACTCTATAACTCCTTCACACGAGTTTCTCAGGTTACACCATCGAGTTAAAAACTCTCTATCTGTTTCATTCGGCCTCTGCTTGCACATGGCTAACTATTGCGGCCTGTTTGGCCTCTTGTATGTGCTGGTAAAGTTGCTGACGAACATTTCTTCAAAATCTAACCAACAGTTGATACTGCCTGCTGGTAGATTATTCAGCCATACCCTTGCTGGTCCTTCCAACATTTGTGGGATATACCGTACTGCCCATCGTAAGTTCCCTCCTGCTATTTTCACAGCAGTGGCATAATCAATCAACCAGTCTTGTGGTTTGGTACTCCCATTGTATGTTTTCGTGCCTCTCGCTAGCTGAAAGTTCGGCACAGGCGGTTCGCCCATGATCCGTGGTCCAAAGCACGTTGGACCTGGCGGACCCTGTTCTTCCAGCAACTCGGACCGGTATAACCGGTCTAGCTTTACTCTCGCATCATTTGATGGCAAATCTCTGTACAGAACTCTGTCTTGCATTCCATAGTGGTTATTTCCACCGTGGATCGCATATTCCATCTCGGAATAACCATCATTGTATCTTTCATTCACTTGATTGTGGCGAGCTAGTCTTGCTTCTCTTTCCTGCCGAGGTTCATGTCTTGGTTGTGGGTTGAGCGACGGTTCTCTCCTTACTTCAACCGGGGTATTGTTCTCGTGATTGCCTCTTCCGAGTTCTCTTCTGCCGAGGTCTCCATTGCCTCGGCTTCCGCCATCTTTCTCAATACGACCGGGATTCCTCTCGCCACTGTTACCTCGGCTTCCATTGCCTCTGTTCTCGTTTGCTTTTCCAGCTATTGCCGGATCATATGGAACAATTTGCTTGTTTCTCTTTCCTGAAGTTACTGCTTTGTCCTTTCGTGCATTATTTCCGGGCGAGGAGGCTGCTGCCACGGACAAGGCTAGTGCTGCTCCATCCGAGTGAACCATTCGCAAGGCCCCTGGCCTCGCCGGGTCTGCCCTGAGCATTTCTTCATTTTGCTGGTTCTCTATGCGCACCAGCTCATTTACTCTTTCTTGCTGTTTCTGCCGGGCTTCGCCGGTCAAACCCTCTAACTCTAATGCTGCGGCATTCGCTGCTCTTAGGTTCTTTGCCGGGGTACTGTACCTCGGCAAGCCCAAATCAACTGATTCTGCCGTGTGGGCATCATGCTCCTTGTTGATATCATCTATGAGGTTTTTCCCTCTCATTCTCAACTCGTCCACCCGTTCGGGAGCGACGTCAAGCTTATTAGCTTTGGCATATTCTAGCAGGGTTCTGCTTAGAGACTCCCGCAGTGCCGACACCTTTTTTGCCTCTACCAGCACCTTTTGCCTGGTTTCTTCTAACTCTGCCTAAGCATTAGCCGGATCAAGTATTGGTGCTACAGGTGTAGTCAAGTTTTCTATGGTTGCCTGAAGAATGTTTTCTGGCCTTTCCAGAGGTGGCCCTCTTACTCTTGGTGCTTTTGGGGTAGTGTCATGTACCTCAGCCTGGTTGGTCACTGGAGGGATTACCTCAGAGGGTGGTGCCGTCTGCTTGGGCGTGCTCTGAACGCCTGCGGCGGGGTCTCTGGTTGATCCGGCTCCCTCTACTCCCGCCTGCACCCCGGCTGCGACCATCACCTCGACGCTGCCCACAGGATGTGCTCCACACGGACGGCTTGCAGCGCTAAGGGGCGGCTCTCCTGCAATAACAACTTGGCGAGGATAAATGCCGGAGATGTCGACGCCGACGTAGAGCTTGTGCTCGCCCAAACTGACAAAGACACCATTCCGCGAGGGGGTTTTTCCCCTGAAGCTGCCCGCGTTGTCGCTGACATAGTCACAGAGATCGAATCTCCGAACCAGGCCAGAAACCACGCGCTCGCTAGTGTTGATGAAGTTTCCCGTCCGGATCATGACTCCAGCTAGCACCACTGCTTGCCCCACGGTGGGCGCCAACTGTCATGGTGGTGGCACGGCAGATGCCATGGGTAGGCTAAAGTATGGGGCCAATGGATGCTAGTGGGATCTGGGGAGGGAAGATGTAGTTGATTCTACACACAGGAAGCTAAGGCAAAGATCTTTATTTCTCCTTCTTTGGGCTACAAGTACTCCTTGAGCTGTATTCAAGAAGGAAGAACTTTACCAGCCTAACGGTACTATGAATGAGCCGATGCCCTCCTCAGGGTCCAAGCCTCTCCTTATAAAGGATAGCCTTGGGTTCCTCTAGGGCTGATGTGGCAAGCATATTCGAGGAATATGCTTGTCCCAATATAGTAGTTCGGCGCCTCCCTTTCGCTGTCGCTCCCCTAATGACGGCAAGGTTTCAGAGGGCCCCTCCTGTGCGCCTCGGGCTTCTGGACTGTCACCTCCGTGACCTCCTTCTTCCTCTCTGTCGCTCTGCGCCTTTGTCCCTAGCGCTTGGCACCGCTCAGATTCTCCCTAGCTTGCGGCTAGAGTTTGACTTTAGGCTTCTACTTCTCCTGCAAGCTTCGTATCATTCGGCCCTTCCTCGCGTAACTCGGCTTGTCCTTCACCTGCATCAAGATTACTCGGGCTAACCCGGCCGACTTACGCAGTATCTCGGCCGGGTAATGCCTCGCCATCATTATAAGGGTCTCGCCCTTTCATATCTCATCCGACTCCTACAGGATTCGGCCGACCCAGACTGTAACTCGGAAACTAGACGGGGGACATCCTTTCGTCTTTCCCCGTCTTTACCCTATCCGGGGTTACCTCCCCAACAGTCGAAGTTCAGGGCGCGCCCCTGGACGGTGGGGTTCAAGCGCGACCTGATTCGTTGCTGGTGGTAGCGCGACAGCTCCTGCGCCGTCACCTGCTCGAGGCGAAATTTTTCGCGCTCGGCCTGCTCCTTGCGGACTGCTTCCGCCAGCTTCAGGCGGAGTTCCTCGACCTCCGTTGCCGTTGCGTTGGGAGGGATCGGGGTGGAGAAGGGATCCTCCGGTGGGTCGGCGCCAGTCGCCATGTAGGTCGCGGCATGGCGACCGGTCCCGTCGCGGAGGTCGGCGGAGTTTTCCGACCCAGAGTCGAAGTCGAAGATCCCAAGGATGGAGGGATCCTCGAAGTCTCCAACGTTGGAGACCTAGGTGATGGAGCCCGCGGGCGAACCCGCGATGATGGATCCGACGAGTGATGCCGGGGTCGCCTAGTCGGCGTCGTCGTTGAGGGCCGCGTCTTCCGCGGCCGCGGTGGTTTCAGCCACATCACTGTGGGCTGAGTCGTACTTGGAGGCGAGGTGGTGGATCATGCGGACCTGACTCTCGGAGAGCCGATCGCGTGGCAGTGACTCGCGGATGCGAGCCGAGTCCTCCGAGACGATGACGTCGGTGAGGCCGACAAAGAGACTGATCGTGCCAACCGACAGGATCATGCTGTGCGTGACGGGTCGCGCCGCCGTGACCTAGCTGCTTGGCAAGATTTGGAGCATCTCGCCGATCGCTATCATGCGGCCGGTGGCGATCGACTCGTTGATGGGCAGATTGGATCTCGCCGCAGAACACCGGCCAGACCGGCCAGGCCCCACGGTGGGCGCCACTGTCGTGGGAATGACCACGGCAGATGCTGCAATCGGCAGCGAGTAGTAGAACATGGGGAAAGGGCGGCCAGCCATCTGCGGTGCGAGATGAGGGCGGAGACACAGGGTTTTACCCAGGTTCGGCCCCCCGGAGGGTAAAGACCTACTCCTGCTAGATTGTATTACGATGGAAGTACAATGGGGCGAGCTTGGCGGCTAAGCAGCGAGTCGCTTGGGTGGATGATGGAACGTATCCTCTACTCGCCCTCTAGGGAGGTTTATATAGACTCACCCCCCTAGGGTTTACAGATCTCAACCGAATCAGTTAAGGTTTCAGCAATCGTTTAACCTAATCCGACTGGGCCTATCTACTCTCCTGGGCCTTCAGCTTCCAGTCGCTTGAATCTACACTAGGTCTCGATCCAGTCGCCGTCCTGCAGGCCCACTCGCCAGTTCCTGGGCCGGTCGGAAACGCCCTGTTGGGTATACCCCGGTAGGCATATCCCCATCATACGGGATAAATCCCGGGGTGAAGTTTGATAGCTTGTTGGAATTTCAGATGTGGATCAAGGACTAGGCGGTGAAGTACCACCGACTATACAAGGTGGCTCACTCGGACACTAAGGTGCGTTACACAGTCAAGTGTGAGAAGCAAGGATGTCCATGGGTTGTTCGTGTACGCCCATTGAGGGGCGATCCACAATGTACCATTGTAAGTTGTCAGTCCATTCATATGTGTGATGAAAAGTTTATCAAGGATGGAAAAATTGTCAAGGATGACCATCGGCAGCTGACCTCCGATTTCATCGCGTATAGAGTTGCAAATAACATAAGGTCTCTCCCAACATATACTATTAAGGGTGTCATAGATTTGGTTAAATAAGTATTCGGTTATAAAGTGAAGTATGGTAAGGCGTGGAAGGCCAAACAAGCCGCATTTAAGATGTTGTATGGTGATTGGGAAGAAGCATACAACCGCCTCCCTAGGTTGTTTTGAGCAATGGCCGTAAGGAACCCATGAATGTATTATGTGGTGGAGCCTCTTGGGTCGGTGACTAGGTTGTATAATGGTGCCACTGTCTGAGTATTTGGCCGTGCATTTTGGACAATTGGACCGTACATCAGGGGATTCAAGCATTGTTGGCCTGTTATGTCTGTGGATGGCACATTTTTGACCGGCAAGTTCAAGGGCACACTATTAACTACCATATGCCACGACGCAAACAACCGGGTTTTACCTTTGGCTTTTGCCTTGGTTTCGGTGGAGAACAACGACAACTGGGAGTGGTTTTTCCATATATTGAGGACCAAGGTTATAGAACCTGATAGAGAGGTTTGCATCATCTCGAATCGCCATCAAGGAATACTCAACGCGGTCAAGAAGGACATTCCTAGGTGTGCTTGTATCCACCATCGATGGTGCATGAGGCATTTTGTGTCCAACTTCTATAGAGCATGTGGCAACAAGGAACGTGTCGATGATCTACAAGATTGTTGTCTTGCCTTCACCGCTCGGCATTTTCAAAAACTATATGATAGATTGTATTGTCTCACAGATAATGGTGGCAAAGAGTTTCTCAAAAGACACCTTAATGAACGGACAAAGTGGGCAAGGGCTTATGATTATGGCGGCAAGAGATACGGTGATTCCACCAGCAACATGGCGGAATGCTTCAAAAAAGTACTTAAAGGTGTACGTCAGTTTCCTGTGACTGCTATAGCGGAGTACACATCTCAGAAGTTGAATGAATACTTTCTAAAGTATAGTGATGAAACGGATAAGCAAATCGCCAGGGATAACAAGAAAAAAAGAAGTATGAGTACCCACCATTGGTTGATAATTGGCTGGAATATCAATCAAAGAAAGGGGATACACAAACGGTTGAATGTTTCGACAACCAAGAACTGGTTTACCAAGTGAATGAGCATGTAGGTAGCACAAGGGGAGGTGTGCAACATGGGGGACTGTCCTATAAGTTGTGGCTACACAATGGTTATTGCTCCTGCGAGAGGCCGGCATTGTACCATCTCCCTTGCTCACACGTGATGAAGGCGACATCTGAACGAATGGTGGGTCTTAATCACCCGGATACGGTTAGGTTGGATGAGAATTCCATCCAAGCGGTGAAGAACACATGGGCGGGTAGATTTCAGCCTTACCTTGACCAATCTCAATGGCCAGAATATCATGGTATCCAACTTTGGCCCGATCGAAGGTTGTTGGTCGGGGAAGAAGACAAACCAAACGTTTCTGAGGTGACATGGACGATTGGGCTGGTGGATACCGACGGGAATGGGGGAGTGAGTATTTCGCGGAGCCTCGTGAGAAAACCCGTTGTGGAGAATGCAATGTTGAGGGCCATAATAAAACATCATGTAGCAAAAGGAAAAAAAATCAAAGGAAGCCAACACCCCTATTGGCAGCACAAGCCAAGGAGGTGGTGATGGTGGTACAAACACAAGCCAGGAGATGGTGAAGGTGGTAGAAGGACAAGCCAGGGAGGTGGTGAAGGTGATATAAGGACAAGCGAAGGAGGTGGTGATGGTGGTAGAAACACAAGCCAAGGAGGTGGTAGAGGTCGTGGCGGAAGTAGAGGTCGTGGCGGTGGTACAGGTCATGGCGGTGGTAGAGATCATGGAGGCGGTAGAGATCGTGGCGGTAGTATGTTTACGTATCTCCGAGGAGAATTTCCGTATGTTTTCTTGCATATTTTTTAATAACTTTTATTGTGCATTTAAGTTTATTTCTATTTACTAACTATTATGTTGCATTCTTGTTATAGGTATGTCGACCCAACCCACCAAAGAGAACAATGATGGGAACGATATGATCTACTCCAAAGTGTGGGCGGAGGCTTTGAGGAGGGTGAAGGAGAGGGAAGATGAAGTAGCTTAGTTGATTAAGAAAAGGAAAGAGGAAAGGAGGGAGGCTGAAGAAGAACGGCGGTGGGAAGAAGATTTCAACACGAGATTGCGTGAGGCAAGCATTAAGAAAGCAAAGAAAGAACGTCAGAGGAAGGAAAAAGAAGCAAAATATGAAAGAGACATGTACTTGAAGAGCTTGAGGAATCATCGTCGGTTTGAGAAGGTGTCTGAAGAGGCTAGCCTCATAATGGAGGAAGAAGAGAGCAAGAAGAAAGAAGAGAGTAGACGCCAATTCGAGGCGCAGTTCAACTCCGTTGTCCAGCTTGCACGCGACTTGAGGGAAAAGGAAGAGGCAGAGGAAGAGAGGAAAAGGAAGGCGAAAGGGAAGGAGCCTAGCGCGACATAGTAGAGTTGTCACCATGCTATGATCTATGTTATGGACTCCACTATGTGGAATTTATCTTGAACATTGTCATACCAAATTTGTCGTCTTGGTTCTTGCGTATGTAAAACCCCTTAAAGGCTGAACGCCATGTATTCTGTAAACATTCACTACACTTTCCTATAATGCTTCTTGTGTCAATAGACTTGTGCGTAATGCAATTTTCTGGAATGTTGCCACTAGCATAGGAACTAGCCCCAACTTATGAGAATTCATGTGCATGGCGCCCTCTCGGAAAACGCCATGCTAGGAAGCATGGCGCTTTTGTTCAGGGCGCCATGCTACCATGGAGTTTTGGCCCATGTCTGGCGCGCTGGAACACAGAGCCTGCGCGCGAGCGATGAAAATGGTCGCCCGAAAACGGCTAAGTCTTCTGCATGGCGCCCTCTTTGAAAACGCCATGATAGGAAGCATGTCGCTTTTGTCCAGGGCGCCATGATACCATGGCGCTTTGGCCCATGTCTAGAGCGCTGGAACACAGAGCCTGCGCGCGAGCGATGAAAATGGTCGCCCAAAAACGGCTAAGTCTTCTGCATGGCGCCCTCTGAGAAAACGCCATGCTAGGTAGCATGGCGCCTTTGGCCAGGGCGCCATGCTACCATGGCGATTTGGCCCATGTCTGGCGCGCTGGGACAAAGAGCCTGCACGCGAGCGACGAAAATGGTCGCTCGAAAACGGCTAAGTCTTCTGCATGGCGCTTTCGAGATCTCCTCGCGCTAGGAAAAGAACAAAATAGTCAATTTTATGTTGCTATAATTGCACATAACAGTCCCCGGGACAATGCTTACCACAAAGCGGACAACCCCCACTGAATTTGCACCCCTGCTGCCTCGGACAAGTCTGTTGTACTCTAGCTAGCTCAGATCGTCAAAAGCAGGAAAAGGATCCTCCACTATGTCATGAGATGCAAACGAAGTCGACTGCAGGTACAAACGAGACACGTTCCCAAGCCACACAAGTTACCGATTGAACGCTGCAGCATCATGCCGCGCCTCAGGATGAGAGACCGCATTCGGGTTTTCGATCTCCTCAATCCTTGCATAGAACATCTGAATATACTTGTGATGATATGCAACCCAATCTTTTTCCCTCTTCTGCTTGATCTTGTCCAATCTACAATCAAATTCACCGACTTAATACTATCATGTGACGCCCAAGAAAATTAGATACTTAGGGTATAAGGATCACTCACCCGTGAAGAGCTATGCTAGTGTCCTTGTATGGCGACGGGGTCTCCTGAAATAAGCCAAATTGCCTCATCACCCTTTGTGGAAGGTGGAACTCAATAGCGTAGACACAAATCAACGGGGCACGAATCCTCCAGAGATGTGCTTCCTGCATAGTTCAAGTCCGCCTGGAACCAAACACCCGTACCCACATTCCCTCTAGTTCCGTATGGCTCCCAATCCACCTGAGCGAGGAACACAATATTATCATGTGGACTCGAAGTATATATGGTGGAAAAGATTGAGAACAATCAAATTATTACCTTCTCCGGGGTTAGCAAGTCGATTTGGTTAGTGTAATGCAAGTAGCATTCCTCGGATTCACCGTGGAATACTTCGGTATTATCCCATAAGTACGCCCATGTAGGAGCGCGGAAACGGCTATTGCCATGATCCTCCCACGGTTTTTCCTTCATCGGAATGGGTCGACCAACTGGTATGCGCAACCAGGACCATATGGTCAGTAGCACCATAGGTCCACCAATACTTGCTCCTTTTCCAGTTCTACAACACGCCTCGTCCAGCTGCACATACAACAAGCATACATAAGTATCCGGTCGATCAAGCATATGTACTACTACCATGCAATATATATGGTTTATTACCTCTCGATACAAGTAAGCAAGTGCCGCCGAACCCCAGCTGTGCATATAGCCCCATTCCGCAAATAGAGTGAGCCACATGAATGAAGCGTTCCATCCAGTGCCATCTGAGAAAAGTGTCCTACTTATGGCATACCATAAGTATGCACGGGCATACATCTGGATCACCTCCTCATCGGCGTGCTCGGGGCACTTGCTGAAATTTTTCTTGTATCCATTTGTAAGTAGCACCGGCAGACATCTTCTCTTGCGTTGGCGCCTTACCAATTAAGTCAATCATCACTTCACGCCAATTACCCAAATCTGAGCTCATACACACAGGCTGTCCTTTGATGGGAAGCACAAAAATCATGGAGACGTCCTGCGGAGTAACCGTCATCTCACCATAAGGGAGGTGAAAACTGTGTGTCTCCGGTCTCCATCTATCAACAAACGTTGTGATCAAACAAGGGTTCATATGCAGCGTCGAACGCGAGACAATATGGATGAAAGGGAGAAGTCCAGTCCGCTCAACATATGGAGTGTAGCGCTCATCATATGGCATCTTCTTGCTATGCACCTCCTTGGACCTTAGGTGCCACCACGTGAACACATGCTTATTCTCCACGATGTACCGCCCACGGTGTCGTTGATCATAATGCCATTCAAAATAGATTGTCCTTCCATCCTACAAGTGGTTGCAAAAAAACAAGTGAATAAATTAGGTCGAGGAAATTCTCTACTCCACCACAAATACATAATAATGCCTCACATTATGAATGCACATTCATTCCATGCTCATTGTAGAAATATGACTATCTATAATCCATACATGTGCATTCCAAATATGAATATACAATAATGACATGCCATATGTACTCCATATATGCCCATCTATAAGCCATATATGCCAACAATAGGAAATTTTGCCTAAGGCCTATTTGCCCATATATGCATGCCAACTCATTACACAAATCACAAATCACAATAGCCATACACCATTCAACTAAGCACAATTTTACCATATGTACATGCCAAATCTATATTACTAACCCTAACATGCATCATTACATAAGAACTAGGGTTAGGAGGAAGAGGACCATGTGATGATTTCAACCAATAAAACAAGCAAAATTGAAGGAGAATACCTGAAGTGGGGGGAGAGGAAGAAATTCCACCAGAGAATCGGTTCAGATATGGGGGGGGGCATGTGGATTTGAGGGGGATTGGGGGAGGAGCCGCCGCCGCCGTCTGTCTGCTCGGGGAGGGGGGTATGACGCTGGGGGGTATGGCGCTGGGAGGGGTGGGGGAGGGCGCTCCGCGTTATCTAGGGTTAAGGACCATGACGCTTTTCGCAAAAGCGCCGTGCGTAGTAGCATGGAGCCCCCACGAAAAGCGCCAAACATTAAAACGGGTCCGCGTGTGCCGTGACGGCAGCCACGTCGGACGGGACCATGGCGTTTTCGTAAGTAGCGTCATGGATGCATGACGCTTTTGCAAGGAGCGTCGTGCTAGTGATTATGGCGCCCTCTGGTAAACCGCCATGAAAACAGAACAGATCGGAATATCTTTGAAAAAGTAGATTAATTTATGAGATCATTCGTTAATTAGGTTAAAACTTTGATTTTTTTCACCCGGCGGTATTGCGGTACGCCGCACGAGCGCACTGACGGGCATGGGGAAGTCGACGCCTACGGTACGGTGGGGGCCGGCCGAGATCTACGTAACTCCTGGTTCTAACTTGTCGGCGTGGCCGTAATAACAGCGCAAGGGAGCACAGCTGTTAATTACTGCTTCCACGGTGATCATGGTGCACAGCGAAGGGGGTGTCACACTTTATGTGGAGGTTGACAGTTGCAACTGACTAACGACCATGTGCCTCCCAGCCTAGCTATAGCTAGCTAGCTGAGCTTGTGGGCGGGGGATGGGTGCGATGTGGTGCCGTATACCTCTGCGTGCCGTGCGTGCATCCGAATAACATACACGTATGTACACGAATCCACACTGGTTCACATGCAGCCATGCTTGCTAGAGCGATGAGCGATCGATCCATGGAAACATAACGCTACAGCCTGGGAGCAGAAGCAGATACATGTAAGCATTGCTCATGGTGAAAACAGCTCTAAGCATCCCGGTTTGTAAGGGGCTTTAGTCCCGGTTGCCAACCGGGACGGGACAATCGAGACTAAAGCCTTCACCCTTTAGTTCCGATTGGCCACGAACCGGGACAAAACATGGTCCATGTGGCCGCTGCTCCGCGCAAGGGGGAGGAGTAACCGTCCCGGTTCGTAACACGAACCGGGACAAATCACTCTCTGTCGCGGCAGAGAATTCATTTTGCCACCTTTTTTTGCCGCGTCAGTATTTTGGCCACTTTTTTCCACGGCAGATAATTCATTTATATTGTTTTATTTTTATTTTGTGTTTTGCACTCATCAATGAAGGAACCATTATATTACACAACATCATCATGACAATAGAAATCCAAGTGTCAAACATATTACATTCGATACACGGATTTCATGCACATATATACATACAAAATAAGCTCTTTGTACAATCCATATTGCCTATACACCGACATAGTATTCTCCTTTTGGTTTAGGACTTCTGCATCCAAGAATTCCGCCAATTTCTCCTCAATTGCTCGTAGGCGATCCTTTGGCAGAAGACCGTCCCGTAGACGTTCGAGCTGATTTAAAAAAGGAGTCAACCTATATGAATGAAACTAAACACAATTTGATGGTAATAAAAAACTATAAGTTGCTCTAAATTTCTGCCCTTCTCACAGCATGTCTGACGGATGAACTCGCAAACATAGTATCCGCATAAATTGTTCCCTGGTCTCTACGTCAGGCATTTTACGAGAACATAGTTCAATCAAAATAATAATCAAGCATGATAACAGTATCAAAACTAGAATCAAAGAGATGCTCAGATATAGCTAGTGGTACTTACATCTAGTGGTTTAAATATAAGCTCCTCTTTCCAAACACCCCTAGCCTTCTTGGTAAACCGTTTCCAAGCGCTGCCCGGCGAAGAAAACGAATAAAAGAAGTTATTAATTACTTGATATCATGAAATTCACGAACGTTGCGATATAGTACCGTAATGATTAGAATTATCGCTGAAGAATCATCTGCATGTCCTTCCACGTCTCAAGGGGTTTATGTCTCGAGTCCATGACTAATACCTGCCCTTTGTCAGGTTGAATGATTAACAGAATATAGTGGAAGTTGCGTATGCATAACTCATCAATTATACACTTAACGTCGAGTAAGCAAAATAGAAAGTGTATACAAGACAATAACACTCACTCGAAGTTGTAAGGAAATAGTATTTTCCTTCTGATTTCTTAAAACCTTAACGCGTGTACAATATTATCCTTCGTATCCTGGGGTTTTGTTTTGAGGTTAGCTTGATGAACCCAATATGGGTCAACGAACCCAATATCATAGATGTGTCCTATGCTGCATTCGAGAATCTTCATTCTGCATATTATAGTTTGATTATATACATGCAATAAACGATGTGAGATAGCTAGAGACTTAATTAATTATCGAATTAGTACTTACAGACAATAGGCACCGATGATCGATTTGTCCAAGGCGTCTTGATTGAATAATTGAAATAGTTCAACAAATTCAATGGCTACCATGTCATCTGCTTCTTTCTCGTAATGCTTTTTTGTAACCCTCAGCAGTATCCAGTTAGCCCCGGCCTTTGTGGCATGCATGTACCAGTTATGCAATTTTCGCATTTTTGTTGGAAGATTTTTTACCTCAGGTTTGACGAGAGTTTTGTCGTACTGGTATTTGTATGCTACTTCACCCGCGGGGAAGTACTGTAACTGGGATAAGTAGTGGGCGATACTCATACCTTTAGTGATCCTTAAGAGGTAATATAGCACATCCAATTGGACATGTGTAGAGGAACAAGGAAATTCCAATGGGTATGGACTAAATGAGTTCAGATCCAATCTTACACAGACAATAAAAATGCAAAACAGGGGGTTATGGGGTTATGATACTCTCAGATTTAGCAATGTAATGCATTGCTTTGCCTCATCATTGAGTAGTATTAAATAAGAGGGGCCAATGTGAAATTTGTTCTTATCTAGATTTTTGCCTCAGGCTTATGCATCATAGGCAGGGGCAAGTTTCACAAAATTAGTAAAAAGATAAAAGACAAAACAGTAATACCAACAAAAGATCTATCTTCACTTGATCTGATCCATGAGTCACAGCAAGCAAGCAAGCTGCTCACACAACCATGCATATGGGTGTGCTGTCAACACAGCAACAGCCCAGGAAGGAGACAAGAAAGCCAACTTATGTACACAAAGGGGTGAACCAGCCGTAGCAACAAGCTACCATTTCACCTCCACACTTCAGAGCACATTCCCCATCTCAGCATCTTATCATCAAACCAAGAATACTTAGATCATCCCACCAAATCCACCACCTAATCAGTATCTGGTTGCTTACTTAAGCCGTCCAAGAAAAGATCAAGCGAGCACAAGGAGGAGTAGATCAAGATCAGCAACATCACAAGGAGAAGTAGATCAAGATCAACACCACCACAAGGAGGAGTAGATCAAGATTAGCATCATCACAAGGAGGAGTAGATCAAGATCAGTAGCATCACAAGTAGTAGTAGACCATGATTCCCAATAGGCCACCAACAACAGGTACAAGTCCAAAATATAAATTAGATTATGCAGCACTTGTTCTTATTAGCTTGCATCATCAGATTGAAAACAAATAATGGCTATGTCACAAATCATCCAAATCCATTTACCCTCCAAGGCCAGTTGGGCCAAGTTGGGTCCAAATGGGCCCATTGGTAAGCCTGGCCCAATTTCAAAGGAAAAATAAGATATTTATCAAATCACTAAATGACCAAACTACCCCTGAACATAATTTATACCCTAGAAAAATATATAAAAATCCCCAAAAATACATATGATATATCAAAATAACCAAAAAAATAATATCTACCTAATAAAAATATAATTTTAATTATTTAAAATAAATATAAAGTAAAATAGTTATTAACACCATTAAATCTTAAATAAAATTTTATAAAATAAAACAAAAACACTAAAAAATAAATAAAAATCATCTTTGTGTATCAAAATAACTTTACTATTTTATAAAAATACTAACTTAGAGTTTTACAAATAAAACATAAAACAAATATTTAAAGACACTTAATTCTTTGATGAATTTTATAAAAATAAAGATAATACTTAAAAAAAATAAAATTCATTTTTAAGGTTTTGAATAAATATATTACACTCGAAAAATATTAAATATATTATTAGAAAAGTCTTTAATATTTTAAATAATAAATCCTTACCTAATACCTATTTTGTGAATTCTTTAAAAATAATTGTGAAGTAAGACATAATCACAATTCTTATAAAACTTTGAGCAATTAGTGTCTTTGTACTAAATTACAAACCCATAACTTAAATTCATAATCAAATTTAAGTATAACTTTTAACTTTAAAATATTCTTTTAATTTTTTTATTAAGAATCCTTTTAAATAAACATTGGGTATCACCCATTTATATAATATGGCGAATAATCATTATATCTTAACCATTATTCAGATAACTTTAAATTCTAAACAAATTACTAAGAACATATAATTATGCTCCCATTAAATAAATACAAATTATTTTCTTACTAAGCAAAACAAATTTAATCTAAATCATTCACTTAAATATAAAGTGAATAATTCCACACCTTAGTTATACCCATCATAAATCTAAAACTTGGAATAATTAAAATATATTACATCTTAAGTTTACTTAAACTTTTAAAGTTAACTTTAGTCTAAAAAATTATAAACATCAGGTCTAATAAATCACTTATATTTTTATAGTTAACTTTGGTCTATTTAACTTAAGACAAAGCATCTCAAGTCCAAACTAATAAATCAAACACCAAAAGACATTAATCATGTTCTATTAACAATGATGATTGTTTAAATCTTAGAAAGGAAATCTTTTCTTCAAATGTTATTCTTTTTGCCACTTCAAGCAACAACTCTAGGATAGTTCTTTCAAACCTTAATAATCCAATACATAGACCTCCATCCTAATCACCAAATAACATCTAATCTAAATCTTAAATTACTATTGCACTCTACTTTTATATCTTGAATATCAAAACTTAAAATCCCTATAGATGCACTTCATGAGAAGTAAAAATTTGAACATAAACCAACTCTTAAAGGAATCACCTAAGTTCACTTCACTTACAGTATTAGGGATTCACTTTAGGAATTTACAAAATGCATATCATTACTTATGCATAACAACATCTTGCTTCTTTAAACATTAGTCCTTACCGGACCAATGATGTTGATTATAGATATTGGATCTTATATTGTCTCGAAGACCATGAGTGCATAACCTTGCAATCACAAAAGGCAAGTTCAGACTTGCTCATGTCCTTTGATTATTTTCTCTAAAGTATTTTGCAAATCCAGTGTTGTCATCACCTATATTTGAAAAAGGTCCGAAAACCCTATTTTCATAATAATGTGATTATAGGTTATTTACCATGAGGTAATAACCTACTATGAAAGTTCTGGTGGTAAAGGAACATATTATCTAGGACCTAACAACCAATGTCGCCAGTGATTCTTGCGTCGTATATCACGTGTTAACCATGAGTTTTGGAATGGGACAGAGAAGTCAGCTGTATCTTCTTCCTCTCGCATGAAGCCGGATGTGCAGGTCGTGTCTGTTATCACTCGTAGCATGCATATTAATTGGTAATTCGTAGAGGATATGCAGCATATGGGTGGGAACCCTCAACGTCCCACGATAGTTCTGGCATCTAGCGTTTTGTACAAACCATTGCCGTAATTCTATATGTGGGCATTGTGTACACCAAGGAGGCATGCGGGGTCACAAAGGGGGAAGTGATTGGCTTGGATCTTAGACTGGGCCCCATACCAAGGAAGTATGGACAAGGTCATGACTTGTTTGTGCAACAAGGCTAAGGTCTCTCATGGGTAAAGTAACGCACCTCTGTAGAGTGTAAAAAACTATAACTTGTTACTCCCTGTTCCGGGAAGGAGTTGCGAACGTGGCGGGAAAGGAACTCCATGAAAGTTCTGGTAAACCCGTGAAGGCTGACGGACATAGCTTTTCAGAATAAAAGCAACCTTTGAAGAAATGTTTACGAAAACTTGCATGGCCTACGACCTATGGTCTGTGGCTGTAGATATAGTGCATCAAACACTCCTTTTCTAGTGGACTTGCTGAGTACGCTCATTGTCGTGGGAATGACCACGGCAGATGCTGCAATCGGCAGCGAGTAGTAGAACATGGGGCAAGGGCGGCCAGCCATCTGCGGTGCGAGATGAGGGCTGAGACACAAGGATTTACCCAGGTTCGGCCCCCTGGAGGGTAAAGACCTACTCCTGCTAGATTGTATTATGGGGAAAGTACAATGGGGCGAGCTCGACAACTAGGCTGCGAGTCGCTTGGGTGTATGATGGAACGTACCCTCTATGCGTCCTCTAGGGAGGTTTATATAGACTCACCTCCCTAGGGTTTACAGATCTCAACCGAATCAGTTAAGGTTTCAGCGATTCTTTAACCTAATCCGACTGGGACTATCTACGCTTCTGGGCCTTCAGCTTCCAGTCGCTTGAGTCCACGCCAGATCTCGATCTAGTCGCCGTCCTGCAGGCCCACTCGCTGGCACCTGGGCCAGTAGGAAACGTCCTGCTGGGTATACCCTGGTACGCATATCCCCATCAGTAGTCCCTGAGGCCGTCGTTGATTGGTCGCAGGCGTTCGCTGGCGGTCGGAGTATACGGGTCCAATGCGGACGCCCAGTCGAATCGGCGGCGAACTCCTGAATAAAGGAAAAACTAGTTATTCTAGTCGCAATAACGACAACCAATCGGGGCGCAGCTCGGCGAACGAGTCGGCGAATACTCAGTCACTGCTATAGTGATCGGGTCGGCGAATCGTCGAGTCGCGCGGAGCGACAATTCGAATGGATGAAGTTGGACCGTCAATTGGGGTCAAACTAGCCGTTGGGGTAATTCAACGGTAACTTTGGCGTAATTACCGCGTAGTAACGGCTCCCGAAATTGGCGGGTAGCAACCGCTATATAAGGAGAATGACAGGCGAACGGGGAAACACTCCTTTGTCCTTCCTCCGATCTCGCCCATCTCCGTTTTCCACTCCGCATCGCAATCCAACCAATCCAGAGAGCCCCGACCTCCGCGAACTTGCAACCAATGGCCCCCTCCACCGAACCATGGGGCAGATCCAAGTGTACCAGGGCGCTACTGGCGTCCTTCGAGGAGGCCGGGATCCTGCGCGCCGGCAGATGGCGCATCCCTGCGGCCGGAGAAGTGACTCCAGACCCGCAAGAGGGAGAATTCATCTGCTTCACCAGCTACCTGGAGCGGGGGCTGGGGTTTCCCACTTCCCTCTTCTTCCGGCGTTTCTGCGCCTACTACGGGATCCAGCCGTCGGACCTAGGCCCGCATAGCATCGAGCAGCTCGCCATTTTCGTGGCGTTCTGCGAGTGCTACCTGGGCTGCAGGCCCTACTTCCCCTTGTGGCAAGATCTGTTCCATGGGAGGATCAGCCAGGAAGAATCAGGCGGCCCGATGCTGGCTGTGGGTGGCCTGACATTCCAACTGAATTCGAAGGCGTCGTTCTTCGACCTGATGCTGCCCGCCAAGGCAGCAAACGAATGGAAGAAATCCTGGTTCTACGTCACCGAGTCGACTCCAGACGGCGAGGTGGCGCTTCCAAGGTACTCCGCCGATCGGCCCGAACCGCATCGGCTCCAGGTCGGCAAGCTCCCGCTAGATCAGCGGATGGTTGTCGATGAAATGTTGCAAACCATCCGCGGTCTAAAGAAGAAGGGCCTCTAGACCATTAACCTCTACAACTGCTGGTTCGGGTGGCGGCTCGTGCCCTTGGCCCGCCGCGACCATTACATGTACGAGTACACGGGTAAGGACGATCCGAGGAAGTCTTCCTCCGCCGAATGGCATCTTGACGACTACACTCTGGCCCTGAAGAAAATTACCCAGGCGGTGTATCTGGACGTGAAGGCCGGGGTCGCCCCTTATACTGCAAGGCGCCCAGCTCCGACGGTAAGCCATCATTTCGCCACCACTCGCAGTCGCATATGATGCATTCGCAGTTGTGCTGACGTTGTCTCATGTTTGTTGTAGATGTTCCAAGTGGTGAAAGGCTGGCTCCCACCCGCGGACGACAAAAACTCTAGCTCGTCCGTCCAGGACGGGAGCGAGTCGCCGTCTGCCAAAGGCGACGTCGGGAGCGACGATGGTGATGATGACGACGACGACGAAGACGAGCCCGTGGAAGACACCGCCCAACAGTTCGCAAGACTCGCGGGCAATACCAGCGCGAGCTCGAAGCGAGTAGAAGCCTCGAGCCTCACGATGATGATGACGACGAGCTTCCCGAGCACACCTCACATCGTGAGGCCACGCCGTCGAAGAAGAAGAAGAAAAAGGAGAAGAAGGAGGCAAAGGCTCCACCGAAGAGGAAGACGAAGCCGGCAAAGCAGACGTCTCTGCCCCGATCCGTGACCAGTTCTGACGCCACCAGCTCGGCTAAGGGCGAGGCGGCACGCACGACCGTGGCGCCAGACGCTGCAGCCCCCCTGGACGAGGTGCCTCTGGCGGCGCTGCCACCTCCATTCACCCCGGTCTCTGGGTTGGAAGCTACTCCGGCCGCAGCAGCTTCGCCTCCTAGGGAAGCTCCCGCAGCCGTCGTCACGGAGGCTCCTGCTGCAGCCTCGTCTTCGAAGAAACCCTCTTTGTCTTGGGAACACGGTGTATTTGAGATGGGCCTCAGTCGGAAGTTGGGGCCCGATCTGGAAAGGCCTGCCAGCATCCGCACCGGTCTGCGGTTCATACCAGTCGCCAAGTAAGTCCTGTTCATCCGCTTGTCTTCCGTTCTAGTCGGACAGTCTTATTCATATCGTTGTTTCGCAGGACTAGAGTTAAAAAGATCGGCCATCCTTCTGTGGCCAAGGTTCCGCCAGTCGTCACGGAGCACGACCCCTCACGGAAGAGGAAAACCGACGAAGCCGCTGCTCCCGCCGATGGTGCCAAGAGGGTGAAAGGCGACGATGTCGTCACGGTCTCTGATGACACGGCGGTTGCTCTGAGCAAACCTCCGACTGTGGCGGAGGTGGCCTCGAAGACCGAGGCTGTTGCCTCGCTCGAAGTGGCCGAGCCGGCTCCTAGTGGTGTCGCGGCGTTCGCTGCAACTTTCCCTCGCTTCATGGCCAGGGCGGCCGCGACGAGTGGCGCGGCACAAACGTGCCGGACGCCTGGGGTCGCCGAGATGGAGGTCGAGCAGCGTCGCAGCCACACTCCGGTCATGCTTGCGTCTGTGGACGCGCTGCAACTTCACGGCATGCCGGGCGCAGCCATCCAGGTATGTCCAGTCCCCGAGGATCGGGCCACTGAATTTCAGTGGTCGGATTCTTAATGTTTTTGTAGCGTCCAATATCTGGGTGCCTAGTCGCTGAACTTCAGCGGGTGGGCACTTAGGATTTCCAATGTCCAGTCCCCGAGTGCCTAGTCGCTGAACTTCAGCGGGTGGGCACTTAGGATTTTCAATGTCCATTCCCCGAGTGCCTAGTCGCTGAATTTCAGCGGGTGGGCACTTTGGATTTTCAGTGTCTAGTCCCCGAGTGCCTAGTCGCTGAACTTCAGCGGATGGGCACTTAGGATTTTCAGTGTCCAGTCCCCGAGTGCCTAGTCGCTGAATTTCAGAGGGTGGGCACTTAGGATTTTCAGTGTCCAGTCTTCGAGTGCCTAGTCGCTGAATTTCAGCGGGTGGGCACTTAGGATTTTCGATGATGTTGACGGTTTATTTTGTGCGCAGGGCCTGCAGCGCGAATCGGCCGATCGGCTTGCAGCAAAGTGTCGCATGGAGAAGGAACTCGTTGCCGTCCAGGAGACGAACAAGAGACTCCAAGCAATTGCGGCCGAGGCAGAGGAGGTCCGCCGGGGCCTTGTCCCGGCGGGTGACCTGACGGCGGCTCAATCTGCTTTGAGTACGGCCGAGAAGCGGATCGCTGATCTAGAGCGTGAGCTCAAGGAAGCGAAGGCGAGCTCGGCGGAGGGGCGAGTGAAAGCTGCTATTACGGCTGCCGCTGAAGAGCGGAAGGTGTCTGACGCACTCGTTGTTGGGCTGCAGAACGACTTCTCCTCGCTTCAAAGCTTCATCACGGGCCTCTGCCGTCCGCTAATTGGTAAGCCTTTCTTCCGCTTTCCTCTGCCTGCAACAACTACGTTGTGGAGTCATTGGTGAACTCACTGCCGGTTTCTGTCCACAGGCCGGATTATTGATAGCTCGGAGGAGGCGCAGTCATACGACGCGCGACAGTGTGTGACCACTCTGGTCGACTCGGCCACGTTGTCCGCGACTTGCATTCGAGCATATCTTTAGGAGATATCGCCAATGGAAGTGATTCCCAGCGACCTCGTCGAGGTATGGCGTTATCTGGAGAAGGCTCCATCGGTCGTCGAATTCATGACGCGGTCGGCCTTCCGGCGCTGGGCGGCGATGGCGCTCAGCCTTGGGCTTGCCCATTTCCCGGAGGACTTCGACCTTGATGATGTGACAAGTGGCTACCCCTTGTCGATGGGCTCTGTGGAGATTGCCGAGGTGCTGAAGCCGACGGACCGGGCCGCGGTGTATTCCGATCGCGTTTGGGTGACGGGCGACCTCCTCCCCTATCAGGAGATGACTGTCGCCCCCAACGATCCCGAACCGAAGCATCTGGACTTCAAAGTCGAGCAGCCGTTCCGTGCGGCGATGGAGGATGAGTTGACGACGTACCCGTCGAACCCGTACATGCCCTTCATCCGCAATCGCAGGGGTGGCGGCGAGTCGGCGTCGAAACCTGCGGAGTAGAAGCATTGTGCCCTGGGGCGTTAGTAACAAATAGCCATTGAACTTTTCTTGTATTTTGGAACGACTTTGTTCTGCTGTAATGGAAATTTGTGTTGTTTTGTGAATTATTTCGTGATTTTGAATGTTGATTGGACGAGTCCCCGGGCGCGTCCGCCCTTTTTATGGGGTTTACCTCGTTTGTTATGTGTGTGCGATTTGAATGTTTTTTCAATTGTTTCGCTATTGAGGTCGACTCGCCAGAGCTCGGAGAGCCAGTCGCAGGGCGACTCTCGTGGGTGCTCTTTACTTGACCGTTTTCCCGTGCGCGAACGAGGTCGGGTAGCCGAGTCCCCGAGCGTGGTACTTGGTGGTTCTAGTCGCAGCTCCAAAGGATCAGTCGCATGGCGAGTCCTGGGCACGCTCTCATACTGGGCGTTTTTCCCTAGCCGCTCATATTTGACTGGACATCAGTCCCCGAGTGATGGGTATATGCCCACCGGGGTATACCCAGCAGGACGTTTCCGACTGGCCCAGGAACTGGCGAGTGGGCCTGCAAGACGGCGACTGGATCAAGGCCCGGTGTGGATCCAAGCGACTGGAAGCTGAAGGCCCAGGCGAGTTAGCTTAAACGATTACCGAAGCCTTAACTGATTCGGTTGAGATATGTAAACCCTAGGGGAGGTGAGTCTATATAAACCTCCCTACGGGGCGTGTAGGGATACGTTCCATCATACACCCAAGCGACTCGCCGCCTAGCCGCCGAGCTCGTCCATTGTACCACCATCATAATACAATCTAGCATGAGTAGGTCTTTACCCTCCGGGGGGCCGAACCTGGGTAAAACCCTGTGTCTCCGCCCTCATCTCGCACCGCAGATGGCTGGCCGCCCTTGCCCCTCGTTCTACTACTCGCTGCCGATTGCAGCATCTGCCGTGACCATTCCCACGACAGTGGCGCCCACCGTGGGGCCTGGCCGGCCTAGCCGGTGTTCTGCGGAGAGATCCAATCTGCCCATCAACGAGGCGGTCGCCACCGGCCGCATGATAGCGATCGGCGAGATGCTCCAAATCTTGCCGAGCAGCTACGTCCCGGCGGCACGACCCGTCACGCACAGCGTGATCCTGCCGGTCGGCACGATCAGCCTCTTCGTCGGCCTCACCGACGTCATCGTCTTGGAGGACTCGGCTCGCGTCCGCGAGTCGCCGCCACGTGATCGAATCTTCGAGAGCCAGATCCGCACGATCCATCGCCTCGCCTCCGAGAACGTGGCCGAAAACTCAGCGGCCGCAGAAGACGCGGCCCTCAACGACGACGCCGACTCGGTGACCCCGGCATCACTCGCCGGATCCATCACCGTGGCTTCACCCGCGGGCTCCATCACCCAGGTCTCCAACATGGGAGACTTCGAGGATCCCTCCATCCTTGGGATCTTCGACTTCGACTCCGGGTCGGAAAATTCTACCGACCTCCGCGACGGGACCGGTCGCCACGCCGCGACCTACATGGCGACCGGCACCGATCCGCCGAGGATCCCTTCTCTACCCCGATCCCTCCTAACGCCACGGCAACGGAGGTCGAGGAACTCCGCCTGAAGCTGGCGGAGGCAGTGCGCAAGGAGCAAGCCGAGCGCGAAAAATTTCGCCTCGAGCAGGTGACGGCATAGGAGCTATCGCGCTACCACCAGCAGCGAATCAGGTCGCGCCTGAACCCCACCGTCCAGGGGCGTGCCCTGAACTTCGACGATGAAAACGATCCGGCCCGCGCGGCCGAGCGCGCGATCTGTGAGAACGCGCCACCAGGAGGAAGCGCCCGGCCCCCGCCAGGGTCGACGGCGATGGGCGCCCCAGGGATCTGCCGCGGATAGTAGTCTCCTCACAGGAGCGGGACGCGAACGGCCTCCCACTGTTCTCCACCCCGATGGACAACCTCGTGGCGGTCCGAGCAGCAGCCGACAACATCACGGCCACCGGAGACGGCGCCCTACAGATCCAGTACGTCAGGGCCCTGCTCGCAAAGGCCGTTGAGCAGCAAAACGCAGGCGCCGACTCGCAGGGTCGAGTGTACTCGCGTTCTTCGGGAAGCAGAGCGGCCTCAAGCGGCCGCCCAATGGCGGCAAACACCCTCAACTGCCCGCCACTAGAGCCATTGAGGCTCCAACACCGACCCACGAACGCGACACTCTCCACCAACGACCCTAGGCCAGCGACCAACTTCGTCGCCGCCAACGGTCAACCCATCGACGCCCGCACCCACATCATCAACAACCAAAGCTGGCGCGCACGCCAGCCCCACGACCTGCGACACACCCTAACCAATCGCCGCGATGGCGAGCCAATGGGGTCGCTAAGTCGACTCGGCCCCAAGTGCTTCAGACCGATGATCCGAGGCGAGAAGTACCCGCCGAACTTCAAGGCGCCGAAGGAGATAGAAAAGTACGACCCTTCATACGACCCTGCCGTCTGGCTCGATACATACCTCATGGCGATGGGGATCGCATGCCACAACGACCTGCTAGCCGCCCGTTACCTCCACCTGATGATGGAGGGGACGTGCAGGCAGTGGATCAACACCCTCCCCCAGGATAGTATCGACTCCTGGGAGGAGATGCGCGAGGCCTTCGTCAGGCACTTCGAGTGCTCCTACACCCGTGCCACCACTATCGAGGACCTGGAGCGATGAGTCCAGGGACCCCGTGAGTCGACCCACAACTGGGTCCAGCGGTGGCACGAACTCTGGTACAACGCGGTCGGCATCCACCCGGACACCGCGATCCATTGCTTCAAGACCTCGTACCGCTACGAGCCTTTGGTCGCCAAGCTCAAGCGACATTCTCGCACACTCGACAACATACCGGACCTCCTCGAGATCGCCAAACCGTACGCGGAGGAAGATCCAAACCAGGAAACCGACGACGAGTCGGGAGGCCAATGCCACACGAGCGGCAACGACAGCGGACGACGCCCGACCTACGCTACAGCAACACTCGCCTCACTGGCAAGCGCCGCAGTGACGGGCGAGTCGACTTTGTCGCCAACGCCGGGCATGCACAATGCGAGCCTAAAAGCTTTCGCCACGACGGAGGACAACGCCGCGACGGTGGCAACTACAAGGCCAAGCCAAGGTTCGACCCCGCGGCCCTCCTTAACCAACCTTGTGCGTTTCATAGCAGGGAAGGCAAACCCGCAACGCACACGACCGCCGACTGCCACACCCTCAGGGAGATTGAGAAGGCACGACGAGCAAGGGAGGACCCCGACAACAACCTGCCAAACGGCGGAAAGTTCGGCAACATGGCCGGCTCGCTCCATACCTTCACAGGCTTCAACACGAAGCACGAGAAGAAGGTCATCACCCGCGCTGTCGCCGTCAACGCGGTGGCCCAGGTGGACGTTCCCCAGTTCCTCAACTGGTCGGAGCAGCCCATCACCTGGAGCCGCCAGGACCACTCGCCGCGCATCGAGTACCCAGGCCGAGTCGCCCTGGTGGTCAAGCCAAAGGTGGGCGACTACTGGCTCCCCAAGACATTGATGGACGGCGGTAGCTCCATCAACATCCTATGCCTGGACACCTTCAGGCGGCTGCGGCTCCCGCAGTCGATGATCGAGACAACCCACACCACGTTCCACGGCATCGTCCCTGGTCGGAAGGCGTACCCGATCGGCAAGGTCACGCTGCCAGTCACCTTCGGCACACCAGCAAACTTCCGCACCGAGCGGATCGTCTTCGAGCTGGTGCCCTTCGACAGCCCCTACCACTGCGTCCTGGGGCGCCAGGCGTTCGCCAAGTTCATGGCATCGCCACACTACGCGTACAACGCGATGAAGCTCCCCGGGCCGTGCGGCGTCATCACCATCAATGGCGACCCAGACATGGCCGCCGAGTGCGAGGCCAAAGGAGCCGAACTCGCCGATGTCGTCATCACGGCAGAAGCCAACCACGCTGAAGAGCTCGCCAAGTACGCGAGCAGGGTGAACAATGACGACCCCACCATACTCAAGAAGCCCAATTCAGAGGGCGCAAACACCTCACCCTTCGAGGCAACGACGCACACCCACACCATCGAGCTGGTCCCAGGCGACTCCAGCCAGACGGTGACGATCGGAACAGGAATGAGCCCTGCCTAGGAAGGCGCGCTCATCCAGTTCCTCCGTGAGAACAGGGACATCTTCGCATGGAAGCCCTCTGACATGCCTGGTGTCCCTAGGGAGCTCGCTGAGCACAAACTAAACGCCGACCCCAAAGTGCGACCCGTCAAACAGTCGCTGCGGCCCTTCAATGAAGAGCGCCGCCGAGCCATCGCGGAGGAGGTGTAGCGTCTACTCGCTGCAGGCTTCATCCGACCAATCAAGTACTCCAAGTGGCTGGCAAATCTAGTCCTGGTCGAGAAGAAGAACGGGACCTGGAGGATGTGTATCGACTACACAAACTTGAACAGCGCCTGCTCGAAGGAGCAGTTCGTCCTCCCGCGGATCGACCTAATAATCGACTCCACCGCGGGCTTGGAGTCGCTATGTTTCCTCGACGCCTACTCTGGATACAACTAGATCAAAATGGCTGTCGAGGACAAGGAGAAGACGGCGTTCATCACGCCATTCGGAGCCTTCTGCTACACCGCCATGACCTTCGGCCTCAAGAACGCCGGGGCAACCTACCAGCGGTGCATGCAAGAGTGCCTCGCGAGCCAAATTGGTCGCAACATCCACGTCTACATCGATGACGCGGTCGTCAAATCCGCTCGCCAGGGTGATCTACTCGCCGACCTGGCGGAAACATTCGCCAACTTGCGAAAATACAAGATAAAGCTTAACCCAGGCAAATGCACCTTCGGTGTACCAGCAGGACAACTACTGGGGTACGTCGTCTCCAAGCGAGGGATCGAGGTGAACCCCACCAAGATTGACACGATCGCCCGACTCGGCAAACCCGAGTGCCTGCACGACGCCCAGAAGCTGGCCGGGCGAGTAGCGGCTCTCAGTCGCTTCATCCCCCGCCTGGGCGAAAAGGCGATGCCCCTATACCGTCTGATGCGCAAGAACCCCACCTTCCAGTGGGACAAGGAGGCGAACGACACACTCCGCGACCTCAAGAAGGTGCTACTCGCCGCACCGCTACTCGCCGCCCCCGCCGACAAAGAACCCATGCTGGTCTACGTCACGGCTTCCGAGCGCGTCGTCAGCGCCGTCATGGTCGTCGAGCGTCCGGAGGAAGGAAAGGAGCGCCCAATACAGCGACCGGTGTACTACATCAGCGAGGTCCTCAACGAGTTGCGCCAACGATACCCGCAGTACCAGAAACTGGTATACGCGGTCTTCAGAGCACAGCGGCGCCTGTCGCACTACTTCCAGGAGCACCCGATCATGGTCGTCTCCTCAGCACCGTTGCAGGACATCATCCGCAACCGTGAGGCGACTGGGCGAGTCGCCAAGTGGGCCGTCGAAATTGGCGTCCACAATATCAAGTACGAGCCGCAAAAATCAATCAAGTCGCAGGCTCTAGCGGACTTCATCGCCGACTGGGAAGAGGCCCAGCAGCCAAAAAAGCTGCCATACCTCCATTACTGGAGCCTGCACTTCGACGGCTCCAACAACGCGGACGGCGCAGGAGCAGGGATCGTGCTGACTTCCCCGAAGGGCGACAAGCTCCGCTACGTCTTTTGCCTCGACTTCACCCCCTGCACCAACAACATGGCCGAGTACGAGGCACTACTCCACGGCATGCGAGCTGCCAAGGAGATGAACGTCAACCGCCTACGCTGCTACGGAGACTCCGACCTCGTCGCCGGACAAGTCGCTGGCACCTGCGACGCCGTCTCCCCCACCATGGCGGCATACCGCCAAGCAGTGGACAAGCTGGGCGGACACTTCGCAGGCTACTCCGTCGAGTGGATTGACAGGCGGAAGAACGAGGAGGCCGACGCACTCTCTCACATTGGGTCGGCTTGACTCGCACCACCCGCCAGCGTCTTCCTCGACACGGTCACCAAGCCATCAGTCTCTCCCCAAGGGAGATCGATATTGGAATCCCGCTGCAGCCGGATGCAGCCCTAGTCGCACTCGTCACCGAGCCAGACGACTGGACCAAGCCCTACGTCGCCTACCTGGAGGCCGGCACCTTGCCGGCAGACGAGACGGACGCTCGGATGATCGTACGCCGATGCAAGTCCTACATCATCATCGACGGCAAGCTCCACAAGCGCAGCGTCATCGGCGTGTTCCAACGCTGCGTCCAACCCGCCGAAGGACGCAAGATCCTCCACGACATCCACTCCGGCAATTGCGGCCACCACGCCGGTGCCCGCTCTCTGGTCGCCAAGGCTATGCGGCATGGCTTCTACTGGCCCACCGCACACGCCGATGCCGTCGGCATTGTCCAGCGGTGCGCCGGGTGCCAGAAGTACACCAACCAGACGCACGTGCCGAGCTCAGCGCTCAAGACAATCCCCATCACCTAGCCATTCGCCGTGTGGGGCATGGACATGGTAGGCCCCTTCAAAAAGGCTCCCTCCGGCTACACCCACCTCCTGGTCGCGGTCGACAAATTCACAAAGTGGGTAGAGGCCAGACCAGTCCGGAAGTGCGACGGGAAGACCGCCACTAAATTCCTACGCGAGCTCATATATCGCTACGGGTTCCCAAACAGCATCATCATGGACAACGGCACCAACTTCGCCAAAGGAGCCATGGCCGAATTCTGCGAAGAACACCACATCTGGCTCGATCTCGCGTCAGTCGCCCACCCGGAATCCAACGGCCAGGCGGAACGGGCCAATCAAAGCATCCTCCACGGCCTGAAGCCGCGACTCCAAGTACCACTTGAGCGCACCGCCGGGTGCTGGGTCGAGGAGCTACCCTCCGTCATCTGGGGCATCCACACCTCGGTCAACAGGTCGACAGGATTCACCCCCTTCTTCATGGTGTACGACGCCGAGGCAGTCATGCCCACCGACCTCGAGCACGACTCGCCGCGGGTCGTCCACTACATGGAGGCTACAAACGAACTCGACCGCCAGGATGGAGTCGATCAACTCGACGAGGCACGTGACCTCGCTCGGTCACGCACCGCCATCTAACAGCAGGGACTCCGCCGCTACCACAGCCGGCGGGTGAAAACTCGCACCTTCCAAGAAGGCGACCTAGTGTTGCGCCTCATCCAGGACAAGAAGGGCATGCACAAGCTTTCCCCTCCGTGGCAGGGACCATTCGCCATCGGGCGAGTACTCGGCAACGACGCCTACTACCTCATCGACGTCCGCGGGGACGGCGAACTCGACGTCAAGCGACCATGGAATGTAAACCTCCTACGGAAGTTCTACTCCTAGAGCCCCACATATGTACCCTCCAGTCGCTATGAAATAAAAAGAATCGGTTACCGCAAATTGCGCCTACTCTCCGTGTCTTGTGCCACTCGCATTCGTAATAACAGCGTCAAGCTAACCGCAGAAGTCAACCTTTGGTACAGCGATCGGCACGGCTAAGTAGTGCGGTGCAAGAGCACTGGGTCACCTCAGGTCTTGCATCGTCCATGAAAAACGCCTACCCGGAGCCCCATTGGAGTCGCCCAGCCCGACTGGCTCTACGAGCCAAGACAACTGCCTTCGCTTCTTACAGCGACCATGATCCTCCGCATCCTCGACATAGCGACTCGAACGGCCAAGTACCACGCTCGGGGACTGACGACCAGTTCAACGCGAACGGCTCGGGAAAACGCCAAGTATGAGAGCATGCCCAGGACTCGCCATGCGACTGACCCAACGGGCCAGGCAGGAGTGACGCGCTCAAACTAACGCGCCAAGTCCTCACCCACCCTCGAGTCGCGCCTAGAACAACCAAGTACCACGCTCGGGGACTCGACCACCCGACCTTGTTCGCGCGAGGGAAAACGGTGAAGTACAGAGCGCTCAAGGGAGTCGCCTTGTGACTGGCTCTCCGAGTCCGGGCGAGTTGACCGCAATAACAAAACATTCAAAAACTGCAAACACATTACAAACGAGGTCAACCCCATAAAAAGGGCGGACGCGCCCGGGGACTCGTTCAACCTTCAATCGAAAAACACATGACAAATCACAAAACAAACACGATATCTCATTAAATAGCATGTCGCAAATTGTCTCAAAATACATAGTATGCCCAACGGCAGAACTGTTACTAACGCCCCAGGGCAAACTAGTTCACTCTGCAGGCTTCGACGATGACTCGCCAGAACCCTTGCGATTGTGGATGAAGGGAGTGTACGGGTTCGACGGACACGTCGTCAGCTCACCCGCCATCGCCTCACGAAAGGGCTGCTCGACCTTGAAGTCCCGGTGCTGCGGCTCGGGGTCGTTGGGCGCGACGACCGTTTCCTGGTAAGGAAGGAGGTCGCCCATCGCCCAGACGCGCTCGGAGTACACCGCGGCGCGACCCGTCAACTTGAGCACCTCTGAGATCTCCACCGCGCCAGTCGATGACTGGTAGCCACTCGTCACGTCGTCCAGATCGAAATCACTCCGCGCCGGAACGCCGATCGCGTCATGAACTCAACGACCAACGGCGCCTTCTCCAAGTACTTCCACACCTCGACGAGGTCGCTGGGAATTACTTCCGTGGGCGATATCTCCTGGAGGTAGGCTCGGATGCATGTCGCCGACAACGTCGCTGAGTCGACGAGCGTGGACACACATTGCCGCGCGTCGAACGATCTCGCCTCTTCCGTGCTATCAAGGATGCGACCTGCGAATAGAAGATAACAGTGAGTACGTCGGATATCACAAAAAGGCACATGCAATAGGCAGGGGCAGACACACTCACCAATCAAGGGACGGGAGAGATCCGTGATGAAGCTCTGAAGAGAAGTGTAATCATCCTGAAGCCCAGCAACAAGGGCGTCAGAAACCTTACGTTCTTCCGTGGCGGCCGTAACGGCGGCCTTGGCTCGACCATCCGCCGAACTCGCTTCTTCTTTCGCCTCCCTCAGCTCGCGCTCGAGGTCGGCGATCCGCTTCTCAGCCGAGCTCAATGCCGATTGAGCCGCTGCCAACTCACCAGCTGGGACAAGTCCCTGGCGAGCCTCCTCTGCCTTCGCGGCAACTGCCTGAAGCCCCTTATTTGCCTCTTGGACGGTGGCCAGTTCCTTCTCCGCGCGGTGTTTCGCTGCCAATCGGTCAGCTGACTCACGTTGCAGACCCTGCACACAATTCAAACAGTTAACCAAAGAGAAATCCTAAGTGCCCACCCGCTGAAATTCAGCGAGTGCGCACTCGGGGACTGGCAATCAAAAAATCCTAAGTGCCCACCCGCTGAAATTCAGCGAGTACGCACTCGGGGACTGGCGATCAAAAAATCCTAAGTGCCCACCCGCTGAAATTCAACGAGTGCGCACTCGGGGACTGGACGCAAAAAATAACAACAAGACACTAAAAGAATCAGACCGCTACAACACACCGGCCTGATCCTCGGGGACTGGACATACCTGGATGGTTGCGCCAAGCATGCCATGAAGCTGTATCGCATCCACGGACGCGAGGAGAGCCGGCGTGTGCCCACGACGCTGCTCGACCTCCGTGTCGGCGACCCCAGGTGCACGGCTCGAGGGCGAGGTCCCACTCGTTGTAGCCGCTCTGCCATGAAGCGCGGGAACGTTGCGATAGAGGCACCGGCACCAAAGGAGGCTGGCTCGGCCACCCCAGGCGAGGGAGCACCCTCCTTCGTGGGTACGGCTGCCTCTGTTGCGGGTTCATTCGACGCGACCGCCGTGTCGTCGGAGATCGTGACGACATCGTCGCCCTTGGCCTTCTTGGCGCCATCCGCAGGGACGACGACTTCGTCCGCCTTCCTCTTCCGGGAGCGATCCTCTTCGCTGACGACGGGTGGCACCTTAGCCACGGTCGGATGGCCTATTTTCTTCGCTCCGGTCCTACAAATTGATTGCGTGAGCAAGATAATTCAAGTACAATGAAAGACGAAAGAAGGTGAGCAAACTCACTTAGCGACTGGAATGAAGCGTAGCCCCGTGCGGATGCCGGCCGGCTTCTCCAGTTCGGGGCCCAGTCGGCGACTGAGGCCCATTTCCAAGATGTCGTGTGCCAAAGACACGGATGGTTTCTTCATCGTCGAGGCTGCGAAGGGAGCCTCTGAGACATCTTCAGCAGGAGCTTCCTTGCGAGGTGAAGCCGCCGCGACCGGAGCGCCCCTAGTCCAGAGACTGGGGCGAATGGCGGAGGTATCGAAGCCAGTGGCACCTCGTTCAGGACAGCGGCCGTGTCCAGCGCGGTTACCACCGGCGGCACCTCGCCCTTGGCCGGGCTAGGGGCGTCGGAGCTGCTCGCCGAGTGCAGCGGCGAGGCCGGCCTCACCGGCTTCATCTTCTTCTTTGGAGGGGCCTTCGCCTCCTTTTCCTTCTTCTTCTTCTTCTTCTTCTTCGATGGAGTGGCCTGGCGACGCGAGGTGGTCTCAGGAAGTTCGTCATCATCATCATGACGCACGAGGCTTTTACTCGCCTCAAGCTCACGCTGACGCTGCCCGCGGGTCTTGCGGACCAGCGGGGCGACTTCCTCCTCGGATTCGTCGTCGCCGTTGTTCTCGTCGCTCTCGGTGTCGCCCTTGGCGGGAGGCGACTTGCCCATTTCCTGGACGGACGAGCTTGAGTTCTCGTCATCTGAAGGCGGGAGCCATCCTTCCACCACTTGGAATAGCTGCAATGAGTACAGAATGAAATTAGAATGACCACGACTGCATAAACTGTGATTGCGAATGATGCGAGGCGACTTACCGTTGGGGCTGGATGCTTCGCGGTGTAGGGGCGACCCCGGCTTTTGCGTCCAGGTACACCGCCTGGGTGATCTTCTTCAGTGCTGGGGTGTAGTCCTCGAGCTTCCACTCGGCGAGGCAGGACTTCGTCGAGTCCTCCCGGCCCGTGTATTGGTACATATAGTGGTCGCGCCAAGCCAGAGGGACGAGCCGCCGCCTGATCCAGCAGTTGTATAAGTTAATCGTCTGGAGGCCCTTCTTCTTCAGACCGCGGATGGTTTGAAGAATTTCGTCCACGACCATCCGCTGGTCGGTGGGGAGCTTGCCGACTTGGAGTCGACGCGGTTTGGGCCGGTCGGCGGAGTATCGTGGGATCGCCGCCTCGCCCTCCGGGGTCGCCTCGGAGACGTAGAACCAAGAGTTCTTCCATTGGCTTGCCGCCTTGGCGGGTAGCATCAGATCGAAGAAAGAAGCCTTCGATTTCAGTTGGAACGTCAGGCCGCCTGCGGCGAGCATTGGGCCGCCCGCTTCCTCGTGACTGATCCGTCCGTGAAACAGATCTTGCCATAGAGGGAAGTAGGGTCGGCAGCCCAGGTAGCACTCACAGAACGCCACGAAGATGGCGAGCTGCTCGATGCTGTGCGGACCTAGGTCCGACGGTTGGATCCCGTAGTAGGCGCAGAAGCACCGGAAGAACAGGGATGTAGGGAATCCCAGCCCCCGTTCTAGGTGGCTGGTGAAGCAGATGAATTCTCCCTCGCGCGGGTTCGGGGTCACCTCTCCGGCCGCGGGGATGCGCCAACAGCCGGCACGCAGGATCCCGGCCTCCTCGAAGGACACCAGTTGCGCCCTCGTACATTTAGATCTACCCCAAGGCTCGGTGGAGGGGGCCATGGCAGAAGGATTCGTGGGGGGTTGGAGGATTTCGGGTCGGCTGGATCGCGACGCGAAGCAAGGCGAAAGTGCGCGCAATCGGGGGAAATGACGAGAAGGTGGTTCTTCGCTCGCCTGCCATTCCCCTTATATAGCGGTTGTTGCCCGCCAAATCAGGGAGCCGTTACTACGCGGTGATTACGCCAAAAGTTACCGTTGGATTACCCCAACGGCTAGTTTGACCACGTTTAACGGTCCAACTTCAGCCACTCGGCTCGCCGACCCAATCACTACGACAGTGACTAAGTATTTTCGTCGACTCGACTCGCCAAAGCTACGATCAGAATCACTAGTCTTTTCCTTTATTCAGGAGCCCGCCGGCGATTCGACTGGATGTCTGCTTTAAAGCCGTATACTCCGACTGCCAGCAACCACCTGCGCCCAATCGACGACGACCTCGGGGACTACTGATGGGGATATGCCCACCGGGGTATACCTAGCAGGACGTTTCCGACTGGCCCAGGAACTGGCGAGTGGGCCTGCAAGACGGCGACTGGATCAAGGCCCGGTGTGGATCCAAGCGACTGGAAGCTGAAGGCCCAGTCGAGTAGATAGGCCCAGTCGAGTTAGGTTAAACGATTACCGAAGCCTTAACTGATTCGGTTGAGATATGTAAACCCTAGGGGAGGTGAGTCTATATAAACCTCCCTACAGGGCGTGTAGGGATACGTTCCATCATACACCCAAGCGACTCGCCGCCTAGCCGCCGAGCTCGTCCATTGTACCACCATCATAATACAATCTAGCAGGAGTAGGTCTTTACCCTCCGAGGGGCCGAACCTGGATAAAACCCTGTGTCTCCGCCCTCATCTCGCACCGCAGATGGCTGGCCGCCCTTGCCCCTCGTTCTACTACTCGCTGCCGATTGCAGCATCTGACGTGACCATTCCCACGACCCCGAGCGTGGTAATTGCCATTCGAGTCGCTGTGCCGAGGATGCGGAAGACCTTGGTTGCTGTGAGGAGGGCAGTTGTCTTGGCTCGGTAAGCCAGTCGGGCTAGGCGACTCCAATAGGGCTCCAGGTTGGCGTTTTTCGTGGACGTTACAAGGCCTGGGGTCTCCCAGTGCCCTTGTACTTGGCCATGCCGGTCGCTTTACCAAAGGTTGACTTCTGCGAATAGCTTAACGCTGTTATTACGAGTGCGAGCGGCACAAGACACGGAGAGTAGACGCAATTTGCGGTAACCGATCTGTTTTATTTCATAGCAGATGGAGGGTACATGTATGGAGTTCTAGGAGTAGAACTTCCGTAGGAGGTTTACATTCCACGATCGCTTGACGTCGCGTTTCCCATCTCCTCGGACGTCGGTGAGGTAGTAGGCGTCGTTTCCTAGGACTCGCCCGATGGCGAATGGTCCCTCCCAAGGGGGAGAGCTTGTGCATGCCATTCTTGTCCTGGATGAGGCGTAGTACCAGGTCGCCTTCCTGGAAAGTGCGAGTCCTTACTCGCCGGCTATGGTAGCGGCGGAGCCCTTGCTGGTAGATGGCAGTGCGGGAGCGAGCTAGGTCACGTGCCTCATCGAGCTGACGATTCCGTCTTGTCGTGCGAGTTCGTTTGCAGCCTCCGTGTAGTTGACCACCCTTGGCGAATCATGCTCGAGGTTGGTGGGCATGACTGCTTCGGCGCCGTACACCATGAAGAAGGGTGTAAATCCTGTCGACCTATTGATGAAAGTGCGAATGCCCCAAATGACGGAGGGTAGCTCTTTGACCCAGCACCCGGCGGTGCGCTCGAGTGGTACTTGGAGCCGTGGCTTCAGGCCATGGAGGATGCTCTGGTTGGCTCGTTCCGCCTGGCCGTTGAGGACTCTGGGTGGGCGACTGAGGCGAGGTCGAGTCGGATGTGATGTTCCTCGCAGAACTTGGTCATGGCTCCTTTGGCGAAGTTGGTGCTGTTGTCTGTGATGATGCTGTTTGGGAACCCGTAGCGATAGATGAGCTCGTGTAGGAACTTGGTGGCGGTCTTCCTGTCGCATTTGCGGACTGGCTTGGCCTCCACCCATTTCGTGAATTTGTCGACTGCGACCAGGAGGTGGGTGAAGCCGGAGGGGGCCTTCTTGAAAGGGCCTACCATGTCCAAGCCCGACACGGCGAATGACCAGGTGATGGGGATTGTCTTGAGCGCCGAGCTTGGCACGTGGGTCTGGTTGGCATACTTCTGGCATCCGACGCACCGTTGGACAATGTCGATAGTGTCTGCGTGTGCGGTGGGCCAGTAAAAGCCGTGTCGCATAGCCTTTGCGACCAGAGAGCGGGCGCCAGCGTGATGGCCGCAGTCGTCGGAGTGAATGTCTTGGAGGATTTTGCGTCCTTCAGCGGGTTGAACGCAGCGTTGGAACACGCCGGTCACGCTGCGCTTGTGGAGCTCGCCGTTGATGATGACGAAGGATTTGCAGCGGCGTGCTATCATCCGGGCGTCCATTTCATCCGCTGGCAGGGTGCCTCCTTCCAAGTAGGAAGTGTACGGCGCGGTCCAGTCGTCTGGCTTGGCGATAAGTGCGACCAGGGCTGCCTCTGGTTGCAGCGGGATTCCGATGTCGATCTCCCTTGGGGGAGAGAGGGAAGGCTTGGTGATGGTGTCGAGGAAGACGTCGACGTGTGGTGCGAGTAGAGCCGAGCCGATGCAAGAGAGTGCGTCGGCCTCCTTGTTCTTCCGCCTGTCAATCCACTCGACGGAGTAGCCTGCGAAGTGTCCACCCAGCTTGTCCACTGCTTGGCGGTATGCCGCCATGGTGGGGGAGACGGCATCGCAGGTGCCAGCAACTTGCCCGACGACGAGGTCGGAATCTCCGTAGCAGCGCAGGCGGTTGATGTTCATTTCCTTGGCAGCTCGCATGCCGTGTAGTAGCGCCTCGTACTCGGCCATGTTGTTGGTGCAGGGGGTGAAGTCGATGCAGAGGACATAGCGGAGCTTGTCGCCCTTTGGAGAAGTAAGTACGACCCCTACTCCTTCGCCGTCCGTGTTCTTGGAGCCGTCGAAGTGTAAGCTCCAGTAATGGAGGTATGGCAGCTTTTCTGGCTCCTGGGCCTCTTCCCAGTCGGCGATGAAGTCCGCGAGAGCCTGCGACTTAATCGCTTTGCGCGGCTCGTACTTGATGTTGTCGACGCCGATCTCGACGGCCCACTTGGTGACTCTCCCGGTCGCCTCACGGTTGCGGATGATGTCCTGCAACGGCGCTGAGGAGACGACCGTTATCGGGTGCTCCTGCAAGTAGTGTGGCAGTCGCCGCTGTGCTCTGAAGACCGCGTATACCAGTTTCCGGTATTGCGGGTAGCGTTGGCGCAATTAGGTAAGGACTTCGCTGATGTAGTACACTGGTCGCTGCACCGGGCGCTCCTTTCCTTCCTCTAGTCGTTCGACGACCATGACGGCGCTGACGACGCGCTCGGAAGCTGCTACGTAGACCAGCATGGGTTCCTTATCGACGGGGGCGGCGAGTAGCGGCGCTGCCAGTAGCACCTTCTTGAGGTTGCGGAGTGCATCATCCGCCTCCTTGTCCCACTGGAAGGTAGGGTTCTTGCGCATCAGGCGGTAGAGGGGCATCGCCTTTTCGCCCAATCGGGGGATGAAGCGACTGAGAGCCGCGACTCACCCGGCCAGCTTCTGGATGTCGCGCAGGCACTCGGGTTTGCCGAGTCGAGCGATCGTGTCGATCTTGATGGGGTTTGCCTCGATCCCGCGCTTGGAGACAACGTATCCCAGTAGCTGCCCAGCTAGTACGCCGAAGGTGCATTTGCCTGGGTTTAGCTTTATCTTGTATTTCCACAGGTTGGCGAATGTTTTCACCAGGTCAGCGAGTAGGTCGCTCTGGCGAGCGGATTTCACCACCACGTCGTCGATGTAGACGTGGATATTGCGGCCAATTTGGCTCGCAAGGCACTCCTGCATGCACCGCTGGTAGGTTGCCCCGATGTTCTTTAGGCCGAAGGTCATGGCAGTGTAGCAGAAGGCTCCGAATGGTGTGATGAACGCCGTCTTTTCTTCATCCTCAACGGCCATTTTGATCTGGTTGTACCCAGAGTAGGCGTCGAGGAAGCATAGCGACTCTGAGCCCGTGGTGGAATCGATGATTTGGTCGATCCGCGGGAGGACGAATTGCTCCTTCGGGCAGGCGCTGTTTAAGTTTGTGTGATCGATACACATCCTCCAGGTCCCATTTTTCTTCTCGACCAGGGACTGGGTTTGCCAGCCACTTGGAGTACTTTATTGGCCGGATGAAGCCTGCAGCGAGTAGACGCTGCACCTCCTTGGCGATGGCTCGGCGACGCTCTTCATTGAAGGGCCGCGGCGACTGCTTGACAGGTCGCACTTTGGGGTCGGTGTTGAGTTTGTGCTCAGCGAGTTCCCTAGGGACACCAGGCATGTCAGAGGGCTTCCATGCGAAGATGTCCCTATTCTCACGGAGGAACTCGATGAGCGCGCCTTCCTATGCTGGGCTCATGCTCGTCCCGATCGTCACCGTCTGGCTGGAGTCGCCTGGGACCAGCTCGACGGCGCGGGTATGCGTCGTTGCCTCGAAGGCTAAGGTGTTGCCGCCCTCCGAGTTAGGCTTCTTGAGTATGATGGGGTCGTCGTTGTTGACCCTGCTCGCGTACTTGGCGAGCTCGTCGGCGTGGTTGGCCTCTGCCGCGATGACGACGTCGGCGAGTTTGGCTCCTTTGGCCTCGCACTTGGCGGCCATGTCGGGGTCGCCGTGGATGGTGATGATGCCGCGTGGTCCGGGGAGCTTAATCGCGTTGTACGCGTAGTGGGGCGCCGCCATGAACTTGGTGAACGCCTGGCGCCCCAGGACACAGTGGTAGGGGCTGTCAAAGGGCACCAACTCGAAGATGATCCGCTCGGTGCGGAAGTTTGCCGGTGTGCCGAAGGTGACTGGCAGCGTGACCTTGCCAATCGGGTACGCCTTCCGACCGGGGACGATGCCGTGGAACGTGGTGTAGGTCGTCTCGATGGAGCGAGCCGGCCACGCTGCCGAATCTTCCGCCGTTTGGCGGGTTGTTGTCGGGGTCTTCCCGCGCGCGCCGTGCCTTCTCGATCTCCTTGAGAGAGTGGCAGTCGGCCGTCGTGTGCATAGCGGGCTTTCCTTCCCTACTGTGAAATACACAAGGTTTGTTAAGAAGGGCCGCAGGGTCGAACCTCGGCTTCGCCTTATAGTTGCCGCCGTCGCGGCGTTGCCCCCCGTCGCGGCGGAAGCTCTTGGGCTCGCGCTGCGCGTATCCAGCGTTGGCGACGAAGTCGACTCGCCCGTCACTGTGGCGCTTTCCGGTGAGGTGAGTGTTGTTGTAGCATAGATCGGATCGTCTTCCATTGTCTTGGCCGCTCATGCGGTGTTGTCCTCCCGACTCGTCGTCGGTTTCTTGGTTTGGGTCTTCCTCCGCGTACCTTTTGGCGATCTTCGGAAGATCCGGTATGTTGTCGAGTGTGCGGTACGCTCGTTTGAGCTTGGCCACATGGGGCTCATAGCGGCACGAGGTCTTGAAGCAGTGGATCGCGGTGTCTGGGTGGATGCCGACCGCGTTGTACCACAGTTCTTGCCACCATTGGACCCAGCTGCGGGTTGACTCGCGAGGTCCCTGGACGCATTGTTCCAGGTCCTCGATGGTGGTGGCGCGGGTGTATAAAACCTTGAAGTGCCTGACGAAGGCGTCGCACATCTCTTCCCAGGAGTTAATGCTATCCGCGGGAAGAGTGTTGATCCACTGCCTGCACGCTCCCTCCATCATCAGGGGAAGGTAGCGGGCGGCTAGGAGATCGGTGTGGCCGGCGATCCCCATCGCCATGAGGTAGGTATCCAGCCACACAGAGGGATCGTACGAGGGGTCGTACTTCTCTATTTCCTTCGGAGCTTTGAAGTTCGCCGGGTATCTCTCGCCTCGGATCATCGGTCTGAAGCACCGGGGCCCGAGTTGGCTTAGCGACCCCCTCGGCTCACTGTCGCGGCGGTTGGTGAGTGTATGCCGCAGGTCGTCGGGCTGGCGTGCGCGCCAGCTCTGGTTGTTGATGATGTGGGTGCGGGCGTCGACGGGTTGACCGTTGGCAGCGACGAAGTTGGTCGCCGGCCGGGGGTCGTTGGTGGAGAGTGCCGCATCCGCGGGTCGATGTTGGAGCTGTAGTGGTTCGGGTGGCGAGCAGTTGAGGGTGTTTGCCGCCATGGGGCGGCCGCTTGAGGCCGCTCTGCTGCCCGATGAACGCGGGTACATCCGACCCTGTGAGTCGACGCCTGCATTTTGTTGCTCGACCGCTTTTGCGAGCAGGGCCTTAGCATACTAGATCTGCAGGGCGCCTTCACTAGTGGCTGCGATGTTGTCGACTGCTGCTCGGCCCGCGACGAGGTTATCCATTGGGGTGGAGAACAGCGGTAGGTCGTTCGCGTCTCGCTCCCGTGAGGAGACCACGATCCTCGGCTGGTCCCTGGGGGGTGCGCGGTTGGGTGGTGGCAGGGCGCCATTGGCCGTTAACCCTGGTGGGGGCCAAGTGCTTCCTCCTGGTGGCACGTTCTCGCAGAT